>OX402073.1:6994652-8194652 GCA_947859365.1 Archips crataeganus | reverse complement strand
TAAAAAATACATCAGTCGATCGGTGTCATTAATAGGGTACGATGGCTCAGAGAATTTTGAGAAATAGGTATTTTAATGAAATGTCGCTGTCTCGCCCGAACCCCTCCGTGTCAGTACAGCGAGAGCGGGACAACTGCAGCTCAGACCGTTAATAGGCGCGTAAAATTGATCAAAACAGCATTTCGTAATCCCCTGTTTTCTTCTTGAAAACTGAACCAATAAATTTATTTTTTTCATAAATAATTAGAGGACAGATTTAGCTATGCCCCTATGTTTTCATTTTTTTGTTTATAGGAGGGATTCTTTTCTGATGAGTGTCTGAAAATGACGTTGAAATTGGGCAATTTTGTCAGTTTTTGAAAGCTCATATTTCTGATGTCAATCGAAATATGGAAAAAAACGAAACATAGGGGCATAGCTGTGGTAGATACAGATTATTATTATTATTATTATTAATTAGCCTGGAGAAGTGTCCCACTGCTGGGCAAAGGCCTCCCCCCATTTTCGCCATTCATCCCGATATTGAGCGGTGTCCTTCCAGTCTTTGAGGTACACGTCTAGGTCGTCCCGCCAACGCCTCCTGGGCCTGCCTCGTCGCCGCCATCCATCCTGTGGTATCCAGTCCAGATACAGATTACACAGTAAAAAAAATTTGGCTCTAAAGCCATTATCCAGGGAGGAAACAGGGGACTACGTTTGTATGGAGAAATGGTGCGCATCGTACCCTCTTAAGTCATTATCCAAGGGACACCCAAATAAATCTGTGAAAGGTCAGAAATCTCTCTCAATATCACCTGATTCCTTCCAGCGTGCTCCATGGTTTTTTCGTACACTATGTCGTTCATGACTTGGAAACGTTTCAGCGCCTTCTTCTCTGTCACTCCGATGTACTGCTGCTCTAGCGCCACAGGTCTGTATACAAACAATAGTAAAATCCAAAAATAAAATTATTTTGTCTCTAAACGCTTAAACTGAATAAATAATGGCTACCCGCCAATACAGATTGTCACTTTTTTCAAGTCATCTACCAATATGTAAACTGTGTTCAGAATTCGAATGGCCGTTCGGCCAGATTCTGCCAACATGTTAAAGAAATACTTACTAAAATTATTGCAAAACTAATTGATATAAATATAAAATATAAAAATAACGAAGTTTTATGAAGCGTAGATAAGTTTTGTGTAGTAAAATTGGGCTATGGCTAAGGTTTAAACATACCTATATGTAAATAAAACGTTGGCTGACTTGAAACCTTCTTAGTCTGAAATGACATACCAAATAAATTGTTTGCAAATTTAAAATTAAAGTTATAGGTAACGCCATCAGAGTTGAGGTCACGCACACAACAACACGTCTTGTAATGACAGCGGGATTTTGACATTTATTCGTACCGATAGCAAGTTCAACAGACTCAACATAGAATTACAAGATTGACTAAAAATTTCTTCAACCTATTTCTTTAATAATAATTTAGGAAAATACATCTAGTTCAAACAAAACAGGAAATAAAACATTTTGATCTAGGTATTTTATATAAATCTGAATAAAACAACACTGTTTCCTTCCTGAGTGGTATATTGGTATATATAAACAAAATGTATCCAGTCCTCTTATACATCGCAACAAAAATCTTAATAGCGCCATTTAACTTTTGCTTCGGTCGGTACAGCGCCATCTATTGAGAGTTTGGAACACTAATAGAACTTAATGTTATACAAGTTGTACAAATCAGATAAGCATATTTTTCGCTATTTATAAAATACCCATTTTTTCTTGCGAATATTTCTTATCAGTTTCAAAGTGTTTTATTTCAAAAAATAGGTTATATGCTTATATGAAAAAAGAAAAATTAAAATATGCATTATTATGCATAGTATTGCGCATGTTATGCTATGCTATGCAGTTTGGCAGATGTATTTTAACATAAGTATTTCTGTACTTCTTTTGTTTGTTTTTGTGTAAATAAATAAAAAAAAAAATGTATTTCATCATAAGATCATATAACTCACATTTTCATTCACTCAGTCATTTCATTCATTCACTATCTTTTTTGCAATCAGTACTTTATGTTGCTGTGTGTGTAATCATTCGCCTCAACTTTCGTGGCGTTACCTAAAAAACTCCCTTGGGAGGAAAAACTGTACGTAAATCCATAACTCCCTTATGAATTATTTAGGACATTGTCATTTACTATTCAGGCATGGAATAACCACCATTGACGAGCATGTGTGATGAAAATTATTATAGCCACTCACATGCTTTGAACATTTTTAGATAAAATTTGGGTTAACGGTCCGGCCACGACTTCGCGCGTTTGGCGGGAAACCGAGCGTTTTCTGTGTTCATTGCGCGGCCGAGACGCTCGCCGTACAGTGGTTACCTGGCGGTACACGCAATGAACTGATAAAAACGCTTGCCGCGCCGCCGGTCACGCGAAGTTGTGGCCGCCGTAAGAGACAATTTGAGTCCCGGGAAAGGACATAAGATAGTTTTATCCTGGAAAATAGCATAGTTCCCGCGGTATAGCGATAAACTAATTCTTCGCAGACGGAATCGACACTAGTAACAAATATTGATTCAGGCACACACAAGCACATTGCCATTTCTTCCAAATTCCCAACTCGTCTACATTCCTATATCGTCTACTTTGCATTTCGACATTATATCTTTTTTTTTATACAATATAGGCTTGCGTTTAGCCACAATCACGCCTGATGGAAAAAATAAAAACACTGGTCCATAGATGTTAGTAACAATTATGCACTTAAGGTTAGGTTAGTAGGTATATTATTACTAATACCTCTCCCCCCTCCCCCTCCTTTTTTAACCTTTTGAACGCCACACATCGTTTTTGTTACGAACAAAATTGATTCTTATGCGGATGCGGGTAGGTTAATTTTTGTACTACCGCATTGTCGCCTATAGCCGACGCTAGCGTTCAAAAGGTAAAGGCCGGCAACAGATCAGTGACTCTCTTTGAGCTGTTGATATTTATGGGCGGTGGTGATCATTTTCCTTCAGATGACCCGCTCTCTCGTTTGCCTCCCTCTCATAATAAAAAAAAAAATAAACATATTCCCAACTCGTCCACGGATTCCCATCACGCCCATATCCGTACACGTTCACTATAGAGATGTACAACAAAAAGTGTGCGCGGTGTGTGATCATTGTAGATTGGTTACTGATATAGACAGACAGACAAACTAGATCTCGATCAAATCAATTTTCGGTGGAAGTTTACATGGTAATGTACATCATATATTTTTTTTAGTTTTATCATTCTCTTATTTTAGAAGTTACAGGGGGACACACATTTTACCACTTTGGAAGTGTATCTCGGGCAAAATATTCAGTTTAGAAAAAAATTATATTAGAAACCTCAATATCATTTTTGAAGACCTATCCATAGGTACCCCACACGTATGGGTTTGATGGAAAAAAAATTTTTGAGTTTCAGTTCCAAGTATGGGGAACCCCCAAAATTTATTGTTTTTTTTTTTTTCAATTTTTGTGTGAAAATCTTAATGCAGTTCACAGAATACATCTACTTACCAAGTTTCAACAGCATAGTTCTTATAGTTTCGGAAAAAAGTGGCTGTGACTTACAGACGGACAGACAGACAGAAACACAGACATAACGAATCTACACCGTGAAATTTTAGTGGTTGTTTTCCCGAAACGAGGTGATTTGGTTTCGATTGTACATACAATCGATTTATAATTACTATTTTGACTAGAGTCAAAAATCCAATTGTGAAAAACAAAAGTCGAAAATGACCGCAAACCAATAGTAACGCTTCGTTGGTACCTAACCTATCGTACGATCGTACGCTAGTTGTACCAACGAAGCGTTACTATTGGTTTGCGGTCATTTTCGACTTTCGTTTTTCACAATTGGTTTTTTGACTCTAGTCAAAATAGTAATTATAAATCGATTGTACAATCGATACCAAATCACCTCGTTTCGGGAAAACAACCACTAAAATTTCACGGTGTATAAGGATTCCGTTTTTTGCCATTTGGCTACGGAACCTTAAAAACGAAAAAGTGGACGATTCTGGATTGGCATGTGGACGAAATGCGAATGTGGACATGGCGGACCTGAGAGCATTTTTTTCGAAGAAAAAACGGCATAAAACCAATCACGTGCGACTGTATTGTCAAAGTCAAAGTCAAAGTATTTTATTTTGTAAAACATAGGTAAAACTGAGTACAGTGATCGAAAGATATTATTTAGTTTCAATATGTTTTGCCAATTGGCGTACAAAAACAAATTAGTAGTTAAGTGAAAAAACTACATTATAAATAGAATGTCATTAAATTAAATTAAATAAAATCAAATCAAATTAATTAAACTAAATAAAATCAAATTAAAACAAATGAAATCAAATTAAACTAAACAGAATCAAATTAAATTAAATTAAATTAAATTAAATTAAATTAAATTAAGTCACATGTCAAGAAATCTTGAATTGAATAGTAAGAATTATCAATTAACATGGTAAATAACTTATTTTTAAATTGCTGTAATCGTAGAGACTATATGTGACTTGGAATCTTATTATATATCTTAATTGCCAGGCAGAATATGCTTTTTTGCATTAGTGCCCGTCTTAGCAAATACACAGTGGAGATGTTAGCCATATCTGGAATTTCTGTTGGAGACCTCAGAAACTGTTTTAAATAGAGCTGGATTTGTTTTGACAAACACAGCTGATTCGTACACAAAGAGGGATGGCAGTGTCAAAACACCCAATTTTTTAAAACAAGGTCTACAAGTATCAGTCTGCTTTAGTCCACAAATAGCTCTTAGGCATCGTTTCTGTGCTTCAAAAACGATATCTCTATTAGTAGAATTGCCCCAGTAAATAATACCGTAGCGTAAGGGTGAACCTACAAAAGCATGGTAAGCCATTTGTCTGGCGCTTTTTGTCGGCGTAACGTGAAAGCTCGAGTGCTTACCTGAAGGAGTTGTCGAAGTAGAAGAGGCCGTGTTCAGGTTTGACCCTCAAGAAGGCAGCGACGTCCGTGTAGTTCGGCAGCGTGGCCGAGAGGCCGACCAAACGCACCTAAAAAAAAACCGGTTGTCTGTAAAGTCGGTTTACGGACGACAGTTTAACGCGACAACGTCATAACAAAACATTGATGAAATTATTTAAATAATTTATTGAATCAGGCGTTACTTTGCGGAGGTCCATATTAATGAACTAAAACAATTACTTTGCTCACCCGCGACCTTACAATAGTTAGTTACGTTTATGCAAGAAATGTGCGTTCATGCAGTTCCTCCACCTCCGCGTCAGTGTAGCAGTGTAGCTTGGTGGTGGTGATGGTTGGGTTTATGTGATTTGTGTGTGTTCGTACAGTGTGGAGGTGGAGGAACTGCATGAACGCACATTTCTTGCATAAACGTAACTATTGTAAGGTCGCGGGTGAGCAAAGTAATTGTTTTAGTTCATTAGTTCATTGATGAAATGATTGCATACTTTTGCCGATTGTGCCTTTCGGTCGCTCGTGCCGCGCTCTCGCTCCGATCGTTCATCGGCTCGAGCGTAACGGGACAATGCGTTATGTACGTTGCACTTCCTTTTTCGTGCGTGGAGCCAGCGTTCAGCGATTTATTAGACGTTCTCACGTCAAAAATTGTGTTAACGGCGGAATGGGAAAGCCAGAGAAACTATTATTTATTAACCCCCGACACAAAAAGGGGGGTGTTATAAGTTTGACTGCTATGTGTTTCTGTCTGTCTGTGACATCATAGCTCTTAAACGGGTCAACCAATTCGGATGCGGTTTTTTTTATTAGGAAGCAGGTTTCTTGGCGATTATTCTTATACATGTCTCATCAAAATTGATTGAGCCGTTACAAAATTATCAGCTCTTTTGTTAGCTGCGGAAGGGATGTTAGACGCAGAATGGGCATTTACTTTATTTTCAAAATATGTGTGACCAAATTGCGTCGGGGGTTAATAAAATTTTTAATTTATATTTTCATCATCATTCCTGACAATATACGTCCTAATGCAGGGCACAGATCCCTCAGAATGAGTGTTTAGATAGTTCCCACGCGTGCCAGTGCGGATTCGGAACTTCACACACGCCATTGCAAAACATATATCCAGTGGGTTGCCTTAAAAAATTCCTGGCCAGATGATTAATTAAAAATTGTGAAAGTGAGATTAACACATCGGTGAAAATCAGTTCCGAGATTAGGGCAAACAAACGCACAGACAAACAAACAAACAGACAATAATTCTAATCATCATTGTTTTGAGTTTTTCCAATGTACAGATACCGACTTGTTACAGATTTATTATTTGTATAGCTTAAAAAAATATGATATAATAGTACATTATTGTCGTGGCCTGGAAGTAGGCAATTGCTGGCTGAGTATGAGTATTAAACGGACGAGCTTGCGAGTCCGTTTAACTAATACGAAGCCAGCAATTGCTATTCCAGCCGAGACTAATATAAAGCTTTTCTCAAAAATGGTAAAGGAAAAAAATAGAATAAACTTTTATTAACTTAAATAGGTACAAATAATTGCAAATCACTTTAAATTAAATGTCATTAAACCATTTCCCGCCTTTTTCCATTAAAAAAAAAACTACAGGTGTATTTTTCTACCGAAAACACCACAAGCTGTTTCAAACACAATAAAAAAAATCTGGAGTTCCAACAAAACAACTGATACCGGTCATTTGAGATGGCTGTATACGAATAGTGCCAACTTATTACCATGGCCGTTTTAACTTTTTAAAAAGTTTGAGACTCGACAATAATGGAATTTGTATACGACATTGTTGTCGAGTTATCGAGCCTGCAATGTTTTTAACTTTTTAATTTTTTTACTGACCATAAACTATGCACTTCACGTTCTGATATGTAAAGAATAATATCAACTTTTAAGGATATTTTTGAGAAAATTTATTTTCATGATATATACAACAGATGGGTGTTGGCCGCCTCTATAGCTAAACCGTTTAACCAAGTCCTCGCCCGCTCGGTACAGGAGCTGGGGAGTATGACGACACAGAGGGCCGGGAGAGACGGCTCGTGTGCCGGGCGCCCGCACCTTTTCCGGACCCCTTTGTTATCATACCCACCCCCCCAGCCCCTCGCGCGGGCGAAGTCTCACCGAAACGGTTTAGCTATAGTACGGATCTTCGACTATAAGCCCATTAACATCTCACCTCCTCCTGCGTCTGCTCCACAGTCCTGAGAGTCCTCGCGACGAGAGCCTCCAGCACCGGCCCCCGTTCGTCGTGCAGCAGATGCACTTCGTCTATGATGATCAGCCGCACCAGATTCGTGAACGAGCGCTCGCCACCTGAAGGCACGGAATAGTAATTGAATCACCATCAGCCCGCCTATATGTACTTATAATACGTAGATGCAAATTACTTTTTCTCAAAAATGGTATGAAATGTTGCCATTACGTCATCAAAAACGTCGTAGAAAGTAACGCATCCTGGAGACTAGCTACTAGCTGCCAGGAAGTAAGTATGAAATTCCATTACATATATCAAGTGTTCAAATTTGGAACCCGTGCTCTATGTCTGTGAAAAACTTAAACTATTAAAAAAGTTCACACTTAAGAGGATGTATGCAAATGTGAGTCTCTGATTAAATAACTGGAACATTTTTCACTAATTTATGTTGTTGTAATTACAATTTTCGTGTTTCAAATGTTTCAAAATTAAGAAAATTCTTATTAAAATTATGACGTTTGTATTATAACTCAAGATTTTATTTATGAAAACAAACAACAGATAAATAGGTACAATTGAAATAAATAATAAAAAAAAACTAACCTAAAAATGACGTTTGTAATTTAAAGCTGGCAGATTGCCGGACAATTGTTGGTGAATCGATTAATCGTCGATTATAATTGCGGCGCACAAATAATCTAAATATCGATTAAATCGATATAATCGATACTAAGATTCATACAATTATATCGATTAAATCGATTATATCGATTGTTAATATTTTACAATTTAATCGATTATATCGATTGTTAATATTTTACTATTTAATCGATTAAATCGATTATGTAGATATAATCAATTTAATCGATTACAACGTGTACTTAATATAATAATAATAATATGATATAATTGTATGAATCTTAGTATCGATTATATCGATATAATCGATACATCAATTGGATAATCGATATCTAGATTATTTAGGGGGAAAATAATCGATTAATTGATAATCGATTATCCGGCAACACTAAGATATCTAAACATCGCCGCCAGGTACCTATAAAATAATCGATTAATTGATAATCGATTATCCGGCAACACTAAGATATCTAAACATCGCCGCCAGGTACCTATAAAAAAAACAATCATACCATTGACAGACATAGGTTAGCGAGTGAGTAGCTAACGGCGGGTCGTAGATTTTCTTTATTGTTCAATGTGTACTTTTACTTTATTTTTATCAACTTGTTTCATTTTTGAGAAAAGCACTATACAAGCTTCGCCCAGTAATCGCCATCCTGGCCTCGTATCATTGCTGGCCTCACCTAGCGGTTCGGCCATCAAACTTCTACTCGTCCAGGATGGCTTACTTACTGGTCTCTGCAGTCATGTACTATAATACAAATTAATTTCCTATTGATTGTCGTTGACACATGTTCGCTAAGATACATGTATCTTGTATGTTGGTTTGGTGACACATGCATACACACACGTACACACACACATTCTCTCTCTCACACACACACACACACACACACACACACACACACACACACACACACACACACTCATGCTTTAGTTTTTTAAGAAATAGATTAAGTATTTTAGTAAATATTGTACGAACGCAGACTGTAATCTGAGAAATGTTCTATTTTTTGGAAGAGCGAGGTCTTCTGCTACAGGTAATTTACTTACCTACTAGAAGGCCTCAACCTCAACGTGTAATATGATGCAGTTATATCAATAAACGATTATTATTATTATTATTCTCTTTATTTATTTTATTATTATTATTACATCACGCAATAATGTAATCACTGTAGTGTCGCAGATGATAAATAAATTGATTTAATATGACACGGTTCTATAGTGGCCCAGGAATCAAATTGGTTGACAGTACAGTCGAGTTCACCAATATATGCATCGCCAACCTTTGATAAATATCTATACATAGACCTTATGCTACCGTAATAAGGTCTATGTATAGATATTTATGAAATGTTGGCTGTACAGATATTGGTGAACACGACTGTACAGAAATTCATTGCAAATTATATCTTATCTTAATTTTTCGTTATTTTTTTGTTTGTATATTGGTTTTATTTATTTTGTAATTTTAGAATTAATTGTGTATTATAAGCTTGACATTACTGTAATTATTTGTATTTTAATGTTGGACCATTGTCGTTCGAAAATAAATGAATTATTATTATTATTAACCCTTAATACGGTAGAAGCGATTTAGTGACCACATGAAATTGAACCTTATTGGTTTCACAATACGTCACAATTTTCACAATTTCCTTTGTAACTATTGAAAATACGACTAGTTTTAAAAATATCCTTGGTCAGGTATGTATTCGATGGCTGCTTTTGATTCTGGTAGTATGCTCCAATAAATGGGGCCTTATTAGGGGCCATCCATAAATTACGTCACACATTTAGGGAGAGGGGGGGGTCAAGCGATCTGTGACACTAGAACAAAATAATGGCGATTTTCATAGTAATAAGGGGTCCAAATTGATCGAAATTGGTGTGACGTAATTTATGGATGGCCCCTTAAGGGTTTATATAAAAGCTTGTAAAGTAACCCAGTACACACCTTTCCTGGTGATGATGTCCCACTTCTCTGGAGTGCACACAATCAGCTGCGTGGCTTCGATCTGCTCACGCGTCAGCTGGTGATCGCCCGTCAGTTCAGACACCTTCATGTTGTACGGCGCCAGACGCTTGCTAAAGTTGCCGACCTGTAAGTGCACGTTAATAAATAGGGATGTTTCCTAGGTAAAAAAAATAATAATTCTTATTACCTAGTCCGTATTTTACATTATCAAAAAATATTAGACACGTAATTTTTCTTTTGGCAATTAAGCAAAAAATGACGAAGATATGGCGCGTTGAAGTTCCGCGTGACGAGACGTGACGTCACTTGTTCCTAAAACGCTCATACAAAGTGTAGGAACAAGTGACGTCACGCGAAACTTCAACGCGCCATATCTTCGCAATTTTTTGTTCAATTGACAAAATAAAAAACACGTGTCCAACATTTTTTGATAATCTAAAAGACTGACTAGTTAGGAAAGTAGCCAATTGGTGTGAAGGTGAGCAGGTGAATAAGTCGTCGGCGCGGCGTCATGGCATACATGCAAACTTTCGCTTTTGGGAATTTTCAATGAAAAGTGTACCTTTTACTTTTTTTAATCAGGAATTTAGGTGTTTCCTTATTTAAAATCACGAGTACTACTCATTTTCACAAAGAAAGAAAACTGTGCAGTTTATATGGGTCATCCGTCAGTCATCCTGACACACAAAACAAACAAAAGCAAAAAATATGAAGAAAATTGTATGGAAAATTAGGGATATATTTTAATTATCAATATCAATAGCGCTCTTGATTCTGAGTAAAAAAAAATACCCACATTAAAAAAATGTACATGGTACACCACTTTTTATTAAAAATGCCCATTTGTCCCTGCGCCATCCGCATCCAATGCATTCCCGCCACATTCACCAGGTCGTCGCTCCATCTTGTTGGAGGCCTACCTACACTGCGTCTTCCACGCGGACGCCACTCGAACCCCATCGCCCATTTGTAATTTCTTCATTCACTTACATTCCGCTCACTTCACTCACTTCATTCACTTTCGGGAAGGTCTAAATTAAAACGGCTGATTATTTCGACTCAATATACTCTTGATTAAGGAGTGCGAATATTACCAGTATAAACTTACCATCTCCTGTACCAGCGACCTCATGGGGGCGACGTATATCATCTTGAAGTCGCCCGCATTGACGGTGCCATCGTCGTTAACATGCTTCCCAACCTCGCGCAGTATGCAGAGCAGGGCCACGTTCGTCTTGCCGGCGCCGGTGGGGGCGCACACTAACAAGTTCTCGTCGGACTCCAGCGCCGCTTTAGAGATGCGACTCTGTAGGGCAAGGCAAGGATGATATAGACTGGATTGGCAGTCGCCTTAGTACGTGTCGGCCTTTGCTTTTGTAGTTCGATTATTAAATCTAGATGGCGCTGGAATATAGCCAGAGGCTTTGAAGGTAAAACAATAAGGCTACAGATGTTTCATATTACTACAAATGTTTTAATTTTCAAAAATATTGCATAATATATAAAAGAGGTAAATATATAAACTTACCACCTTAAATTATAGACTTTCTTTATTTTTCACACCTATTTTTCAAAGTTACACCCGTGCGAAGCCGGGGCGGGTCGCTAGTATTAGATAATTATTGAATGTCCATTAAATTAACAGTTTTTTAGGCTAGTAAGCTAAACAGTGGTCATGTATTTTTTTTTCACTGTGATAGATTAAGAGGCAGAATTTAAATTGTAATAAAAATAAATAAAAAACTGAAATATATTTTTTAAACTGTTGTTTGCATCTGATAACACAACTATTCCAAGATTATTTTTCAATAAAAATAAATGCAAAAAATAATTAAATCCGAATATCACGTCACAACTCAAAATCTTAGTGCGGGTATACAATTTTCAAAAAATCAGTAAAATCTTAATTACTAGAAAACGGTCCGATTTTTATTGAGGTCATTTCCCATTTAATTTTGTCGTACTGCTTACGGGACACCCTGTATACTGACCTGTATCCGGTTGAGGGACTTGAACCCCTCGAAGGCCGGCTGCACGTACTTGGGCAGCTTCTCGACTGGCAGCAGCGTCTCGCCCTCGTCGAACGGCTTCGGCTTCAGCGCCGGCACATGGACCTCCTCGTAACCTACAAACAAAGTTGATCAGGGTAAATCGCCAATAACTGGCCCGCTTATACTGAAAATGAACTCTGTTCCCCTACGAATAGAATTCAATTTAGTGTAACGTGGCCAGTTATTGAAGGGTGGCCAGTAATTAACACCTTATACTAAAAATGAATTATATTATGGGTGTATAGAGTTAATTTTTAGTATGAGGTGGCCAGTTATTGGTGATTTAATCTATATGTACCACCATACCTCTATGTGGTTGACGACCAGATGGCCTAGTGGTTAGAGAACCTGACTATGAAGCTTGAGGTCCCGGGTTCGATTCCCGTGTTGGGGCAGATATTTGTATGAAAAATACGAATGTTTGTTCTCGGGTCTTGGGTATCTAATATGTATTTAAGTATGTATCTATCTATATAAGTATGTTTATCCGTTGCCTAGTACCCATGACACAAGCTTTGCTTAGCTTACTTTGGGACTGGGTCAATTGGTGTGAATTGTCCGGTGATATTTATTTATTTTATTTATTTACGTATTCAAAAGTACTACGACTTCGCCTGACGTCGCTACGGACATAAGTCGCGTGATGTCGCCAGATACGTCAAGCGAAATCGCTCGGCTTCGCTCGACATTTGTCGTGGAACATTTGGAGACTGTTGGGCACTCTGTATGTAGGTCAATCAACTTTTTTAGCCACACTAGTCTGTCCGCGACATCTTTCCAAACAATTGCAGATGTTTGTAAGTAAAAATGTTTTTTCTCTAATTTAATTTAATTGATGGTGTACATTTATACCCGCCATCCTACATGAGTTAAGCCTATTAAGAGGGTTTATACCTGCTGAGCTGGCAACGTTGCATTTTTGTTAGTTTTTCTCGATTATTCCATAAAAATTCAATGAAAATTAAAAATGTTTTGTATACAAATTGTTCTAATATATAAGTTAATGTGTCTACTACAATAATAATTCGTGATAAGACTTTTATTTTCTTTAAAAACCGTTAGGTAACAATTTGTTTGTTTTTAAAGAAAATAAAAGTGTATCATGAATTATTATTGCAATAGACACATTAACTTATATATTAGAACAATTTGTATACAAAACATATTTAATTTTCATTCAATTTTTATGGAATAATCGAGAAAAACTAACAAAAATGCAACGTTGCCAGCTCAGCAGGTATAAACCCGCTTAAGCCGTGAAATATCTTATTGGAAATACGATCTGTCTGGATGCTCTGGAATGCATGGAAATAATTAGGTACAACACTATGGGGTCTATTATTAATGAACAGGTAAATTTAGTATCTTCTCCTTTACTGCGGCTTGGGTCGAATTTGAACAGTTAGTATTAATTAAATATGCCTTATAAATAAATAAACAAAAAATTCAAGGTAGTTTTAAATATGTCAATAAAAGTTAATTTTTGTGGGGTAGTTTGAGAATAAGAAAAATAAAGTGGGTACTTGAGAAGTTACAGTGACAAGTTAAAACATTTGTTTTGGTTTGTTAGTTTAACATTTGGTAGCATAGCATACGGTTGTGGTAACTCTGAAGATGAGCTCTGGTTGAGTTCGAAACGCGTCAGTGTAGCTTGGTGGTGGTGATGGTTGGGTTTATGTGATTTGTGTGTGTTCGTACAGTGTGGAGGTGGAGGAACTGCATGAACGCACATTTCTTGCATAAACGTAAGTATTGTAAGGTCGCGGGTGAGCAAAGTAATTGTTTTAGTTCATTAATATGGACCTCCGCAAAGTAACGCCTGATTCAATAAATTATTGGAAATACGATCTTTTGGTAACGCCAGAGACAATTTAAGTAACGCCGGAGACACCCAAAGTGTGGGTAAAATAGTTGATTGACCCAGGTACAAGCTGACAGCTGTCTGACTGAAGTCTGTTAAATGTCTGAGCACTGACCTTTCCGCTGCTTCCTGAAGGAGCCAGGCGGCAGTTGGCAGCGCTTGTTGGCCATGAAGTGGGCGCCGGCCGCGAACACCAGGTCCTCCAGTTGGAGCATCTTGCGCGCGCCACACGCTTGCCCGCTGCCCATGGCGTCGGACTTGTGCCGTTTGCGCGGCGCCTCGGATTGCTGGCCGCTCTACGGGTACAAATAGTTACACTTCATTTTTTATGCTTCTGTACATTTATCTATTTTTTACATGGTCACAAAGGTCTATATTCTATTGCCCATAACAGCACTTGTGCCGTAAAACTATACGCCTAGCTACCACAGATTATAAAATGTAGGTAACACTCAACACTAAAGCCCAGTTTAGACCTACAAGGAAAACCGCACTGTTGCACTACACTTAAGGTGTAAACTCAACTTAAAACAAGCAATTGAATTCATGCAATTTTTATTAAAAATAGGTATAACTGTCCGAGATATTGTTTTACTGCCAACATAAGAATAATGTATTTTTTAACATCAAACGTCAATTAAAAACACATTTTTATATTTTTCACTGGCTCTGCTTGATTACTGTTTTCTTTTGCCATAGTTTGCAAAAATTTTGTATGCAATGGTGTATAATTTAATCCAGATTTTTGTCAATATTAATGTTAACTGTTAGGACTAGGAACCTCCTTTTTCCAAGTCGGCTAATAGCAACGGGACTATACCTCGTCATCTCCCTTCCCCGTCTCCAACTGGGCCAGTATCTTCTGCAGATGAGGCTGGCGGCTCATTTCCTCCCGCAGCGCGGTGCGCTCGCTCTCAGACTGAGACGACGCTAGCTTGGTGCAGTACAGGACTGGAAGAGACAAGAAATGCGTCAGGCACTTAAACCCCTTCTACACGGTCGGGAACAACCGCCGACCGTCGTGTCGCTCGCGTCGGCCGACAGCGTTCCATACGGTTGGGGCCGACCACGGACAATGCGCTCGCGACCAAGGCCGTTGACATCAACCAAATGTCGGTCGGGTCAACCGATTTCTACACTGTCCATTTTTAAATCAACCCGACCAAGGTCACGATGGTTGGCGGTTGGTCCCGACCGTGTAAAAGGCCTTTTATGCTTTACCATTTTCAAAGGTATCCTATTATCTCGCCTCATTCGTTTTTCGTTAAATTCTTATTTAGTCTCATTCTGTATTCAAATTCAAATTCAAATTCAAATGATTTATTGCTTACATGTTGTAAAATTACTAGGTGTTATACAATATAATGTATCAAACATGCACCCTGCAAGGGCATTGCAACATAACACCTAACTCTAATTTAGCTATTCTATACTTTCACATAGTTCAGATATCGCCATTGACGTACAATAAAACAACTAGACTCCCAATCGCTTAACGTTCCTCAAAAAACGTCCGAGCGGCGTTGTGTGTACGTATACATCAATTTATACAGATAACATTAACAGCATTCATTCAAACTAACACCTTATTTCGTAGCAGTAATGTTTAATGTCAATTGAATACGATCGTTCGAAGTAGTGACATGACGTCACGCGCTGGAAACCGCCTAAAGAGTAAAGAATGCAGTGGAGTGGTCATGCGAAGCGGAAGCTAGACTGTCTGTCTCTTTTTTTCTCGTGAGTTTGATTACGGTGCGAAAGAGACATATACGAATACGGGGCGAGAAGTGACGTTGTAATCAACGCGCGGTCGAAACACAACTGAACCAAAACTCTGCACAATAGACGCGTGTGCAGACTTTTGCTTCGGACAATTTTTGAGCGTGATTGGGAGTCTAGTTGTTTTATTGTACGTCAATGGATATCGCTTATTCTATTTGCGTTTGAAAATAATTCCTCATCCTCACCGCACACACAACCGTTCACTATGCTACCAATGTTATGTTATGTGTGTGGTATGTGTGCTAACATTCGAGGATGAGCTCTGGTTGAGTTCGAAACGCGTCTGTGTAGTTTGGTGGTGGTGATGGTTGGGTTTGTGTGATTGTGTGTGTTCGTACAGTGTGGAGGTGGAGGAACTGCATGAACACGCATTTCTTACATAAACGTAACTATCGCAAGGTCGCGGGTAAGCAAAGTAATTGTTTCAGTTCATTGATATGGACCTCCGCAAAGTGACGTCCGATTCAATAGATTTTTAGCTCTTGCAATTCAAAATGGCGAGCGGGTTTCTTTTGTGGTAAACACGTGTCAATAGACGTGTCGTGAGAGCGAAGGCGAGTAGGCAATTTATGATTAACACTCACCAGTGTATCTGTATTTGGTTAGTATCTTGACGAATTCGAAGCAATCGTAGCCAAGCATGAAAACTAGACGGTTTTCGAGATCCCTGTCGTCCGCTGCGTCATCAAGTGCCTGAAGAAAAACAAATATTTAACGTCATAGAAAAAAAATGGGGTTGTGTCGATTTATTAAGGCTCCATGTCATAATAATATTACATTGTCGTACAACCCACGTAAGGATGCAAAATTTCAGCTCAATCGGTAGCCGAAAAGTGGGTCAAAGAAAGAAGCTTCATAATTCTGATAGGCGGTTGGTGCTATTTAAGGGCCGGAAACGCATCCGTAACTCAGCTTGTGTTGTGGGTGTCCATGAGCGACGGTGATTGTTTTTCATCAGGTGACTCGCCTGCTCATTTTCCCCCAAACATATAAAAAAAATTGTTTCAAATCTTAAAATTCACTATTTTCTGATTTTTTCCTTTGTATACACACAATTACCTAACTGGACGCCAGATTTGAACTTCGTAGGACATCTGGAAGTGGCTTAGGTTTTTGATCTATATGTAAGTCAGTGAGTCAGTGGTAAATGGAGATATTTAGATGTTTGTGTCTCAAGAACCGTTTATGCTGTATTTATGAAATTTGGGGTTTCTAGTTAATCTTATTGGTATCAACAAATAAACCAAATTTGGTGTGTTGGAGTTAAATAGATTTTGAGTTATGAAGGAGTCAAAAGTGGCTTCAAATGGTTGCGTGAATATGGCTAGACATGGCGTGTCTAGATTTATTTATGGTATCATTGAAAAACTCATCTCATTAACGCCTGCAGTTAGTCAAGTCTTTGTTTTCCAACAATGGATCAAAAGTGGGCAATAGTGGCAGCTTGTCTGGTAGCGTAGGCAAATGTGGGAAAGTGTGGGCAGGTGTGGGCAAAAGTGGGCAAGTGTGGGCTTACCTTGAGCACCTCGCTGGACTTGGCCTGCGAGAGCATGGCGTCGGGGAAGTGACGCGACAGCCGCCTCTGCAGCCAGTACGCGTCTATGTCCATCGGGTGGATGACGGCGTCGCGGCGTTTCTGTGACTGCTCCTCTGACAGCTGCGGACAAAAAGACACAGTGTCATTGGTTAACGTTTATTCCTATTAATATTACAAACTAGCTGTTGCCCGCTACTCCGTCTGCGAAGAATTCGTTTATCGCTGTCCCGCGCGAACTATTTAATTTTCCGGGATCAAAAGTATCCTACATGTTAATCCAGGTTATAAACTGTTGGTCTGTCAAACTTCATCAGAATCCGTCAGACCGTTTTAGCGCTAAAGAGTAACAAACATCCATACATCCATCCATAGCCATAGTCATAATATTTATTCAATAAACGATACAAGAACTCAAAAAACAAATAAAACAAAGGGATACAACCTTTCGCGTTTACAATATTGTAGCGACTACTAGCGCCATCTAGTCGTCACATAAGGAACTAACTATCGAAGTTTCTCAACTCGGCTGCATAAATACAACTTCCAACTTTCATCCATTGGACTTCGGTCCCCAGGCATAACATCTGCCTGGAGAGAGATCTCTCTATTGCAGCCTACCTCCAAAATATTATAAACAGAGATCGGAATTTTCACGGCGAAATACACCGTGAAATTTTAGTGGATGTTTTCCCGAAACGAGTTTTTACTATTTTGACTAGAGTCAAAAATCCAATTGTGAAAAACGAAAGTCGAAAATGACCGCAAACCAATAGTAACGCTTCGTTGGTACCTAACCTATCGTACGATCATACGCTACTTGTACCAACGAAGCGTTACTATTTGTTTGCGGTCATTTTCGACTTTCGTTTTTCACAATTGGATTTTTGACTCTAGTCAAAATAGTAATTATAAATCGATTGTACAATCGATACTAAATCACCTCGTTTCGGGAAAACAACCACTAAAATTTCACGGTGTATAAGACTGTCGCAATCAAGCTAGTGTTAGAACCAATTTTTTATCGCTATCAATAGTTGTTCAATAGAAGATTAAAACGGTCCACTAAATAAAAAAACATATTTAATACAGAATTTTAGGTCAGGTGATAAACGAAACAGGCTACACCCAGAGAACGTTGAGAAATTAATGATTATCTACTCCTATCACTATCACAAACCAAATAATATGTCATGTGCTGCTGTGTGTACTGACGCGGACTTCGAAGAAGAAACTACATCTGTATCTATATAATTTTATACAAACCTGACCTGAAATTCTGTATTAAATATGTTTTTTTTATTTAGTGGACCGTTTTTTCTTCTATTGCACAACTATCGATATCGATAAAAATTGGTTCTAACACTAGCTTGATTGCAACAGTCTTATATTTTGCCGTGAAAATTCCGATCTCTGATTATAAATTAGAACAAAATATTTTTTTTTTTTGGTTTATTTGTGGGTCAATCACTTGAAATTTGGTATAAACAATAAACAAACAATAATTTATTTTTAAAAAAAAAAACACAGTGGTTGCAATAAAGGCAAAGATTGAGGCTTCCCAGTAGGTATACACCGTGAAATTTTAGTGGTTGTTTTCCTGAAACGAGGTGATTTAGTATCGATTGTACAATCGATTTATAATTACTATTTTGACTAGAGTCAAAAATCCAATTGTGAAAAACGAAAGTCGAAAATGACCGCAAACCAATAGTGACGCTTCGTTGGTACAAGTAGCGTACGATCGTACGATAGGTTAGGTACCAACGAAGCGTTACTATTGGTTTGCGGTCATTTTCGACTTTCGTTTTTCACAATTGGATTTTTGACTCTAGTCAAAATAGTAATTATAAATCGATTGTACAATCGATACTAAATCACCTCGTTTCAGGAAAACAACCACTAAAATTTCACGGTGTATAAGTACCTGTGTTGGGAGGCCTCGCTCTTCCAAAAATAGTACATTGTAATAGACCACTAATCTAAAAATAGTAGTTAATTGAAGTTAATATCCTAACTTAACCTAAAATTCCAGCGTAATGGAGTATCACGCGCCCTGCGCGCGTACGTGTGTGTAATTGTATATGTATGTTAAATTAAAAGTCGTGCGTGGTAGCCTAATATTTAGTTTGACGAATAGCCTCTCCAGCAGAGGATCGTGGATTCGACACGGTCTCGAACCACTTGAGTTTTTCGGAATTTTTGCGAAATTACATTTGAAATTTACCATAAGCTTTCCGATGAAGGAAAACATCGCAAGGAAAGCTGCACACACATGCTAAATCGATAGTGTGTGTGATGGTGCCAATCCGCAATAGGCCCGCGCGGGACGTATAACGACCGCCTTAGCCTAGTTGGTAGTGACCCTGCCTACGAAGCAAGAGGTCCTGGGTTCGAATCCCGGCAAGGGCATTTATTTGTGTGATGAGCACAAATATTTGTTCCTGAGTTATGGATGTTTTCTATGTATTTAAGTATTTATTTATCTATATAAGTATGTTTATCGTCGTCTAGTACCCATAGTACAAGCTTTGCTTAGTTTGGGACTAGGTCGATTTGTGTAAGATTGTCCCCTAATATTAATTTATTTATTTATTTATTTATATGGGCAGGGATGAAGCCACAGAAATAATAATAAAGAGGATAGAAATGCCTTAGTTCCTATTTTCTTCCGGAACTCGTGTCGCTGCTTCATCCCCTCTACTTACTGTGTTAATGCACAAATGCAAATGACCGGAACCGTACTACGCAACCACGCACACAATTACTAATATTTTTGCTTACAAACAATTATGAACCTTACACCTTAGAGATAGCGTTGAATAACACTCAACGTAAGTCATACCCACATTTACACAACGACGCCATTTATTGGCCGCGTCGGCATTATGTCTGTACTAGTCGTAACCTGTTTTTTTGTCCGTACCACGAACTTTTGTGCAAGACGGAAGGGTTATCAAAAATTACTTTACATTGCTGCGTATAATTCAAAACAATCTGCGTTTTTATGGGCATGAGTAGCAATGGTATATGAAGTTTCGTGTTAATAACGTGTAAACCAATATTTCATAATGAAATATTTTCTCAAGTTGTATTTTGATATAAACCGCATTATTACATTAAATTAATACATACCAATGAAATGTAATCCCCTTATTAGTGTAATTACACAGTGTGGACGAGTTTCCGCAATTGCTAATGCTGCAAAACACCACTTTAAAGCACTTGTTGTCATACCCACGTTTCAAATAGCACTGAGCCACAAGTCGCGCGCTTGTGACCTACGAGTCACAAGCGCGGCGCCAAGGTCACGCGTCTAAGGCACTTCTATCCTCTTTATTATCATTTCTGTGGATGAAGCGAACTCACGTTGGCGTGAATGGCGTTCCGGCGGCCCTCGCCGTCGCTGTCCTCCTCGGCGCTGCTTTCCTTCTCTTTCTCATTGTCCGAGCCCTCGTCGCCGTCCTCTCTCTCTTCCTCGCGCACCTGCACGCACAAAAAAAACACTCCGTTAAAAAGAAAGGCCAGTAAACTAATTACCTAACGCGCGCATTCACAATCGCAAACACCAATCTTCTGAATGAATGAATGAATAAAATCGATGAATGAATGAATGAAATAAATAAATGAATGGATATGACATAAGGGAATGAATGAATGAGTGAATGGAAGAAATATAATACTCTCAAACAGTATACAAAATAATTACTGTAGACATGAAAATATAGAAAAAATAAACAAACACCATTTCCTCTGAATTAATGGAATGAATGAAATGAACAAACAAATGAAATATAATATCTGCAATATCCAAATGTTTTGTATTGTCTTTATGTTTTGTATACGTACATTCCAGGTACGCAACAGGCAGGTTTGGACATTTTCTTTTAATCTAGTCAAACAACACATGCTTTACTGCTGTCAGGAGTCATTGGCAGTAATTGGCCATGCTTCATATTTTTGTTGTATGGTTTTTATAATTTATTTGATAAATATAGACTATTTTAAGAAACTAATTTCGGTATTTTTGTTTTTAATGAATCCTATCTACATTAAAAAAAAATATTAATATATTGCTGACGTGACGTCATCAAACGCATAATGGATAATGTAGTCTTTGCCTGCACAAAAAAAATACAGTAAAGTCTATGGTAAAGTCAACATCAAGGTGTTAACGTCACCGCCGACGGCTAACCTCAAAAAAATTTGAAATCACTAACTGAACTTGTTTGAAATGGAAGGCTACGAGTGTTTCGCCCCTTTATGTTCGAATAACAGCAGGGATAACCCGGATTTGTTATTCGTACCAATCCCAGAACGACGGCGAGAGGAATGGTGTCGAGAAGTGAAGCAAAAATACTTCAAGAACTATTTGCAGTTTTGTTGTGAAGATCATTTAAATGTATGTGCCTATTTAAAACAAACACATTACTTGTACACAATGGTTTAACAATAAAGTCTTGACCGTTGAGTAGCTCCTCTTATTTCAGCGATGTTGTGGTTGCTAGAATTCGTCATGAACTCCAGTATCATGACATTGTCCACTTGTGGCAAATTGCGAGAATCGGCTTTTTCGTTATTAGCCGTCCTTTTATAATAAAATGCTGCTTAAACCTTATTAGGTATATGGTTTTACTCTTTGTGCTTAAATAATAAATAAACAAACAAACTACAAAACGAAACGACACGTCAATGTCAATTTTGAGTTTATGTTTGATATAGACTAGACAGACGTCAGTCGATTTTTTTTTAAATAAGGCAAAAGAATCATTATCCATTATTCGTTTGATGACTCACAGAAAGGGCATTTGAAGGTCAAAACATTTCAACGAATATCTTAATAATGTAAGACTTTTTTTAAAATCTGATATACAGAAACTGTACCGAAAGCTTGTTTCTCGAAATGGTTTTGAGATTTCAATACATATTTAAAAAGTTAGCATGGCTAATTGTTGCTAACCTAAAACTACCAGTAGCCAAAAATAAAAATTTGAAGACGTGAAAACACAATTATAATAGGGATTTTGACACCACCAATCAACTGACATACTTTTTATGAGCTGTCAAAACACAACTCTCCCATAGAGTTTGATCTGAATGGCAATAGCAACTTATGACGTCACTTGTTCGCCAACTCAATCAACTATTTATTTGTTTTAAAGAAACAAAAAATCTAATTTAGCACTTAAGAGGGTACGATGCGCACCATTTCTCCATACAAACGTAGTCCCCTGTTTCCTCCCTGGATAATGGCTTTAGAGCCAAATTTTTTTTACTGTGTAATCTGTATCTACCACAACTATGCCCCTATGTTTCGTTTTTTTCCATGTTTCGATTGACATCAGAAATAAGAGCTTTCAAAAACTGACAAAATTGCTCAATTTCAACGTCATTTTCAGACACTCATCAGAAAAGAATCCCTCCTATAAACAAAAAAATGAAAACATAGGGGCATAGCTAAATCTGTCCTCTAATTATTTATGAAAAAAAAACAAATTTATTGGTTCAGTTTTCAAGAAGAAAACAGGGGATTACGAAATGCTGTTTTGATCAATTTTACGCGCCTATTAATGGTCTGAGCTGCAGTTGTCCCGCTCTCGCTGTACTGACACGGAGGGGTTCGGGCGAGACAGCGACATTTCATTAAAATACCTATTTCTCAAAATTCTCTGAGCCATCGTACCCTCTTAACCGAAAATTAATCTGGTTTTCAGGGCTCAAATAAAGCGTTTTTTTTTACTGGAGTCGTGTATTCGAATTGTTTTTTCATGGCGTCAACGTCCCTATTGCGTGTTAGAAATTGGCTTCAGTTCTCACCTCTCCAAAGGCGTCCTCGTCATCCTCCTCGGAAGACTCTTCAAACTGCACATTGATGCCATATGTCTCATCAATCTCTGTGTTGCCTTCAGTAGGTGAGCTGATATTGAAATCCGTTATTTTCTTGCCTGAAAGTTCATGATAAATTAAATAATAATTTTTGAGAAGAAGAAACAGTTTATATTTATATTAAAATATATATATTATATATATTAGGGGGGACAATCTTACACAAATCAACCTAGTCCCAAACTAAGCAAAGCTTGTACTATGGGTACTAGACGACGATAAACATACTTATATAGATAAATAAATACTTAAATACATAGAAAACATCTATAACTCAGGAACAAATATTTGTGCTCATCACACAAATAAATGCCCTTACCGGGATTCGAACCCAGGACCTCTTGCTTCGTAGGCAGGGTCACTAACAACTAGGCTAAAGCGGTCGGTTTAGGTGTCACCTCGTGACCACGGCTGCTGCAATGTGGCTGAAACATCGAGGTAAGTATTGTTTGTGTGAAAAGTCCCGTTTAGTATAATAATTATCAAAGAGATTGTCAGATTCTCTTGAAATGAAGTTTAAGTGGTTAATTTGTAATCCCCTTACCTAAATTTACTAGTAGTGCAAATCTCTCATCCGGTATAGATCCCAGGAGCAGTTCTATCTCTTTCTTCTTCTCAGGGTCCTTCAGTCTGTCGTTCTTGAGGACCACCAGCACCTGGCGATAAAAGTAAGTGAATATCAGAAATGGGCAAAATGTAATAAACTAAATAATAAATCGCCTGAATTCAAGACATTGTAATTTTAAGATTTAAAAGCGAAAAAGTTTTCCGGGGGCGCCGGTGGGATTCGAACCCACCTCTAAGCCTCGTAGCTATAAAAATAAATAACATTGTAATTTTATGCATGTACCCTTTTTTATTATTATTATTGTTGTTGGTACGGATTTCCGATCACAGGCCCATGAGGACCCGGTCATTTTTTTTTTTTTTCTGATTTTTGTCGAGGCTTTGAACACTCCAGGTGATCATGTCAGCCTCATGGGTGCTTACACAATTCCCTATTCAAGGGACCTATCAATAAAATGGTAAATGCCGATTGCTTTGTCTGACAACGGCTCAGATAGCCAACAATTCACCTGGCCATTGTGCATGGAACCCAAATCCCCAAGAACTCTTCTCCTCAAGTCCGAATTCCGGACACACTCCAACAACACATGGATCAAGTCATCACACTTCTGACAATCATCACATAGTGGTGATGATTTAATTTTCATCATATATAGAAACTTATTTGTAGGGATGTGTCCGGAACGAACTCTAAAAGCAGACACCAAAACTCTTCTAGCAAGGCCGGCTGAGTCAAACCAAGGCGTCCACCGGGGGCTATCATGGATAGTTCTGTACCAGATTCCTACACTCCTAGATATACCCTGCTCACCAAAATGGTATTCCCATTTCTGTAGGCTCCTTCTTTTAATTCTGGGAACCAATTCACTAGAAAGGGGTTCAGAATCTGTTACAGAACCATCCACTACAGCCGCCTTGGCAAGCTTGTCCACTACTTCATTCCCAGCCAACCCCCTACATGAGAAGGAATCCACTGTAATTTGACGACCCTGCCTCTAGAATTCATCTCGTGCATCACCTGAAGAGCTTCATAGGCAACAGGCACCCGGTCATTTGAAAGGGAAAATTTGAAATCATGGGGTCGAAGCCTTTGGTGTACCATAATATATAAATATGCAGCTATGGAAGTCTATACCCTAATATACCATATGTCGCTGCGATACACAGCATTTTGGCCGGACGTAATCAATTTACTGCTAAAAATTTCCCGCTGCTGGCGGAAATTTATGATGAATGGAAAGATTTAGCTGTGTATCGCAGTGACAAATTAGAAATGTATTCTTTGGATACTTGGGTATCATCTGTTGACGCCAGGGCATGTATAATTGACAATATTGATCACATTGATGTCCCCAAGAGGCATCTACTGAACGAAGCATTAAAAAATTATACATTAAATATGCTTAGTGAGCAATATCACCATTCATACCAAATATTTACAGATGGTTCTAAGTCTGTACAGGGTGCTGGAGCGGCCTTGTTTGATCCTCAGACTGGAGTTTCTCTCATGTGGAAGCTGCATAATGACGCGTGTGTTATGCGAACTGAACTCGTTGCTATTAAAGAAGCTTTAACTTACGCAAATAATCTAGCTGATAGTTTAGTAGTCGTAATATTGTCGGACTCAAGGAGCGCGCTCCAGCACCTTAGTCGGTGTGTGTCTGGACAAAGAGGGATGCCTGTTGCCTATGAAGCTCTTCAGGTGATGCACGAGATGAATTCTAGAGGCAGGGTCGTCAAATTACAGTGGATTCCTTCTCATGTAGGGTTGGCTGGGAATGAAGTAGTGGACAAGCTTGCCAAGGCGGCTGTAGTGGATGGTTCTGTAACAGATTCTGAACCCCTTTCTAGTGAATTGGTTCCCAGAATTAAAAGAAGGAGCCTACAGAAATGGGAATACCATTTTGGTGAGCAGGGTATATCTAGGAGTGTAGGAATCTGGTACAGAACTATCCATGATAGCCCCCGGTGGACGCCTTGGTTTGACTCAGCCGGCCTTGCTAGAAGAGTTTTG
Organism: Archips crataeganus; assembly: GCA_947859365.1. Taxonomy (NCBI): domain Eukaryota; kingdom Metazoa; phylum Arthropoda; class Insecta; order Lepidoptera; family Tortricidae; genus Archips; species Archips crataeganus. Next base: position 8,169,124 of record OX402073.1, on the reverse strand, counting down.
GTGTCTGCTTTTAGAGTTTGTTCCGGACACATCCCTACAAATAAGTTTCTATATATGATGAAAATTAAATCATCACCACTATGTGATGATTGTCAGAAGTGTGATGACTTGATCCATGTGTTGTTGGAGTGTGTCCGGAATTCGGACTTGAGGAGAAGAGTTCTTGGGGATTTGGGTTCCATGCACAATGGCCAGGTGAATTGTTGGCTATCTGAGCCGTTGTCAGACAAAGCAATCGGCATTTACCATTTTATTGATGGGTCCCTTGAATAGGGAATTGTGTAAGCACCCATGAGGCTGACATGATCACCTGGAGTGTTCAAAGCCTCGACAAAAATCAGAAAAAAAAAAAAAAAATAAAAAAAAAAAATACCATTAGGATCTGGTAGCAGACAGTCCTCCAGTTGGCAAAGTATTACCAGGGAGGAAGCAAAATTGAATAGGCTATGGGTTGGGATGCTGTGGACAGGATTACCGGGCTATGAAGTACGGGTAACAGATGGACAACTAACATTGCAATATATCTTAAATTAACTTTGGTAGGTAGTGACTCGCCGTTCACTAAACGGGCCCCTCAAACTGTTGCCTGCTATTGCTTATTATTGTTATTAATAATAAAAAAGGAAATAAAGAATAACGTCATTTAATTTTAACCTACGGCTGCGAAACCTGGGCAATGACCAAATCTCTCAGAGCAAAGCTGGCTATCTGTCAAAGAGCAATGGAGAGGAGTATGACAAGCACACGAAGACAAGACCGAATTAGGAATACTGTGCTTAGATTGAAAACTAAGCTCACTGATATCTTGGCAAGAATAGACCAGCAAAAGTGGCGTTGGGCTGGTCACATGATGCGAGACACAAGAGGGAAATGGACCAAGGCAATAACCGAGTGGTACCCTAGAGATGGGAAGAGAAAACGGGGAAGACCTATCATTAAATGGGAAGATGACTTGAAGATGACCGTAGGTTCAAACTGGAAAAGGGTTGCAAATGACAGATGTCAGTGGAAGGCGTTGGAGGAGGCCTATGCCAAAAGGCATACTGAAATTAAGGATTTTTTATAAACAATCTTTTTATTTAGTACCTGCATTGTATATGTTAATTTAATTTCAGAATAAAGGGCTTTATTATTATTAATATTATTTTTTAATTTGAACTTGATTTTATCAACAAAGGTTTAGGGATTGGATTACTAAGTAACTAAATAAAAAAACCTCATCGCAGGCTCCACACAGGATATCCCTCGGCTGGTCACCCAGGGAGCTCTGCATGAACGACAGCAGCAGCTCGTACGCGTGCCTGGTGTGCTGCGCCCGCGGCCTGTACAGGGCTCCGGTGTTCTCGTCCGACCAGGCCACCTGCTTGCCCTTGGATTTGGAGAGCTCATATGATGCTTCATCACGTTTTTGCCGTCTAAAAACAAAGATAATTTTTTCACATATATTTTGGTACAGTCAACTACAATGACTAATAGTAATGATTAAAAAATAATTATGACAACCATATAACGGGAGCAAAAAAGAGTGCATATTGCATGTATGTGTGCACCTCTGCATATTGAGTGTATATCTTTCGATTATTTCGTGAGCATTTGACATCTTTACTTATACAATCATTGTTCTAATCAAACATTTGAACTTTTGTCATTCACTTACTTGACTTTCCGTTCCTCAGCTTTGTCAGGTTTGGTACGCTGCGCCCGGTCCCCCATGCGGGTCCCAATGAGCTTCCCCGACAGCGACAAGACCTCTCCTGTTGCCTCATCACGCCCGCGCCGTTCAATAAGTCTCACATCAGCTTGGAGCACGAGATTTGAATTCTAAAGTTTCACAATAACTTAGTTAAAAAAAGGGTTACAGCTGCAAACTCCAATCAATTCTTCGGCTGACAGTTTTATGAGGAAATGAAATGCATTAAACAGTTATTCAGAGCTAATATTGCACAATAATAATGATGTTATTAGGAGGAAAATACAATAACATACCGCCTTGTACTCGTACTGCAACTGACGCGCCGCAGCATCCGCCATGCTGCCGATTTACTTATAAGCGATGACACTAGACTTACATATATTTAATGCTAATTATTATTTTATTTATTTTAGTAAATATTTGTAAGACGCACAAATGCAACTCGCGTCTGGTGATGGTGAGGAGGTTATAATTCAACCGCCATCTTTGTTTACAAGTGACAGTTGAAAACGCAAATGTGACTGCGTTTTGTTTGGCTGTTTGGTAAAAGTAATGTTACAAATAATTCTTAATATAATTATATTTTAAAATGAAGGAAGAATTTAAAGAAATAGAATCAAAGACAAAAAGAAAATTTAAAATGTATTTCAGTTTGAGTTTTCATTTTTTAAGTCATATACTCACTAGCGGACTGTGACTAGAAACCGTACTGTGGTACAGTGTAAAGGATCTGCCACACTAATAGATGCGTTCTGCGGTCGCGGTCAGCTCAAATTGACTGCAGTTCGCATTATGAATTAAATATTTTGTATAAATACCTATGCAATTAGACCGTGCGGCCCGCGCGGTCAGATCGCACGCACGCGCAATATATACAGACCGACAATGTTGTTCATACATAACATAATGCGGGCTGCGTTCATTTTGACCTGACCGCGATTGCAGAACGCATTCAGTGTGACAAATCCTTACGGTATGCGCGCACGAGCAACTTAGTCGTAAGCGTAAGCAAAGAGTATTCGTAAGCAAGTCGTAAGGCGAGTTATTTGTGGTATGTGTATTTGTATCCCGGCAGTCGCGGTGCTAAATGTGCGCACTTCCATACTAACCCATAGACTTGATGTGAGAGACAAATAGTCGCGAAGACAAAAGTTGCTCGTGCGCGCATACCCTTAAAGGCCACAGCTTACCTATGAGTACCTGACTTTAGCAAATTCGTCCGTTATGTTGGTAGCCCGGTCAAATATATTTATATATTTTTACAAAGGTGTGTGTTTGTTTGTTTGTTTACAAACAAACGCCATGCTTCAAGTATTGGCCAGGACTGCAATCTGAAAACTTGATTACATTAAGTACATTATGTACTTGATCAAAGCGACTGACTGAGGTGGAACCAGGTGGAACTGAATGAGTAAAAGAATCATGACATGACAATGTATGACAATTATTTAATTTTAACTTTATAATTCCTTCTGTTTTGTAAATGATTTTAGGCAGAATGGTTCTAGGTTTCGTGTATCATACACTTTTCTATTCAGCTAAATTTAACCCATTTGAAATTCTTCTTTATACTTATTTGACCATTATGTATGACCTTTATTATTATTATTCTAACTGGTCAGTGCCCGATACCGGTATTATGACGTAATTTTACAAGGTCGTTTACTAAGTCATGCAAGGCAAAACCATTTTTTTTAGTCCACTTAGCATTGAGCATAGCACAAGTGTCTCAGGGTTGTCACAAGAACAATGTTGTCTTCAGTCTTCACTGACAAAAATGTTCTCTTGATGGCAAATTAATTTCTTAGAGCGCGCGCAGACAGAGAGCGGTCTGGAGTTCCAAGTTCCGCGTCCAGAGTTCTGTGTTTTGACCGCTCGAGAGTTCCGTGCGACCGCCTGCTGTGTGCGTTATCGTAAGGGACTCAGTACATTCGAAAGAACGCAGAACTCGGAACTCGGAACGCGGAACTGCAGACCGCTCTGTCTGCGCGCGCTCTTAAGTTAATTGGTCTATTCCTGTGCAATTAAATATTCCGCACGACAGTGACATACTCTCTAAATTCTACATGTTGTCATGCTCACTATCACGCTCTTCATAATATCAATGCGATTTCATCATCAACCAACAACTATCTTTCTGACGCAGTCGGGTGAAAACGCTATTTTTTTACTATTTTCAAAAATAAATCAGCTTTAATACTAATCCAACTTAGTGGTCACGACGTCAGTATACGATATAAACAAGCTGTTGGTTTACTAACTCAATTATGATTATGTATGACACGAAGAAAGAAAAGCGGATTTGGATGCAGGCAGCTATGTATTTTATTTTCTACATTTTTGTGACTGCCCTGACAGATCGATGACGTTTGGAGTCAATGCTCTCGGCGATAACGTCTTGAATGAAGCGAGCGGACGTGAGCGAGCGAGCGAGCGAGTGTTGGGTTAAGTACTAGTAGACTAGTACTATACTACACTCACTGTACACCACTCACTCGCAAGTAGTGACAGCAGCTCCGAAAAACAATAAAAAGCAATTAATTACGCGAAAACAAGATGGCGGCACCATCCAGTGGTAGCGGCAATCTGGTCGAGGAGTTCGAAGAATCATTTCAGGTGATCTATATTAGCAAGATAACTTCAATTTTCTACATACAAATGCAAAAACTGTATTTTCATTCATAACCTCACCTAAAAATACTGTGTTGACAACTGTCAAAATACCTAATAGGTACCAACATACAGAATCTAATCATACCGTGGCCGGTGTTGCTGTGTAGTCGAAGCTTCATAAGTTAAATTCATTCTTTCATTCCAAAATCATGGAACGCTTTAGTGTGTACGTGACCCGATTTCGCTTATGCAGCTTCGACTGTACGTGAAGGGATTTTGTTGAAGCGCATCGTCGGCCATTTTACTGATAATGTTTTCACATCGTTACGAAAGTGTTCTCGTGTGTGATTAAATTAAAACTGGACAGAAAGCCTTAATTTGTCGTGGATTTTAGTGTAAACTGAATAAACTGTGGAAAATGACGATGGGACGTGGTTTAAAAATCGTGCAGTGAATGATGAAATCGTGTTGATTTTAGGACTAGAAGTGTTATTGAAAGAAAGACAATGTCGGGGCTTGGGGACGATGTATTTAGTGCCGGAGGAGTTCCAGTCATTCAAACGTTCCGCCCTACATGGGAGGAATTTAAAGACTTTAATAAGTACATCCAACACATGGAGTCTAAAGGTGCACATAGAGCAGGCCTTGCTAAAGTGATTCCTCCGCCAGAATGGGTCCCCCGTAAGTCTGGATACGACCTGAATGACCTAAACATCACAATTCCCTCGCCTATATGTCAAGTGGTCACTGGAAAACAAGGTTTATTTCAACAGATCAATATACAGAAGAAAGCCATGACTGTGAAGCAGTTCTCGATACTCGCGAACTCTGCTAAGTACTGTACCCCTCGGCACTCGAGTTTCGAGGATCTCGAGAGGAAATACTGGAAGAATGTCACCTATGTCGCTCCGATATATGGTGCTGATGTCAACGGGAGCATCACAGACCCTGATGTCAAAGAATGGAACATAAACCACCTGGGGACCATTCTGGACTTTGTTAACTCTGATTACGGCATTGAAATTGATGGTGTCAATACTGCTTACCTCTATTTTGGCATGTGGAAGACCACATTCGCATGGCACACTGAAGATATGGATTTGTATTCCATAAATTACTTGCACTTTGGTGAACCAAAAACATGGTATTGCATCCCACCTGAGCATGGGAAGAGGTTTGAGAGAATTGCTGCTGGATTCTTCCCCACATCGGCTAAAACATGCCAAGCCTTCCTGCGTCACAAGATGACTTTGATCTCGCCACAGATCTTGAAGCAATACTCTGTACCAATCAACAAAATAACCCAGGAAGCGGGAGAAATCATGATCACATTCCCTTATGGATACCATGCTGGATTCAACCATGGCTTCAATTGCGCGGAGTCAACAAACTTTGCTGCCCCACGATGGGTTGAATATGGTAAGAGAGCCACACAATGCACATGCAGCAATGACATGGTTAAGATTTCCATGGATACTTTTGTGAAGCGATTCCAGCCAGACCGCTATGAACTGTGGCTGAAAGGGCAAGACATTGGCTGCCACCCAGAACAGCCTGAAAAAATGGTACCAGCCCCTCATCCATCCGGCCAGGACATTCTTTGCAATAAGAACAACACAGAGCTGCCAGAATCATTCATTGAAGCCGAAGAAGAGGGGTTAAAGAAGAAGAAAAGGCACCCGCTCCATTTGAAGAGAGCTATGGCGAGCAAGAGCATATCTGAAGGAGCTATTGCTGTGTCCATTCTCGGTGAAGACATAATGGATGATGCAGAAATGACCATGGCTGAGGGAGATTTAGATATGATGACTTCTATGAAGAGGAGACTTATGCCCATAGAACCTGATGACACCCAACTCGATGCTCTTGAAGATATCTGGCTCAAGGGAGACGAGATGGACCCATCAGAAGCTCAGTTGCCTGATATAGGCTACATTGACTCTGACAGAGACTCTGATTATGAAGAACCAAAATCCAAGAAAGCTTCTAGAGCCAAAGGGAAAAAGAACAGCACTAAGAAAGAAGCTAAACCAAAAGTAAAAACTGAGACTGAAAAAGATGGAGAGAATGTAGAAGAGAAAAAGAAAGCTCCAACACCTATCAAGCCCAGGGGTGGGCGGAAAGTAAAAACAAAGAAGTTGTCCAATGAACAACTAGATGATATGGCTGCTGTGGTCTCCAATTGGGAGTCTCCTCCACATGATGATACCATTGCTATAAGTCCTAAATCTGAAGTAAAATATGAGCCTAACGGTGATCCATTACAAGTTGGCCCGGCCACTCCTGATCCCCTGCCTCCTCCTTCAATAAAGAAAGAGAGAAAGAAGCGGAAGCCAATAGACAAAAATGAGATAAAAGAAGAAAAACCAAAGAAGGAAAAAGTGAAGAAGGAACCAGTTAAAAGAATACCCAAGAAGAAAGAGGCTGTGGATGGTGAACCAGTTCAACGCAAGCCTCGAAAACCGCGAACCCCGAAGAAAAACATGAACTTTGAATATAATTCTCCCCTGGAGCCCATCATGAGAACTGAACAAAAAGTGTACGGCAACCCATCACAAACCCATAAACCTTACACAACCATACCACAGAGTTTGCAGTCTATTGATTACAGCTTAAAGATGCAACCACGAGAGCCACCAAAAATTCAACCAAGAGAGCAACCGAGGCCAGCACCAAAACCAGCACCTCCGACTACACAAACCTCACCTCCGAAAACCTACACAAGCATAATCCTCGATCAACAAAGAGTCCCGGCAGTCGTGCAGCCAATCAACAAGAACCCAAGCGCTTTTGAAAACGAGTTCCACAAATTCGCAATAAGGAAAGCCAATTCACCTCCACCGTGCAGAAATCCAAGCACCAGCAAACGAAAGCCAGCACCAAAAGTGGAAACTAAAAACGAGAAACCGTTTGACTGGACAATGCCGATAGGTCAGTACAATGACAATATTTTCATGGAACCAGCAGTTGACTTTAGAACCATGGAGATGCAGAATCCTGCGGAGCGCTTGCAACCTAGTCAACTGAACATGGAGAGGCCACAATGGAGACCGGAGCAACTACATCCGTTCTACCAGAACGTCCAACAGCCTCAGAACTACCCTGCCCTCTATGGTCAGATGAACTCAAACTACTATAGAAGTCCATACCAGTCGCCATGGTATAGTTACGATAAATAGAGTATTATATATAAGTAATTTTACTGTAGCATATTAAGTTTATTTGGTTATGATTTGTTTTTAATGATGATATTGGACTTGTATATATGTGTGATTTATTTAATTTAATTTTGCAATCACATTTGCTATTAATTACTTTATAATTTCAGTTGTTTAATTAAACAACTGTTGTGCAAGTTTTAATGATCTACTTAAAAAGCCCGACTGAGTCACTGACGGACCCATCAATGCCCAGAATTCTTGGACCTGGCTAGCTATACACATATAGCACAGTGGTCCAAAATTATTATTTGTGATGCAAAATTATTGTGTTGTTTTGGTTTTTAGCCTATTGAAGTGGCTCTGCTAAGCAAAGGCTTCTCATTCTGTCCACCTTTTCACCTGACTGTCAAAGGAGGTTTGTTTTTATGTGAACCTCCCATACTTGATATGAGTCTCAAATCATCTTGCCATTCTTTTTGCTCTGTACAGTGGCCATCCCACAAGACTCAAACGGTAGCGCATTTGGCAGAGATGGCCAGCCCAGTTAGATTAAAGCCAGTGTCCTAAAATAATGATACATTGTATATACAAGTTAAGTATGAAGTATCTTTTTCTATTTATTTTTTTATTTTCTTCAACTTCATTTTTTATTACTTTTACGGTCATCCCGTGAAACCATATATTTCAAACTAAATACAAACTGAAATATAGATGCACAGAAAAAACCCCAGAAAAAAGACCAATGCTGGGAATCGAACCCAGTAATAAAAAATGAATTTTTAGTAATAAAAAATGAAGTTGAAGAAAATAAAAAAATAAATAGAAAAAGATACTTCATACTTAACTTGTAAAAGTTGGCCTAGTAGCGCCATCTCTTGGTCCAGGTGAGCGGGTAGCTCCGAAGGAGTGTTGAAGTCTCTCGGTAGAGGGCATAGACATAGATGCGCTTTATCACTGCCTAATGTGATTATAACAGACTGAAGTGTACGATGTATGGGAAAGATTCGTCGTTAACTTCTAGACCAGTGATGGTGTAGGGGTAAGCACGCAGCACGGAACGCTGAGGACCTGGGTTTGATTCCCAGCATTGGTCTTTCTGGGGTTTTTTCTGTGCATCTATATTTCAGTTTGTATTTAGTTTGAAATACATTGTATATAGTTTCACCAAGCCACATAGCAGATAACTATATTTAAAAGTGAACTGATGTTTTAGGAATTTATTTAATTAATAATTGATGTCATTAATTTATTGTGATTTATTGCTTGATGACGCGTCACACATTAAGGCTGTTTGTGACCCTCAGACAAGATTATTATCGTAGTTATGTCTATTAAATAAAAAAAGTGTGATGTCCTTTCATTTGTGAAGTTGCTTCATATCGTCATTAAAAAAATTTCGTAACTGAATATAAAGTCGTCTTGTCTTTTTACACAGAGCGAAAAATACGTTAGTTGGGCCATGGATTTATTAGTAGTCAATAATCAACGGCAATGTTTAGTCGACCAAGTCAGTGCTTTGGCCATTTATGACAGTTCCTACGTCAGAATAAAATCAAGAAGGCCGATTGTCACGTTGACTTGTAAATGTAAATAGCCTTTGTTAGGCCATACAACCGTCTTTGAACCTTAGGGTGGTAAAGGAATTTCTTTGTCGACTATACCGCAACTGTTGTACTTCTCGCTCTGTCTAAATAAGTTTGTGTTTAAGCACAATGTGCCGAAGTTACGCGACCGAAGTTTCGCGGGTTTTACGTTCTGACGTATTCTACTGATACATGAGTCACTAATGTCACTATAAGCGCAGTTATTACCCATGGGGTACTGATAAAATTACCTGTATTTTGTCGACCCGGAATGAACGAAAATAATACACGACCTGATAATTCAAATTGTGTTATTGGCATAATGATTTCAATTATTAAGTCGTGCATTTTTGGTCGACGAATACAGGGCCGTACACTAACCGCATCCTAACACTTTTGTTGCCACGCATTGCTCCGATCGTCGCCAGTAGCTCTGTTTTTCCACTTTGTAGCGAAAACTGCCTCCAAACACAGAACAGACTGGGTTCTTGGCACTGAATGTGCTAAGCTTCCAATACTATTTCAATTACTAGCATCATTTGCCGAAAATACGTCACGTTTTGTAGCTTTGGCTAAAGCTTGACTAAAGTTCGGTTATACGTCAAAACGACTTAATTTCGGCAAGTGATGCTGGTAATGATGGTTTTTGTGACAGTCTAGTTAGCGTTAGTATCGTGATCCCGTTTGGGATTGGTCATTCAATTCATTTGCCGCCCGTAGGTTATTAAAATTTTGATGCCCCTTCTAACCTCTGCAATTAGATACGCTAAATTTTAATTGTAATATTCAAAACGCTATGAAAATATGTATTTTTAGAATTAATGTTTACAAATGTATACTTTACATTACAAAGCGCTTGGTAAATTTTCATATAACAGATGCTGGACTATTCGGTATACTAAAATATTGTAATTTTTGTTAAACTTTCGAGACTTTCTTTTCTCCGTGTATATAATAATTATTTTTTATTTCTCTAATACAAAAAGAAATGCCCAAATTCCATCTGCCAAGAAACTGCATTGGAAGCGTAATTACGCGGAAATTCGATTACGTAACTTCGGCAAAGAATGCTTAGACTATGGTCCGTCGAAGATACCACCGATGGTTGTTAAGTTTGCTGTATGCGTTAAAACAGCATGAACACTAAAGTTTTATGCACTAGCTTTTAAACAACATAGAACTATTGTGTGTTATATAGCTTACGGGGACGTTTGTAAGTCACATGATTGTGCAATAAATTGTACATAAATTAATGATTGAGAAATATTTATAAACCTAGCTTAGTATTTCCGGTACTTCAATTTAACCTCTACGGTTATTTTTATTTAACCGCCGAATAAAGTCAGGCCGTTGTTTCCATGTCTATGGTCTGCGTCAAATGCAAAAGGTACGATGATCGTAGCTGGCTGTTTGGTAAAATGGAAGTACCATCGAGCATTTCTAAAATAAAAAATGTATTTTTTTCGACTCCTAGTCGAAGTCGAATCGAAAATGAAAGTAACAAAAAAGGAATTAAAAAAAAGCAACAAAAAAAAGGAAATTTCCGTACAAATTAATACAAATATGTATATGTAGATAGACATTTTGGGAGAGGGTACGTTTATCGAATGTATCAAAACATAGAAAAGTTTTTTTTTATGAAACCGTAAACTTGATAATGATAAGTCCGCCTTTGTACTTATCATTTTTTTTTTCTGTAACCTTTTTGTTTTCCTTTTGTACAATAAAGAGTATATAAACAAACAAACAAACAATCTTGAACATATTCAGTGTCAGCAACGGATATATGCGTTTTCTTCAATTTCGTTCAATGCCGCTGTCCTAGTTTTGAAGGCATTTCAACGCACCTGTGCGTTTGCGGCACTTGACCGAGTCTCGAGTTTGACAGCCGGCAGCGAATGTGTTACGATAGTTATACGTAAAACTAACCTAACCTAATAGATTCTATATGATGCCGTTTTAAATCCTGAAATGTTTACAGTTTCAGAAAAATCCTTTCGATATTTTAAACATTCGATTTAATAACTTTCGTTATTCAAGACTTTGGGAGGCTATTATTTGGTTTAGTTTCGGTACAGACTTTTTAGAAATGCTCTATTAATTAATGATTATTAGTGTAATGAAATGAACAAGGGTCGGGAAAATGCCCGTCATTTTACTTTTGTGTGCGTAACGACTACAATTTATGACCCATTTATGAGTCGAAACAGTTGTTTGTAGACCACGGATGTCATTGGAGAGTATTGTGATATTGTAAAGAAGTCTGCTGTATGAAACAGGGCTAGGTTATTAAATGACGGACGATTTTCCGACCCTTTGTATTGAAGGCGTCATGTCATTTATGAACGCCCCTGTATTAATTTAATAGACACGTTAAATTCACATTATATTGTAGATAAATGTAGTACTTGGATTCTGTCTAGTGAAAAGAGCGAAGCGTGCCGCTTTTATGATAGGCCAAGTTCTCGAGGTATTCCAAATAGACATAAACTATAGTATTAATTTAAACCATCGAACACGGAAATGACGATGCGTCAAAATGGTCCTAAAATCCAACAGCACTGAGAGTTGGGTCATTAACACATTCAATACCGGTGACACAACGTCTGTGATCAAAAAATTCTTACCTATGCCAGTGACACTCATTCGTGACTACGATCATTTCGGCCGGCACAGGGTAAGGGCTTGGTGTAATATTGCCGTAGCCGGAATGTGTTAAATGTCTTGAAATCTAATTAATTTCATTCTATAGACACCAATCTGAATTCCGTTCCAGAACTGAAATATTCATATACAGGGTTATTTGTAATTCACTAGCATCCTTTTAACCATAAACTCCTACCACTCTATACAAATGTTTTTTTGTTTTAGGGCTTTTGTCATAACTTAATATTTTTGGTGTAATAACGTTTTGAAAATTTGAGATTACCTCTTATTTTTACGATACTCTGTGTATTTGTATGGGGAAAAAAGTGCTTCATTTTAAAAAGTCGTAAAACAAAAAAACATTTGTTTGAGTGATAGGAATTCAGGGTTAAGAGGATGTCAGTGAATTACAAATAACCCTGTATATGAACATTTTGTATGCATGAAAATGATCTCTCTGGAATATCTTCAGAACAATTATAAATGCTGCTAAACCACTCTTTTACCTGTTCACAGATATTATAAGTTTAGTGAAAATAAAATGTATGTTGATAGGAACTTTATTGAACACTTGGTAATTATAGCCGTAGGAATATTGTGTGTGCGTGGACTCGATATGTAAATTAATACAATTCTCTTGTCTAAAATAAATAATGATGATCTAATAAATAATTCAGTTTTATTGTCTATCTGTTTATTGATTTAAAATACCACTATAAACAATCTTGACGAGTCTTTTTCTTAATTGAAAGCTTTAAAAAAAATAGTAACTATTACTTGTGAAACCAAAAGAGAAAGAGTGTAAATGACCATCTGAAAAATTTTGTACCTTTAACTGCAATAAACAGATTAAATTTTTTTTTTTTTTTTAAATCTTTCAAATTGTTACATATTAGCTGTGACTTATGTTACAAGTGTTTTTCAATAAAAAGACTCGTCAAGATTGCTTACCTTCTTTCTAATGCTAAGAAAAACTGATGGACAGGGTTCGGATTTTTCATCGCACGGTAAGATGAAGAAAACTATGGAGTCGATATTAAAGCTAAAATTTAATTCATATTCATACACTCACTCATTTTCTTAGTCCCTTAATACTTTTATTCCTTTATAAGGCTGACAGATCGAAACCATAATCGAAAGTTAACCTTACTTATGTAATTAAAATTAATTTTTGTAGTACGATGTGGGAAGTCTAGAATATACTACTATCTAAGGTCCGTTGATATAGAACGATATTTTCCAAGTCACAAGTAGATTTTCAACCAATATAGAACCGGTTTTACTCCAGAAAATATGGAAAAGGTCGCCATTATTATACTCATTTTACAATACACACGCCATACCTTGTCAAAATTTTGAGGCACCTATTCCTGTATATGGATATTACAAATTAGGAGCTTTCTTAATGTTCTTTTTTTGTTGTGTGGCAGTTATTTTTTTTTATTTAAAATATAATTTAATTCAATTCAGTATTAATTAAGCTAATGAGTATGAGTATGAGTATGAATATGAATTAAATTTTAGCTTTAATATCGACTCCATAGTTTTCTTCATCTTACCGTGCGATGAAAAATCCGAACCCTGCTGATGGACAGTTTTGGGGAGATTTTTGAGGTACTTACCCTGATAACTTGTCTAATGCTTCTCCTATAATACCCAAGCATAGGACCACAGACCTGGCTGACAGGTGGCGGGGCGGGGGCTAAGTCAACCCTCATATTTTTACAGATACTTACAATTTTTTTTTGAAGAAAATGTCATCGATGCATTTCGAAATTTTTAATACTTTAAAATTAGACATTTAAAGAGAGAAAATAAAATAAGCCAGATCATTTAGTCGGGACTTAAACTTTGCTAGATGCTTGCAAAACAATTTTGCAAAAAATAAAAAAGTCTACCTACATCAAATACCTAGTTACTCAAAAATGTCCATCACCTCTCGGACTTAGCATCTTTTGAGCGTCGGCGTCCTGCCAGCGCCCGCGCAGCCGCAGCGGCAACACGACGTCCGCGCAGCGTTGACGCAACTGCCGTGAGTGACGCCGGCGGAGATTATTGACCGAAACTTAAGAGGGTTTATACCTGCTGAGCTGGCAACGTTGCATTTTTGTTAGTTTTTCTCGATTATTCCATAAAATTGAATGAAAATTAAAAATGTTTTGTATACAAATTGTTCTAACATATAAGTTAATGTGTCTACTGCAATAATAATTCGTGATAAGACTTGTCTTTTCTTTATAAACCGTTAGGTAATAATTTGTTCGTTTTAAAAGAAAATAAAAGTCTATCACGAATTATTATTGCAGTAGACACATTAACTTATATATTAAGAACATTGTATACAAAACATTTTCAATTTTCATTCATGTTTTATGGAATACTTAATCGAGAAAAACTAACAAAAATGCAACGTTGCCAGCTCAGCAGGTATAAACCCTCTTCATGATTCTACCGTTTTTTCCAAATCACATTCCTGGACACATTTTTTTTATATGGCTGAAGATTCAGATACAGTTTTCAGTTATCTGGTAGAAGACGAGTGCAGGACCTCTAATAAATGAAATAACCGAAGACTGCATTAAAAGCTATAGCCAACTCGTAAAAAAATGTGACCACGAAATTAACGTGTTAGAACTGCCTTCTCGAGGAGACTGCCGGCCTTTCTACACCCATTCATTTATAACACGGTCATGAAATCTTGCAATATATCTGGAGCCTCCCCGCGCGAGGCCAAGATCATGGTTAGGAACTGGCTAGGTGGACTCAATTATGGAGAGACTGAGAGTCTGCTCAGGGTCGTTGCCTAGGTGGCTGCTCAGATACCTACATACACACACTTCCTCACGTACATTCACACACTCGCACGAAACTTACACACACACAGTCACTCACTCACTCTGCTTCGGTCTAACCCACCCCCTCTTTCTTATTGTAGTTTAAATTAAAGCTTTTGTTATATTATCAAGCTTTCAAAAAAAGAGCGTACTCCTACCTAAAAGGCCTGCAACGCACTTGTGACTCTTCTGGTGTCGCAGGTGTAAATGGGCGACGGTAATCGTTTACCATCAGGCGATCCGTCAGCTCGTTTGCCCCCTATACCATAAAAAAAATATTGTATAATTTCTAACTCGATTTTGTTTTGGTTTTTAGTTTATTTCTTATTTTTAAATTTTATGTTTTTGTACCCCGAATCCTGGTTGCCACGTGACAGGCATTGCCTAGTGTGGGACCAACGGTAATCGTTTTTGTAAAGATACCTTCTTTTAATAAACTATTTTTATTTTATTTTTAATAACCATAATGAGCATTTCTTATAGGTACATTTATTTTCGGAGTTCGAAAAGAAGAAGAGAGAGAATATCCTATAAGTTGTATTCACTCACTCATTCAATTCATTCACTACTGTTATTGTAATCAGTACGCTTAGTATAAGTTTTTACTTCACCAAATACTTCTCGATCGCGTTTACGTAAAAATTTCAATTCTATGGAAACGTGGACGCGCGCGCGCGAAAACGCTGCCCATGTTTCCCTAGTAATTGATTTTTTTACGTAAACGCGATCGAGAAGTATTGAAGTGAAGGAAAACTTATACTAAGCGTACTGTACTTTATGTGCTGTGTGTATAATTATTCGCCTCAACTCTCGTGGCGTTACCTCTACCTGGCGGCACACGCAAGCCGCCGCGCCGGTCCCTCGTAGCGTAGCCGTAATCCTCGTGTTCATGAATGTAAACAACTTTACTACAACATGCGGAAGGATTTTCATAATCGAGCCGTGAGTGTAACTTCGGCGTTGCAGAACTATCGATAGTTTGACTATCGATCTTTGACCTCGCAAAGGATATCTACATGTGCAGGGTTATTTTTAATTTACTGACATCCTCTTAACCCTGAATTCCTATCACTCAAACAAATGTTTTTTGTTCTATGACTTTTTAAAATGAAACACTTTTTTCCCATACAAATACACAGAGTATCGTAAAAATAAGAGGTAATCTCAAATTTTCAAAACGTAATTACACCAAAAATATTAAGTTATGACAAAAGCCGTAAAACAAAAAACATTTGTTTAAGTGGTAGGAGTTTAGGGTTAAAAGGATGCTAGTGAATTACAAATAACCCTTTATATCTCCACATGTTAATACTATCGATAGTATCGATAGTAATTTATAAGCAATACTATTGATAATGGCAATACTATCGATAGTTTTATGTCCAATATCCACCACGACCAGATGGCCTAGTGGTTAGAGAACCTGACTACGAAGCTTGAGGTCCCGGGTTCGATTCCCGTGTCGGGGCAGATATTTGTATGAGAAATACGAATGTTTGTTCTCGGGTCTTGGGTGTTTAATATGTATATAAGTATGTATCTATCTATATAAGTATGTTTATCCGTTGCCTAGTACCCATAACACAAGCTTTACTTAGCTTACTTTGGGACTAGGTCAATTGGTGTAAATTGTCCCGTGATATTTATTTATTTATTTATATCGATATTACTATCGATAGTATCTCCACATGTTAATACTATCGATAGTATCGATAGTCATTTATAAGCAATACTATTGATAATGGCAATACTATCGATAGTTTTATGTCCAATACAATCTATACTCAGTATCGATAGTATTGCAAAATCAGGCAATCATGACCGGAAGCTATCGATACTATCGAGTACAAAACTATCGACACTATCGATAGTATCGATAGTATCGATTGTTTTCGGTCATGATTTCCTGATTTTGCAATATCTACTTTCGATACTATCGGTTGTATTGGACATAAAACTATCGATAGTATTGCCATTATTAATAGTATTGCTTATAAATGACTATCGATACTATCGATAGTATTAACATGTGGAGATACTATCGATAGTAATATCGATACTATTGGTTTTGTCTTAACTATCGATAGTCTATCGATATTGGACTATCGATAGGCAACACTACGTAACTTATCATAATTATCAACGAGTGCTGATAAAGTTGTCCGCGGCGCCCACGTACGAGATAGTGAATCTTAGATAAATAAATGCCATAAACTCGCGAAAACTAATCTAAATTATCTCTAGGCGGGTGTTTACAAGCGAGGTGTGACGATAACTGTGAAGGGGAGAAGATAAGGGTCGAAACTAGGTTTGCCAGATGGCCGGGAAATCCGAGATTGTCCCGGAATTACCGTCCTTGTCCCGTGAATAATCCCGTGGAATTATACTTGACAGTCCCGGATTTCAAATACTACTTTTTTCATTAAAAAGTTTTTATTTTATACTTTTTTCACATCCTTGGGGTAATTTTTTTTCCAAATTTATATAATACCAACTTCAAGGTATACCCTATCCAATAAAAAAGAATTATGAAAATCAGACTACTCTGTAATAAGTTATGCGTGGTCATATAGTACAAATAGTAACTGAACATTCAATCATCCCCTGTTTTCCTACCCTTAGGGTAGGAATATTATTTCCAAATTTAAATGGGACCACCCTCGGGGTATACGCTTTCCAATAAAAAAAGAATCATCAGAATCGGACTACTCTGTAAAAAGTTATGCGTGATCATAAAAAAAAAATATGTAAAAACTTACAACTTTGCCTTTTCATTATAGCTTTATTATAGCTTTATTATAGCATTATTATAGCTTTGCCCACCGCGTCACATTTCAGTAAACGCGAAATGTACCAAAAATAGTTACAAATACACTTTCATTCTAGTCTGTGACTTATAGCTAAACACATTGCAGGCAACACTGGCCTATCGGTTTACGCGTATCTATCTTCTGTCACGCGTGAGCTGGCTTGGAGTGCGGACGTGTTTTTTGGCGGGCCAATTAGGACGAAAAAACTTCGAGTTGATTTTAAGCCAGGAAAGTCCCACAAGTATTTAATTTTAACTGTAACTAATATTCAGTTTAAAAACGATGTAGACAAAATCTCAACACCTTATCTCTATTAATTTTGTAATTATGGTAGTGGGTAATGTCATGAACGTTTTTCGTATTACTTTTTTTCAACTTTGCCCAGCAAAATTTTACCCTTAGGGTTGTCACTAGTATGTTATATAAAATCATCATCATCATCATCCCAGCCTATATATATATATATATATTTTTTATATAAGAGGTGGCAAACGAGCAGACGGGTCACCTGATGGAAAGCGATCACCGTCGCCCATGGACACCCGCAACACGGGGGGCATCACAGGTGCGTTGCCGACCCTTTTAGGAATTGGTAGGCTCGTTTTTTAAAGATCCCTAAGTTGTAACGCTCCGGGAATGCTGCCGCAGAAAGCTGATTCCAGATCTTTGTCGTGCGAGGAAAGAAGTTTCGCTTAAAACGCACGGTACTAGAATGCCAATCATCAAGATGGTGAGGATGGAAAGACAAACGGTTCCTCGAAGTGCGGTAGTGGAATTTAGCCGCAGGCAGCAATTCGAACAGTTCGTCAGAACACTCCCCATGATAGATACGGTATAATATACAGAGAGACGCCACATCCCTCCGCAAAGCCAAAGGATCGAGTAGGCCAGAGAGTGCCTGACTACCGACAAATCGAGCAGCTCTACGTTGGATGCGGTCAAATGGAAGAATTTGGTACTTGGGTGCCCCAGCCCAGAGATGAGAGCAGTACTCCATGTGCGGCCTAACCTGCGCCTTATAAAGTTGTAAGCGATGGGCTGGCGAGAAGTACCGTCCCGCTCTATTAAGCACCCCCAATTTTTTAGAAGCTAACTTAGCTTTGCCTTCCAAATGACCACGAAACTGAACATCACTCGAAATGTCGACACCCAGGATCCCAATAGACGATTTGGCATCAAGGGGAGTACCATCAAAACAAGGCGAAACAACAAAGGGATCCTTTTTAGTGGAGAACGCGCATACTTGAGTCTTTTGGGGATTAAACTGAACTAAGTTTAGTCTACCCCAATCTGCGACATGCTTCAGCATGATCTCAATTTGAGACTCAAGTATATTCCGGCTTTCAATGACGTGTTCCCTGGATAAATTAGCGCGACCGGTATAATACGTGTCCCCAGTACTGTCATCTGCATAGCAATGAATATTGGTATCATGCAACATATCATTGATATGCAGAAGAAATAACGTGGGGGATAAAACGCAACCTTGCGGGACACCAGAGTTTACAGGCTTTAAGTCAGAACATGAGCCGTCGACTACAACTTTGATGCTCCGACCCGAAAGAAAACTTGCAACCCAAGAACACAACTTTCCAGGTACTCCGTACGCCGGAAGCTTAGACAACAGAGCTCCGTGCCAAACCCTATCAAAGGCTTTCGCTATGTCCAAACTAACTGCCAAGGCTTCCCCTTTGCTCTCAATGGCCATAGCCCAACGGTGTGTTAGATAAGCCAAAAGATCACCAGCTGAGCGACCACGACGAAAACCGTATTGGTGGTCACTAATCAGCTGATGCTCCTCCAGATAACCTAAGAGCTGGCGGTTAATAATCGACTCCATTACCTTGGAGAGCAAAGAGGTGATAGCTATCGGTCTGTAGTTGGACGGGTCTGAGCGATCGCCCTTTTTAGGGATTGGATGCACGAGAGCTGTCTTCCATCCACACGGGACAACGCCAGTAGAGTAGGAAAGCCGGAAAAGACGCGTAAGGACCGGTGCCAACTCGGGAGCACACATTTTAAGCACAATTGGTGAGATTCCATCTGGTCCACTCGACTTATGGATGTCTAGGGAAAAAAGGGCCTTGCGCACAGTTTTTTGCAAGAACCGAATGCTCTGCATAAAGTGAGCACACCGCGGTATGGTCGGCGGTGTATTACCCCCGTCATCCAAAGTCGAGTTAGACGCAAAAAGAGAGCCCAGAAGATCGGCTTTCTCTTTCGCAGAGTGGGCCAGGGAACCACCATTAGCGCTCAGAGGTGGAAAGGTCGGCTGGCAGAAATTTCCAAGGACATCTTTGGCGAGAGACCAGAACGCTCGAGTACCCGAGGGAAGACGCAGTAGCTTCTCGCCAATTCTGCCTATGAATGTTGACTTCGCTTTAGCAATGCTTCTCTTAAACGACCTAGAGGCAGCATTTAGCTTCTTTTTGTACGCGCAAGTGTTGGGATCCTGAGACGCTACCGCCTTAGCCCATGTCCGGTAACATTCCTGCTTCTGACGGGAGACTAGTTTACAGGAACGGCCAAACCATGGTTGGGATCTACCACCGATGCGGACCAACGAGTTTGGAATATATAATTCCATTCCCTGAAGGATTACATCGGTGATAGAGTCGGCGCTAACGGTAGCGTTCGGATCAGACGCCGAGAAGCAGACCTGAGCCCAAGGGTAGGACGCAAAGAAGGTTCGCATCCCGTCCCAGTCCGCTGATTTATAATGCCAGACACGGCGGCTAGTTTCATACTGAGAGCGCGTCGGTCTTGTGAGAGGCACAATGCTATGGACTAGACAGTGATCAGATGAGCCTAGTGGTGCGTCAACAGAAACCCGATAAGTGTCTGGGTGAGAGGTCAGCATGAGGTCCAGTAAGGAAGGAACAGAGCGTCCACGTCCGGTATCCTCGTAGGCGAGGCAACCAGTTGGGTCAGGCCGTAGGCTAAAGCGAAGTCATACACAGATCTCCCCGCATGGTCAGTTGTGCGTGACCCCAGCCAATCGACATGATGGGCATTGAAATCGCCCAAAATGACTATTTCAGCGGAGGGGATCTGCTGAAGGAGGGAATCCGTCACCGATTGAGCGTGCTCAATGAGTCGATCAGTTTCGGCATCTCCACTATGGGACCTGTAGAGGCAGGCGTAGATACGAGGATGGTCGTCGCAGTCTACGCGTAGCCAGATAACGGACAGGTCCCCTACTTCGAGGCTGCTGAGGCGACGGACGCACATATCCTCCCTGATATAGACGCAGACCCCAGCACGCGGCACAAAAGAGTGCTCCACGTTGTACCCCGGGTAGCGCAGGTAAGTGATGTCAGAAGGGGGGGATATCTGCGTCTCGGTTAAAAATAACAGGGCTGGCTTCTCTGTCTCAAGATGGTTATGGACAGCATTTAGATTCGAGTGAATTCCCCTTATGTTGCAGAAATCCACACAAAGCGTGCGAAGGGATGCCAATGACGCCCGTCTCTTTCTGCCCCTGCGACCAGTACCAAGCGGGATTTTGCCCTCCCCAAAATACGACGGGCAGCCTGAACGGGAACGGTCAGGGGGGGATTCTCCTCCACAAAAAGTGGCGGTACCCCCTTGGGGTAGTGTTGTTTTTTTAAATACCGCAGCCATACTGAAATTAGAGGGGGGGGGAAGGGCTCCGGAGTTCACACTTATCAGGCGAAACACAACGGTAATAAATACAATCATTTCACGCCGACGTTTTGTGTGAAGGTGGTATTACACCGGGCGAGCCAGCCCAAATCGTGCTGTAAAACAGCAAGGCTCTACCACTCCAGAAATGTCACTCATTTGGCACCACCCAGGGGTCACGTGTAGGGTCTCGAGGGTAAACCTACGGACGCGAGTGACTTTAACCCCCAAAATATACGTCCCACTGCAGGGCACAGGCCTCCTCTCAGAATAAGAGGGGTTGGGCCGTGGTTCCCACGCGGGCCCAGTGCGAATTGGGAACTTCACACACACTATTGGATTTCACCTCAGGTTATATAAAATAAAATCCGTTTATTTCAGACAGATGAATGTGGTCCATAAAGTTTAGATTATTGTTTCATTTTACACTATTGAATCTTAATCTTAAAACATCTAGTATTATCTATTATTATTAAAATATTAATATCATACTGCACCTAATTTAGTCGTAGTCGGGTAAAGGCAATAAGTAAAAATTGACAACCCTAGCATATCCAGGATTTTGTATGAAGGATTTAAATTTTTTTTTTACGACTTTGCCCACACGAGTTTGGAGGTTAAATATATCACTTAAAGGACTTATAATATGACACAACGTTGCTATGCCTATTCTAGATTATTAGACTTTATGAATCATGACCATAAAATTGATAATCCCGAAGTTATGAAAGTGTAAACAAATGTGGGCAATCTCGAAATTTTTTCAATATTTTGGCCCGCCTGTTTGAGGCCCGTTTTCTAGGGTACGGAAACTCATTTTAAATGTAGTGTTCTCATCTACACAAAGAAAAGCATGTCAATATGTGATTGCCACAGATAAAGTTGCACAATACCGACCAATTGACTCTAAAAAAGGCAAAAGATCGCAAAAAGCGGGCAAAGTTGTACGTTTTTACGTTATATATACACGTCGACTTGAGAACCTCCTCCTTTTGTTTTCGTCAGTTGAAAATGAACGAGCGATGTCAATTTTTGTTGTTAAGGGCTCCCATCCCACGCTCCCACACATAACCGCGAATTCGCATCGCATCGCAAATATCTGCGAGCTCGCACGAATGCACCGCAAGAACTTCCGATCTAACTTCGCATCGCGCAAGGTTCAGTACCTCTACCATGAGTTTACAATTAGTTTACGTGACCGTACTCGCTAGCGACGGCGTAAATTATTTGTATGGAGAATTGTACAGCGCCTCTAGCGGTCACTTACGGAAGTACAATTCTCCATACAAATCATTTACGCCGTCGCTAGCGAGTACGGTCACTGCACCTCTACCATGAGTTTACACTAGTTTACGTGACCGTACTCGCTAGCGACGGCGTAAATTATTTGTATGGAGAATTGTACAGCGCCTCTAGCGGTCACTTACGGAAGTACAATTCTCCATACAAATCATTTACGCCGTCGCTAGCGAGTACGGTCACTGGAAACTAGTGTAAACTCATGGTAGAGGTGCAGTGACCATACAAATTATATGGTCACCTGAACCTTGGTCTTACCGCACGGAATCGCATCGCAGCAATTCGCATCGTTAGTTGCGATAACTAACTAACTAACGATGTTATGTGCGGGAGCCCTTAGTTTACCTAATAGTTTACATAGCAAATGAACATTGTATTAACAAACACTTATGTCGATTTTTGACCAAAGTTTTATTTCATGAATATGAAAATGCAGAAGCTGTGCTAAATTTGAGTTTCGATGTTTTAAAAATACACAGTGTTATACATATTAATTAGTAATGTAATGTAGCTGTAGGTAGGTCATTGTTTTGCCACATACATATAATAGGATTGTAGAATATTAAATGTAGGGAAATTTAAATAATTTATTGAATCAGGCGTTACTTTGCAGAGGTCCATATTAATGAACTGAAACTGAGGTCGCGGGTGAGCAAAGTAATTGTTTCAGTTCACTAGGGAAATTTACTAAAATATTTTACGACCGCTTTAGCCTAGTTGGTAGTGACCCTGCCAACGAAGCAAGAGGTCCTGGGTTCGAATCCCGGTAAGGGCATTTATTTGTGTGATGAGCACGAATATTTGTTCCTGAGTTATGGATGTTTTCTATGTATTTATGTATTTATATATCTATATAAGTATGTTTATCGTCGTCTAGTACCCATAGTACAAGCTTTGCTTAGTTTGGGACTAGTTCGATTTGTGTGAGATTGTCCCCTAATACTTTTTTTTATTTTTTTATTTGAATATTCTTGTATGTTTTCCTACCGACCGAATTGGGATGTCCCAATTTTTGACAACGTATAATAAATCGAAAACCGTTTGGAGAAATAGGCTTTGTAAAGCGTTTCAGAAATCAGATTCCAAAAATATGATAAACTGAATTTCTTTATTTAATTAAATAAAGAAAATTTAAGTAATAACCTTCATTTGACCCCTGCAGTGAATAGTCACAAAGGCAGATAGAGTTTCTTGGCGATGGTTCTTAGACATGTTTTATCAAAATTCAATTCAATAAATGATTGAATTGAATTTAATTGAAGTTGGTTCAGCCGTTTCAAAGTTATCAGCTCTTTTAAACCGACGAAAACAAAAGGAGGAGGTTCTCAATTCGACGTGTATATATATCTATATATATATATATATATATATATATATATATATATATATATATATATATATATATATATATCTATATATATATATATATATATTTTATTTTTTTTATTTATGATCACGCATAACTTTGTCCAGAGTAGTCCGATTTTGATGATTCTTTTTTTATTGGAAAGCGTATACTCCGAGGGTGGTCCCATTTTAATTTGGAAATAATATTCCTACCCTAAGGGTAGGAAAACAGGGGATGATTGATTGTTCAGTTACCGATTGTACTATATGACCACGCATAACTTATTACAGAGTAGTCGGATTTTGATGATTCTTTTTTTATTGGAAAGCGTATACCTCAAGGGTGGTCCCATGTAAATTTGGAAATAATATTCTTGCCCGAAGGGTAGGAAAACAGGGGATGATTGACTAACTTCTTACAGAGTAGTCTGATTTTCATAATTCTTTTTTATTGGATAGGGTATACCTTGAAGTTGTTATTATATAAATTTGGAAAAAAAAATTTACCCCAAGGATGGGAAAAATGTATAAAATAAAAACTTTTTAACAAAAAATTAAACCGCCGAAAAAACTGAAAAGCAAAAAATTGTTTGACCTTAATCTAGGTACCAGTTTGAAGTCGGTGCCTCAGCACGAGCCAGGAGGAGTGGACCTATAATCTTCTACTTGACTGGCTTCTATCACTCCTCCTGGCTAGTGCTGAGGCACCGACTTCAAAGTGGTACCTAGATTAAGGTCAAACAAAAAAGGTATTATTTTTTGCTTTTCAGTTTTTTCGGCGGTTTAATTTTTTGTTAAAAAGTTTTTGTTAGCTGCGAAAGGTATCTTAGACGCATAATGATCATTTACTTTATTCTCAAACACATGTGTGATTAAATTGCGTATTATTGTTTCTCTGGAACCGCAATGAAGGAAACCTATAAATACCGGTATGTTTCAGGTATTTTCATTACCGGTTCCAAACCCTACTGACCGATCCACTTTCCCACTAAACTAAGCATCACTGTGTATTTTAATTTTACAGGCATGTCTGAACGTGCTGACGAAGCAGGAGGCGTCCCCGAGCGTGGAGAAGGAGGAGGTCAAAGTGGAAGTGGAGAGGTTCATCGACCTCGCGCGCCAGATGGAGGCGTTCTTCTTGCAGAAGAGGTGAGATACGGTCCAGCTAAATTCAACTAAATAACCTATCACGTTACAATAGGTTATCCAATATACCGCAATGTCTCAAGTCAAAAGTCTTTGACCAGTGTGTGTTGCCAGTGATGACTTATGGCACTGAGACGTGGCCGCTAACGATGGGCCTCATAAGAACGCTCAAAGTCACTCAGAGGGCGATGGAGAGGGCTATGCTCGGAGTGTCTCTGCCTGCGGGATGGCATTAGAAATGATGAAATCCGCGCAAGAACTAAAGTCGCCGACATAGCTCGAAGAATCGCCAGACTCAAGTGGCAGTGGGCAGGGCACATCGCTCGTAGAACTGATGGCCGATGGGCCAAAAAGGTTCTCGAGTGGCGTCCACGGACCGGAAGACGCAGTGTAGGTAGGCTTCCAACAAGATGGAGCGACGACCTGGTTAAGGTTGCGGGATCGTGTTGGATGCGGATGGCACGGGACCGATCTGTTTGGCGAGCCTTGGCCTATGGTCAGCAGTAGACGTCTTTCGGCTGAAATGATGGTGATGATGAAGCAGCTGTAGTATTCTAGTGGTGTTTGACCCATGGCCTGTCAAGCAGAAGGGCTCGCTCGCTCTGTTTTTCTGAATTTACGTGCGAAATTACATTTGAAATTGACCATGAGCAGACATAGGAATTTAGGGGGCAAAAATTAATGACTGGTAGGGAGTTCCTTTATCGATAAACTCTACTATCGATGCTTTTCCCATATGGTAGTCATAGCCCCCAGCTTTGTTTGTAAGTTTGTATTATTTTGTAAGTCTTATTTCTGAGACAAATAATAATATGTTAAAATGTACCCAAAGCATATTTTAAATTATAGCTAGCTGGGTAATTGCACTATAAAACATTTACAATAACTTCGTAAGGCCCAACATGCTAAATTTAATACATAATGTCAAAGCAAATGTCAAATTTTCTTGATTGACAATAAGTTTAAAATTATGTTGAGTCTAGATCCCTAGTGCACGTTAGAGGGGTAATCTATTCTTGATGGTTCCTTCAATAATACGTGGACTGTATAAAAAAAGAGTATAATAAAAATAATCGAACTGAGAAACAATTATAATGCCAGTGCAAGCGCGGCGCGTACAGAGATTCGGTAGCGTACGGTCGGTGATCTGTTGCAATAAAAAAAAAGTCCAAGGCGCGGGTGGCGGCCGGGTACGTATCCGCGCCCCCCGCGCTGTAGCGTCGACGCGGCCTGATGATGCGGGCATCAGGCGCTTGGCCTTAACAATTATGATAGTCAAAACTTGATGTGGGCTTTGCGAGGATAAAGAGAAAGAGAATTGATTTATTATTTTGTTTAATTATTATTTGTTTTTACAAAAAAAAAAAACTTAGAGCGACCACTAGTATAATATGGGAAAAGCATCGATAGTTGAGTTTATCGATATAGGACCTCCCTACCTGTCATTAAATTTTGCCCCCTAAATTCCTATGTCTGACCATGAGCTTTACAGTGAAGGAACACTTCGTGAAAATTTTTGTGGTCCATTGAACCCATTCATTCATTCATTCTGAGAGGAGCCCTGTGCCCTGCACTGGGACGCGATTAGTCTGGGATGATGATGATGACGACTTTGATGACATTCCGGGTTGACAATTACAGGTTTAATTTTTTTGCCCCTGTTATTGTGTATGTTTGTGCCCCAGGTTCCTACTGTCGGCGATGAAGCCGGAGCTTTTAGTGCGGGAAGATAACAACGAGCTGAAGTGCGAGCTGCAGCGCAAAGACGAATTGCTGAGGCGGCACTACGACAAGATCACGCAGTGGCAGAGTCTGCTAGCTGACCTTCAGGTATTTGATATACATATATTTCATCCTCATTACTACAAGCGGTCACTTTCTCTCCACCAATGGAGCCACCAGGGGAGTCAAATCTGCGAAGGCAAGCAGAAAAATCCAATGGTGTGTTATCTTATCACCCCCATCTTGGGGATCCAAGACCACAAGCAAAGTCACCTTGTCTCCATCGAGGGTGCCATAGTGATATTTATCCAATAATCGTCGGTACTGTTCGATAAATTGATAATTGCTCGACAGTCGGTTGTCGCACTGCGGGGCCACTTAACAGCCCCGCCACGACTTCACGCGACCGGCGGTGCGGCGAGCGTTTTCTCTATTCATTGCGCGGCCGAGACGCTCGCCGCACAGTGATTACCTGGCGGCACACGCAATGAACTGATAAAACGCTCGCAGCACCGCCGCCGATCGTGCGAAGTCATGGCTGGGCCGTAAGGGCGTACTGGCTTGACAGTTCCTCTTAAAGAAGTGTTATAGTTTTCTATTTAGTGCGTATATTTATATCAATTTGCCTCGTAGACATTGCGTTTTCCCGTCCGTTTGAGGCGTGAGTAATATGTGAATCCCTTTCTTCCCCCTGTAGTGTATTAGTTTGCCCCATAGCTAACTGTACGTGATGTTTTCCCACCTGTCCACCTAAATCTAAAGAAAGAAAGAAGACATTTATTCACTTTTACAAGAAAACCGTCTCTCTTTTATCCGTAGAACGTATCAGTTTGCCCCATAGTTATAGTGTTTTCCCGTCAGAACATTTTTACCCCTTTCTTCCTCGCGTAGTGTATCCGTTTGCCCCATAGCTAAAGGGTGTGTTTTCCCGTCTAACCCAGTGTACTTCGCGACAGGGACACGCCGTGTACAACAAGAACCAGAGTGCCCCGCCGATCCAGCAGGCCGTGTCGCCGATGCAGCCGTGCGGTGTACAGCAAAGCGTTCAGGTACATTTCTATGTATAGTGAAAAGCCAAAACACTGTATCTTGAGAAAGCCATAACATTAAGCACCTTATGGCAAATGAAATATGAGCTTTTAAAAACAGCATTCCTAGTTCTGCACTTAGTAGCTTTTTCAAATTAGCCTGTGCCGGGAATCGTACTACCTCAATCAATCCGTGATACTTTTCACCATAAGGTAAACGTATCAATGCTCGACACCTCAAAGCCCTGTAGATGACACCCATCTGTCACCTCTTTTACTATGACATAAGATTGAAGGTGCCATATATTGGGTCAGTGTCTAGCACAAGGACGTTTATCTTATACGCAAACACATGTAATTGACAATGTGCCCATAGGAAAAAATGCTATAAATACTTATTATTCTGTATGAATAGCTTTTATTTTTCTATGGTTGAATTATCGATATTCAGAAACTTCATAGTTGTGCCATGTGTTAATATCAAGAAGCGGAATTTTCATAGCAAAAATCAAACGTCTAGAAGGATTTTAAACATGAAACTGCCGTGAGACTCACTCATAGTGAAATAATACGGATTACTCACGTCTTAAAACGAGTTTAACTTCGGGCTAATCCGTAGCCCTTCCTCTCGGAGCAACACGCTACGGCTGCTGCCAAACGCGCACTACGCGCCACCGCTACCGGTATAGCGGTATAGCACTATGTCAAGAAGGACTGACCATTATTTTCACCCGACTGTCGAAGGAGGGTTATTTATTGAGAGTAACTCTTTACTGCAGGCGCAGCAAATGGCAGCGGCGGCGCAGCAAGCGGCGCTCCAGCAGCAAGCGATGCAGCAGCAACAGGTACCCCGCCCCCCGCACCCGCCCGCCTACCCCGCCAGCGTGCCCAGGCGGTAACACGCAGTGGGGCACTAGGGGCACTCTCATCTAGACTGGACACCTAGGGGCATTTTTGTTCATTAAAGAAAAATACCAGACTTTAACAATCCGTACTCCTTGCCCTACTGAAGGGCAGTTAGGAGTACTCTAATCTCAACTTGAGATCTAGGGGCATTCTCATCTGATCTCGAGATCTAAAGAAAGAAATAGAATAGACTAAAGCAATCCGTGCTCCTTACCCTACCTAAGGAGGCCTACCCCGCCAGCGTGCCCAGGTGGTAACACGCAGTGGGGCACTAGGGGCACTCTCATCTAGACTGGACGCCTAGGGGCATTTTTGTTCATTAAAGGAAAAAAAGTTACGGTAGCAATCCGTACTCCTTACCCTACTTAAGGGCAGTTATAATTCGCTTTTTTGCATTAGAAAGAAGGTAAGCGACCTTGACGTGTATTTTTATTGAAAAACACTTTAAAAATAAATCACAGCAAATATGTAACAATTAGCAAGGAAATATGGTTATTTACATTATTTTGGTTTCATATTATTATAGTTAATATTTTTTAAAAAGCGTTTATCAATAAAGTCTCATCAAGATTGTTTACCCTATTTGTAATGCCAAAAAAAACGTAGTAATAGGAGTACTCTAATCTCAACTTGACATCTAGGGGCATTCCCATCTGATCTCGACGTCTAAAGAAAGAAATAGAATAGAATCCGTGCTCCTTAGGGCACTAGCCAGGGACACTAATCTGAACTTGAGACAGGGGCATTATCATCTTCTCGACAATTAAAGAAGAAAAACAGATGGTAACAATTCGTACCTCTTACCCTAACTAGGGGCACTCTCATCTTGACTGGACACCTAGGGGCATTCCCATCTCGTATCGACACTTAAAGACTTAAAAGAAAATAGACGGTAGCAATTCGTAACCCTTACTCAAAATTCGTAAAACTAACGGGTTTCCTGTATTCTTCTTTCTTGGTCACATGATCTTAAACCAAATGTATCGATAATTTTACAGTGTTGCCAGAAGGTTACTTTTGTAACCTTTTGGGTGATTTTTAACTCCATGAAGGAGTTCAAAATTACCTAAAAGGTTACAAAAGTAACCTTCTGGCAACACTGAATTTTATTATTGAGTATTATAGTTTTCATATTAAGTTCCTTTTAAGTTGCTTTTGTATAAAGTATTGTAGTATAAGTAAAGTTTATAATAAATGCGATTAATGTAAGATTATTTTGTTTGTTTTATTGATTTTCCACATTTCTCAGTTTGGTTTTCGAGTTTTTATCAACGGGACAAGGTACGTGTTTTGTTTTAATTGCTTTTTTGTTTTTTAATTTATATAATTTGAAAATAATGTTATGTATCAATAAATAATTTATTGTATCAGGTGTTGCGGAGGTCCTTATTATGATACTAATGAACGGAAACAATTACTTTGCTCACTCACGACCTTTGGTCTTTGGTCGCGGGCGAGCAATGTAATTGTTTCAGTTCATTAGTATCAATAAATTGCATGAAATAATACTAGTATCACAATTGCAAATTCTTGTGATTGTTTACTCTTTCACGCTGAAACGTCTGAACGGATTTAGGTGAAATTTAGCATGTAAATAGCTGGATCTCGGATTCTTTCGGTGTACCTTTCATGTAAAGTTACCGGAGTTCGAGGTTTTAATACATTTTGTATGTGTTAGATGCAAAGCAGCCTGGCCCAAGGCATGTTCCTAGCCGGCGGAGGCGGCCGCGGCGCATACGCAGGCGCAGCGCTGCAAGGGCCACTGGCTTACTTGGAGAAGACTGCCACTAACATAGGTGAGTGGAGAATACTGTCACCAACATAGGTGAATGGAGAATACTACCACTTAATGTTGGAGAATGGAGAATACTGCCACTAACAGATGAATGGAGGATACTACCACTAATATAGGTGGGTGGATAATATTGACACAAATATACCTAGGCGAGTGGAATATAGTATATATGCCCATAGGTACTGACCGATCTAAATGTACTATCCTGAATAGTGGCGCAGCAAGGTATGTTCCCAGCTGGTGTTAGCTAGTGAGGCGCGCACGCAGGCGCCGCGCTGCAAGGGCCGCTGGCTGGCTTGGAGAACGACTGCCACTAACATAGGTGAGTGGAGAATACTGTCACTAATAAAAGTGTATGGAGAAAATTGTCACTAAGATTGAAGAGTGAAGAATAGTGCCACTAATATAGGCGAGTGAAGAAGACTGGCACTGACACATTTCGTCATCCCAGTCTATATACATATGTACGTCCCACTGTAAGGCACAGGCCTCCTCTCAGAATGAGAGGGCTTGGGCCGTAGTTGCCAGACGGGCCCAGTACGGTTTGGGAACTTCACACACACCATTGAATTTCTTCATAGGTGTATGCAGGTTTCCTTCACCGTAAAGCTCATGGTAAATTTCAAATGTTATTTCGCACATAAATTCCGAAAAGCTCAAGAGGTGCGGGCCGGGATTTGAACCCACGACTGTCTGCTTGAGATGCCATTAGGTCAAACCACTAGGCCACCACGGCTTTTGAAAAAATGAATGTACTTACTATCTCGAGTAGGTATAGTCGAACAAGAAACTCCTTTGCCACCCTAAAGTTCAATGTCAGTTGTATGACTTAAGACATCAAAGGCTATTTTCACTAACAAGTCAATGTGACAATCAGCCTTATTGTTTTTATTCTGATGTAGGAACTGTCACAAAAAATGGTAAACCACTTACTTGGTCGACTATACAAATTTTACAATGAAATTAGAACTTTTGCAGAAATAATTTCCAAAATCACAAAAGTGCGTGCTCTCATCTCGGTCTGCCTGTAGCAATAAAAGTCGGGAGTTACGAGGATAAACGTGGTTTTGTTTCAGACATGGTGGGCTTGGGCGACGGACGCAGGTGACGCGGCCGCGGGAGGGGCCGGGGGCGGGGCCGCGGCAGAGGACGCGGTCAGTACTAACCTGTTCTTGCACGTCAGTGAAGGCCACCACAAACCGGGAGCGCGGGGCGCCGACGGAGCGTGCCCAGCGCGCTCTATAACACTGAATCAAATATACAGTGCAGAGTGCAGTGTTGCAGAACTATCGATAGTTTGACTATCGATCGTTGACCTCGCAAACTATTCAGGATATCGATATTACTATCGATAGTATCGATTGTATTGGATATAAAACTATCGATAGTATTGCTCATAAATCACTATCGATAGTATCGATAGTATTGACACGTGGTGATACTATCGATAAACTATTGACACTATTGGTTGTGTCGTAACTATCGATAGACTATCGATAGTCTATCGATATTGCACTATCGATAGGGAACACTAATACGGTGACACACACCGGCAGCGCGGCACACCGTATTCGATTCAGTGTTATTGACCGCGCGGGCACGCTCCGTCGGCGCCCCGCGCTCTCGGTTTGTTGTGGCCTTTAAACGTCAGTATTGCCAACCCGTACGAAAATTACGAGAGCGCACGATAATGTAATGTAGGGAGTAGGGAGTGAGAGTGAGGGGGTGATTTGGGAAAAGATACAAATAAAAAATATCGAATAATACAAAAAAACTGCGCCCCCACTCAGCAGCAATATTTGTATGTATGTAAAACTATTCAATAAATGAATAAATAAATAAATAAATATCACGGGACAATTCACACCAATTGACCCAGTCCCAAAGTAAGCCAGGAAAGCTTGTGTTATGGGTACTAGGCAACGGATAAACATACTTATATAGATAGATACATACTTAAATACATACTAAACACCCAAGACCCGAGAACAAACATTCGTATTTTTCATACAAATATCTGCCCCGACACGGGAATCGAACCCGGGACCTCAAGCTTCATAGTCAGGTTCTCTAACCACTGGGCCATCTGGTCGTCAAATGTACATAAAAACTGAAATTAAAAGTTAACAAGAGAAACAGATGTACAAAGGTGAACGTATTCCTTAAAGGGATCACCTCCAGTTAACCTTTGAACGATTGACATACAAATTTGCTGTCAACTATATTTTCATCGTGCGAACACGATGAGGTACTAATAGTAGACATAATTTACTGCAAATGAACTCTAAACTACACTCACGAGTTTAGCCTGACATGTTTCGGTCTAATTCCTATCCTTTCTGAGAGTGATCGCCAAAACATATGTCGTGTTTTCGCCTGCTATTTTTAAGACACTTCATGTAGGTATACTAATAAATAAAAGATATTTTTCAGGCCGAGGCGCTTCCCCCGAGTATGGCGGCAGCATGACCCCGCCGTAGCGCCCCTCCCGGCGCGGCGGAGACCCACTCACTGGACAACGGACCGATACTTACTTACTTACTCACTTACTTTCTAATTTACTGTGTTCATTCACTCAAGTATGGCGGCAGCATGACCCCCGTGGGGACCCACTCACTCGACAACAGACCGATACTTACTTACTCACTTACTTATTTATTTACTGTTGTGATCCACTCAAGTATTGCAGCATGATCTCACGTGATTGGGACCCACTCACTCGACAACAGACCGATACTTACTTACTCACTTACTTATTTATTTACTGTTGTGATCCACTCAAGTATTGCAGCATGATCTCACGTGGTTGGGACCCACTCACTCGACAACAGACCGATACTGACTTACTCACTTACTTATTTATTTACTGTTTTGATCCACTCAAGTATGACCCCAGCATGGCCTCATGCGGCTGGGACCGACTCAATGGACAACTGGCCGATACTCACCTACTAACTTACTCACTTACTTACTTTTTAGTTTACTGTGTTGTTTCACTCAAGCATGGCTGCAGCATGACCTCACACGGCTGGGACACTCGCTCGACTACAGACCGATACTTACTAACTTACTTATTTAGTATGGATGGCGGCAACATGGCTCCACTGTCGCGCCCCTCCTGACATGGCGGATATTTACTCACCGGGCAACGGACCGATTCTTACTTACTTACTGACGATTCCCCTGAGTATAGCATCAGCATAACCCCGACGCGTGGGACACACTCAGTCGAAAACTGACCGCTACTTACTTAATAACTTAACCACTTACTTAACCACTTCCTGAGGCGATTCCCCCGAGTATGGTGGCAGCATGACCCGCATAAGACCCACTCACTCGATAACGGACCACTTACTCCTTTACTAACTTACTTACCTATTTCCCGAAACGATGAGGCTTAAAAACGGTCCATGTCGACACAGAAAACCTACACAGAAAAATTATTATTGCTATTGTATAAATCTTCCCAGGTGAATTTTTCGCTTCGAGCCATTACATTAAATTTGAACCTTAATACTGTGATGTTACCCTTTGTTTTGTAAGATAAGGGCTGGAAGCGAAAAATTCATCTGGGAAAATTTATACTACTCTTACTAGATTTGTAATAATATCGAATAGTGTTTCATAGGAATCGAGCCTTTTTAGTTCGTATTTTGAAGCTCTGGAGCTCTTTTTAGAGCTATATCGAAGTGCTAGTGATTTTAATAAAACCACAGTCTTAAAAACCGACCAAGTGCGAGTCGGATTCGCGCACGAAGGGTTCTGTACCATTATCTATAAAAATGGCAAAAAAATCACGTTTTTTGTACGGGAGCCCCCTTAAATATTTGTTTTATTTTAATTTAAATATTTATTTTTAAAATGAATATATGTATAACTAAATATTCTGTGAATATTTCAAGCATCTACCTGTTGTTGTTATCAATATCGAGCAAAAACGAGCAAAAAATCACGTTTGTTGTATGGGAGCCCCCTTAAATATTTGTTATTCTGTTTTGAAGTATTTTATTTGCTATAGCGGCAACCGAAATACATCATCTGTGAAAATTTCAACTAGGTATCTAGCTATTACCAGGGGGGTTTCACTCCGCAGTTTAGGTATGTTCGGCCGGCGCTCCTCCCGGGAGGAGTATGGCAGTAGGTTGTCGCGCGGCCTTCAGTTCGCACGCTAGCCGCGTCGCGCGTAATTAAGCATCTTTTTTACACGCTTTATATTAGCTTCACCTGTATGTTTGTTTGTATGTTTGTATACTGTATGTTTGTTTTGTGTGATTTTTGCAACAAACAATGACTTCTAAACGATATTATAAATAACTTACTTACATACTAAAGGTAGTTTACTGAATTAATACACACTGTTATCTTTCTTGATTTATATACCTACCAAATATGGGCGAGTGGGAACCCTGTGCCCTTGGTTTCGGATCAGCGGTGCCCAACGGAATATGAACGCTGGTATCACACGATAAGTTTTAATTTCGCGTGCACGCAGCAGGAGTAGGAAAGTTTTTATACCTAACGTTGACCTTTGTTCGAGAGTGATCCTTCTGTACGTTAGTACTATTACTTATTCTGTGCTATTACTGCTGTTAGATACAGCCTGGTGACAGACGGACAGACGGACGGACAGCGAAGTCTCAGTAATAGGGTCCCGTTTTTACCCTTTGGGTACGGAACCCTAAAAAGAGCTAAAATCTCGAGTCCTTTGGAACACTAAATCAAAGTTAAACTTGTTTCTGAGAGATTTACCCCCTGTTTCACCATCCACTGATCAAATTCACTTGACGGATAAATGTGATGCCGTCTCTGTTCGTTTTGTTCGAATAGACGGAGACGGCATCACATTTATCCGTCAGTTAAAATAAATCAATGGATGGTGAAACGACCCCTTATCTAAGTATTTTTGTAACCTGTAAATACATGAATAAACAAAATATAGTGAAGTGATCGCACCCGTCCTTTGATTCTTTGAACTTTTATATTCAATCGTCAGCTGCTCGCAAGTTGACTGTCAAAAAGCTTTGTGCTGGCGAATGATCGCGGTGGGCACTTTATTTACCACAATATGTAACCTATAGTCCGGGCCGGATTTAGGGGAGGGCAACCGGGGTAACAGCCCCGGGGCCTCCACAATAGAGGGGCCCCCGCAATAGAGGGGCCCCCACAATAGATGGGCCCCCACAATAGAAACTCCGAAAAAAAATTTGTCAAATTCCGACGAGTAAATATTTGGATCATCATCATCATCCCAACCTATATAAGTCCAACTGTAGGGCACAGGCCTCCTCTCAGGATGAGAGGGCTTGGGCCGAAGTTCCCACGCGGGCCCAGTGCGGATCGGGTACGTCACACACACCATTGAATTTCTTCGCAGGTGTATGCAGGTTTCCTCACGATGTTTTCCTTCACCGTAAAGCTCACGGTAAATTTCAACTGTAATTTCACATATAAATTCCGAAAAGCACAGAGGTGCGAGCCGGGATTTGAACCCACGACCCTCTGCTTGAGAGACCATAGGTCAAACCACTAGGCTATCACAGCTTTTTTTTTATTTGGATATGTGGAATAGTATATTTCATTACGAGTGCGGAAAGCCTGTCATTGCAATGAGTTCCGACAAATGTCTACCCGAGCCGAGGCGTAGCCGAAGGTGAGGGTTGACAGTCGGAACAAGTTGCAATGACGGTTCCGCACGTGTACTGAACAACTATTTTTAATACAGTTGCGAAAAAATGTAGCAATTTAATAAAATAATGAAAACACAATAAACTCAACTAACCAATCATTTATTTCTTATAAAAGTTATAATTCACATATATAACATATGTATCTTTTAAAGTAATATTGGCTTGTGCGGCAAGCTCCAACAACGCCAAAAATCAGCGCAACCTACAAAAAAAGGGATTTGATTAATATTTTTTTAAATAATATATTGACTGTATTTTGCGATTTCGTAAACTGAATACTAAAGAAAAATATAAGTATTTATTAATAAATTACCTTTGTGGCTAAATAACGATCATCGGGAGCTTCGTTCAATAACCTTTCCACTTCATTCGATGTTAATATTTTCGACTTTTTACGTGTAAAACCGTCTGATTGTCGTTTTAAGGAAGCATTTAGTTTTGGGTATTCACTTATATCCACGTTGTTCCTTATTTTCAGTATACTTTTTATCATCGAAAACCTCGACCATAACGTAGCAGGTTTTAATTTTGATGAGAGTTCGGAGAAGTATGCCAACTTGCCAACATAACATTTCCTGAAAAACTATTTGCTTTTTTCTTTTCTCTCCACGCAATAAATTCGTCGTATGTAGATATGTAGCGACTTTTTGACTTTTCCGGTAAAATGTTCTCCGAAGCATTTTGTGCAATTATACTGAGTTCCGGTGGTGTTAATTCAAATAAAATATCGTTGAAATTACTCATTTTGTGCAACAAACAACTAAACTCGCAAAGAACATTTTTGGAAAATGGCGCCAACCGTAAAAGAATATAAGCAGAGATTTTTTTTGTTTTCTTCACCCATTCTGGGTAGGCAAAGGGAACTATGCCCATACAGCCAAGTCTTCAGTAGAATTTTTTTATTGATATGAAATGAAAATGAAATTTAATAAGATGAAATGAAATGAAACCTAACTAACTCATTGAATCAAATCATTAAATCTGATATTGAAACAAATTAGTAGCTTCTTTTTAGAAATATTTGCATGAATCATAAAAACTTCGATGATTTTTTTTTAGTAAAAACTTCGTGGTTGGTTTTTTTCTTTTTAATAGACATTATTTTGACAGTTGGGAAAGAGAACGCACGAGTTCGGATAAGGTAAAGAAAAAGCTCGAGTATGTAATAGCCCACATCCCGAACGCTATACGTCCCTGCAATACGCCACTTTTTGAGCAACTGTATTAAAAAATAATTTGTGGACATGGGGCTCCACTCCTTTTATGCCCTGAGGCCGCCAGACCTCTAAATCCGGCCCTGAGTATAAAAAAGATTATTCACTGGTTTTAGGTGTTTCTGTATATCGCTTGGTCTTTAATAAAATACAATAAGTTTACTTTTAGTTTACCACTGACAGATGGCTTGCCTTCATTTAATTTCCAACTTTAACACCATAAAAATAAAGTAGAGCTATTACAAAATCAGCATACGTGGGTAACAGTATTCTAAAATTGGCTTTATTTGTAGGTCGTTAAAGTTGAATATTAAATGAAGGCAAATCATCTGTCAGTGGTAAACTTTATGTAATTTTACTGTAACACATGTTTAAGATAGTCCTTTTACGGTGCTCCCTGTGACAGTAAATCTTCGTTTAAAAATGATACATATTAGTACTTCTTAAAGTCGAAAACCGTGACTAGCCCACTTGGCTTTGCCGAGTGGACTAATGGCTGAGTTTCATTGGTCGATAGGGCCCGCA
This sequence comes from Archips crataeganus, assembly GCA_947859365.1. Classification (NCBI taxonomy): domain Eukaryota; kingdom Metazoa; phylum Arthropoda; class Insecta; order Lepidoptera; family Tortricidae; genus Archips; species Archips crataeganus. Next base: position 8,131,470 of record OX402073.1, on the reverse strand, counting down.
TGCGGGATGCGGTAGATTTTCTAACGCATGCCATAGGGCCCGCATTCGGGGAACCGTTTTCATTGGTCGATAGGGCCCGCATGCGGAGTGCGGTAGATTTCCATAACGCATGCCATAGGGCCCGCATTCGGGGAACCGTTTTCATTGGTCGATAGGGCCCGCATGCGGAGTGCGGTAGATTTCCATAACGCATACCATAGGGCCCGCATTCGGGGAACAGTTATCGACATAATGAGTTTATGTCGTTATATCGACCGAATTATTGACCAATGAAACTGAACCTTAAACAAGGACGAGATATTAAGACCTGGGCCCTGTACCACAAAAGTTACAAGTGCTACAATTCAACAAAATTGTCAAGTTTCTCATACTAAAATGTTACAATTTTGTCGAATTGTAACACTTGTAACTTTTGTGGTACAGGGGGTTGATCTGATTATGTAATGATTGTATGCAATATTTTTTATACGAGTAGAAATCCTGAATTATCGTAAAATCATTAAAATATACTTAGCAGTCAAAGTAACTAAATCGCGTAACTGGGTGGAACCTTTTCACAACCATTATTATTATTATTTATTTAAAATATGGCTTCTGTCCCATTGCAGGACAATTTCGCCAGTGTCGAAGTAAGCTCTCTTTGGGAGCGACGTTGTACGGTGATTGTAGTTTTTGCAACTTGATAGTAAAATTCCAGAAACCACGTGGAGACAACTTGCGCATTAAAAGCGAGAGCAATATAGAATTTTGTGATCACTGTTAATTAAGGTTAATCGCCGCATAAAACACTATCAAAATTATACTTCAACTAGCCAAAGAAACAGAAATACCAAAATTATAAACTGTCTACATCCGCCATGTTCGAATGCTACAAATCGAATCCTTTTCACAGCCAATTTCACGATGATTTCTTTGCAGATGTATGGAATGTCAACATGACATTTGCAATAACAATGGTTCACCCTGGCACGTGATTCAATTCCCTTGACTGTACAGAACGCACGCGATTGACAATACAGTCGTCTTCCGATATTTTTGACCACCTTAAATGGAATGTTTATGATGGCGACTGTAGGTGTATCTACCATGAAATTCTCTATACTATACCTCTTGCTATTGTTACTTATAGTTTGTTAAAATTAGTTATTTTTTTAAAAGTACTGTATAAAATACCGTCTTCCAATCAATTGAATTAATAACTCATTTACTGTATAGATTCAGGAGGGAGGAAAATTGCATGAAAATGTTTTTAAGTCCCGGTATGCGTGACAGATAAGATGTTTAAGAAGGTGCCTAACACCTACCCTGTTACGATTTGTTAATATACTAAGTATGTATTCGTTTATGTCCTATGGAACTAAAGGTCTGTTTGTTGTTATTTAAGCTGATTTATGTTGAAATGTGACAGTTTGTTTCCTAAATAAATTAAATAAATATATATATTCAACGACAACGCAGCTATTATGGATGACATTTATTCTAACATGAAACTCAGTAAAGTAACGCTTGAATCTATACAGTATTTAAGAAAATAACATAAGTAGTGGAGTTTTTGACAAATTACTCTTTAAAGGCCACCACGAACCGGGAGCGCGGGGCGCCGACGGAGCGTGCCCAGCGCGCTCTATTATAATAATAATACTTACTCTTTATTCAGACAACTACATGGTCCATGTGTTAGTAACAATATCTTATAGCTATGTTAGTGATCATAATTAAGAAAATGACGTGCTTATTTAAATTCACAGATTTTCAACCAACACTGAACCAAATATACGGTGACACACCGGCAGCGCGGCACACCGTATTTTATTCAATGCTATTGACCGCGCTGGGCACGCTCCGTCGGCGCCCCGCGCTCCCGGTTTGTTGTGGCCTTAAGAGCTATTGTTACAAGTGTCACGGGGATCATCGCAAAATGATGCTGCAATGAAAATGCATAAGGTGGTGGACTGGACGCCAGCTGGCAGGAGCGGCGAGCGTTTTATCGGTTCATGCGTGTGCGTTCAGGAACGGTATATGACGGCCGGCGAGCGAGGGATAAGACTGACCCTTAGCACAGCGATAAGAAAGAGTTGCTATTTGGCGTCGCAAAAGAAAGAAAGAAAGAAAAAACATTTATTTAGAACAACAATAACACGTACACAGGCAAAAGTAAGAGTACAAACATAGACATAGATATTGGTACGTATTGATGCTGTTACAAAAAGTCACCGCTTTGCGAGAAATGTGCAATGAGCCATACTACGCAGGGTCCTCTTTAACTACTAGGAGTCCTGGGCACTTGAGTTGTTGAGTCAAACGCACAGACAGCGGAGGCATGCGGTGCGGTGGCGGTGACGGTTGTAATATTCTAACTTGTATGTTGTGCGGTACCGTACCGCGAACTCGTTCATACAAGTTAGAATATTACAACCGTCACCGCCACGCCTCCGCTGTCTGTGCGTTTGGAACTTTTAGGATAAGGGGCCCCAGAGGCTATGAAATGACCAACAAATGGAGTAGATAAAACCAAAATCTACATGTATTAAACTGTTATTTTTTATAGCCACTAGGGGTCCTAGGCACGTTCCCATAGTGCCCAGTGGGAAAAGAGGGGAATGAGGGGATCAGGGGGGGCACACTTACATATATCACACTTTTCATGCGACTACAGCGATCTCTGGTTGTTTGGTGGAGAACTAAATTAGCGGCCATCTTGGTTGACTTGTCAAACTTGTCAGTTGTCATTCATCGGCCATGGCCATGGCGTACCAAATTGTACGGTCAAGGACTTTAATTGATAGGCCACTTGCCAATGTTCGTATTTTAGCCGTATAGTGCAAATCGGGTTTAGCCGCTTATACTTCGTATATGCTGATTTGAATTGGACGGCTAAAATACGAATAGTGGCAATTAGCCTATCAATTAAAATTACGCGTAATTATAGCTGTACATCACTACCAACATATACATATAGATAGGTATACATCTATAGATACGTCACATTAGTTCTTCACCAGGGCGTAGGGCAGCAGCACCTTCCATACATGCATATTTGACCATAGAGTTGCCACTCTTGTTCATATAATATTACAATACTCTTTGGAGGGGATTGACAAGAGTTAACCAATGTGCGGCGAGCGTGTCGGGTCGCAATGAACAGAAAACGATCGCCGCACCGCTCTCCGCCCCGCTGCCCGCTGGCGTCCAGCCCACGGCCTGATATACTAACTAGTCTGTAAGCATGTATCCGTAGCAATAATCTTTTTCAGAATCTGAATAAAAACTATTTAAAAAAAATCTTTTTTTAATCCTCTTTTGTAAGTCACCCATATTCAACCTTTTCTCGTAATCTTACAAGCGTTTAGGTTCACTTCGTCCACATTCCCATTTTGTCAACTTACTAGATCGTCAACAATCCCATATCGTCCACAATCAATTCCCAGATAGTCCACTTCCTATATTGTCAACATTCCCATTTCGTCCTTTTTCCACTTCGTCCACATACATTCCCACTTAGTCGACATTCCCATTTCGTCCGCATTCCCACTTCCTCAACTTTCCTAGCTTAACTAACACGTGAAAAAAAAACAAAAAGGGAGCAAATAAGTACTCATAACGCAGGCTCGCTAAAAACGCTTTTCTCCATCGAGTTTACGTCTCAAGTTCAGTACCTCTACCATGAGTTTACACTAGTTCACGTGACCGTACTCGCTAGCGATGGCGTAAATTATTTGTATGGAGAATTGTACAGCGCCTCTAGCGGTCACTTACGGAAGTACAATTCTCCATACAAATCATTTACGCCGTCGCTAGCGAGTACGGTCACTGTGAACTAGTGTAAACTCATGGTAGAGGTACAGGTTCCAAACTGACTCGCACCCGGCCCAAAAGTACCGAAAACACCCGCTGCATTACCGCGCTGGGGGGTTACTACGAACTTCGAATTTCGTAGTAACCCCCCTCCCTGTATTGCTAACGATATCCGTTGAACCAGAGGCGCTACTACGAAATTCGAAAATCGAAGTTCGTATCGTATTATCCCTCTCACTCTCGTGTCAAATCATATTAGCGTGAGCGGGACGGCACGAAACGAAGTTCGAATTATGCACTTCGTGGTAGGGCCTCAGGTACGAGCCCGATTTAGGAACACGTAAAATAAAAAAAAAATAGAATAAAAAATGAAATAAAATTTTAAGTATTTCATATTTCTATTGGTGACCCAAGGTAAATGGTTGTTTGCTAGTGCATATCTAAGGGCTGGATTTTATTTCACAGTAATCCCGTTCGGTATAATACCTACACCGTGAAATTTTAGTGGTTGTTTTCCCGAAACGAGGTGATTTAGTATCGATTGTACAATCCATTTATAATTACTATTTTGACTAGAGTCAAAAATCCAATTGTGAAAAACGAAAGTCGAAAATGACCGCAAACCGATAGTAACGCTTCGTTGGTACCTAACCTATCGTACGATCGTACGCTACTTGTACCAAAGAAGCGTTACTATTGGTTTGCGGTCATTTTCGACTTTCGTTTTTCACAATTGGATTTTTGACTCTAGTCAAAATAGTAATTATAAATCGATTGTACAATCGAAACTAAATTACCTCATTTCCGGAAAACAACCACTAAAATTTCACGGTGTATAAATGGAATGTGGGTGTCTTGGGAATTTGGACGACATGGGAATGTGTACGAAATTGGAATGTGGACAAAATTAAACCTAAACGCTTACAAGGAACCATTATAGCTTTGTTATGTCCGTCTGTCCGTAAGTTCAAAATATCGTGTCAGTTTTAACTCACTGAGGATCCAACTGTTAGATCCAGCGTCAGATGCTGGATTCTGCAAACCCAAAATCTGCTGAATTCAAAGTTAAAATATTTTTTATTCGATTTAGGGCCGATACAGACGGACTGCATTCCAACGGCAACGTAACTGCCGACTGCTCATACGTTTTCCATTGCAGTTCCTTTGCAGTCGACACAACTGCACGCTAGCATAGGGTCGCTCGCCAGCCTGCCGGCTGTCGTGTTGCCTAGCAACCGTGGCCGGAGTTAAATACGCTTGAAACCTTTCTTGTATTATGACCTCCTTTGTATGTTTGCAAAACTCACACCTATATAAAAACATGAAAATTAACAGTCAACAAGAGAAACAGATGTACAAAGGCGAAGTTATCCCTTAAAGGGATCTCTTCCAGTTAACCTTTTTATCCTTTAATTTTGTCTTTTTCATTTTTAGTGTTGTTTCGTTGTTATAGCGGCTGCAGTAATACATAATCGGTGAATATTTCAAGTGTCTAACTATTAGGTACGGTTTAACAGGTAGCCCTTGTGACAGACGGACGGACGGACAGCCAGCACAGTCTCAGTAATAGGGTCCCGTTGGCACCCATTAGTTAAGGAACGCTAAAAATGGTATTAATAAGCACTCGGTCAACTATACGAGTGGGTATGCTATTTCCTCATGGATATATAAACTTGGGTCATAAGCTTGGTTCACAAGGCCAGCGCTCGTCGACGCGTGCGCAGCCCCCTTAAAACCGGTCGCGATTTGCAAAATAAGAGGAAAACCACAATCCAAACATAATATTAAGTAGGTATGTATTCTCGCGACGTGGTCCTACTAGGTAAGTCCTATAGTATAATTTTTTACGGGATAAAAAGTGTCCTATATGTTAATCCAGGTTACAAACTATCTAGAAAGATAGAAAATAAGTGCATTTATTTACAACAATACAAGACAAATCAATATTTTTACAAAAAACCGGCGCACGAAGGGTTCTATAAAAACGGCAAATAAAGCACGTTTGTTGTATGGGAGCCCCCCTTAAATATTTGTTTTATTTTAATTTAACTATTTATTTTTAAAATAAATATATAACTAAATTTTCTGTGAATGTTAGGTAGACTGTTGCCGTTATCAATATCGAGCAAAAACGAGCAAAAAAATCACGTTTGTTGTATGGGAGCCCGCTTAAATATTTTTTTATTCTGTTTTTTAGTACTCATACTCATACTCATTTATTAATTAGTATTATTACCTAGTATTCGTTGTTATAGCGGCAACCGAAACACATCATCTGTGAACATTTCAACTGTCTAGCTATTACGGTTCATGAGATACAGCCTGGAGACAGACGCACGGACGGACGGACGGACAGCGAGGTCTCAGTAATAGGGTCCCGTTCTTATCCTTTGGGTACGGACCCTAAAAAGGAGGATTCTATAGAAACTAATTGAGTATGACGATTTGGGAAACTAGTTTAACCCATTCATTGCCGAGACATCTGATACATACTTTGTCGCGATGCCGCAGCTTCCCTAAGCATGACGCCGATCGGCGTCGCCGACATTCGACCAAAGTTAGATTTGTCGCCCATAGGGGTTTTCGGCACCCGAGTGGTAATTTGTTATAAACAATCTCAATTTGATCAATGTGCCTGTACTTACCTAAGTGTTTTTTGAGTAGAGCAATAAAGCCAATAAATTGGTATTTATAACTTATAACGTAACAGTAATAACGCGTTGAATATTTTATTTATTCTATAAAGTGTTTACTATTTCTGATTTGTGGTACAGACGCCGATCTGCGTCAGCGGCATCCGAGAAGGAATTTTAACAAAAACCAAATATGTATTTTTTTAAAACAGACTACACGTGGATGTTCTAAAGACCAAATAAAAGCTTACTTTCAAAATAGGAAGTTTATTTCTTAAGAATAAGCCATAGAATCGCCAATACAATTTTGATGCCGATCGGCGTCAGCGGCAATGAATGGTTTAACGCTAGTATACAGTATACACCATTTGACAAGGTGACTGAATACGAAATGCAAATGCGGTCCGATCGGACATGAAGCGTGACGTCCTGAAGGCTAAACCACTCGCAGCCATCTTTTATCACTACGATGGTGTCAGGGCGTAGCGTGCCTTGGACCCCTGTATCAAAATTAGTTGGGGGCTTTCCCGGGAAGCACGAGATTAAGTGTCATTGTGGATATCATTTTACTAATTTTTGCTTACACACGTTAGGGGCCTCTGTAGCCCGGGGGCCCCGTATCATTGATACGTCTGGCTGATACGGCGCTAGCTACGCCGCTGGATGGTGTCCTTGTAGTCCGGGAGGCAGAGGCTATTTTGATGATGATGGTTACTTCACAATACTAGTAAAGAAGCTGTCCCTAATAAGGAAAGTGAAGGTCTGACGCACCTGCGGGCGGGGGCGCTTGCTATGAGACCCCATAGAACACGTCAAAAAAAAAAATCCGAAAAATATTTTATACCGCATGATATTTTTTTCATGTGTAATTGACATTGATTAGAATTAAAAAAAAGTAGTCAGCTGTACGACAGAGGGGGGATTATGCGTTAGCTGAACATGCGAACTTACAAAAAAAATTAGAAAATAAAATTATTTTATGCCGATTGAAATTTTTTTACATGATTTTAGACATATACAGAAATGTGATATTGATAATCAGCTGCATATATAGTGGGTGAAAGACCGTCAGCTGGAGCAGGAATGTATCACTGCGCGCATATATCTCTACGACGCGCGGAATTTTAAATGCTCCATCTGACGGTCTTTCCCCCACTATATATGCAGCTGATTATCAATATCACATTTCTGTATATGTCTAAAATCATGTAAAAAATTTTCAATTGGCATAAAATAATTTTATTTCCTAATTTTTTTTGCAAGTTCGCACGCTCTGCTGACGCATAATCCCCCCTCTGCCGTGCAGCTGACTATTTTTTTAAATTCTAATCAATGTCAATTACACATGAAAAAAATTTCATGTGGTATTTATAAAATATTTTTCGTTTTTTTTAACGTATTCCGCAGCTTCCCACTCTCGCATCCACCGCAACTGGACCAGCTGACGATCGATTTCGTCATGAGCCACATGCATTCTCTTTTCTATGTTAACATCAGCAGGCATAAAATGACTTGTTTAAAAAGCCGCTGCCTCCCGGACTATTACGCGCTGCCACTGTTCGCGTACGTTTAGCAATAAAATTGGCTACTGTAGCCATTTAAGGGCACATGAAAGGGCAAACAACCGCAGCCCTCGTCCAACAGTGGGTATGTATTACAATACCGAAGTACGAAAGACCGAATGTATTAAAACATCGAATGGGTCAAAAGACCGACACGATTTTTTTCTGAAAACGTTAACTTTTTAAGATTGTTATAAAACAAACCTAACAATAATAATGAACTAATGGGTTCTGTATGATGCCGTTTTAATAAATTCTGAAATGTTTACGGTTTCAGAAAAAAATCGTGTCGGTCTTTTGATCCATTCGGTGTTTTAATACATTCGGTCTTTCGTACTTCGGTATTGTAATACATATCCTATTGTAAGGATGACAATGCACAGGCACAGTCATAAAAAATCCAGCCAGAAGGAAAATCTTGTATTAAAAATGAATGACTAAGTACCTATGTTTCAGGTTTGTTTGTATACCTTGGATGCGCTCGGACCGCCCAAAACGACAATAATGGCGAAATTAAAGAAATTCACCCTACTATAACCACCCAAAAGAATGGTATGTCGGTTCCTTTACTTTTCATTGCATGTTAATGTTTATGGGAACGTGTTAAAATATCTAAAGTTTGAAAAGGACAACCAAATACATAATGATCATTTGTTAGGTATAATAAAAATTTTCAATGAAGTAGGTACAGTGACAAATTAAAACAATCAATCACTCATTAAAATTGTGCGTCAAATGACTATTATGTATTTTGGCCATTATTATTTTTAAACTTTATGTAATTTTTCATCACACTCGCACGTAAACAGTATCAAAACATACAGGTTAACTTGGCATATAAAACCCTCGATCTTTTTTCCTGTCATGAAACCCAAGGTCGGTAAGTAGTTTTTTTTGATTCGATTTGTGGCATTCGAACATGGCGGATGTAGACAGTATATAATTTTGGTATTTCTGTTTCTTTGGCTAGTTGTGGTATAATTCTGATAGTGTTTTATGCGGCGGTTAACCTTAACTGTTACAGTGATCTCAAAATTCTATATTGCTCTCGTGTCTGACATTTTTTAATGCGCAAGTTGTCTCCACGTGGTTTTTGGAATTTTACTATCAAGTTGCAAAAACTTCAATTACCGTACAACGTGAGTCGCTCTCAGAGCAATTAACTGATATTGGCACAAGCCTAGTGGCCGCCATTAAGGAAGAATAAAGAATAAAGTAGTTTTTTTTAATTTATAGCACTGCACACAGGTCATACAGGTTTCGAGTTCAAGCAAGGAGTTTACATGCTCGCAATTAAAAAATTGTCTTAAAATGTTATCTAAACAGTACCTCTACCATGACTTTACACTAGTTCACAGTGACCGTACTCGCCAGCGACGGCGTAAATGATTCGTATGGAGAATTGTACTTCCGTAAGTGACCGCTCGAGGCGCTGTACAATTCTCTATAGAAATAATTTACGCCGTCGCTAGCGAGTACGGTCACGTAAACTAGTGTAAACTCATGGTAGAGGTACAGGAATTTCATTGCAATTTCGCTACATGTTACCTATTACTCAACTAATCGATTTAATAGTTTTTTCAAAACGTCGATATTTTTTTTTTACACTGTCATGGCTGTACACGTATTTGCGCTAGACGTTTCTGAACGAAACATTTCTATAATCTGTGGTGTGGCCAAAAAGCCCGCCATCCACATAGAAAAAAGTTCACGTATTTCGTAATAATAGTTCTGCTGACTTGTGTATTAAATTTATTGAATCAGGCGTTACTTTGCGGAGGTCCATATTAATGAACTAAAACAATTACTTTGCTCACCCGCGACCTTTTTTTGCTTCAGTAGACGCTCATAAAAAGTATTTGACTCAAGTAAAAAGTTACGTTGGCTTACAGGACGTCGAACAGAATCTTTTTCTTCTTTGAACAATAATTATCGAGGATTTACTAACGGTCATAATTTCTACCCTCGCGTTAAAAATCTTACTAATGTGAAATTTTTGGATGATGAGAATCAGTTATTGGAAAAAGGTTTAAAATATAATCTACCCACTAAATTTAGTCAAAAAATAGTGGAAGGTTTGGCGGTAGATTCTGAGGTTGCTATTACAAGTAACTGTGGTGATTCTGAAACAAAAGTGTTAGTGGCAAATACACTTAAAAATACCAATTCCACAGAGTGTATTGTCAATATAACCGAATTAAATTATTTGAGATCTATTCAGGAGAAAGTGTATGATAATGATTTAGTTGTGACAAAGGTAGACAAAGGAAATTGTATTGTTTTATTGGATAGGTATCAATATAATCGGAAAGTTTTAGATATCGTTCAAGGGGACGGTTTTACAGTTTTACGAAAGGACCCTACAATTACATTTCACAAGGATTTAAAAAAAAGGTCGCGGGTGAGCAAAGTAATTGTTTTAGTTCATTGTGTATTAAAGCTATAATTCATAATTGTTTACATTTTGTATTTGAAGACGAGTAAAAGTTATAGAAAATGTCGTCGTCGTCTGAAGAGTGCGATTTTTATACATGAAAAACTATTAAGTAATGAAAATCTATTACCGGAGAAATCTAAGGAGCGACTCGTATATAGCTGCATAAAAACTGCATACGACCATAATTTATAAAATGGAGAAACGAAATGAAAACAAGTTCGTGTAATTTTATTTATTTACTCGCAAATGTGATGACAAAAATATGTTTCACGGGCGGTACGGGAATTACGAACCTCGACTAAGAAAGCCCTCAGTCTTCGACTTCGGGCTTCTACTAGAGCCTCGTCCTCGATCGTAATTCCTTACTTACCGCCCTTAATACACAATGTACTATAAAACGCCATGTTACTCTTGTTTCTGATGTCATGTCAATCAGTCAAACGTTAACTGGAAGAAATCCTTTTAAATGAAATTAAATGAAATTATTTATTCTGCTTTAGACATGGTATTACAATCATAGAATATGTTGTAGAGGAGGTACCTATAAGTTCGCCTTTGTACATTATTATCTCTCTTGTTATCTGTTGATTTTATGTTAAAAATAACCTGTGTTAGTTACTCACGGATAATCATCATCATCCCAGTCCCGCCTATATAAGTCCCATTTTAGGGCACAGGTCTCCTCTCAGAATGAGAGGGCTTGGGCCGTAGTTCCCACGCGGGCCCAGTGCGGTTTGGGTACTTCAAACACGCCATTGAATTTCTTCGCAGATGTATGCCGGTTTCCTCACGATGTTTTCTTTCACCGTAAAGCTCATGGTAAATTTCAAATGTAATTTCGCACATAAATTCTGAAAAACTCAAGAGGTGCGAGCCGAGATTTGAACCCATGACCACCTGCATGAGAGGCCATAGGTCAAACAGTAGGCCACCACGGCTATTCGTTAAAAACATACAAAGCTTTTCTCTTTGTAATATTAGTGTAGAAGTAGATAAAGAGTTTACATATCATAATTACTATACTAAACGGGACTTATCACGCAATTAATATTTACCTCGACGTTTCGGCCACATTACAGCAGCCGTGGTCACGAGTTATCTATAGTAATAGTAGTAGTAGTGTAGTGTACCTAGAGTAGTAAAGTAATTTGATTATGAATGAAAATCACGAAAGTTTAAAACAGTTAACATATCTACAGTGGAAAGGTAAAATCGCTAAAGCGCCATAGGTAAGTATATCTTCAGCGATTTTACCTTTCCACTGTAGATACATACATTTCCCTTATTATAGATTCTACACAACAAGACATATACGAACCACAAGTATATGACTATCCAGCAATTGGTGCAGAGCCTGTTCCACCGTTAGATGACTACGACTCACACGCATTATTTAGCGCTCCAGCATCCATAGGTGGCCACAAGCTAGCAGCGAATGGTTCGTTCCACGAATAGAATAAAAACGCACAGTTTTGTATCACGTCATCGTGTCACCTCACCGGTGATGCTTATCGCACCCCAGTAATAGGGCGATGCTTTGAGCATCACCGATGGGATCATTAAATTTGTATGGGGCGTGGGAGTAACACTTTAAGTGAAGTATGGTGGGTAGCCTACGTGTTAAGTATATCAAATGAATGACTATTATGTATATTGGCCATTATTCTTTTCAACCGACGAAAACAAAAGGAGGAGGTTCTCAATTCGACGTGTATATACACCGTGAAATTTTAGTGGTTGTTTTCCCGAAACGAGATGATTTAGTATCGATTGTACAATCGATTTATAATTACTATTTTGACTAGAGTCAAAAATCCAACTGTGAAAAACGAAAGTCGAAAATGACCGCAAACCAATAGTAACGCTTCGTTGGTACCTAACCTATCGTACAATCGTACGCTACTTGTACCAACGAAGCGTTACTATTGGTTTGCGGTCATTTTCGACTTTCGTTTTTCACAATTGGATTTTTGACTCTAGTCAAAATAGTAATTATAAATCGATTGTACAATCGATACTAAATCACCTCGTTACGGGAAAACAACCACTAAAATTTCACGGTGTATATATATATATATACTAGGGGCGTTCAATAAAAAGTGAGAATGAGTATGTTATAAACAACTTTTACTAAATGTCATTTTATTTTTCGACATAGTCACCTTTTAGCATAATACACTTAGTATATATTTTTTCTAAACTTAAAATTCCATTTTTAAAAAAGGTCTCATCTTGAGTACTTAAAAAATCTTGTACTGCAGCGACTACCGCGTCGTCGTCTTCAAATTTCTGGCCTCTCAGGTATTGTTTTAATCTCGGAAATAGGTAGAAATCACTGGGAGCGAGATCTGGTGAATACGGAGGATGCTTAAGGATATCGAACCCAGCATCACGAATTGCAGCCATTGCAACGGCGGACTTGTGTGCCGGGGCATTGTCCTGGTGGAACAGCACAACTTTCGAGAGTTTACCTCGCCGTTTTTCGCGGATCTCATTGCGCAATGTTGCTATTTGTTTGGCGTATAAAGTGCCCGTAATAGTGGCTCCATGCTCGAGATACTCAATCATTAATACCCCTTTACCATCCCAAAAAACAGAGCCCATGACCTTACCGGCAGATGGGCTCACCTTGAATTTCTTCGGAGTTGGAGATGATGGCCTTTTCCATGTCATAGACTGCAGTTTCGTTTCAGGGTCGTAATGATGGAGCCATGTTTCGTCCATTGTTATAAATCGCGCCAAAAAAAGTTCCCGGTCTTGCTGCATCAGGTTCAAAGCTTCTTGACAAATCTCTAGTCTAGTTTGTTTTTGCGTGTCAGTAAGCATTCATGGTACCCAACGCGCAGATACCTTTTTCATACCCAAGCGTTCATGTAAAATATTATGCACGCTCCCCGTTGAAATCTTTATATTTTCAGCAATAAAACGAACCGTGACACGACGATCCGCCAAAACTGAGTTTACGACTTTTTTCACAATTTCTTCAGTTACTGCTGTAGTAGGGCGTCCGGAGCGGGGGTCGTCCATTGTCGATGTTCTTCCACGTCTAAATTCGGCGCACCAACGTGCGACTGTCGAATACGGAGGAGCATTAGACCCTAAAGTGTCCCGCAAATCCAAATTGACTTGGTCCGTAGAAAAATTTTTCAAATACAAGTATTTGATAACGGCGCGCAGTTCAATTTTCTCCATTTTCGCTAACGTACTCAATAGCATTGCAAAGAAATTACCGTATATTTTTTTAAACAAAAGACAGTTAGGCCGTGGTCGCTTTCACCCGCCGCACGCGGCCGACAGCGGCCCGCCGCCCGCGGCGTCTGAATGGTGTGTTCGGGAATGCTCGGGAGTGGTCGTTTTCGCCCGCCGCGTTCGGGACGTCGCACGCGGCGGGCGAAAACGACCACTCCCGAGCATTCCCGAACACACCATTCAGACGCCGCGGGCGGCGGGCCGCTGTCGGCCGCGTGCGGCGGGTGAAAGCGACCACGGCCTTAGTTTTTTTTTTCATAGCAATCAGCTAGATAGATTAGCTTTACCGGCCAGTATTTAATTTCGTTATATTAAAAGAGTTTGCATCTCATTCTCACTTTATATTGAACGCCCCTCGTATATATATTTTTTTTTCTTATGTATGAACACGCATAACTTTTTACAGAGTAGTCCGATTTTGATGATTCTTTTTTTATTGGAAAGCGTATACCCCGAGGGTGGTCCCATTTAAATTTGGAAACAATATTCCTACCCTAAGGGTAGAAAAACAGGGGATGATTGATTGTTCAGTTACTGATTGTACTATATGACCACGCATAACTTATTACAGAGTAGTCGGATTTTGTTTGATGCTTCTTTTTTTTGGAAAGCGTATATACCAAGGGTGGTCCCATTTAAATTTGGAAATAATATTCCTACCCTAAGGGTAGAAAACAGGGGATGACTGACTAACTTTTTACAGAGTAGTCTGATTTTCATAATTTGTTTTTATTGGATAGATAGGGTATACCTTGAAGTTGGTATTATAAATTTGGAAAAAAAATTACCCCAAGGATGGAAAAAAGTATAAAATAAAAACTTTTTAACAAAAAATTAAACCGCCGAAAAAACTGAAAAGCAAAAAATAATACCTTTTTTGTTTGACCTTAATCTAGGTACCAGTTTGAAGTCGGTGCCTCAGCACGAGCCAGGAGGAGTGATAGAAGCCAATCAGGTAGACGATTATAGGTCCACTCCTCCTGGCTACGTGCTGAGGCACCGACTTCAAACTGGTACCTAGATTAAGGTCAAACAAAAAAGGTACCTATTATATTTTGCTTTTCAGTTTTTTCGGCGGTTTAATTTTTTGTTAAAAAGTTTTTATTTTATACTTTTTTTTAAACTTTATGTAATTTAATACGCGATGTTATTCTTGTTTCTGATGTCATGTCAATTGTTCGAAGGTGAACTGGAAGAGATCCTTTTAAGGTATAAGGCACTTGCCCCGGGTGGCAGTTCCATGGGGGTGCCAAATCCTTGAGGCAAGAATTCGAAATATCGAACAAGTGAAGGGAGGGGGCGCCACTATTAAGTTTTGCCCCGGTTCGAAAAAATCGTAGATCCGGGGCTGAGGCCACCGCGGCTATTCGTTACAAACATACAAAGCTTTCCTCTGTATAATATTAGCGTAGAAGTATAGACGTAGATAAAGACTTACATATCGACCGTTGAAAGGTAAAATCGCTAAAGCGCCATAAGTATATCGTACATGGCGCTTTAGCGATTTTACCTTTCCACTGTCGATACATACATTTCCCTTATTATAGATTCAACACAACAAGGCATATACGAACCACCACCACCACCATCACCACCTGGATATCCAGCAATTGGTGCAGAGCCTGTTCCACCGTTAGATGACTACGACTCACACGCATTATTTAGCGCTCCAGCATCCATAGGTGGCCACAAGCTAGCAGCGAATGGTTCGTTCCACGAATAGAATAAAAACGCACAGTTTTGTATCACGTCATCGTGTCACCTCACCGGTGATGCTTATCGCACCCCAGTAATAGGGCGATGCTTTGAGCATCACCGATGGGATCATTAAATTTGTATGGGGCGTGGGAGTAACACTTTAAGTGAAGTATGGTGGGTAGCCTACGTGTTAAGTATATCAAATGAATGACTATTATGTATATTGGCCATTATTCTTTTCAACCGACGAAAACAAAAGGAGGAGGTTCTCAATTCGACGTGTATATACACCGTGAAATTTTAGTGGTTGTTTTCCCGAAACGAGATGATTTAGTATCGATTGTACAATCGATTTATAATTACTATTTTGACTAGAGTCAAAAATCCAACTGTGAAAAACGAAAGTCGAAAATGACCGCAAACCAATAGTAACGCTTCGTTGGTACCTAACCTATCGTACAATCGTACGCTACTTGTACCAACGAAGCGTTACTATTGGTTTGCGGTCATTTTCGACTTTCGTTTTTCACAATTGGATTTTTGACTCTAGTCAAAATAGTAATTATAAATCGATTGTACAATCGATACTAAATCACCTCGTTACGGGAAAACAACCACTAAAATTTCACGGTGTATATATATATATATACTAGGGGCGTTCAATAAAAAGTGAGAATGAGTATGTTATAAACAACTTTTACTAAATGTCATTTTATTTTTCGACATAGTCACCTTTTAGCATAATACACTTAGTATATATTTTTTCTAAACTTAAAATTCCATTTTTAAAAAAGGTCTCATCTTGAGTACTTAAAAAATCTTGTACTGCAGCGACTACCGCGTCGTCGTCTTCAAATTTCTGGCCTCTCAGGTATTGTTTCAATCTCGGAAATAGGTAGAAATCACTGGGAGCGAGATCTGGTGAATACGGAGGATGCTTAAGGATATCGAACCCAGCATCACGAATTGCAGCCATTGCAACGGCGGACTTGTGTGCCGGGGCATTGTCCTGGTGGAACAGCACAACTTTCGAGAGTTTACCTCGCCGTTTTTCGCGGATCTCATTGCGCAATGTTGCTATTTGTTTGGCGTATAAAGTGCCCGTAATAGTGGCTCCATGCTCGAGATACTCAATCATTAATACCCCTTTACCATCCCAAAAAACAGAGCCCATGACCTTACCGGCAGATGGGCTCACCTTGAATTTCTTCGGAGTTGGAGATGATGGCCTTTTCCATGTCATAGACTGCAGTTTCGTTTCAGGGTCGTAATGATGGAGCCATGTTTCGTCCATTGTTATAAATCGCGCCAAAAAAAGTTCCCGGTCTTGCTGCATCAGGTTCAAAGCTTCTTGACAAATCTCTAGTCTAGTTTGTTTTTGCGTGTCAGTAAGCATTCATGGTACCCAACGCGCAGATACCTTTTTCATACCCAAGCGTTCATGTAAAATATTATGCACGCTCCCCGTTGAAATCTTTATATTTTCAGCAATAAAACGAACCGTGACACGACGATCCGCCAAAACTGAGTTTACGACTTTTTTCACAATTTCTTCAGTTACTGCTGTAGTAGGGCGTCCGGAGCGGGGGTCGTCCATTGTCGATGTTCTTCCACGTCTAAATTCGGCGCACCAACGTGCGACTGTCGAATACGGAGGAGCATTAGACCCTAAAGTGTCCCGCAAATCCAAATTGACTTGGTCCGTAGAAAAATTTTTCAAATACAAGTATTTGATAACGGCGCGCAGTTCAATTTTCTCCATTTTCGCTAACGTACTCAATAGCATTGCAAAGAAATTACCGTATATTTTTTTAAACAAAAGACAGTTAGGCCGTGGTCGCTTTCACCCGCCGCACGCGGCCGACAGCGGCCCGCCGCCCGCGGCGTCTGAATGGTGTGTTCGGGAATGCTCGGGAGTGGTCGTTTTCGCCCGCCGCGTTCGGGACGTCGCACGCGGCGGGCGAAAACGACCACTCCCGAGCATTCCCGAACACACCATTCAGACGCCGCGGGCGGCGGGCCGCTGTCGGCCGCGTGCGGCGGGTGAAAGCGACCACGGCCTTAGTTTTTTTTTTCATAGCAATCAGCTAGATAGATTAGCTTTACCGGCCAGTATTTAATTTCGTTATATTAAAAGAGTTTGCATCTCATTCTCACTTTATATTGAACGCCCCTCGTATATATATTTTTTTTTCTTATGTATGAACACGCATAACTTTTTACAGAGTAGTCCGATTTTGATGATTCTTTTTTTATTGGAAAGCGTATACCCCGAGGGTGGTCCCATTTAAATTTGGAAACAATATTCCTACCCTAAGGGTAGAAAAACAGGGGATGATTGATTGTTCAGTTACTGATTGTACTATATGACCACGCATAACTTATTACAGAGTAGTCGGATTTTGTTTGATGCTTCTTTTTTTTGGAAAGCGTATATACCAAGGGTGGTCCCATTTAAATTTGGAAATAATATTCCTACCCTAAGGGTAGAAAACAGGGGATGACTGACTAACTTTTTACAGAGTAGTCTGATTTTCATAATTTGTTTTTATTGGATAGATAGGGTATACCTTGAAGTTGGTATTATAAATTTGGAAAAAAAATTACCCCAAGGATGGAAAAAAGTATAAAATAAAAACTTTTTAACAAAAAATTAAACCGCCGAAAAAACTGAAAAGCAAAAAATAATACCTTTTTTGTTTGACCTTAATCTAGGTACCAGTTTGAAGTCGGTGCCTCAGCACGAGCCAGGAGGAGTGATAGAAGCCAATCAGGTAGACGATTATAGGTCCACTCCTCCTGGCTACGTGCTGAGGCACCGACTTCAAACTGGTACCTAGATTAAGGTCAAACAAAAAAGGTACCTATTATATTTTGCTTTTCAGTTTTTTCGGCGGTTTAATTTTTTGTTAAAAAGTTTTTATTTTATACTTTTTTTTAAACTTTATGTAATTTAATACGCCATGTTATTCTTGTTTCTGATGTCATGTCAATTGTTCGAAGGTGAACTGGAAGAGATCCTTTTAAGGTATAAGGCACTTGCCCCGGGTGGCAGTTCCATGGGGGTGCCAAATCCTTGAGGCAAGAATTCGAAATATCGAACAAGTGAAGGGAGGGGGCGCCACTATTAAGTTTTGCCCCGGTTCGAAAAAATCGTAGATCCGGGGCTGAGGCCACCGCGGCTATTCGTTACAAACATACAAAGCTTTCCTCTGTATAATATTAGCGTAGAAGTATAGACGTAGATAAAGACTTACATATCGACCGTTGAAAGGTAAAATCGCTAAAGCGCCATAAGTATATCGTACATGGCGCTTTAGCGATTTTACCTTTCCACTGTCGATACATACATTTCCCTTATTATAGATTCAACACAACAAGTCATATACGAACCACCACCACCACCACCACCACCTGGATATCCAGGAATTGGAGCGGAGCCTGTTACACCGATCGATGTCTACCACTCACACGCATCTTTAGGCCAAGGTGCAGCTTCCATAGGTGGTCACAAGCTAGCACCGAATGGTCATTCCATGTTGTGGCATGTCGGTGTATACAGCAAGCGATTCACACCGTACATGCAGATTTGTGGGGGCACTCTAGTCACCACAACAGCTGTCATTTCAGGTAACAATTTATCTTAAGGCCGCATCGAGCTTCTTGCGCTAATCGATTTTATGTATTCTATGCACTCGTGTATGTGTGCGCGAGAGCGGCTAGAATCAAAGCCGTGTGTAAGCGCAAGCGACACAAGTTCCCCGTCCGATGGCCGAGGGAGAACTAACGCAAATAACTATACGGACAAGAGGGAAGCACGACGGCTCAAGATAGGTTGGTCAGACCGCGCGTGTATTTAGGTATTTTCATCGTATTATAAAACAAATGCAAATATTAAAAATTTAGCATCACTAGGCCCTAGAAAACATCTTGTTTTATTAACATTCGAGAAGTCATGACCTGCCGTGCAGTATAAGTATTTACGCTGTACTAAGGCTTGATTTCCTCCTACGCTGACATCGGTCGCTGACGTCGGTCGCGCGTAGGTACGAATATACACAATACTCTATGGGCCACCGCACAGCGACGCTGACGTCCGCGGCAGATTTATTGCTACGCGCCGCTGATGGCGCGCCTCGGTCTCGCTCGTCAGCGCGCGCGCGTCGGTGCGCTGACGCGCTATACACCACTATCGCGCGCTCAGTGCGAAGCTGACCGACATCGGTCGCTGACGTCGGTCGAGCGTACGAATAAACAATACTCTATGGGCCACCGCACAGCGACGCTGATGGCCGCGCATTTGTCATACGCGACCGACGGTACGCTCGACCGACGTCAGCGACCGACGTCAGCATAGGAGGAAATCAAGCCTAAGGATTTATTTTATTTTACAGAGACTAATTTGGATATTTTTTCAATCGAGCAAACTACAAGTACCTACCTAATCGTATTTCGAAAATCTTTTTTATTCAATTTTCGCATCAATCGATGCTCCTATGAACGTCGAAAAATCTACCACTTAAAACTCGGTAGAAAGTCATCTTTGCGTTCCAGTGATCGGGCAACCCAGCCCGCGGGCTCAATCCACCACTTTCTACCACCTAAGGGTCAACTCAGCCCATAGAGTAAGATAAATATACCAAAAGGAATAGAGAGCGTACTCAACCCAATTATCTGTCACCCCATTTGATATGCCGCCATATTTAATTTTTTTTTAAATACTACTTAGCTGCCCTCTGTAAATTGGTGTCTTGTGGATGCCATATGTATACATACGTACGTATGTATATGTATAACCATATATGTCTATACTACTTGTATATTCTAAGAAGGAATTGAAAAAAAAACAAGTATTACATACAAGCTTTATTATTTTTATGTTTCACATAAACAAATAAGAATCTTGTTTAATTTTGTCATCAGTACCATCGTTATTAGTAATCACTATGTTTGTAACCTAATGTAAGTAATGTACAACACATATCGAATGTCGCGATAAACACAAATTAAAACAGAAATAGCGTCCAAATCGCAAACACAATAAACAATAATTCAAAAGCGTCTTTTCACTACGTTAAATCCCGCAACACATTTAGGAAACTTTCAAGACGAGAGCGAATTTCTTAAGTCAAGCAACCATTTCTACGACGTACACGTACCGTACACCATAAATGACATTTTGTCTTCTGTGTTGCTAACAAAACCTTGAGAAATTTTAAAAGAAATTAGTACATGTTTTTGAGAATAAATTAAAATAAACACTTTAATTAGTTGTGTTTGATGAATGAAAATTATAAAATGCATATTAAGATAGAAATTTATGAAAAAAACTAACTGTGTATTTAAAACTAGATACTAGCACACTAGTGACATCTATCGCATTACTGCGACAAAACTTCGAGATCAAGAAGAGCTGGGGACTACGTGATCTCAAGAGATGGCGCTGTAATTAAGTTTCAAATCTGTCAAAACCAAATGTTCTAACTTGTCTACCCCTGACTCAGCCCGTGGGCTAAGACACCCACTGTATATAGTGGTGGACCGAGCCCTCGGACTGTATTGCCCGATTAAATGGGGCGAGTTGCCCACAAAGAAATCAAAGTGGTCAACTAAGCCCACGGGCTCAGTGCGTGCTCAGTGCTCTGTGGGCTCAGTTGACCCCGAAGGGCGTGAATTCGATACGCAGCTTTACATATGCTTACTACTTATTTTTCTAGGATCGGAGCTACAAAAATCATCAATCGTATCAATGAGTGAAATAAAAGAAAATTGTCATCATATTACGAAAATGGAGTCACTCTGAATCGAACATATAAATCCCGATTATTCCCAATCCGTGGGAAAATCGACAAATCCGTTGTTTGCCTACACCACAAGGACAACATTTTAAGACAGGCCTTTTCGTTTTATAATTGTGTTAGATTGTTTTCAACAATATACTGATTTACGTATTTTAGTATTTGAGTTCACCTTTCCCACTTCACACTACAATAAATGAATAAATAAATAAATATCACGAGACAATTCGTACCAATTGACCTAGTTCCAAAAGCAAAGCTTGTGTTATGGGTACAAGTACAAGGCCACGGATAAACATACTTTAAGTATAAGTTAATAAGGTATAAGTTAACTTTAAGGGCCTAAGCACACGGCGTTTTAAAAACGCGCCGTCGACGCGCGTTGTATCGATACAAACGCGATGTACGCACGCGGGTTATTTTAAAAACGCCGTGTGCTAGGGGCCTTAAGGCTGTTCTAATGGAATAAAAACGCTCTGCAAACGCGCGTTCCTAAGACGCGCGTCGACGGCGCGTTAAAAAAGTATTCAAATAGAACATAATACTAAAATTGCCTTTAACGCCTAACGCCCAGCGTTCAAAATGCAACACTGCTCGATAAAAAACGTCGCGTTTTAAAAGCGCTGTCGTATGAACATATACTTGAAAATGCATTTGTTCTATTTGAACGCTTTTTTAACGGGCGTTAAAAAAGCTCCCGTGCGAATGAGGCCTGAATGCCCAATTGGGAATGTCTAAAAAAATTAACAATGGTTTTTATTTTTTTTTGTATAGAAAAATCAATTATAAGAAACTAATTTCAATATTTTGTCATTTAGTTCACTACTTTTTTCAAAATTAATTATTTAAACTATTTTGGTTGATGACGTCAGATTATAATTGAGGGCTCCCACACTGCCAAATTTCTAAATCTATCTAAATGCGTACGATAAGGCGACCCCTTTAATTATTTTTTGCGTAGTGGTGCACTGTAACTAGTGTCACTTTACTGGCGCTGTCAAAGTGTTAGATGTCAGACAGCGGGTCCAAATCAAACTCCGTAGTATAATCCACGCGTAAATTGTGAGTAATTCTAACCACACATAATAAAGTACGACTTGGACCGGTCACGCAATTTACACCAATGTCAAATGAAGGTCATTGCTTATTTATTATGTAATAAATTCATTACATAATATTAAAATTAAATAACTACAAAAAACGAGTTTAAAAGCGTTTATCTCGAAATGGTATTCGATTTACTATACATTGCAAAAAAATAGACATCCCCAATTTTTGCAGCGGCGCATTGCTTCTGGAGCGACGTGGAGCGCTTAGTACCGGCGGCGGCGGACTTTGCGATAGGAGCCGGCAAGCGGTACCGACCCTGGGATAATCTCCGGGACTACTATACCCAGACGTCTGATGTAAGTTAGGGCCGGCGCCCACTGACGGCATGGCACGGCGTGGTATTTTATTACTATCAAGTTATTTTGAATCTTATTACAATGAGTTTAGAATTCATGTTACTTTATTGGTTATGCGTGGCATCGGCCCTCAGGACGTCGCGGCATCGTGGTATCGAAATAAAGTAACATGAATTCGAAACTCATTGAAAAAAGATTCAAAATAACTTGATAGTAATAAAATGCCACGCCGTGCCATGCCGTCAGTGGGCGCCGGCCTTTATACACTCATTAACATCTATTGAAATATTAGTAAATAAAGGATACCAGAAAATTAGATCCGCAGGGCAGGCTTTGTCAGCTAAACAAAAAGTACCTGGGCGACCGAGCTCCGCTCGGGCTGAAACTCGGTACCAAGCGTTTTCCCAGAGATAGGACCAAGCTAGATCAATTTTTCATCCCCGAAAACCCCCGCATACCAAAAAAATTCATCGAAATCGTTGGAGCCGTTTCTGAGATTCTGATTATATGTACAAGTAAAAATACAAGAGTTGCTTGTTTAAAGGTATTAGATTAGATATAAAATCCACTACAAGCTTCGTCATGTCAACCTAAACAGCCCACCCTCCAAGTCGATTCAACCCTGGGCTAAACGTCCCAAAAACACTTACACTCATTTGGGAGAATTTCGCGACAAATTGTCCCTGTGCTTAATTATTTTCTGTGTGTATTTTTTTGTACAATATTAGGCTTGCGTTTGACCACAATCTTGTACATTTGTTTGTGGTAATATCGGAATAGTAAGTAGCTTCACCTACATCCGTCTAGCCATTTTAGCGTGAATAATTAACAAACATGTACACATGATAAGAAAACTTTAGCTTTTATATGCGTAAAATTATCAGGATTCTATGGTTAAAAAGAATTTAAAGGTAACGCCTATCATAAGGGTTTGCAGACATCTTTGTCATGACTCATGATTTGGTTACACTCCCTACACCAACCAAGTGGAAAGAGTAAATACAACTATTGTGAAAACAAACCAAATAGGTGGTGTCTATTCTCTTAAAAAAAGATTCCGACGCTTTAAGAACATCCTCCTTTTTTGAAATCTGTTAACGAGATGATTCAGAGTTAACATTTCATCAAAAAGAAAGACAATACCGTTGCCAAGTCTAGTTTTATCAATGTTGCGGTCTATCCTTCCGTTATGGCAATAATTGAAGAAAAATAATGACGTTTGGTTTGAGAGGTCAAAGCTCTCGAATCATCCCTCCCTGTTTAGCACTTATCCATTTTTTCCATCATTAATTTAATTCCGACCCTTTGATACCTTCACTACACTCCCCATAACAACCATATAGAAATAGTGAAACGAGCGACTGTGAAACTTCTATTACGTTTTTGTCAAAAAACAAAAATTTTAATGCAATCATTTTTTGCTGACTGTACTTTATGCTGTCTGTACATGCATACAAAATTTCCAGTCATTCTGACCACTGGAAATGGGTTAAAATTGACTTCCAAGTCCAACATTTGACCCAAAAAGCAATTAGGGCAAGCTTGCAAAAATCATCCATGGTCAATCATTTCCCTGTTGTAGGTGGCAGCGATCCACATCCCAGTCCGCTACCATGACGCAGCAACCAGCTACCAGGAGGATATTGCCGTGCTGCTGCTGGCTCAGGAGTTCAGAGTCAGTCTCGCAGTGCGTCCGGCCTGCGTCAACTTCGACGAAGACTTTGACAACCAACAACTACGAGAAGGAAACGTAGGAACTGTTAGTATTCCCATTCGACTTAACACCTACCTAACACGACTTTCTTCTTCTTTCTTCTTCTTCATGTTTTTATGCACAGTAAAGAGTTATACATACATACGTCGTGCAAGAAATGAACATAATCAGGCCCCACTAGGGTTACAAACTATACTGTTAAAAACAGTATTATCAAGGATGATATAGACTGGATTGGCAGTCGCCATAGTACGGATCGGCCGCGGTTTTTGTAGTTCGATTATTAAATCTAGATGGCGCTGAAATATAGCCAGAGGCTTTGAAGGCAAAACAATAAGACTACAGATGTTTCATATTACTACAAATGTATTATTTTTCAAAAATATTGCATAATAATACATTTGTAGTAATATGAAATATCTGTAGTCTTATTGTTTTGCCTTCAAAGCCTCTGCCTATATTTCAGCGCCATCTAGATTTAATAATCGAACTACAGAAACCGCGGTCGATCCGTACTATGGCGACTGCCAATCCAGTCTATATCATCCTTGGTATTATACTGTTTTTCACTACATTATACCTTTTACTATTGAACAAAAATAAAGTAAGTATACAAAATACGGTTTTCAGCATCAAAGTGCCAAAAACTAAGCACACACTAAGTTGCCTCATTTATTTTAACTGTGGGGAGACCTATGAGGGTTTTAAAAATAACACTAAATTGATAAGCTGCGCGAGAAGCAGTAAAACATGTTCATAAAACATTTAAAAAATAAAACACTGTTACTTTTCTAAAATACCGTTTGTTTTCCTTCTCAGACCTAAATATAATTTATTTCTCGTAAAATAAATTGGCAACCCTAGGCCCCACCATCACAAACACGATACCTATAAATGCTAACGCGTTTCGGTCATAAAACAACACGTATTTGATTGTTTGTGTAATTGTGTCCGTGTTTGTTTTGTGTACTAACGTAGTCTATAATCATGTTTGTAACAAACCTAGACCAATCATATTGTCTGACAACAAATAAATTTGAATTAGTTGGCAATTCATTGGTTATGGACAAAGTAACGTAACGATCAATTAGAATATCGTCTAAAGCAGCATAGCGAATTCAGCTGGATGTTTCATAAAACATACTTGCAGTACGCTTAGTATAAGTTTTCCTTCACTTCAATACTTCTCGATCGCGTTTACGTAAAAATATCAATTCTATGGAAACATGGACGCGCGGCCGTGGAGGCGGCGCTGCCCATGTTTCCCTAGTAATTGATTTTTTTAACCGACTTCAAAAAAAGGAGGAGGTTCTCAATTCGGTTGTATGTTTTTTTTTTTTTTTTTTTTTTTTTTTTTTTTAACGTGTGTTACCTCAGAACTCCGTCATTTATGAACCGATTTGGAAAATTCTTTCGTTGTTTGAAAGCATATGCTTCAAGGTTGGTCCCGTTGTTACCGGAATCCAGTTCTGATGATGGGATCCATGAGGAATTGAAGGAACTCTTCAAAAGTTCAAGGGAAATGTAAAGCGATTTTAGTATTTTCAGTGACAAATCGAGCATTTGTATTCATAAAGTGTCATTTGGTAAACTAGATCTGATGAAGAAGACCGCAGATGGCCAACGGAACTCCTCAACGGGTCAAATCTTGCAAGTTGAATTTGACTCACTTCCCGGTTTCTGATTGATTTAATATTTTACATGCATGTGTAAATCAGGTGACAATGCAATATTATTGTGACATGGAGCTAATCTGATGATGGAGTTGGAAGGTGGCCATAGAAACTCTGTAATAAAACAACACAACCCCGTCGAGTTTGGGTTCATTTGAAACGTCTTGACGAGCACTTTGATCCCAGATGGTAACCAGGGTCTGATGATGGAGCTGGAAGGTGGCCAAAGTTACTCCATAAAGTAACGGCACTTACCCCATCGAGTACGGACTCATTTGACTCGTCTCAACGAGTACTTTGGTCCTAGATGGTAACCAGGGTCTGACAATGAAGTTGGATGGTGACCATAAGAACTCCGTAGTAAAACGACATAACCCCATCAAGTTTGGTCTCGTTTGATTCGTCTTGATAAGTACTTTGGTAACCAGAGGCAAAAAGTACAGTCAGTAAAGAGTGCCAGTCCAGGCCATTAGCAACAACTAAAAAGAAAAAAATAAAAAATTTTAAATAAAAAATAAAACCGCCTTCAAAAAACACCCAAAAAAAACTTGGAAATAAAAAAAATTTAAATAAAAAATTAAACCTCCTTCAAAAAACCCCCAAAAAACATAAAATAATAATTGATTGAACCGACCACAATAAGCATGAAAATATCTTTCTACTAATCTGTTTGAAGTTGGTGCCTCAGCACGAGCCAGCAGGAGTGGACCTACCTAGTAATCTAACTTACCTACATACCTATTATAGGGCTTCTACACTCCTGCTGGCTCGTGCTGAGGCACCAACTTCAAACAGATTAGTAGAAAGATATTTTCATGCTTATTGTGGTCGGTTCAATCAATTATTATTTTATGTTTTTTTGGGGGTTTTTTGAAGGAGGTTTTATTTTTTATTTAAATTTTTACATAAACGCGATCGAGAAGTATTTTGTGAAGTAAAAACTTATACTAAGCGTACTGATCCTTCGATGTATTTTATACTAAATACAAACTGAAATATGAATGCACAGAAAAAACCCAGAAAAAAGACCAGCGCTGGGAATCGAACCCAGATCCTCAGCATTCCGTGCCGAGTGCCATTCCCCTACACCACCACTGGTCAGGTTAGGAGTTTAGACACGAATTTTTCCTATACATCCATATCTCAATCAGTACGTCTACCATGAGTTTACACTAGTTCACAGTAACCGTATTCGCTAGCGACGGCGTAAATGATTTGTATGGAGAATTGTACTTCCATAAGTGACCACTAGAGGCGCTGTACAATTCTCCATACAAATAATTTACGCCGTCGCTAGCGAGTACGGTCACGTAAACTAGTGTAAACTCATGGTAGTAGTACTGTTAGATCATCACTTGCGTGATACAGCGCCACCTATGTCATACCCTCATCGAGAGATTTCAACACTCCTTCGGAACTACCCGGTCACCCGGACAAGAGATGTCGCTACTTTCTTCGATGATCTTTTCCAGGTTTTAGGCTGGGGGCTGACGAAGGAGGACGGGGATCCATCACAGATACTCAATTATCTGGAGCTGCCCGCCGTGAGCATAGAGGAGTGTGTGTACAATGCCGACAAGGGATTCCTCCGGTACATCACTAGTGACAAGATCTGCGCAGGCGTCACTACAGGTAACACTAGTCTTATAGTTCTTGTACTTAGATTATTTATGCACTAGATGGAGCGTCAGTAGCAAACATTGCGATACAAAACGTCCACAAATCCATTTGACAGCTTCATATTACGATCGCGTTACGTCATTCATTCCGGTTGTCACTGTGTGCGTGCTTAATGATACCAGTTAATTTCACATTCCCCAAAATGTGGGGAAAGTGAAGCTGATTGGGGAATGTGTGGGGAGAGCTTCAATTCGGGGAAAATGAGGGGATTTTAAGTATGAACACAAATACGCGACATTTGACATCAAATTTCTGCTAGTCTTGATTAATTTCCTACAATTCATTATTCGCAACAGCTCTAAACTAAGTCACTCGGCCCACATAATTATTCATTCCCCACACGTGGGGAATTTCGACAATGCGTTTGGGGATTTTAGCATATTACTATTGGCAACCCTGCAAATGACGCAAATGACATATAAGCCAATTGGCTTATATTTTTACGGGACGTTTCCATGCCACCAAAGCTCTATCTAGTGCATAAATAATCTAAGTTCTTGTACATCACTTGGGGTAGGTAAGTATCTGAATCACCATCATCCCGGCCTATACAGAGTGACTTGTATTTCGACCTATTCCTAGAAAGGAGTTATTCTGGAGCTTATTTAAGAGCTTATTTTTTTTTAAACAAAAGCTGTTTTAAGAGCGCGCGCAGACAGAGAGCGGTCTGGAGTTCCGCGTTCCGCGTTCAGAGTTCAGTACGCTTAGTATAAGTTTTCCTTCACTTCAATACTTCTCGATCGCGTTTACGTAAAAATTTCAATTCTATGGAAACATGTAAGCGCGCGCGCGGAGACGCTCTCCATGTTTCCCTAGTAATTGATTTTTTTTTACGTAAACGCGATCGAGAAGTATTTTGGTGAAGTAAAACTTATACTAAGCGTACTGTGTTTTGACCGCTCGAGAGTTCCGACCGCCTGCTGTGTGCGTTATCGTAAGGGACTCAGTACATTCGAAAGAACGCAGAACTCGGAACGCGGAACGTCAGACCGCTCTCTGTCTGCGCGCGCTCAATGACTTATACACTTATTTTTCCCTTTCTGACGCAAGCTATTAAATTTGGCGTATTGGTTCATGTTCCATTTCACATAAGACGATAGATATCTCATACGCTAAAGGCAAGGTAGAGTTAAGATTTTTAATTATGGGCTCCCACACAATACTGCGATGCGATGCGATGCGACGCCGCATCGCAGGAACTAACGATGCGAATTGCTGCGATGCGATTTCGTGCGGTAAGCGCAAGGTTCAATACCTCTACCATGAGTTTACACTAGTTTACGTGACCGTACTCACTAGCGACGGCGTAAATTATTTGTATAGAGAATTGTACAGCGCCTCGAGCGGTCACTTACGGAAGTACAATTCTCCATACGAATCATTTACGCCGTCGCTGGCGAGTACGGTCACTGTGAACTAGTGTAAACTCATGGTAGAGGTACAAGTGACCATAACTATGGTCACCGCACGGTCACCGCCGTATTGTGTGGAAGTCCTATATGAAATGCGGTTTATGCGATTCGATGGGTTTAATGCCATACACCGATCGCAAACACTTCTGACTCCTTTCAGATATTGTATTGTATTGTATTGTATTGTATGTATGGTGATTTTGCCAGGTAAAGCCCTGTGTCGTGGCGACAGCGGCGGCGGGCTGGTGTTTACGGAGAACGCGGGTTCAACGCCCGTCCCGTACTTACGCGGTGTGGCGTCCACAGCGCCGCGCAACGAGCATCGCTGCAACGCATACGCCCTCGCTGCGCTCACGCACGTCCGCGCGCACAGAGCGTTCCTACGCCGGTGACTATACTTCGTTTTTTCAACCGACGAAAACAAAAGGAGGAGGTTCTCAAGTCGACGTGTATTTTTTTTTATATATGATCACGCATAACTTTTTACAGAGTAGTCCGATTTTGATGATTCTTCTTTTATTGGAAAGCGTAAACTCCGAGGGTGGTCCCATTTAAATTTGGAAATAATATTCCTACCCTAAGGATAGGAAAACAGGGGATGATTGACTAACTTTTTTACAGAGTAGTCTGATTTAGGTATATATAGGTACACCGTGAAATTTTAGTGGTTGTTTTCCCGAAACGAGGTGATTTAGTTTCGATTGTACATTCGATTTATAATTACTATTTTGACTAGAGTCAAAAATCAAATTGTGAAAAACGAAAGTCGAAAATGACCGCAAACCAATGGTAACGCTTCGTTGGTACAAGTAGCGTACGATCGTACGATAGGTTAGGTAAAGTTCAACAAAAAAAATTTTTTTTTCAATTGGTTCGAGAATTAAATGGTATGGCCGTGCGTGGCTTTGTTTTGCTCGACTTGGCGGGGGCACGGCAGTGCGTGTCCCCAGATATGTATGTATATTATGTCTACCATATTTTACACTTCAGGACCAAAGTAATCCGACTTTACAGTATGTTGTGAATCTTTTGTCCCACAGATACATACCAAACTTGGAAGATGAGTGTAAGAAGCACTACCCTCTAGCAAACGATTTAAAACTTAGGTAAGTGTACAAAGTGAACTTTACAGCGAAAAGTTGTTTACTTTGAACATGAAAATACCGTGAGACCACTCATTGTGAAAATTATGGATAACTCACCGTCTTTAAACGAGTGAAGCCCGACGTCAACGTCGAGCAGAGCGGTGGCGCGTAGTGCGCGTTTGGCAGCAGCCACCGTGGCGTGTGCTCCGAGATGAAGGGCTGCGGATTAGCCCGAAACATGCCGAGCTAAACTCATTAAAAAGACGTGAATTAGTTAGCCATATTTTTCATTAAAACTGTTTATTTTTTGTACTTAGGGTGACGGCACCAATCATGGACATGTTAAGCCTAACCATTCATGAATTTTACCAGTTATGACCATCAGTTATCTGAGCATAGTGTTCATAGTTTAAAAAGTAGTGTGGCCGTGTCTTGAAATTTGGGTTTACGGAAAATAATCGATAAAAAAAAATAAAAAAATAAAATTAGGGGACAATCTTACACAAATCAACCTAGTCCCAAACTAAGCAAAGCTTGTACTATGGGTACTAGACGACGATAAACATACTTATATAGATAAATAAATACTTAAATACATAGAAAACATCTATAACACAGGAACAAATATTCGTGCTCATCACACAAATATATGCCCTTACTGGGATTCGAACCCAGGACCTCTTGCTTCGTAGGCAGGGTCACTACCAACTAGGCTAAAGCGGTTATATAATTAGTTCTTATCCATTACTGATGCTATCACCCTATATTGCCATAACCTTTTCATC
Source organism: Archips crataeganus (assembly GCA_947859365.1). Classification (NCBI taxonomy): domain Eukaryota; kingdom Metazoa; phylum Arthropoda; class Insecta; order Lepidoptera; family Tortricidae; genus Archips; species Archips crataeganus. The sequence continues at coordinate 8,100,543 of OX402073.1, read as the reverse complement.
TCTCATACTCGGAAAGTGAGGCAAATCATATCTGACATACGGGAGGATATGTATTATTTTCATCCCAAGGGTAGAAATGAATTAAAAAAAATAAAGACATTGGCTGTCAATGGAACACATACGTATTCAGCCAAGCATTAGGTACGGCATGGAATAATTAAGTATTGAGTTTTTTTTCTTAATTAGTCATATTACAAATTTTATAATGCCAGTGAAATATTATTAAATTAAATTATTCATTTCTTATTTAGTGACTTAAACCAGAAAAGTTAGAAAATGTTAAGAAAAAAACACGGTAAATGAAATGACAATGCTATTGTCCACACAGCCTATCTCTATACAGCTTAACTCCTTGGTTCAAATTGGTTACTTACATATTTTATAAATAAATTTACTAAAATACCTACTTTATCTACTGTTTTCATTAATTATTATATTGAACATTCTAAATTTTGTTCAATTAATTATTCCTTAACAATAAACTCCATTGAAATATTTTACAACAATCATAATAAACAATAATAAACAATAATTTATTTTTCAAAAAAACACAGTGGTTACAAAAAAGGCAAAGGTTGATGCTTCCCAGTAGGTATATAGGTAAGTACCTGTGTTGGGAGGCCTCGCTCTTAGACCACGAATCTAAAAATAGTAGTGTATTGAAGTTAATATCCTAACTTAACCTAAAATTCCAGCGTAATGGAGTATCACGCACCCTGCGCGCGTAAGTGTGTGTGTGCATGCAAGCGTGCGTATGTGTGTGCGTGCGTGCTAGTGTGTGTGTGTGTGTGTGTGTGTGTGTGTATGGGTGTGTGTGTGTGTGTGTGTGTGCGAGTGTGTGTGCGTGTGTAATTGAGTCTTAGTATAGTAAGTGAAAATAGATATTTAGCTAAGTGTACACGAAATTCATATTGACCAGTTTAGACATTTTTATTTATTTATACTTATATTTTCTTACTTTCCTTGTAGTCGAAATGAAAAGCAGAGTGTTTAACTCGGGAAAAACACCAATATCACCCTCGGAATATTGGCACCCTCGCTGTGCTCGGGTGCCAAGTAACCTCATGTAATATTGGTTATTTTCCTCCTTTGTTGAACAATCTACTATTTCGTAGGCGCACTTCTTTAAACAGCTTTTATCTACAAAATGCACCAACGATTCATGTGTTTATTTATAGGGCGGGTTAGATCAATTTACCAGAATTGTTATTTCCCAGTAGCATAATTTCCATTCGCATTTTTCCCAAATGCCTTTTTTCTCGCTATGGTTTTTTACTGAAGCTTATTTTCACAATCGCGTTTTTTCTAATTTAAATCGACACAGAAACATTAGTACGAGGGGCGTTCAATATAAAGTGAGAATGAGATGCAAACTGTTTTAATATTACGAAATTAAATACTGGCCGGTAAAACAAATCTATCTAGCTGATTGCTATGAAAAAAAAAACTAACTGTCTTTTGTTTAAAAAAATATACGGTAATTTCTTTGCAATGCTATTGAGTACGTTAGCGAAAATGGAGAAAATTGAACTGCGCGCCGTTATCAAATACTTGTATTTGAAAATTTTTTCTACGGACCAAGTCAATTTGGATTTGCGGGACACTTTAGGGTCTAATGCTCCTCCGTATTCGACAGTCGCACGTTGGTGCGCCGAATTTAGACGTGGAAGAACATCGATAATGGACGACCCCCGCTCCGGACACCCTACTGCAGCAGTAACTGAAGAAATTGTGAAAAAAGTCGAAAACTCAGTTTTGGCGGATCGTCGTGTCACAGTTCGTTTTATTGCTGAAAATGTAAAGATTTCAACGGGGAGCGTGCATAATATTTTACATGAACGCTTGGGTATGAAAAAGGTATCTGCGCGTTGGGTACCAAGAATGCTTACTGACACGCAAAAACAAACTAGACTAGAGATTTGTCAAGAAGCTTTGAACCTGATGCAGCAAGACTGGGAACTTTTTTTGGCGCGATTTATAACAATGGACGAAACATGGCTCCATCATTACGACCCAGAAACGAAACTGCAGTCTATGACATGAAAAAGGCCATCATCTCCAACTCCGAAGAAATTCAAGGTGAGCCCATCTGCCGGTAAGGTCATGGGCTCTGTTTTTTGGCATGGTAAAGGGGTATTAATGATTGAGTATCTCGAGCATGGAGCCACTATTACGGGCACATTATACGCCAAACAAATAGCAACATTGCGCAATGAGATCCGCGAAAAACGGCGAGGTAAACTCTCGAAAGTTGTGCTGTTCCACCAGGACAATGCCCCGGCACACAAGTCCGCCGTTGCAATGGCTGCAATTCGTGATGCTGGGTTCGATATCCTTAAGCATCCTCCGTATTCACCAGATCTCGCTCCCAGTGATTTCTACCTATTTCCGAGATTGAAACAATACCTGAGAGGACAGAAATTTGAAGACGACGACGCGGTAGTCGCTGCAGTACAAGATTTTTTAAGTACCCAAGATGAGACCTTTTTTAAAAATGGAATTTTAAGTTTAGAAAAAAGATATATTAAGTGTATTATGCTAAAAGGTGACTATGTCGAAAAATAAAATGACATTTAGTAAAAGTTGTTTATAACATACTCATTCTCACTTTTTATTGAACGCCCCTAGTAGGTTTAGGTGTTGTCAAGTTCGCATCGATCGGCACGAAGGGCCAAATGCACACAGAAGAAGTGACACTGTTTATGTGTCAATCAAAATTGGGAAAAACGCTTCTGTGGAAATAAGCTTCAGTAAAAAACGGGTGCGTCCCACGAGATATAACTACAAAATATCTAATTTCATATTAATAATGTTCACAAGATATAATGAACGTTAGCTATAACAGCAAAAAGTATAATTTTTTAACGTATAACGCTTAAATTATATAACGTTATTTTTATATAACTTCAATTTGTATAAGATTTATATGGACTAATTTCTTTTAACATAACAAACATTAGGTATAGCAGTCATGATATATAATAATATGTGGAAATGTTAAGTTATGTGGCGGCGAGCAAGCTTAGCGAAGCGAGCGAGCAAGACTTTTCGGGGCAGAAGCGACTTGGATAGGTTAGGTTCAGAAGGCTTCGATCGATCGAAGGTTTCGATGTTAGGTTTTTTTTGTAACAGAGCGGAAAAAATGAATGGATTGATTGATTGTTTGCTCAAAGTTTTTAATGAATTTTATACGTGTTAGAAAATTATACGCTTTGATCGTTATATCAATTGATATTATATATAAACAACGTTATACATTACAAAATTAGATATTTTATAATTATACTTTTCGTTCATTATATCCAGTGAACGTTATACCTACTAAACGAGTTTATATAAAGTGAGCGTATATACACTGACGAGCAAAAATAAAGGGTCGGTTACAAAAATGACGATAACTACAAAACCCGCTGTGATAGCTTCTTCGAGTAAAATGAGTTTAGTAAAGAGTTTTATTCTTAATTAAACTTTATCTTCTTAAGAATAAAACTCTTCACTAAAGTCATTTTACCCGAAGAAGCTATCACAGCGGGTTTTGTAGTTATCGTCATTTCTGTAACCGACCCTTTATTTTTGCTCGTCAGTGTATTATGAATATTAGATACTAAGTTGTTATATCTCGCATTACTTACCCGTAAAGAACCATAGTGAGAAAAAATATCTGGTAAAAATGCGAATGGAAATTTTGCTACTAGGAAATACCTAACGATTGCAAATTGATCTAACCAGTCCTGCGTAGGAGTTATCATAAATGATTAGGGAGACCGAGGACAGTTGACACAGAGGAGAGTAGACACATCGTCGATTATTTAGAACTTATTAACTGCTAGCGAGCTCGCAATAGCGCGTGTTTGATAGCTCGAGACTGAACTAAAAAACGCGCGCTATTGCGAGCTCTCTAGCAGTTAATAAGTTCTAAAAAAATCGACGTTGTTTCTACTCTCCTCTGTGTCAACTGTCCTCGGTCTCCCTGCACCAACTATCAAAATACACTTGATTAATTTTCTTAGCACAAAGGGACATCATTCACCATTTTTGTTTGCTTAATTAACTCCCATTTGTTTTGCCAGGTACAGCTCGAATGACTGTGGGACCAGCCAGCCGATTCAAGTGACATGCAATTGTTTCTGTAATAATAATAGTACCTATTATTATTATTAAAGGCTTTTTTTTTCAAAATCCCCCACACACTTTCACCGCATACACACACGCGCTCACTCAAGCATACACACACACACGCACACACACACACACACACACACACACAACACACACACACACACACACACACACACACACACACACACACACACACACACACACACACACACACACACACACACACACACACACACACACACAAACACATACCACACACGTATGCACATGCACACATACAAATTCGAACACACTGTAATCGCGTAATCCGTTTTTATTTTATTTTGTAACAACTTCTGTAACACTTTAGTTCTGTTAATCAGTTAATCGCACTCGCAGGCTACCAAGATACAGGCTCAGCCTAGTTTGGAGTCTGATAGATATACCGCATTTTTTTTTTATAAAGGGAATTCCAATCCTAAGGGCGTTTGTGCACTACAATGAATTTTACTGTCCGGCAGTCCGAGTTTTTACCGGTCCGATATGGCACGCCATTAAATGTATAGAGCGATTGTGCACTACAATGAATTTTACTGCCCGGCAGTCCTATACATTTATGGCATGAAAAAACAGACCATGAAATCTCAGACTGCCGGACAGTAAAATTCATTGTAGTGCACAAACGCCCTAATGTTGGACATGCGAAATAAACCGTTTATATGGAATGGCGCCATCTATCGGGAATATCGTTTAACTATTTAGATTAGGTTTTTCAATTAGAAATAAAGTAAACAATCATTCAACAATTTTTATTGAAAAACGCTTTTTAAAAAATAGTAATGATAATGATAATGATAATGATAATGATAATGATAAATTTACTTGTCGAACATAGGTAAGTAACTATTGCTTACTAGCTTTTGCCCGCGACTCCGTCCGCGTGGAATTAGTAATTTGGGCAGCTTATTTTTTTATCCAATTTGCTTTTTCATCAATCTCTCCTTAGTTCCTCGATATAAAAAGTTACCCGCCCCCGCACCCCCCCAGACCCCCCCACCCCCCATCACTGAACTCCCCCGCACCCGCACCGAACCCACCCGCGTTCACATTCACCACCGTACTCCCAAGTCAAGCGTGCCTATACAGGGTTATTTGTAATTCACTAGCATCCTTTTAACCCTAAACTCCTACCACTTAAACAAACGTTTTTTGTTTTACGGCTTTTGACATAGGTAACTTAATATTTTTGGTGTAATAACGTTTTGAAAATTTGAGATTACCTCTTATTTTTACGATACTCTGTGTATTTGTATGGGAAAAAAGTGCTTCATTTTAAAAAGTCGTAAAACAAAAAACATTTGTTTGAGTGATAGGAATTCAGGGTTAAGAGGATGTCAGTGAATTACAAATAACCCTGTAGAAGTTTTACTTCAAAAACCCCCGATTTTGAAACATTCTTCCGCTCCGCTCCGCTCCTATTGGTGTTAGCGTGATGATATATAGCCTATGTCCTTTCTCAGGCTCTAGACTATCTGTGTATCAGATTTCATTTAAATCGGTTCAGTAGTTTTAGCGTGAAAGCGAGACAGACAGACAGAATTACTTTCGCATTTATAATATTAGTTAGCAACTTAGGATGAAACCAAAAGAGTGTAAATGTCCATATTGCCTTTCAAATTGTTACAATATTAGCTGTCTTATTTTCCAAAAGTGTTTTTCAATAAAATGACACGTCAAGATCGCTTTAAGTACCTTCTTTCTAAAGCTGAAAAAAATATATATTTATTTATTTATTAATCAATATAAAATTTCAGCATTACAGTATAATACCAATGCGCTGTTAAATTCAAAAATACACATATATAGATAAAAACACAAGAAACTATTTAGGGATTTTTTAAATAAATAATAATAAATAATGAATTCATTTATTGCCACAACCATACAAAATACAATAAAATGAACATAAAAAAAAACATACAGAAACACACAAAACAAAAAAAAAACTTCGTGGCAATAGGGTCAGGCTCAGCATAAATAGGGTCAGGCTCAGCATAAATAGGGTCAGGCTCAGCATAAATAGGGTCAGGCTCAGCATAAATGCTGCCGGTTAGGAAGCCGGCGGCGCTTATTTTCAGCCTGCGCCCTCCCGCGGTGCGTTAATAGTACATTACTGCAGCGGCCGCGAAATAGGGGATTGCCGGCCGAGTAGTAATAGATGGCCGAGTGTTAACGAGGCCATCTAGAGATACGAGGCCGGCAATCCCTGTTCGTGGCCAAGGCTTGTATAGAGTTTTTCTCAAACATGCATCATCATCATCATCACCACCACCACCATCATCATCACCATCACCTTCATCATCATCATCACCATCACCATCATCATCACCATCACCCACCATCACCATCATCACCACCATCACCCACCATCACCATCATCATCACCATCATCATCATCATCATCATCATCATCATCACCATCATCATCACCATCATCATCATCATCATCATCATAAAATCATCGTCATCATCATTATCATCATCATCATCACATCATCACCATCATCATCATCATCACACCATCACCATCACCACCATCACCATCATCATCATCATCTTACCTTAAATAAGCGTAGTGGCAGAATGTCATAATGAACCAAAACGCAAATATTGCTTATAGTTTTTTTTTAAAGGCTAAATGCTATGATGCCATAGACCTATAAACGTCATGGTATGAAACAAAAGACGATCACTTTGCTGGCCTTGGCCAGCAATGTTGTATGAAATCCCATTATTGACCTCTCGTCTAGCCGCACCTGCATTGTGACACTTCGTGGCGTATTATAAGGAACATAACGTCAATAATTTAAATAATTTATTGAATCAGGCGTTACTTTGCGGAGGTCCATATTAATGAACTAAAACAATTACTTTGCTCACCCGCGACCTTACAATAGTTACGTTTATGCAATTAAGAATTGGAGGAAAATTGTTCGTTGAACTTTTTGGATTTAACGATTTCAAAATTAAATGGTAAACATCAATTTAAAATATACCGTAAGCCCACGTACACAGATGCTGTTATACCAGCATCTTCTAATCATCCGTGGCAGCATAAACTGGCTGCTTTCCATTGTTATGTTAATACATTGTTGACTGTGCCTCTTTCTAAGGAACATTATGATTTAGAGTTGAGTACTATTTATCAGATAGCGATCTCAAATGGTTATACAAAATCAATGGTAGATAGTTTAGTTCAAAAGAAGCAGGCACGGTTAGTAAATAGCATGCTTTACGCTGCGTTACCTTCTCAGTCTACTAACAAATATAGATCTAGCATCTCTTACGTCGGGGGTTTGTCTGATAAGATTTATGGCATTTTAAAATCAAACAATATTAATGTTGCCTTTAAGACTAACAACTCTTTGTACTCTAGGCTATGTAACCACAAAGAACAGGTAGATAAGGGAACTAGATCGGGGGTATACAAGCTTACTTGTAATGACTGCAATGGGATATACGTAGGACAGACAGGCCGAAGTTTTAATACTAGATTTAAAGAGCATGTTTCGGCATATAGGAATGAGCATCCAGATAGATCGAATTTTGCAAAACATTTGTTGGAATCAAATCATTCATTGTTAGATTCAGATTCTTATGAAGTGTTACATTATTGCGGCAAGGGGTTGCGTCTGGATGCTCTGGAATGCATGGAAATAATTAGGTACAACACTATGGGGTCTATTATTAATGAACAGGTAAATTTAGTATCTTCTCCTTTACTGCGGCTTGGGTCGAATTTGAACAGTTAGTATTAATTAAATATGCCTTATAAATAAATAAACAAAAAAATTCAAGGTAGTTTTAAATATGTCAATAAAAGTTAATTTTTGTGGGGTAGTTTGAGAATAAGAAAAATAAAGTGGGTACTTGAGAAGTTACAGTGACAAGTTAAAACATTTGTTTTGGTTTGTTAGTTTAACGTTTGGTAGCATAGCATACGGTTGTGGTAACTCTGAAGATGAGCTCTGGTTGAGTTCGAAACGCGTCAGTGTAGCTTGGTGGTGGTGATGGTTGGGTTTATGTGATTTGTGTGTGTTCGTACAGTGTGGAGGTGGAGGAACTGCATGAACGCACATTTCTTGCATAAACGTAACTATTGTAAGGTCGCGGGTGAGCAAAGTAATTGTTTTAGTTCATCAATAACGTCAATATTTCATAGCATGTTTGAGAAATAGTATTTTATGCAACTGTTGTATAAGTGAGGTCTTAAAAGGCGAGTGACGTGAGTTGCGATACGAGTGAATGCGAGTATCGCAATGGAAGACGGCACGAGCCGTTAAGACCAAATTATACACCGTTGCATACAATATTTTTTCTACGACTCGACTCCACTGTACTGTACTGTACCCTACCTACTGTAGGGTACAGTAGGGTAAAATAGGGTACAGTAGGGTAAAATGAGGTACAGTCGGGTACAGTAGGGTACAGTCGGGTGAAATAGGGTATAGTAGGGTACAGTCGGGTACAGTAGGGTGAAATAGGGTACAGTAGGGTAAAATGAGGTACAGTCGGGTACAGTAGGGTACAGTCGGGTGAAATAGGGTATAGTAGGGTACAATCGGGTACAGTAGGGTGAAATAGGGTACAGTAGGGTAAAATGAGGTACAGTCGGGTACAGTAGGGTACAGTCGGGTGAAATAGGGTATAGTAGGGTACAGTCGGGTACAGTAGGGTGAAATAGGGTACAGTAGGGTAAAATGAGGTACAGTCGGGTACAGTAGGGTACAGTCGGGTGAAATAGGGTATAGTAGGGTACAGTCGGGTACAGTAGGGTGAAATAGGGTACAGTAGGGTAAAATGAGGTACAGTCGGGTACAGTAGGGTACAGTCGGGTGAAATAGGGTATAGTAGGGTACAGTCGGGTACAGTAGGGTGAAATAGGGTACAGTAGGGTAAAATGAGGTACAGTCGGGTACAGTAGGGTACAGTCGGGTGAAATAGGGTATAGTAGGGTACAGTCGGGTACAGTAGGGTGAAATAGGGTACAGTAGGGTACAGTCGGGTACAGTAGGGTAAAATAGGGTACATTAGGGTACAGTCGGGTACAGTAGGGTAAAATAGGGTATAGTAGGGTACAGTCGGGTACAGTAGGGTAAAATAGGGTACATTAGGGTACAGTCGGGTACAGTAGGGTAAAATAGGGTACAGTAGGGTACAGTCGGGTACAGTAGGGTACAGTCGGGTGAAATAGGGTACAGTAGGGTACAGTAGGGTAAAATACCCTATTTTACCCTACTGTACCCGACTGTACTCTACTGTACCCTATTTTATCCTACTGTACCCGACTGAACCCTACTGTACCCTATTTTACCCTACTGTACCCGACTGTACCCTACTCTACTCAACTCAGCAGGTCTAAGCTGGGCTATAGTGTTGAGTGTACCCTACATTTAATATTATGTGGCAGCTAGGTGTATCGTAATAACGACATTACGACACAAGTGCTGTTATGGCGAATAGATTAAGTATAGACTTTCTGAAGTCATATTATCTATGTTCTTATATATTTGTTCGCGACCATGTAAAAACCAGATAAAAGTACAGAAGTAGGAAAACACAGTAATGATACGGGAAGGGCAGAGCTCACAATATTACTGTACTTATACAAAACATTTAATTAACCAAGATTAGTTTTTTGGAGTCTTTTTAGGGCTCCGTAGTCAACTAGGAACCCTTATAGTTTCGCCATGTCTGTCCGTCTGTCTGTCTGTCTGTCCGCGGTTAAGCTCAGAGACTGTTAGTACTAGAAAGCTGTAATTTGGCAGGAATATATATATCAGTCACGCCGACAAAGTGGTTTAATAAAAAAAACTTAAAAAGATTTTTTTAGGGTACCTCCCATAGACGTAAAGTGGGGGTGATATTTTTTTTCTCGACTTACCCTATAGTGTGGGATATCATTGGATAGGTATTTGAAAATAAATAGGGGTTTGCTAAAACCATTTTTTTATAAAATGAATATTTTCGGAGATATTCACTCCGAAATTACAAAATAATGTGTCCCCCCCCTCTAACTTTTGAACCGCCCGTTTAAAAAATATGAAAAAAATCATGTTAGTTAAACTTAATAAAAACTTTCTAGGAAAATTATTTTCAACTTAATCAGTTGAGCAGTTCTTAAGTTTTTGTAAAAAAATATTTCTAAACTGAGATTTTTTCGTACCTGCTACGGAACCCTATCTTGGGCGTGTCCGACACGCTCTTGGCCGGTTTTTTAATTCTCATTTTTAACTCCAAATTATTTACTTTTACGGTCATCCCGTGAAATCTTAATATTTTTATACTAAATACAAACTGAAACATGGATACGCAGAAAAAACACCGAAAAAAAGATAAGCGCCGGGAAACGAACCCAGTTCCTCAGCATTCCGTGCTGCGTGCTTGGCAGGCACCCCTACACCACCACTGGTCAGGAGTTAAGACACAAATTTTCCCTATATATCAACATTTTTCAGTTTGTTTTTCTAATAGTCCTTTTACGCAGAGACACATACACAGAGAATATTTACAACCAAAAAATTACACAAAAAAAAGTAAGTAGTTTTTAGGGTTCCGTAGTCAACTAGGAACCCTTATAGTTTCGCCATGTCTGTCCGTCTGTCTGTCTGTCTGTCTGTCTGTCTGTCCACGGCTAAGCTCAGAGACTGTTAGTACTAGAAAGTTGTAATTTGGCATGAATATACATATCAGTCACGCCGACAAAGTGATTGAATAAAAAAAAGTAAAAAAAATTTTTTTAGGGTACCTCCCATAGACGTAATGTGGGGGTGATTTTTTTTTCTCGGCTAACCCTATAGTGTGGTGTATCGTTGGATAGGTCTTTTAAAATCATTGCGGAGTTGCTAACATGATTTTTCTATTCAGTGATCTGTTTGCGACATATTCAACTTTAAAGTGAAAATTTTCATTAAAATCGGCCGTCCCCCCACCCTCTAAAATGTAAACCGTTGGGTGGAAAAATTTGAAAAAATTCAGAAGGGTAGTAAATATATCAAATTTACTAGGAAAATTATAGCGGCTAAGATTGCTTGGAAATTATTCGTAGTTTAAGAGTAAATAGTAGCCTAAGGTATAAAACATACCTAAACTTGGATGATTCCGTACACATACGAAATCCTTAGAAAAATATTACTTGATTTTTTCGTAATGGCTACGGAACCCTACCTTGGGCGTGTCCGACACGCTCTTGACCGGTTTTTTAAAGTAGTCTTCGTCGTTTTCCTAAAACGACGGAACACCACACCCTCCGTCCAGAAGTCGGAGGGCAGAGACATCTGCTGGTGCTTGGCAGGCACTTTGAGTCTAAAGGAGCAGTTATTAGCCCTTTGAGACTCGAGCGGGCTGATGATCAGCTGGTGGGATCCCTGCAACCGACTCCGTGCCGCCTCGCGGACATAAATGAAGTATAAAGGGGTATATAAGGGGTGTGCTTTCTCCTTACCGTGCCTCTCTCTAACTCCAAATTCTATGTCTATTCTTATACTGTCCAGGCTATTCGGTTGTGGAATGCCTTGCCGATTGACTTACGACGGGCAAAATCTCTGTCAATCTTTAAATCAATGCTTAAGGTGTACTATCTGTCTTCTTGTAATTATTAGCTTTGTTATAGTTTATTTATTTATATGTGGCTGTTTATCCCAATGCTTATATTTGTTTTAGACGTGTACCTATTATATATGTACGATATATGTATGAGTAGATGTACTATTTTTTGTTGCGTTTTAATTTTCTGATCCACGGCTGATGCACCACCTGCTGTAAACTAGTCCTTCCTTCTTTCTGGTAAAGGGTTGCCTGGAAGAGATCGCTCTTAAGCGATTAGGCCGCCTATTGCTTACCTTGTAACTTACTCTCTGTGTACCTGTTTTCTGTATTGCTTACTATTCCTGGTGTACAATAAAGAGTAATTGTATTGTATTGTATTGTATTGTATATTAGTCTGGGGTGACCGGGTTCTTGGACTAGTGGTTCTCTTGGTGGTGGGTTCAGTTACGTTTGCGTTGGTTATTTACGTTTTTTATGCGGAGGGAGGGCGGGTTAAGTTGCATGAAAAAGCATTTTTGCATACGTTTTAGTAGTTTTTTCGCACGACTTGGCCTCACTACTTAGCGGAGGAGCGAGACAGGTATTCCATTTATTTTAATAAATAAAAAAAAACCTTTTTTTCAGGCCAGCTGACCCATAAAATTGTTAGTAGATACGTAAACTTAAATTAACTAGACTATGTTAATGATTCATTTATCGAGCAATACAATGTCACTTACTACCTTTTCTGTGAAAAGGTTGCATATTGAGCCACGGTTCAGTTGATTCGATAGCACATGTTTTATCGTTATTTATCGTATTTTATAAAGTGTTTGTTTACGAGTAAAATAAATATATACCCCCTAGATATTATCTAAAGCCAATTCTTCAAAGAATGATAGTTTAGAATTGATAAGAGTGATGTTGATACATGTATGACAGGTCGCACGACGGCGCACGACGTTTGCTCTTGACTTGCATGGTATCAGGGATCGTTACCGGTATTCTTACTACCGGTATTAAATAAGATAATTATAATATTACCGGTGTCGCGCTCAGCGCAGCGATACCGAACCGGTACCCGATATCGCAATTCGCAACATGCGGGATATCGCTGTCGCGCGCTTGGTTAATTGATTGGTAGGTAGTCGACTACAAAAAGATCGATGCAGCCAAAGTTACAAAAATATGTATACGCGACTTTATTAACTTACCATTAAGGTCGTGTATACATATTTTTGTAACTTTGGCTGCATCGATCTTTTTGTAGTCGACTGTACCTACCGAATCAATGTATCGGAAAATTATTCTGTGTCAAACCTCCTATATCCCACACTATAAGCACATGAATAAATAAACGGAACAGAATGAAAGCTTCAAGCAACGCCGCGCACGCATTACACTACTACACGCACAACATACGTGTGAACCATTTTGGCTCCGGAACCCTAAAAAATGAATTCAACTGTCACTTCTGTCACTGTCAAATGAAATCCAACCGTTCGCGTTTCGTTTCCTTTGTGTTGGCCAAAAAGCAGTTCCAAAATAGTCGTCGAAAGTATGCAATTGTGGTCCAATTATCGTGCATAGGTCGCGGGGAACCGCGGCAAAATCTTTAGTCCGGAGTTTGTGCTGAGGTCGTTAAAAATAAACCAAAAATCACTGATCATAATCAAACCAAAACACAAAGCAAACTGTACAAAGGGCGATTGTGCACTACAATGAATTTTACTGTCCGGCAGTCCGAGTTTTTACGGTCCTTCCTACGGGTACTTCCCTGCCGGACGGACAGTAAAATTCATTGTACCTAGGGCACAATCGCCCAAACGGTTCAATTTTATTTGACACTAGCTGGTGCCCGCGACTTCGTCCGCGCAGTAAAGCTTCTTCATTTCTTTCATTGAATAAAACATAAATCCGGCAACGGCAACATCCAAAAATCCATCGTCTCATCAAATATAATAAATCCCGTTTATTCCCTATCCCGTGGGAATTTCAACAAATCTACTTATCCTTTTTTGTTGCTCGATATTGATAATGGCAACAGGTAGACGCTTGAAATAGGTACTTATACATTCACTTTAAAAATAAATTATTAAATTAAAATAAAATAAATACTTAAGGGGGGGCTCCCATACAAAAAACGTAAGTTTTACTTCAGTCGTGTGGTCTAAAGCACACTCGGTTTTTTTTAGTCTAACCAACCTATCTTGAGCCATCGTGCTTCCCCCCTGTCCGATACCTAGTTGCGTCAGTTCTCCTTAGGCCATGGGACGGGGAATTCGTGTCGCTCGCGCTTACTTACGCACGGCTTTGATTCTAGCCGCTCTCACGCACACATACACGAGTGCATAGAATACCTAAAATCGATTAGCGCAAGAAGCTCGGTAGGGCCTGAAGTTTAGTGACATTGTAGATATTATCAAAGCGCGTTTAGAAATGGATTGAGCTCATAATGTCGTTTTTGAACTAATGCATGATATGACATTGTCAGTGGTAGAGTGTGCAGACAAATTAAATTGTTATTTTAGTACAATGAAGTTCTAAAGCAAGGAAAAAAACATCAAATTATATTACTTAAATAAAATACAAATGTTGTGAGTAAATAATTGCTTAAAATGGCCATCAAAGTTTCCAGAAGAACTTTTCGTTTTGAATAAACGTGATTTTTATAGATATTTGTACGGAACCCTTCGTACGTGAGTCCGACTCGCTCTTGGCCCGTTTTTAAGAATAGTGAAGTTCCTAAACGTATAGCAAAACTGGTGGATGGGTCGAAACTCGAGTGGGGAAAAATGCGAAAGTAAAGTTTCATTGTCATCATAATTTCAGCCGTAAGACGTCCACTGCTGTACATTAGGAATCCCCCAAGGCTCGCCAAACAGTACGGTCCCGTGCCATCCGCATCCAACGCGATCCCGCCACCTTAACCAGGTCGTCGCTCCATCTTGTTGGAGGCCTGCCTATCGACACTGCATCTTCCGGTTCGTGGACGCCACTCGAGAACCTTCTTGCCCCATCGGCCATCAGTTCTACTAGCGATGTGCTCTGCCCACTTCCACTTGAGTCTAGCGATTCTTCGAGCTATGTCGGTACACACAAATAAGGGCCGGCGCTCACTGACGGCATGGCACGGCATGGCATTTTATTACTATCAAGTTATTTTGAATCTTACTTCAATGAGTTTAGAATTCATGTTACTTTATTTCGATACCACGATGCCGCCACGTGCGGATGGATGACGCAACGCATAACCAATAAAGTAACATGAATTCTAAGCTCATTGAATTAAGATTCAAAATAACTTGATAGTAATAAAATGCCATGCCGTGCCATGCCGTCAGTGAGCGTCAGCCCTTACATTATTTTATTAGACGCAAATGGGTCATTTTAAAACTTTGCGCAGAACACTCTGTTACTATTTGTATGGAGCTACCACTCTGTTACCACGTGTATTGTTACAAATATTACAAAAATACCAACTATCTTTTTTCGATTCCGATAGCCAATAATTCAGTAAAAACAAAATTATAATTAAATTATTTCACAAAAAAACAAAAAAAACAGTGATTTCTTTGTATTTATTTACTAGTCTAATTGAAGTCCTGCAAGAAAAAACTAATTTTAAGAAATGGTCAGACATTCAAGTATAACACCAGAAACAAAAATTGTATGTATAGTCGGGGTAAGAAAAGGTTCGTCACTTTTCGACTCTATGTCAACGAATTAAGGTCGAAAACTGATGAACCTTTTTTTACCCCGATATCCCAATATCTAAATTTAGAAAAACATTTAAACAAGGTTTACCAATTAAAATAAGTTTATATAATTTAATACCATTTGAAATTACTTCATTAGATATGAATAGGTTTAAGACGAAATTAAAGCAGTTTTTTGAACTACATGCACTGTATTCAGTAAATGAGTTCACGGACTTGTTCAAAGAAAAGTCTAAATCTGATGTACTGAAATTGTTTAAGCACTTAGATTAAGAGTACCTTACTTACTTACTTACTTTCGCTGGCTCAAAGACCCGAAGTGGATCTTGGCCTCCGACATCAAAGTGCGCCATTCGTTCCTGCTCTGTGCCATGTCTGACCAATCGGACACGTCCAGCTCTTTCAGATCCTTAGCCACTTCATCTTTCCAGCGGTATCTTGGTCGACCCACCGGACGCCGTCCGGATGGTCGCCCAAGATACACTCTTTTGGCAGCTCGATCCTCTCTCATTCTTTCCACACGCCCCAGCCATCGAAGTCGGGCAGCTTTTATTTCCCCGATGATATTCGGCTCAGACACCTATGTTAAGAGTACCTATATGATTGTAAATAGTTTGAATGACTTGCTAAATATGACTGATGTTACTTGGCCAAATAAACGAATCTGAATCTGAATCTAATCTGTGATATAAATAGCTGATTGCAAATTATCAATCATTTCACTGAAATAACCGCAGAAAATAGACATTGTAAAAAATAAAAAAATTTAAATAAAAAATAGAACCGCCTTCAAAAACACCCAAAAAAATATTAATTAAAAATGTAACCGACTATAAAGAGCATTATAATATCTTTCTACTAATCTGTTTGAAGTCGGGCCTCAGCACGAGCTAGCAGGAGTGGTAGAAGCCCAACAGATAGTGGGTATAATAGGGATAATAGGTAGGTAAGTTAAATTACTACTATAAAGTTTGAGGTCTCAGGTTCGGTTCCCGCGTCGGGGCAGATATCTGTATGAAAAACACGAATGTTTGATCTCGGGTCTTGGGTGTTTAATATGTATTTAAGTATGTATCTATCTATATAAGTATGTTTATCCGTTGCCTAGTACCCATAACACAAGCTTTGCTTACTTTGAGACTAGGTCGATTGGTGTGAATTGTCCCGGGATATTTATTTATTAATTTAATTACTAGGTCCACTCCTGCTGGCTCGAGCTGAGGCCCGACTTCAAACAGATTAGTAGCAAGATAAACTGACGAATTTAACCAAGTGAAAAGGTAGATGGTTTAACAGATTTTTTTATTGCGGGGGGCTCTGCCCCCCCGAGCCCCCCTCCCCTCCAAGAGCGGGTCTTTTATTTTCACCCTGAGGGACGCAAGACAGCTAACTAACCTAACCAGGCTAAACGGGAAGTGATTTGAAGGTATTTTTTATTACGGGAGCTCCACCCCCCAAGCGCCTCTACCGGTACCGAGGTTTCTATTTCCACTCTTGAGGGACGCAAGATAACTGACGAATCAAACCAGGTTAAACGGGAGGTGGTTTAACAGTATTTTTATTGCGGGGGGCTCCGCCCCCCGAGCCCCCCTCCATCAGCGGGGCTTCTATTTCCACTCTGAGGAACGTAAGATAACTATCGAACCTAACTAGGTTAAACAGGGGGTGGTTTGAAGGTGTTTTTTATTACGGGGGGCTCCGCCCCCCGAGCCCCCCTTC
Source organism: Archips crataeganus (assembly GCA_947859365.1). Taxonomy (NCBI): domain Eukaryota; kingdom Metazoa; phylum Arthropoda; class Insecta; order Lepidoptera; family Tortricidae; genus Archips; species Archips crataeganus. Next base: position 8,083,420 of record OX402073.1, on the reverse strand, counting down.
CAGTGCCAAGGCTTCATTTTCCACTCTGAGGGACGCAAGATAACTAACGAATCTGGTTAGGTTAAACGGGACGCGGTTTGACAGTTTTTTTTATTGCGGGGGGCTCCGCCCCCCGAGCCCCCCCTCCCGCCTAATATCACTTTAAGGAGCGCAAGGTAACTAACGAACCTAATCAGGTTAAACGGGGGATGGTTTGAAAGTATTTTTATTGCGGGGGCTCCGCCCAACGAGTCCCCTTTCCGGTGCGATGCTTCTATTTCCACTCTGAGGGACGCAAGATAACTGAAGAATCTAACCAGGTTAAACGGGAGGTGGTTTAAGAGTATGTTTATTGCGGGGGGCTCCGCCCCCCGAGCCCCCCTCCAAGAACGGGGCTTCTATTTCCACTCTGAGTGACGTAAGATAACTAATGTAGCTAACCAGCTCCGCCCCAACAGGGTTTAAAACAGGTTTGGTTTTAAACAGAGGGTGGTTTGAAGGTGTTTATTATTACGGGGGGCTCCGCCCCCCGAGCCCCCCTTCCAGTGTCAAGGCTTCATTTTCCACTCTGAGGGACTCAAGATAACTAACGAATCTGGTTAGGTTAAACGGGACGCGGTTTCACAGTTTTTTTTAATTGCGGGGGGCTCCGCTCCCCGAGCCCCAACTCCCACCTAATATCACTTTGAGGAGCGCAAGGTAACTAACGAACCTAAAAAGGTTAAACGGGAGCTGGTTTGAAAGTATTATTTTTATTGCGGGGGGCTTCGCCCCCCGAGCCCCCCCCTTTAATATCACTTTGAGGAGCGCAAGGTAACTAACGAACCTAACCAGGTTAAACGGGGGACGGTTTGAAATTATTTTTTTAAAGCGGGGGGCATCGCCCCTGAGCCCCCCTCCGCTGACTACACTTCCATTCCCACTCTACGGGACGCAAGATATCTAACGAACCTAACAAGGTTAAGCGAGAGGTGGTTTGTAGGTATTTTTATTGCCCCCTTTTCTTTGTACATAGGTGCCATACCTACTTACTATAGTTTAGGTGAATAACTTACACAATTCTTCGGACTGCTTTGGCCAATTAATATTAGTAATAAAACGTTGTAGGTAATTCGATGTTCTTGTTATCAATATAAGGACGAACAAATATGCTTTAGGACTTTCAACAGTATGCCAAACATTCTTCGCCAGAAAATTTTAGAACAATCAACATTATGCGATACAACAGGCACTCTTTGCTGACTGTACTTTTTGATCCTGGTTACCAAAGTAATCGTCAAGACGAATCAAACGAGCCCAAACTCGATGGGGTTATGTTGTTTTATTACGGAGTTCTTATGGTCACCTTCCAACTCCATCTTCAGACCCTAGTTACCATCTAGGATTTTGATCCTAGTACTTTGGTACTCGTCAAGACAAATCAAATGAGCTCAAACTCAATGCGGTCGTAGCGTTTTATTACAGAGTTTCTATGGCCAACTTTCAGCTCCATCATCAGATCAGCTCCATGTCATAATAATATTGCATTGTCATCCAATTCACACATGTCTGCAAAATTTCAGCTCAATTGGAAACCGGGAAGTGGGTCAAATTTAACTTGCAATATTTGACCCGTTGAGGAGTTCCGTTGGCCATCTACGGTCTTCTTCATCAGGTCCAGTTTACGAAATGATACTTTCTGAATGCAAATACTTCACTTGATACTATAAATGCTAAAATCACTATAGGTTTGCCTGTAAAATTTGAAGGTTGCCCTCGATTCCTCTAGGATCCCATGATCAGATCTTGACTTGGTGCCAATGGGACTACCTCAGGAGTATACTGTTTCAAACAAAAAAAGAATTTTGAAAATCGGTTCACAATTGAGGGAGTAATCGCGTAACAAACATACAAAAAAAAAAAAACATACGACGACGAATTGATAACCTCCTTTTTTTTTGAAGTCGGTTAAAAACCACTTTTATTGAAGGAGGGACAAATTCACCTGTGGAAAATTTTAAAATGACCCAAATGACGCGATACCTAAATTATTGTGTCTGAAGGTATAGAATAAGTACTCATAGGTTAGAATGGCTAAGTTAGATAAGTATATTTAATTTATTGCAATGCCATGTTTGACACATTATCTATGTATAACACCATGTAAAGCAATAAGTCATTTGAATTTGAATTTGGCTCTGAAAAACAGCGTACAGCAACATTACGCCGAATGCCTTTTCAATGTGTTTTATTTGTACCTTTTCCTTTTTCCTTCCAATTTTATTTGTAGGTACCTTTTCCTTCCAAACACACGCTACAATCTGGCCGTTTTCAAGTCTAGGGCGATGAGCATTTTAGAGCAGGACATGAGGGCGCGGGAGCTAACGTGAGGGCACGTAACCCCGGCTTGCCGGGAACGTGGGCATCTGCGGAGCCACGAGGAGTAAACCTCTTTAAACAATCCTTCACCAGCGGGGGAGGCCGGGGAGTGCCGAGCCCACATTGCACGGTGTCGACAGAGGAGCCCCATCCCGGGGCGGCCAGTGGGCGTTGTGGTGACTCCTAGTGCTCCCGTGACGTTCACAATGGCAAACGAGGGAATTCGTGTGGTTTTTAGTGGGTAGGCCCCTTGGGGAGAGCCCCACATACCTCTGTTTCCCCGAACGGAGACGATGCATAAGGTGCATTTTCCACACCAAAAAAAAAAAAAAAACGGTGACTGAGCATTTACTAGGCAAGCGTGCTCCATCGTGGCCTCATCTTCGCTTTCCATCAGGCGTGATTGTGGCCAAACGCAAGCCTCTATTGTATAAAAAAAACGGGCCAAGTGCGAGTTGGACTCGCGCACCGAGGGTTCCGTACAAATTTATATGCATCTATGAACATCCAGTCTTAGCAGACCCCTGCTCCTAAGCAAAATGTGCGCAGTGTGGGATCATTGTAGATTGGTTACTGATATAGACAGACAGACAGAAAAATTTATGCTTTTCGCTTTTTTTCCTTTATCTGTGCTATAAGACCTTGCTTCGTACCAAATTTCAAGATTCTGAGTTCACGGGAAGTACCCTGTAGGTTTTGATTCCCTTGCGTTGCGAGTGTCGAAAATTTGCGGCATAAATAGCTGTATCTTTTGATTGCGTTGGCTTAGAAGTTTGATTTTTTCACAGCACCAAGAGACAGTAGACTTGAGTATTTGATATAAATTTCAGCTTGACACCTCTGGATGCGTTCATGAGTAAAAGGGTCTTGACAGGCTGACGGACGGACGGACAGCGATGTGATCCTATAAGGGTTCCGCTTTTTCCTTTCGAGGTGCGGAACCCTAAAAACTATTTTTGCGGTGTATCGAATATGTGTAAAATGTATTTCTCTCTATCTACTGGAACTCTACAAATAATATTTAGTTTGAGTAATCTGTTGAACTCATCAGCCCTGCAGTTTTTCCCGAGCTTGGCGATCCTTTTCTTCGTATGACAGTGACAATGGCAAGATATAAAGTGGCTCACAATCATTAAGAGAGTTAGTAAGGTTTGAAATGTGCGCGAAGACAGTTCTCAGGTAAGTTTTTATACAGGGTTATTTTTAATTCACTGACATCCTCTTAACCCGCCTGAATTCCTATCACTCAAACAAATGCTTTTTGTTTTACGACTTTGTAAAATGAAGCACTTTTTTCCCCATACAAATACACAGAGTATCGTAAAAATAAGAGGTAATCTCAAATTTTCAAAACGTTACTACACCAAAAATATTAAGTTATGACAAAAGCCGTAAAACAAAACACATTTGTTTAAGTGGTAGGAGTTTAGGGTTAAAAGGGTGCTAGTGAATTACAAATAACCCTGTAGTTACGAGGTAAATAATAGAGGTAAGTAAGGTAAATACCCTTGTGTTCGACACTTTAATACCAGTAATCGACACCCTGTTCGTTGCCTTTGTTGCTACGGAAGGAAGGAACTATACGGTCCAAGCCCTCGCATTCTGAGAGGAGGCCTGTGCCCTGCAGTGGGATGCATGTAGGCTGGGATGATGAAGTTTGAAAGTGTAGCCTATTGGGGCACCGTCGGGCACTGGGGTATTTACCTTACATAAATAAAAAAATTGTTATTTTTTCGCCCCAGAGGCTGAGCATAGCCATATAGCGAGAAAATGCCGCAAGCATGCTTGGCACGCTGCCCCGGGTAGGTGAAATTCAGGGTTTTGACATGTTAGTTCGAAATTTGCAGAAATACAGACTAGCCCCGGTACTTTTGTTTCCTATAATTTCATTTATCATAATTACGTTTGTCATACCAGTCATACTAATGTTTTCCATATGATATTTAGAAGGGATCCTATCGATGTTTAGAAAATTTTATTTCCGAAGGTTTAGAACCCCGAAAACTTCATTTGTCCGGAAGCATTTTTTTCTGATCTGTAAATATTTCAGGATTTATTTCAGGACCATCGTGTAGAACCCTTTAGGTTAGGTTAGGGTTGTTTTATAAAAATCCTGAAATGTTATTTACAGTTTCAGAAAAAAATGCATTCGGATAAATGAAGCATTCCGGATTTTAAATATTCGGAAAAAATAATTCTAAATTTTGATTAGTTAGAAGCGTTTTGATAGTTCTTACGTAAGATCACAAAAATGCACTCAGAGATGAATGGTGAAGAAAAACTTCAAAATAAAACTGTACTTGAAACATGAAACCACCGTGAGACTCACTCATTGTGAAAATAAACGGATCACTCACGTCTTAAAACAAGTTTAACTCGACATGTTTCGGGCTAATCCGAAGCCCTTCTTCTCGGAGTAAAAAGAAGAAGAAAGGAAGGGCTATACGGATTAGCACGACATAACATAATATGTCGAGTTAAACTCGTTTTAAGACGTGAGTGATCCGTTTATTTTCACTAAAACTGTACTTACTTGATTATTACCAAAAAATTAAAATTATTGTGCCCTACCTACAAAACAATCTGTTCTAAAATATTTTTCTTTGAAAAAAAATACAAATATTATGGTTTTATTTTTCCTTTAGATTCTTACATAATAAATATCAAATAGAGGGGGAAGGGGTCAACCAATTCTTATTTTTTCTTACATTACATAGGGGAGGGAGGGGATAAAAAACTGCCAAAAATCTTCCAAAAATATATTTACATATAATAAAACTGTAAAAGTCATGCGTCTGTCTGTCTGTATGCACACGCTAATCTTCGAACTACTGAACGGATTTTTCACAGATAGATGAAACTTAACTTGGAGCAACATTAAATTTAAAGCTTAATTTTATTAAGATCGGGTAACAATAAAATTTTAAATAAAAAATATAACCTCCTTCAAAAAACATCCAAAAAACTATGAAATAATAATTGAACCAAACCGACCACAATAAGCATGAAAATATCTTTCTTCTAATCTGTTCGAAGTCGGTGCCTCAGCTCGAGCCAGCAGGAGTGGACCTAGTAATCTAACTTACCTACATACCTACTATCTATAGGGCTTCTACACTCCTGCTGGCTCGTGCTGAGGCACCGACTTCGAACAGATTAGAAGAAAGATATTTTCATGCTTATTGTGGTCGGTTTGGTTCAATTATTATTTCATAGTTTTTTGGATGTTTTTTGAAGGAGGTTATATTTTTTATTTAAAATTTTTATTTTTTGCTTTTTAGTTATTTCTGTTAAAATATATGCGTAGGATAAAATCATCAGTTTGACTTCGAAATAAGTTTATGTTGAAAATTCTATTTTTAATGCTCGACGGGGTTGCGTCGTTTTATTACAGAGTTCCATGATACTTTCTGAATGCAAATGCTCGACTTGTCACCAAAAATACTAAAGTCGCTATACTTTTTTCTTGAATTTTTGAGGAGTTTCTTCAATTCCTCATGGATCCCATCATCAGAACTGGATTCTGGTAAAAACGGGACCAACCTTGAAGCCTGTGCTTTCACACAACGAAAAAATCTTCCAAATCGGATCATAAATGACGGAGTTCTGAGGTAACACACGTTAAAAAAAAAAAAAGAACATACAATCGAATTGAGAACCTCCTCCTTTTTTTGAAGTCGGTTAAAAAAAAGTTATCGTCGTTTAAATCTTCTTCTTCTATATCTGTCTGTATGTGTAGTGTACACGCTAATCTCCGAAACTACTAAGGCTTGATTTCCTCCTACGCTGACATCGGTCGCTGACGTCGGTCGCGCGTACGAATATACACAATACTCTATGGGCCACCGCACAGCGACGCTGACGTCCGCGGCAGATTTATTGCTACGCGCCGCTGATGGCACGCCTCGGTCTCGCTCGTCAGCGCGCGCGCGTCGGTGCGCTGACGCGCTAACGCGCTATACACCACTGTCGCGCGCTCAGTGCGAAGCTGACCGACATCGGTCGCTGACGTCAGTCGAGCGTACGAATAAACACAATACTCTATGGGCCACCGCACAGCGACGCTGATGGCCGCGCATTTGTCATACGCGACCGACGGTACGCTCGACCGACGTCAGCGACCGACGTCAGCGTAGGAGGAAATCAAGCCTAAATGGACAACGGGCATCGGGGCAACAGCCCCGGGGCCTCCACAATAGAGGGGCCCCACAATAGAGGGGTCCGACAATAGAGGGGCCCCCACAATCGAGGGGCCCCCAGAATAGAAACTTCGAAAAAAAATTTGTCAAATTCCGACGAGTAAATATTTGGATCATCATCATCATCCCAGCCTGTATAAGTCCAACTGTAGGGCACAGGCCTCCTCTCAGAATTTCTTCGAAGGTGTATGCAGGTTTCATCACGATGTTTTCCTTTTTTTATGTTAGAGAGGTCAGACAAACGAACTAGTGGGTCACCTGATGTTAAATGAACGCCTTACGCGATACCAGTGCGTTGTCGGCCCTGCCATAAGAATAAATAATAACAGGCCCTGCAGATAATTGTACACTCGCCTCTTAAAGGCACCCAGGTTCCAGATTTTGCAAGTTCCTGGCAAAAAAGACCGCTTAAAACGCACCGTCGAAGACTGCCATTCATCAACATGATGACGATGAAATGAACGCTTACGACGGGTCCTTCACCGTAAAGCTCACGGTAAATTTCAATTGTAATTTCACATATAAATTCCGAAAAACTCAGAGGTGCAATCCGGGATTTGAACCCACGACCCTCTACTTGATAGACCATAGGTCAAACCACTAGGCCATCGCGCCTTTTTTTTATTTGGATATGTGGAAAATAATTTGTGGACAGGGAGCCTCCACTACTTTTATGCCCCGAGGCCGACAGACCTCTAAATCCGGCCCTGAATTACAACACAACTAAAGCACAATACCTATACATTATATATGTACAACTATCCTAGACTAAAATAAGTACAATAAGAAAAAGAAAACAAAAATATAAAATAAAGTATATAATGATAATTATAACTAAAACTCTATTGTATAGTCAACCAAGAAATTCCTTTACTACCCTAAGGTTCAATGTCAGTTGTATGGCTCAAAACATCAAAGGCTATTTTCACTCACAAGTCAATGTGACGGACAATCAGCCTTATTGCTTTTATTCTGATGAAGAAACTGTTACAGAAATTGGTAAAGCACTTACTTGGTCGACTATACCTGAAACATATGAAATTAACAGATAAGTACCTAATAAGTAAAATTAATACGTTTATTACGTGTAGGTACGTAGTAGTGTCCGACCGAAACACGATTTTTAGCCGAAACCGAAACCGAAACCGAATATTCGGTTTTTTTCTGATTTCGGCCGAAACCGAAACCGAAACCGAAATTTTTGAAGACGTATCATATCAAACAAAATATTCAAAATTACTGTACAGATCGTAAGGAAAAGGTTATTGCAAGGATTTCCTATATGAGAACAGTTACTTTTTTTGTTAAACAAAATAAAAAACGTTTATTTTTAATGCAAAATGTCTTGGCATAGGTATTATATTATTCAAAACAAACAACCTATTCTTATCACGTCTAAACTAAATTCACAATCCTATTATCAAACGTATTGTTCATTAATCACAGCATAAAATGCAGTAACAAATAAAATAAATAAAATAAATAAATATTAGGGGACAATCTTACACAAATCGACCTAGTCCCAAACTAAGCAAAGCTTGTACTATGGGTACTAGACGACGATAAACATACTTATATAGATAAATAAATGCTTAAATACATAGAAAACATCCATAACTCAGGAACAAATATTCGTGCTCATCACACAAATAAATGCCCTTACCGGGATTCGAACCCTGGACCTCTTGCTTCGTAGGCAGGGTCACTACCAACTAGGCTAAAGCGGTCGCCAAACAGATTCTAAAAAGTAAATAATAATTTAATAAATAAACAACACTCGAGCGCTCCCGATGCGAGAGCCGCGAGAGGCCGCGAAGTAATTTCGGCCCGGCCGAAGGTTTCGGCCGGATTCTGGCCGAAACCGAAACCTCGGCCGAAATCACTTTTTTGGCCGAAATTGGCCGAAACCGAAACCGAAACCGAAACTTCGGTCGGACACTAGTACGTAGTTAATGTTTTGTTTTGAGCTGCGTTCAAATTCTTTGCCATAATCTTCATATAATTATTCTTTCCTTGTATATAATACATAGTGTGTGTAATATGTAGTTTGTTTAGGTACAGTCAAGTGCAAAAATAAGTATCTATTCGAACCACTCAAAAATATGTTATTACGGCCTTATTGCGTCGGAATAAGGGTCTGTGGTACTTATTTTTGAAACTTTGAATAAGTTCATATTTTTACACTTGACTGTACATTTATTAAAGTACCTAAACCTTTGTAGTATGTAGATTGGGAATGCGGAAGGACAGAATAGTGCCACATGATAGTGCCGAGCGAGCAAATGAACGCACAGTACCTCTACCGTGAGTTACACTAGTTTACAGTACCTCTACCATGAGTTTACACTAGTTTACAGTGACCGTACTCGCTAGCGACGGCGTAAATGATTTGTATGGAGAATTGTACTTCCGTAAGTGACCGCTAGAGGCGCTGTACAATTCTCCATACAAATAATTTACGCCGTCGCTAGCGAGTACGGTCACTGTAAACTAGTGTAAGCTCATGGTAGAGGTACTGTAAACTAGTGTACCTAACTCATGGTAGAGGTACTGTGTTCGCTCCGATTATAATCTAGTCTAGCCAGAAAACGGGACAATCGGCGTCTCGCGCGGACCTTTTGGTGGATGCTTACTTACTGTAGAATTTCAGAAACGGGACGGCTCGCGTACAGCGGGACAGTTGGCAAACCGCTATCAGTTTCCTGTCGCATATATTGAAGAAGATTTTTATAAAACGACTAGCTTTTGCCCGCGACTCCGTCCGCGTGGAATTAGTAATTTGGGCAGCTTATTTTTTTATCCAATTTGCTTTTTCATCAATTATGGCTCTTCTTAGATCCTACCGAAAGAAGTGAAACTTCATAATAAACCAACCCGCTCCCAATCCGCCCCAAAACGCTCCTAACCCACCCCAACCCGCCCCTAACTCGCTCTCAACCCGCCCCAACCCGCTCCCAACTCGCCCCCAACCTGCCCCCAACCCGCTCTCAACCCGCCCCAACCCGCCCCCAATTCGCCCCCAACCCGCTCCCAACTCGCCCCCCCCACCCACTCCCAACCCACCCCCCACCCACTCCCAATCCACCCCCAACCCACTCTCAAGCCGCCCCCAACCCGCCCCCAAATCGCTCACATCCCGCCCCCAACCCGCCTCCAACCCGCTCCCAACTCGCACCCAACCCGCCCCCAACCCGCCCAAACCCGCTCCTAACCCGCCCCAACCCACTCCTAACCCGCCCCCAACCCACCCCCAACTCGCTCTCAACCCGCCCCCAACCCGCCCTATCTAACTGGGCTATCTAACACTGAAAGAATTTTTCAAATCGGAGCAGTAGTTCCTGAGATATAGAAGTTTTACTTCAAAAACCCCCGATTTTGAAACATTCCTCCGCTCCGCTTCGCTCCTATTGGTGTTAGCGTGATGTTATATAGCCTATAGCCTCCCTCGATAAATGGGCTATCTAACACTGAAAAAATTTTTCAAATCGGAGCAGTAGTTCTTGAGATTAGCGCCTATAGTAGTTTTACTTCAAAAACCCCCGATTTTAAACATTCTTCCGCTCCGCTCCGCTCCTATTGGTGTTAGCGTGATAATATATAGCCTATAGCCTTCCTTGATAAATGGGCTAACTAACACTGAAAGAATTTTTCAAATCGGAGCAGTAGTTCCTGAGATTAGCGCGTTCAAATAAACAAACAACAAACAAACAAACTCTTCAGCTTTATATATATATTAATCTATACTAATATATATATAAAGCTGAAGAGTTTGTTTGTTTGTTTGGATCATAAGGGTTCTCGAATAAGGGTTCTGTTTTTTATTTTTGAGATTGATTCGGAACCCTTAAAATGTCACACTTTCAAATAGATAAGGTAAATGTACCAATGCTCGGCCCCTCAACCCGTCACCTCTCTTACTATAACATAAGATTGAAGGTGCCATGTATTGGGTCAGTGTCGTGCACAGGGACATTTACCTTATGTATGTATGTTGTTGTAGCATATTGGAAAATACCTACACACTTCGAGAGATAAAGATATTGACAGGCTTACACGCTGCAATCAATACTAGGGGCGTTCAATAAAAAGTGAGAATGAGTATGTTATAAACAACTTTTACTAAATGTCATTTTATTTTTCGACATAGTCACCTTTTAGCATAATAAACTTAGTATATCTTTTTTCTAAACTTAAAATTCCATTTTTAAAAAAGGTCTCATCTTGAGTACTTAAAAAATCTTGACTGCAGCGACTACCGCGTCGTCGTCTTCAAATTTCTGGCCTCTCAGGTATTGTTTCAATCTCGGAAATAGGTAGAAATCACTGGGAGCGAGATCTGGTGAATACGGAGGATGCTTAAGGATATCGAACCCAGCATCACGAATTGCAGCCATTGCAACGGCGGACTTGTGTGCCGGGGCATTGTCCTGGTGGAACAGCACAACTTTCGAGAGTTTACCTCGCCGTTTTTCGCAGATCTCATTGCGCAATGTTGCTATTTGTTTGGCGTATAATGTGCCTGTAATAGTGGCTCCATGCTCGAGATACTCAATCATTAATACCCCTTTACCATCCCAAAAAACAGAGCCCATGACCTTACCGGCAGATGGGCTCACCTTGAATTTCTTCGGAGTTGGAGATGATGGCCTTTTCCATGTCATAAACTGCAGTTTCGTTTCTGGGTCGTAATGATGGAGCCATGTTTCGTCCATTGTTATAAATCGCGCCAAAAAAAGTTCCTGGTCTTGCTGCATCAGGTTCAAAGCTTCTTGACAAATCTCTAGTCTAGTTTGTTTTTGCGTGTCAGTAAGCATTCTTGGTACCCAACGCGCAGATACCTTTTTCATACCCAAGCGTTCATGTAAAATATTATGCACACTCCCCGTTGAAATCTTTACATTTTCAGAAATAAAACGAACCGTGACACGACGATCCGCCAAAACTGAGTTTTCGACTTTTTTCACAATTTCTTCAGTTACTGCTGTAGTAGGGCGTCCGGAGCGGGGCTCGTCCATTGTCGATGTTCTTCCACGTCTAAATTCGGCGCACCAACGTGCGACTGTCGAATACGGAGGAGCATTAGACCCTAAAGTGTCCCGCAAATCCAAATTGACTTGGTCCGTAGAAAAATTTTTCAAACACAAGTATTTGATAACTGGCGCGCAGATCAATTTTCTCCATTTTCGCTAACGTACTCAATAGCATTGCAAAGAAATTACCGTATATTTTTTTAAACAAAAGAAAGTTAGTTTTTTTTTTCATAGCAATCAGCTAGATAGATTAGCTTTACCGGCCAGTATTTAATTTCGTAATATTAAAAGAGTTTGCATCTCATTCTCACTTTATATTGAACGCCCCTCGTAATATTAGATACATCATTGTTGCACTTATCTGTGCTAAGAGCTAAGAGCTAGATCTGCGTATTTGTTTTAGAATTGCGTTTTATAGGCGTATAATAAGCGCGCCTTTTGCCACACGCGCAACTCGTAACTATAGGTAACGCCACGAGAGTCGAGGCGAATGATTACACAGTTACACACACAGCTACATAAAGTACTGATTTTTATATATTGGAAGAAGAAGATTGTCTAAGTAGTATTTTTGTCAGTCTATTTTTTCCGGGTCTTTAAAATAAATTAAAATTATGTGAAAATCTACTGTGATATACATACATCAAAGATAGATATAGGTTGTCTAGTTATGCATAGCTCGTAGATACATAAATAGTAACAACCATTATAATCATTTCAGTAATAAATCATATTTACACTAGATTGCTCGTCTATTACACTACACCGATCCTCAGTACATAATATTACAGAGATGGACGGATTAATTCATTGTTCGTAATATTCTAGACATGCCTTCAAAATGAATTAATAGGTTAATTAATGAATGTAGTTTACGCTTTAATTTAATTTAAATCATTAACTAATAATTTTATGAGTCCCTTTTGACAACCTTTATAATGTTTCCCAACAAAGTAATAATTTGCAACATATTTATCATTTAGTTATCACGTACAAAACCAATAAATTAGCTTGTACGTGATCAGAGCGTAGCGAGCCTATTTAGTCACGGGTCTCATTTATATTAATATCTCTTATTTTTATTACCCTATTCTTAGTAATGGTTTTTCCTAGAATAAGATAAAATTTCCATCCTCCCCACCACTAGCTAAAGGCAGGTTTAGACAGGATCAGTAATTGACTTCGAATTCGAGACAAGTCAGCGCTGACCCGAGAAATACCCAATGTAAATTGATTTGAAGTCAGTACAGCGGTGGGGGTCAGCGCTGACTTTCAATTTACATTGGGTATTTCTCGGGTCAGCAGCGCTGACTTGTCTCGAATTCGAAGTCAGTTACTAACCCTGTCTAACCCTGCCTTAACAGTGGCATTTAAACAGGAGAGCTCGCCGGGAGGACGCCATTCTATCCTCCGTTCCGCTAAACTAGGGTTAACTTAACAATAATTATTATCTTTGCTGGTTAAATAAAAAACAATTAAAATTAAAAAGTATAATTTTAAACATGAAACTACCGTGAGACTCACTCATAGTGAAAATAAACGGATCACTCACGTCTTAAAACGAGTTTAACTCGACATGTTTCGGGCTAATCCGTAGCCCTTCCTCTCGGAGTCGCACGTCACGGCGGCTGCCAAACGTGCACTGCGTGCTACCGCCCTGGTCGCGCGGCTACTCGACGCAACTGACAGCGACACACAACTACCCCCGTTTTCATCATCACTTTTATTGTCATTGTCAAATGTAGGGTAGCACACAACACTAACAACATCACTTTGTAAAGGTTCGCTCACACTCACCGTTGACGCAGTACGAACATTCAACACTGTTTTCCAACTCGGGGGCACTGACCAACCACTATCCCGGTTAAAATTTGGATGACGACCAATCTCGATAGCTTCACGCACCTTCCGCGGAATGAAAAACTTTTCTCTCGCAAGTACGGAAGCCTTATCAAACCGGATGCAGTGCGTCGAGCCCGAGTCCATTGAGTGTCGGCCACCGCTGACCCCTTGCTGTCTTGCTTTCCGAGAGGAAGGGCTACGGATTAGCCCGAAACATGTCGAGTTAAACTCGTTTTAAGACGTGAGTGATCCGTTTATTTTCACTATAAGTATAATTTTATTCAAACTCAATCATCAACCAAGTTTACTCCAACAATGGCTGACTCAACGCGCTACGAGCTTCAGAAGGTTCTTAGTCGTCGAAAGTAACGAGTTCTTCGAGTTCAAGACAAGGGAAGGAGGACACCCCTCCGTAAAACCCATTTCTATGTTTTAAAAAAAGTAAAAAAGACACTTTTTTTTGAAGTCGGTTAAAAATACATATGTTATTGGTCTACAAATGAAAGAAATTGTTTTATTCTCTTTCAATTATTTTTGGGAGTAATTGCAATAGAGAGATCTCTCTCCAGACAGATGTTATGACTGGGGACCAAAGTCCGAAGGGAGAGAGTTGGAAGTTGTATTTATGCAGCTGAGTTTAGAAACTTCGATAGTGCGATGTAGGATGCAGTAGTTAGTTCCTCATTTGATGACTAGATGGCGCTAGGAGTTGCTAAAATTCAATTAATTTCTTGAAATTTTGGTTGTTTTATTTGCAGTGTGCTGGTGGCGTCCCTGGTGACGTTGGTGGCTGGCCAGCGGGACTTCCCGCCGGGGTTTAAGTTTGGCGCCGCCACCGCCGCGTACCAGATCGAGGGGGGGTGGAATGCCAGTGGTAAGTATGGAACTAGACACGCGGCAGCGCGCCAAGCCAAGATCACACACACACACACACACACACGCACACACACTACACATCACTCATGGTTTGACATACACTTTTCGCTGGCGTTCGTGTAGTCACACTTTGTAAACGCAGGAAAAATTATTAAATTGTCTCAAGCAGAGGGTCGTGGGGTTCGAATCCGGGCTCGCATGTCTGAGTTTTTCGGAATTTTATGTGCGAAATTATATTTGAAAGGACCCCGAAAGAGTTTCAGTAAATTTTGGTGAAATTTTGTTATGTTATTCAATTTAAGTGCCCTGTACCTCTACCATGAGTTTACACTAGTTTACGTGACCATACTCGCTAGCGACGGCGTAAATTATTTGTATGGAGAATTGTACAGCGCCTCTAGCGGTCACTTACGGATGTACAATTCTCCATACAAATCAGTTACGGTCACTGTAAACTAGTGTAAACTCATGGTAGAGGTACAGATCAAAAGTCCCTTAGGGTGCTACGACCACTGTTCCCGAATCCGTTCCCGAGATACGATCGATTTTGTAAAATCCATACGTACAGTACCTACTTCTGAGACTTTAGTTTAATTCTCTATTAAACTGATGATGATGATGGATTTGACGTATCACTACATCACTTCACTACATAGTATAAAACAAAGTCGCTTCCCGCTGTCTGTCTGTCCCTATGTATGCCTAGATCTTTAAAACTGCACAACGGATTTTGATGCGGTTTTTTTTAATAGATAGAGTGATTCAAGAGGAAGGTTTATATGTATAATACATGCATTGCACCTGTACTTTCTGTAGAGATCGTACTTCAAAATGTCAATGATAAACTTGTCAGATTATCTTGAGGAATGCAAATGTCAATATGTCAGAGTGATTGTCAAATAATAACCCACGTTAGGTGCTAACGAGCGTCTTTTATGCACTGATTTAGTATAAAACATACAAATTAGGTCACGCGTGTAAGCGTAAATAGTCTTAACGGTAATGTCACAGTGAATGCAATGCGATGTTACGTGCTAGTACGTACAGCACCCGTGCGAAGCCGGGGCGGGTCGCTAGTGTTAAATAAATAAATCATTGCAGACAAAGCAGTATCCTCTACCTAATTGTAAATAATGCCATTTCGCTTTATTTCTTACAATATTCTATCGGCAGCAAGGATGATATAGACTGGATTAGCAATCGCCATAGTACAGATCGGCCGCGGAAAAATAGTTTTATTATTAAATCTAGATGGCGCTGACACATAGCCCGAGTGTTAGAAAACAAAACAATAAGACTACAGATATTTCATATTACTGCAAATGTATTATTATGCAATATTTTTGAAAAATAATGCATTTGTAGTAATATGAAACATCTGTAGTCTTATTGTTTTGCTTTCAAAGCCTCTGGCTATATTTCAGCGCCATCTAGATTTAATAATCGAACTCTTTTTCTGCGGACGATCTGTACTATGGCGATTGCTAATTCAGTCTATATCATCCTTGATCGGCAGGAATTTTAGCTCAATCTCAAATAAAATGCAATGCATGTAAAATTGTAAAATTGAAGCCTGTAAATGGTTTCCAAGGTTGCTGTTTAATTTCCTTGCAATCGAAGTGAGGAGCAGTGTCATTTCAAAATTACAATTACTATGCAAACATGGACAGCGCCTCCGCGCGCGCGCGTCCATGTTTCCATAGAATTGAAATTTTTGGTGAAGTAGTTTATTAAGCATACAGGTAATATACCGATTGCCCGCTTCCCACAGACAAAGGTGTGAGCATTTGGGATCATTTCGTACACACACAACCCCACCGTGTCAGCGACCATAGCAATGGCGACGTGGCCTGTGACTCCTACCACCTGTGGAGGGAGGATGTCCGGCTGCTGGCGGACATGGGCGTTGACTTCTACAGGTGGGTGGGGCTCTAAACCATTCCAATCGGCGTATCCCACAGAGAAAGCGGTTATTTGGGATCGCTTCGTACAGTGACTCCTATCACCTGTGGAAGGAGGATATTCGGCTGTTGGCGGACATAAAAATAAATAATAAATTAAACAAATGATACATAGTTGTACATAGGTCTCAACTTCTACAGGTTGGTGCGGATCTGAACCGTTCCAACCGCCGTATTGCCTTGATCACACTACCGAGCAAACGGGCGAGATAGTGCTCTTGGCCGAGTACTCGGTGCGTATAAACATAGCACCGAGTGCTGGGCCGAGAGCACTGTCTCGCCCGTTTACTCGGTACGTGTGATCAAGGCAATAGCGCTGATGCCTTGATCACACGTACAGAGTAAACGGGCGAGACAGTGCTCTCAGCCGAGTACTCGGTGCGTATAAACATAGCGCCGAGTGCTCGGCCGAACGAAGCGGCGAGACAGTAGCTCGGCCCCCGTACTATCTACTAGGCCGAGCAGTATTAGGCACTGTCTCGCTCGTTCACTCGGTCAGGTCTGAACGTTCACTGTCTCGCCACTCGGCCACATGAGAACTGAACTGACTGTGCTAATTTCAAAACATGTGTGAACAGCTACTCGCTTACATCACTGTCTCGGCAGAGAAACATTTTACTGTCTCGCCCGTTTGCTCGGTACGCGTGATCAAGGCATGAGTGCTCGTCTCCCGTTTATACTAGGCAGCGTGTCCACCCTCCGCTTCCCCGCACAGTCTCGCTCGCTCACTCAGCAGGTTTGAAAGTGCACTATCTCGCCACTTGGCCACATGATACTTTATAGAACTGACTGTGCTAAATTTTCAAAACATGTGCGAACAGCTACTCGCTTACACACTGTCTCGGCCGAGAAACATTTTACATTTCGTGATCAAGGCATATCCCACAGACAAAACGATAGCATTTGGGATCGCTTCATACAGTGACTTCTACCACCTGTGGAGGGAGGATGTCCGGTTGCTGGCGTACATGGGTGTCGACTTCTACAGGTGGGTGGAGCTCTCAAGCGTTGCAACCACCGTATCTCGCCCGTGTTACGACATTCTAAGGAATGTCTATAAAAGTCGTGGTAGCCTAGCCTTTTGAGCTGTGGCCGCTCAGGCAGACGGTGCCGTGGGCTCTGGGTTTTCGGAAATTATGTGCTGTCGCATTTGAAACTTACCATGAGCTTTACGGTGAAGGAGAACATCGTGAGGGAACTTGCACACACCTGAGAAGAAATTCAATGGTGTGTGCGAAGTTCCCACGTATTGGGCCCGCAAGAGGAGGCCAGTGCCCTGCAAATTAAATCGATCAATTATAATAGTTAATTAATCTCGAAGTCATGTCCACATTATTGTGACGCTAATCCGTCCGAACCCTGCAATTATGATAACACATCGTAATTCCATTCCACCGTAATTCAATTACAGATTCTCCATATCCTGGCCACGGTTACTGCCGTCTGGCTTCACGAACTACATCAGCGAAGATGGCTCCCAGTATTATTCAAACCTGATTGACGAGCTCCTGGCGCATGGTATAGAGCCAGTGGTGACGCTGTACCACTGGGACCTTCCGCAGTATTTACAGGATCTGGGTAAGTCAGGATAACCAGTACTACTCCGAGATATTTTAAAGGTATAATTATCATTTCAACTTGACGTTCACTTCAGAACATAGGCTTATAGGCCTCCCCCAAGGTTCGCCAAACAGACAGGTCCTTTTTCTTATGGTGTGGAAAATGCACCTCATGTATCTTCCCGATTCTTCACATCGCCAATTCCACAGAGTCTAAAGACGGAAGTCTTCAATCAGTGCGTGCTACCCGTCATGACATACTTACGGTGCCGAAACATGGACACTCACGGTGGTCACAAATTTAAAGTCGCTCAACGTGCTATGGAAAGGGCTATTGCTCGGAGTTTCTCTGAAAGATCCAAGTGATACGACAGAGAACCAACGTTATCGACATAGCCCACTGCAATAGCATTAGCACGCTGAAGTGGCAATGGGCGACCATATAATAAAAACCGAAGAACCGGTAACCATTGGGGTAGACGAATTCTTGAGTGGAGACCATGAATCGGCAAAGGTAGCGTTAGGACGTCCTCAGATTCGGTGAAGCATTGATCTTCGCAAGGCGGCTGGTAAGAGCTGGATGAGAGTGACCGAGGATCGTGTTCAGTGGCGTGCCATGGGAGAGGCCTATGTCCAGCAGTGGACGAGCATAGGCTGATGATGTATCTCCCCGTTCAGGAAAACGGGGAGCATGTTGGGGTTCACCCATTTGGGCAAACCCACTAACGATCACACGGATTCCCATTGCCATGGTGAACGCCACTCACTGACACCGTTTAGCGCGGGCTCGGTTCAAACAGACTACTCCTGCAACATCCATATCCAACGTGTTACCGCAATCTTTAACAAGTCGTCGCTCCATCTTGTTGGAAACCTACCTACACTGCGTCTTCTGGTCCGTGAACGCCATTAGAGAACCTTTTACTTCATCGGTTACCAGGTTTACGAGCGATGTGCCCTGCCCACTGCCACTTGAGTCTGGCGATTCTTCGAGCTATGTCGGTGACTTTAGTTCTTGAGCGGATTTCAATATTTCTAATGTGATCCTGCAGAAAAACTTTTTAGCATAGTCCTCTCCATCGCCACTTTCGTCTTATTATTTCTGTGGTAGAAAGGTATTATAATGCGCATTATAGTCGGTTAAATTTTTATTTAATATTTTTTTGGGTGTTTATGAAGCCTGTTCTATTTTTTACTTAAAAAATTTTTCAGGTGGTTGGACAAACCCTCTGACACCCGACTGGTTCGCGGAGTACGCGCGAGTGGTCTACTCTTTATACGGCGATCGCGTGAAGACCTGGATTACCATCAACGAAGCAACCTCTGTATGTGAGGGCAGCTACGGTGGCTTCCTGGCTCCTGGGTTCTACGATTACCAGATTGGTGCTCTGCTGTGCAGCAAGTACATACTCCTGGCCCATGCGAAAGCCTACAGGGTATATGAAGAGGAGTTTAAGGATATGTATAATGGTGAGTCCGAAAGTGAGTCTGAGACCGGAAGCCATATTGTCTAGCGCGCGAGCACTTGCTTTCGCATTTACTGTTTCTTTTTGTCAAACGGTGTAAGATAGTGACAGAAAGAGAGGCTGAATGCTATCGCAAGCGCCCACGCGTTAGACGTTAGGGGCCGAAAAATATAAGAACCTTTAACTAAAAAAGAAGTTCCAGTTCAGTAAGTTCCCTGTGGGAAATTTTCTTGACCTCTTCGCCGCCACAAAACAAACGAAGTGACGTGCTTCACGTGCTCACATGACACGCCACGTTACATTTCAAACCGAATTTCTACTTAAAATCCTTTGTGGAAGGGTTTAATAGAGTGTAGATGACGTTGGCGTGTGAGGCATTCCATTGGCTGTCACGACTAGATCACTGGGGCGGAGCGGTGAAGAGGTTAAATTAAAATGTAGTAATGAATATTCTTTATCATGAAATAAAGAATACTCATACTAATTACATTTATCTTGAATTAACTATGAAAATGAAAATGAAAATGAAAAATTGTTTATTTCCTTTGTTACACAATACAATGCATGCTGTAAATTGGGACTTCCCTTTAGGTAGTAAACCTGTGTTAGGATGCCCCGCTCTTCCGTAACTGGTAAGTAGGTAGGAAATTCTAAATATAAAACTAGAGGTTTCTATTTTAACTAAACTTAGCTTACCTAATACAATTTTTAACAATGAATTTACTTAATACTATATTTATCGGTAGGTGTGGTGTGGTGTAGTGTGTGTGTGTATGTATCTATCTACTAACTAACTATCAAGTCATGAATCTGTTGAGTTATTAACGTGATACTCGTATCGTTTTGTTTAATTCTGAGGAGATTCCATGTAGAAATTTCACAACTTTGAAAACTTCTTGGTGCCATTTTGGTCAGGTTATACTACAATACAATACAATACAATGACTCTATATTGTACCTACACCACATAGAAAAAACAGCGTTGCGGCTTGCCGCAACATTATGCTGAGTGGGGCCCAATTTATACTATTCGATGATTTTTATTTGTATCTTTTCCTGTCAACTGTATTTCCTGTGTATCGATTATGTGTAAATAAACATCTCTCTCTCTCTCTCTCTCTCTCTCTCTCAAAATAAAACAGAAAAACAAGTTCATGGAAAAAATATATAAGACTAGCTGTTGCCAGCGACTCCGTCTGCATAGATATCGTTTGTCGCTATCCCGGGGAACTATGCAATTTTCCGGGACAAAAACGATCCTATGTCCTTCTCAAAGCCTCAAACTATCTCCATACAAAATGTCATCTAAATCTGTTCAGCGGTTTAAGCGTGAAGAGGAAACAGATAGACAGACACACTGTCGCATTTATAATATAACTATGGATATGGATAAGCAATAAGCGGTCTTATTACTTCGTAGAGTAGGTGCTTCGTGGAGTTCTAAGAATTGTCTAAAATTTTCCATCAGGTGAGGTGTCCCTCGCGCTGCAGGAGTTTTGGTTGGAGCCAGCGACGCCTGAAGATGAAGAGTTGACTGCCCTCGCCAAGGATCATGCTGTAAGTCTCCATCGTATTTACACCTAAGACGCATGCCACACAGAAGAGACGTGGGACGGAGCGCCTCGCAGTCGCGGCGTCGCTCGACCCAGCTTTCATACTAAAAAATAAAAATAAAATAAATATTAGGGGACAATCTTACACAAATCGACCTAGTCCCAAACTAAGCAAAGCTTGTACTATGGGTACTAGACGACGATAAACATACTTATATAGATAAATAAATACTTAAACACATAGAAAACATCCATAACTCTGAGGCACTACTACGAAATTCGAAAATCGAAGTTCGTATCGTATTATCCCTCTCACTCTCGTGTCAAATCATATTAGCGTGAGCGGGACGGCACAAAACGAAGTTCGAATTATGCACTTCGTGGTAGGGCCTCTGGAACAAATATTCGTGCTCATCACACAAATAAATGCCCTTACCGGGATTCGAACCCAGGACCTCTTGCTTCGTAGGCAGGGTCACTACCAACTAGGCTAAAGCGGTCGTTATACTAAACTATAGGTACTTCGTTTTCGTTTAGGTGCACTTCGTCCACATGCCCATTTTGTCAACTTCCTAGTTCGTCAGCAATCCCATTTCGTCCACTTCCTATTTTGTCAACATTCTCATATCGTCCATATTCCCATTTCGTCCACATTCCCGGTCGAGGTCCCGGGTTCGATTCCCGTGTCGGCGCAGATATTTGTATGAAAAATACGAATGTTTGTTCTCGGGTCTTGGGTGTTTAATATGTATTTAAGTATGTATCTATCTATATAAGTATGTTTATCTGTTGCCTAGTACCCATAACACAAGCTTTCCTAGCTTACTTTGGGACTAGGTCAATTGGTGTGAGTTGTCCCGTGATATTTATTTATTTATTTATTTTATTTATTCCCACTTCGTCAACATTCCCATTTCGTCCATATTCCCATTTTGTCCACATTCTCATTTTGTAACAAAACAGTAACGAAATTGGTTGTGTATCTGAATAGTATTGACCCACACTGTGCTTAGCACTTGCTTAGCAAGTATTTTTCTCTTAACGTGAGCGAAAGGATGGAAAAATTTAACTTTGCCCTTAAAATTGTTATCTTGCTGATTTCAGTTTGGGCGCTTCTCGCATCCCATTTTTTCGGAAGCCGGTGGATGGCCTCCAGCGTTAGAGCAGTTCATGGAGGAAAAGAGTAAGAGAGAAGGGTATCCCCGCTCCCGGCTGCCTGCTTTCACACAGGAGGAGATCCAGTTGTTAAAAGGTGAGAGAGTAAAAGTACCTAGTTTTAATTGGGCCCCGCCAGTATAATTTTTTTTTAAGTGGCACCCATTTAAAAATAAACTGAACATTGGCATACTTAAGGCCAACACAAACAGGGGCTGAATTCAGGAACGGCCCAGCACGGTTTGCGAGCGGTAATTCAATCGTTTGGGAGAGGATAGGATGGGTTGAGCTTGGGATGAGCCTTATTTTCCTGTTAATTCGCCTGGTAAATAAATAAATAAATAAACAAATAAATAAGGCTCATCCCAAACTCAGCCCAAAACAGCCAACGACGTGGCTGAGTAAAATTTAAAATTAAATTTAAATTTAAAACTGTTTATTTCAGAAAAAAAAATACTTTTTATACATCATTAACCTAAATCCTTAAATTGTAGGATTGTTGCAGTTAATAACAATATTAATTACCTACTTAGTTACTTATTGTTTGGCAAATCATCACTACACCTGAAAGGCTTTGGCAATCAACCCAATGTAAACAAAACAATGTCACTGATGTCTTAAATACAGTAAGGGGGTGTTTCACCACCTTATTGTCAAACTGCTGATTACGTAACCAATGACTAAACTAAGTACTGGACAAATCTGTCAGCTAGTGTTTTTTCAGTTTCACCACTCCGGTCCTGTGCAAACTAAGTACCACTTAACTAATCGTGGGTTTAACAAAAAGTCGGAATGACAACGTCGCATTTCACGACCACGCGTTCCTGTTCGCACACTTTCGTTCAAAGAGTCACTCATTATTAAAGCAAAAGAAATGGTTAACTATATAATTTTTGAATACATCTATTTTTTTTGCATAAACTAATATGTAACATTATAATTGATCCAAAAACGGTATTTATTTACGATACTTTGTTAACAATAACAAAGAAAAATAAAATCACGTAAAACGAATCGAAAAGTGGCGCCAAACCATTTGACAGATAAACTTTTTTTTAATGGCGACATACAAGTTCAGGTAGAACAAACGATTGAGCCACTGAAAAAAAGTTTGTTATTAAAAAATATTACGAAATTTTGGATTTATTTTTACATACTAAAAGTGTAGCTACATCTTTTTATTCAAATCTTGATATTTAAATTATTTTATGCAATTTAGCATGACCTCTTTCTTTAAAAAATAAAAAATACTTTTATTTATTTTTCTGAAACCGGCTGAAGGGCTCTCCAACCATGGCCACAAAAAAATAAACTAACTTTATGTGACGGATAAAAATGCTAAATGCCTCCTGATCTGATGGTCAAATTAAGAAACAGTTTGTCCGTCACTTAGCGCTAATCGAGACTGGTGAAACAGAAATTTTAATTCCATCTGTCAAATAAGGTTATGATTAAGCTAATCCGCACTTTAAGAAATGTGGTGAAACAGCCCCTAATTCTCCCATTAAATATCTAAACATTTACATTTCTGTATTAAAATTCGTTAGTCTAGGTTGAATTACAATGATTGATAAATAAAATGTTTTGAATCCATGAATGTGGCAAATTTGGACTTACTTACACCTAGCCAACTACCCAAACCCCTCAAGCATACCTACCCATTAAAATCATAAACCTTTTTGTTAAGGATGTTGATCCAAGTGACGTACAAGGATACCCTTAATCTTGTTGGCTTTGTTATTAACAATTTCTTTAATAGTTTCTAGTGAAAATTCATTCAGTATGCAAGGCAGAATGGACGCCCATGCTCTCCGGCCATATACATTATTAGATCTCGGTATTATATAGTGCGCTCACCTTTGAGGGTGCATCCGGGACACATGTCCGGCCCAATCCCATTTGAGCTTGGCGGTCTTTCTTTCCACGTCGGCTATTCGAGTCCTGGAGCGCAGAGTGGTGTTCCGAATACGGTCTATTCTCTTCACGCCCAACATGCTGCGCTCCATCGCTCGTTGGCAAACCTTCAGTTTGGATTTCTGATGCTCAGTCAAAGTACCATAGGTCAGAATGGGCAAAATACACGTGTCGACGAGCTTGCGCTTCAGTGTCATGGCAATAGTATTACTTATTCTTATTCATTGATAGTATCGATAGTATCGACCAAATTCAATAGTATCGTGAAGGGTCGATAGCTTCGAGTATAACTATCGCATCAACACTGGCTGATTCGCGCTTGGTTCCCCAGGTTCCGCAGACTTCTACGCCCTGAACCACTACACTTCACGAACGGTCCGGCCTGCTGCCGAGGGCGAGTCAGTCGGCGCCTTCCTCGTCCAAGGCATCCAAGAATTGGGAGTCGTTCTGGAGGGACGGCCTGGCTGGCCCAGCACCACTTCTTCATGGTTCTTGGTTAGTTAGTATACTGTTCGCTATACTCCGTTTTTTTAGCATTAGAAGGAAGGTAAGCGACCTTGTCGTGTCTTTTTATTGAAATACGCTTTTGAAAAATAAGTCACTTCAAATATGTAACCATTAGAAAGGTCATTATGATAATTTACATGCTTTTGATTTCTTAAGTAGGTAATAGTAACTAAGTATTTTTTTAATAGCGTTTTTCGATAAAAAGACTCGTCAAGATTGTTTACCCTATTTCTAATGTTAAAAAAATGAAGTACCTATAGACGCTGAGTAACTTGTCTCAGGTAGAGAAAGTCGTCCACGATTTTAAGGTTGGATTTGCCACACTGGATGCGTTCTGCGGTCGCGGTCAGGTCAAATTGACCGCAGCCCGCATTATGAATGAACAACATTGTCGGTCTCTATATATTTTGTATAGATATGCGATATGGCCGTGCGTTCCGCGTAGTCAGATCGCACGCACGCGCAATATATAGAGACAGACAATGTTGTTCATACCTACATAAGTAATGCGGGCTGCGTTCGATTTGACCTGACCGCGTCCGCAGTACGCATCCGTGTGGCAAATCCTTAACACAACTAGACCGTGTATTTACGGGTTGGGTCCTGAAGGTCTTACTTGCATTTAGCCTTGGCGAGCAGAGCACCTTAGTTGTATATTTGTCCGCGTTGCAAAATGTCTTGGTCTCTAAAACGCCCTCATTGCTATAAGACATAGTAGACTGAATGACTTTGCTGTAAAACGACTTCATGTCATAATGTTTCAATAGGTAACTGGTCTGGATGACCTTCATTAGGTACCAATATAATACAATCAAGCAAGACCTTTACAAAATTGAGTCATTCTGCCTACTTGTGCATTTCACATCCTAAACGTTTTGCTAAGAAAGTCTTCTTGAAACTTAGACGATTTTGTAATCATGGCATTAGTTAGATAAACAAGTAATTTTGCATACTTGGTCAGTGTACCTACTACTGAGACGTTTTGAATGCCAAGGCTAAATGAAAGTAAGGCCTTCAGGACCCAACCCGTATTTACGTTCATCGACTAGTCCATGGATTAGTCGAATACGTCGAATAGTCGACGTGATGTCTGCGTTATGCAGATTTTCGAACTTAATGGCACGTCGATTTCTACGACTGTTTACCTTAGACTCCAACATACAACATCTGGTAGCATAATGAACGGTTGCGATACTCTGAGTATGAGCTCTGATTGAGTTCGAAACGCGTGTAGTTTGGTGGTGGTGATAGTTGGGTTTGTGTGGTTTGTGTGTGTTCGTACTACTTCATACAGTGTGGAGGTAGAGGAACGTGGGTGAGCAAAGTAATTGTTTCAGTTCTATGAGAATAATGTTAACAGAATTACCTTTCGCAGCCAAAAAAAATCCTATTACAGAGGATCGTGGGTTCGAATCCCGGCTCGCGCCTTTGAGTTTTTTTCGGAATTTATGTGCGATATTATATTTGCTATTTACCATGAGCTTTACGGTGAAGGAAAACAGGTTTCTTGGGGAAACCTACACACCTGAGAAGAAATTCAATGGTGTGTGTGTGGAGTTCCTAATCTAATCTAATTGGGGATGTCTATTTTTTTGCAATGTATGAAAAATCGAAAACCATTTCGAGATAAACGCTTTTAAACTCGTTTTCTGTAGTTATTTAATTTTAATATTATGTAATGAATTTATTACATAATAAATAAGCAATGACCTTCATTTGACATTGGTGTAAATTGCGTGACCGGTCCAAGTCGTACTTTATTATGTGTGGTTAGAATTACTCACAATTTACGCGTGGATATACGGAGTTTGATTTGGACCCGCTGTCTGACATCTAACACATTGACAGCGCCAGTAAAGTGACACTAGTTACAGTGTACCACTACGCAAAAAATAATTAAAAGGGGTCGCCTTATCGTACGCATTTAGATAGATTTAGAAATTTGGCAGTGTGGGAGCCCTCAATTATAATCTGACGTCATCAACTAAAATAGTTTCAATAATTAATTTTGAAAAAAGTAGAGAAGTAAATGACAAAATATTGAAATTCGTTTCTTATAATTGACTTTTCTATACAAAAAAAATATAAAAACCACTGGTAATTTTTTTTAGACATTCCCAAATTTTGCAGTGGGACGTTTATAGCCTGGGATGATGTTGAAGATGGTGACCTTTCGCAGGTCAACCCCGTTGGTTTGAGGCACAACTTGAACCAGATCAAGCAGCAGTACGGTGACTGGAAGATCATGATAACGGAGAATGGCTACTCCGACACCGGGGCCACCCTTGACGATAAAAAGCGGGTGGAGTACTACAGGGATTATTTGGAGCAGGTACCTACCCTTTCAGATTTCACCTCAGATCATACAAACAAGTTTTGTTTTTATTTTGTCAATTAAACAAAAAATTACGAAGATATGGCGCGTTGAAGTTTCGCGTGACGTCACTTGTTCCTACACTTTGTATGAGCGTTTTAGGAACAAGTGACGTCACGCCTCGTCACGCGGAACTTCAACGCGCCATATCTTCGTCATTTTTTGTTTAATTGTCAAAAGAAAAATTACGTGTCTAATATTTTTTGATAATGTAAAATACGGACTAATAAGAATTATTATTTTTTTACCTAGGAAACATCCCTATTATGACAGACAGGGCAGACAGGCGGACAGTTTAGCGATACTAGTAGAGTTCCGTTTGTCACTCTTCGGGTAAAACCCAAAAAAAAATAGTTAAGTTATGTATGCTACAATACTTAAGCCATTTAGGGCAGTTAGGCCGTAGCTGCCCTGATGGCCCTAACTGTACAATACAATACAATACAATACAAATATTCTTTATTGATCACCAGAAACAGTACAGTGACATTACAAAAATAAAAATTCAGGTTCTTCCAGACAACCAATTACTCAGAAATTAATAAATATCAACAGACGAATGTACGTGGCAGAAATAACAGACAAGAGAAACGCAGTATTACTTAATAGACAACAAACAATAAAAACAATACAAATATAATATAAGTTATATAAATAAACAAATACATTCAATATAATACTTATACACTACATATACTTAATACAAAATATCAATGGAAAAACTGTCAAAAGGCCGTATTTGAGAAAAGGATTTAAAAAGGAAATTAAAGAAACAATATAAACAAAAAAGAAAAAGAATAAAGAAGGGTCAAAGAGCGAGGATTACGTAACTGTATGTTTCATCCTGAATCTTATGATTCAACTTTTGACAGCTTCTCCTGGCCATGAAGGAGGACGACATTACCGTGGTCGGATACACCGCCTGGTCGCTCATGGACAACTTTGAGTGGATGGATGGATATAAGTAAGTGCCTAGATATCTTTAGCCCGCGACTTCGTTTGCTTGAAACGTTCAGTGGGCTGGGCTGCTAGGGAACCAAGGACCCTGCAATCTTTTATTTTTTTAACACCTGATCATTACTACAGGAATCGAAAGAGTTTCGCCTCCTGAACACGGAAAAATATTTATTATAATTTTTTTTTTAGTTTATTTACTCATGAGTATAATAGATTTCTAAATTTTTAACATTCCTAGCCACTGTTAAAAACCATAACTGGTTTATGTAACAGTTGGCGAGAACCCAGTTGGGTTGGTTTATTTATCTATAGTAGGTACCTGGGCGACCGAGCTCTGCTCGGGCAGAAACTCGGTACCAAGCGTTTTCCCAGAGATAAGACCAAGCTAGATCAATTTTTCATCCCCGAAAACCCCCACATACCAAATTTCATCGAAATCGTTGGAGCCGTTTCCGAGATCCTGATTATATATTTGTGGGGGAGGGGGTTCGAGGGTTTCAAGGGGGGATGAAAATTTCATTGATTTTGCCGTAGGATGCACAGTTTTCAAGATATTTGACAAAAACACCGGAGGGGTTGGGGCACAGAAATAATTTATTATTATTTCTGTGGGTTGGGGGGTGAGAGGGGGGAGGGGTGCGGGGGGGATGCGTGGGAGGGAGCGTGGAGGTATCAAAGGGGGGATGAAAATTTCATTGATTTTGCCGTAGGATGCACCGTTTTCAAGATATTTGACAAAAAAACCGGAGGGGGTGGGGGGGTATCGTTCGTAAACCGACTTTACAGACAACCGGTTTTTCTTGTTCTTTGCTCCCAATAGGGAACGTGCACATAAACGGTGCTGCCAACTGGTGCCATAAGGGTGCCATCAATTTGAATGCTTTACCTTGATAAGTTTGTTTTACTGTCCTCATAGTGTCTCTTTTGTCGCATTAGTGCTGCCGCCTATAGTTACTGCACGTTCCCTATAATACTTTTTCTCACAAAAGAAGAAACTTCGTTTTCTCATGAAAAGTAAACTTAAAAAAAAAACTAAAATCCTTAAATAAAACGTGGAATCGAACCGAGGTCGGCTGGATCTGCGACCACCCGATTTCTACTGTGCTATTATGATCTGCTCGAAGCCGGCGAAATTTAGCTTTGTATTCTAATGCAAACAAAAATAGCCGGAAAACACGAGTAAAAGCGGTTTTCTGAAAATGAAACATAGCTAGATCAGTTTTTCATCCCCGAAAACCCCCACTTACCAAATTTCATCGAAATCGTTCGAGCCGTTTCCGAGATCCTGATTATATATATACAAGAATTGCTCGTTTAAAGGTATTAGATAGATAAGTAAGTTTATCGTCGTCTAGTACCCATAGTACAGCTTTGC
The DNA here is from genome assembly GCA_947859365.1 of Archips crataeganus. Lineage (NCBI taxonomy): Eukaryota > Metazoa > Arthropoda > Insecta > Lepidoptera > Tortricidae > Archips > Archips crataeganus. Next base: position 8,054,315 of record OX402073.1, on the reverse strand, counting down.
TTAGTTTGGGACTAGGTCGATTTGTGTAAGATTGTCCCCTAATATTTATTATTATTATTATTTATTATTATTTTATATTTAAAAAATACAACAAATTAAAAAAAACATATATGTACTTACCAATACTGCCACAGAATAGATATGTTTCCTTTACCCTTTTCACTAGAAAAAAGAGCTGCTCTCTTGTACAACCAGGCGTTCACTGCTAACTATGTACGGGAAATTGCGTCATCCTTATTCGTGCGTGCAGCCGGAGTTCATGAAGTTCATCGCTTTATTAGACGTTGTCACGTCAAAAAGTCAATGAATTTATTAAATTACCATTATGTTCGTTTGTCAGGTCCCGCTTCGGCCTGCACGCAGTGAACTTCACGGATCCGCTGCGCCCGCGCACGCCGCGCGCGTCCGCTCACTACTACACGCGAGTTGTCGCCGCGCGCTCGCTAGATGTCCCAACAAGCGCGAAAAGCATTTAAGTTGATAAACATCAAACTCCATTATGTCCTATGGTGGTTCTCGATTTTTAAGTGAAAATAGAATAAAATAATGAAAATAAGGATCATATCTCCATGTCATTTATTGCGGACGTATTGGAGTTCGATATTTATTTATTTAGACATTATTTATTTATGTAGCAATAAAAATGTATAGTATTTACAGTGTCTTTTGGCTACGCACCGAGCATGCTACCAACTGCAACACGTGTCGCCCCCAACCATCCCCCAACCCTCCCAACCGAATATAAAGGCCACAACAAACCGGGAGCGCGGGGCGCTGACGGAGCGTGCCCAGCGCGGTCAATAACACTGAATCAAATACGGTGTGCTGAGGTGCCGGAGTGTGTCACCGTATATTTGATTCAGTGTTATAGAGCCGCTGGGCACGCTCCGTCGACGCCGCGCGCTCGCTGTTTGTGTTGGCCTTAATGGCTTGTACGCCAATAATTTATGTGTGGTGCCCTCTATCGCAACTATCATGAGTTATGACACGACTCCTGCAGCCTTATTGCCTAACGCACTTGGTTTGGCTTCAAGTGTCATTTTTGACAGTTGAAGCAAAGTTTGGTATCAAAATGACAGATTTCGTTTCGCGTAACGTTGACGTATTTGAAAGCGAGACCAACCATTTTTCAAACCAAGTGAGTGAATGATTTGTCAAATAATGGTTTCGCGTAAGCAAAATGACAAACTTTAATTCGCTTTAATGCCAACCTTAACTGTCAAACGAAAGCAGAGACGACGAGGTCATTCTCATCAAACAAACGGTCATCTAGAGATACGAGGCCGGCAATCCCTGTTCGTGGCCAAGGCTTGTATAGAGTTTTTCTCAAACATGCATCATCATCACCACCACCATCATCACCGCCATCATCATCACCATCACCATCACCAACAACATCATCAACATCCATCAACATCTATCAACATCCATCAACATCCATCAACATCCATCAACATCCATCAACATCCATCAACATCCATCAACCAACATCCATCAACATCCATCAACATCCATCAACATCCATCAACATCCATCAACATCCATCAACATCTATCCATCAACATCCATCAACATCCATCAACATACATCAACATCCATCAACATCCATCAACCAACATCCATCAACATCCATCGACATCCATCAACATCCATCAACATCCAACAACATCCATTCATCCATCCATCCATCAACATCCATCCATCCGTCCGTCCGTCCGTCCGTCCGTCCGTCCATCCATCCATCCGTCCATCCACCCATCCGTCCATCCATCCGTCCGTCCATCCATCCATCCATCCATCCATCCATCCATCCATCCATCCATCCATCCATCCACGTCGACCTATTAAACGTCATGGTGCTGTGTCACATAAAACAATAGACGATCACTTTGCTGGCCAAGGCCAGCAATGTTGTATGAAATTCCATTATTGACCTCTCGTCTAGCCGCACCTGCAACGTGACAGTTCGTGGCGTATTATATTCCAAATGAAGGTTTTCTGACAGATGGGATATCGCTCCAAGTTCAGGAGAAGCGAAATTTAAATTTAAATAAAAAAATATAATAGTTTATTTAAATTGTGTTTTTTTTTGTTTCTGATGACATAGTTAACTATCACATTGAATTTCAATAAAAATAAATGCTATTTTTTTACCGAATATCACAACCCAGAAGCTTTTTGCGGGTATACAAACATGTACATTATTCAAAAAATCAGAAAAATCGAAATTTCTCGAATTCGATGAGACTTTTACAATTTATTTTCGTAGATGACCTGCCCACCTATCTCTCCTTTAAGTTTGTCGCACCTACTACACTTACGTTACGGCACACCCGTCCGTATGTATAAACAGACTGTGTAAGTAATTGTTAATAGAAAAAATAGAGTAGGTACTTTGTAAAAGACATCTCTGTTCTAACAACTTACTCTTGTAAAAATCAGGCGTAAGTTGTAAATTAATAAAGAACTTTCAAAACTTTTATGTTTGAATTTTCTTGCCGTTGAATGCCTTCATCCTGATACGAGGTCTCTAGGCCATCGCCTGGTTCGCCTGTAGGAACGGGCTGGTCATCGCCTGGTTCGTCTGTAGGAACGGGCCGGTCATCGCCTGGTTCGCATGTAGGAACGGGCTGGTCCTCACAAGTACAGGGAGACGATGTAACTCTCTCTGCAGAGAGAGGCCGCTCTGGCTCCCTTGAGTCATAATCCGCGTATCTTATGGAACTTGGCCTCTCTCGCAGCAAGTATGCGAAAGGATAGTAGTCCTCACAGTGATCTTCTATGTCTGGTATATGCCTGTGAGAAAGAGAAGAATGGAATATGTAGGGTTAAAACTAGGGTTGCCAATCGTCCCGTTCCGTCCCGTCGTTTGCCCAGGCAGGTTTTGTTGATCCAAGTGGCATTTAGGTCATTCTTCAGAATCGAATTCTTCATGTGATTCCCTTGGCGTTTTTTATTTTTACTACTTTCAACCTATTTACTTTAAAATATGAAATTGTATTTAATGATAAGCAGATTTATCGAATAGGCATTAATTTTGGGCAGTTTGGTATTGAAATATACTACTTTAAGTTTTCAGTGCCAGGGGAATAAGAAAAATGACAGGTGAATAAGATAAAACGCCAAGGGAATAAGAAAAACGCCAAGGGAATCATACAAAAGGACAGAGGAATAAAAAAGTAGAACATCGAAGAGAATGTAATATTTGAGACCTGCTATCAATTGAATACATTTCTAAATTAATAAATCAGCGAATTAAAAGAAAACTATTTTTCTTTACAAGAAAACGCAAGAAAACTATGATTCCCTTGTTCAAAACCCAAGGGAATAAGAACCAGGGGAATAAGAATATGTATGTTTCTTGTCGATTCTGCCGAAACTGTTATTGTTATAATAATTACTACTAATTCAACATATGCAGGCAGTAATGTAGTTTTCTTTTTACTTAACACTATGTACCAATTGCATGCACAAAATTTTATATGTAAGTCCAAGAGAATCAGAATCACAGTGAACCAAAGCCAAGGTAATCATATATTTACCTCCATAGCTAATAATTCCAGCGTCGAGTCACGACCTCTCCCAGCCGTGCTGGAAGCGTTATTGACGTTTGACGAGCCCCGCGATCACAACGCGTCATATGACGTTTAAGTAGGGATCAGCAGGATGTTGAATGAGGCACCAAGGGAATCATAGCTTAGCTCTGGACAAAGCTTTAAGATCGTTTTTTTTAAAAACTGCGATAAATTTAGGAACCATATTTTTTCTTTTAAACCAATGACTTATATTGTAACTATTTAACTAAATACAATACTTGATTTCAATACATAACATGTTCTTTTCGGGGTAGTTTGTTCACAAAATGGGCAATGGACGCACCAAGGGAATAAGGTTTTAGAGGTTTGATAATTATTTACAGTTAATTATACTTACTTTAAACAAAAAAGGAACCGTGCCCTAATTAGATTAAGTGCTAAAGTAATGTATAAAAAATATTCTAGTCTATTATTTGTACATTGCGGGTACTTTTTCTGCCTGGACAGTGTAATTTGGCCCTCTGAAGAATGACCCATTTACGAAGCTTAAAACGCAACGCAAGCCACACAGAAAAGACGTGGAACGGGAGCGCGTCGCAGTCGCGGCACTTTTGAATCAGTTTTCATGCTAAATGAATAGAAGCGTCGCGCGCGACCCAAAGCAGACAGAAGAGACGGGGCGGAGACGCGGCCTGCGAACAAACGGCGCGGGCTGCGACGCGCCCCCGCCCACTTCTCTTCTGAGTGGCTTGCGCATAAAGAGAACGATATGACCGCCTTCAATGTCAATGGTCAATGGACCACGACGTATGGGAACTTGCTTCCGACCGCAATGAGCGGAGGAAGACTCTTCGGAGGATTGCAATACCCACTATTATGCATGGTTTCAGAGCCTAGCACAGAAACGAGCGGTACGACTACGATGCAGCTTCTGCTACATTGGCGAGCCCTTTCGTGTCCCAAAAATGCGGGAAAAAAGAATCAAAAGATCACAACAAACGTCGCCATCGTGTGGATGCGTCGCAGCCATCGCTGGACCATCGCACCGACCGGGATCCTATCGATGTTTAGAAAATTTTATTTCCGATGGTTTAGAATCCTGAAAACTTAATTTGTCCGAAAGCATTTTTTTCTGAAACTGTAAATGTTTCAGGATTTATTTCAGGACCATCGTGTAGAACCCTTTAGGTTAGGTTAGGGTTGTTTTATAAAAATCCTGAAATATTTACAGTTTCAGAAAAAAATGCATTCGGATAAATGAAGCATTCGGGATTTTAAATATTCGGTAAAAATAATTCTAAATTTTGATAGGTAACCCACCGACCACTTAATGGCCCATCTTGTAGAGGAGCTATCAAACAGACGCTGCTTGAATCATCTGTCAAGATGTAAGAGGCCTTGTGTATTTAGTGGGATGGTAGAAGTATAGTTACCGGCGTAGGAAGGCTCTGTGCGCGCGGACGTGCGTGAACGCAGCGAGGGCGTGAGCGTTGCAGGTGTGATTCTGTCAATATGTAAGAGGCCTTGTGTATTTAGTGGGATGGTGGAAGTATAGTTACCGGCGTAGAAAGGCTCTGTGCGCGCGGACATGCGTGAACGCAGCGAGGGTGTGAGCGTTGCAGGAGTGATTGTTGCGCGACGCCGTGGACGCCACGCCGCGGAGGTACGGGACGCTGGAGCTGCGGATACGATCGTTGAACACCAGCCCGCCGCCGCTGTCGCCCCGGCATAGGGCTTTACCTGCACCACGATAAATGGGTCAGTCAACTTTTTTTTGTAAACGATTTTCTGCTACTTTGTATGAAAACTGAAATAATTAAAAAACAGATTATTTTTACTTATTTAAAGTATACTTTTCAAAACCCTAGATTTTTGTAGTCAATAATGGTGTAATTGCCATATTTATTTTATTTTGTTTAGCTTCTATTTTGTGGGTGACCCAGGGGACAATGTTGTCCCCGAAATTTGTATGAAAATTGTGGTATTTCCCCTGGGTGACCGGATTTTTTCATAGAAATACTTTTTTTTTTGGTTTTCACTTACGCACTTTGATAAACAGTTTATCTAATTACTGCAAAATCATGGTTTCACTAACCAGAGATTACAGAGTTACTTGTAAAGGAGTAAATAGAAATTTACAAAAAAAAGTTGATTGACCCAAATAAATAAACATTATTATTATTATAGCTAAACCGTTTTAATGAGTCCTCACCCGCGCGGTACAGGGGCGAAGTGGTATGACGACAAACTAATAGTTAAAATACACCGTGAAATTTTAGTGGTTGTTTTCCCGAAACGAGGTGATTTAGTATCGATTGTACAATCGATTTATAATTACTATTTTGACTAGAGTCAAAAATCCAATTGTGAAAAACGAAAGTCGAAAATGACCGCAAACCAATAGTAACGCTTCGTTGGTACAAGTAGCGTACAATCGTACGATAGGTTAGGTACTATTGGTTACTATTGGTTTGCGGTCATTTTCGACTTTCGTTTTTCACAATTGGATTTTTGACTCTAGTCAAAATAGTAATTATAGATCGATAGTACAATCGATACTAAATCACCTCGTTTCGGGAAAACAACCACTAAAATTTCACGGTGTATATGGCAAACATAACAACAGTTAACGCATTTCAAAGGCTTTTTGACTAGTCCGGCCGGTGACTTACGGCACTTTCACACGGGCAACGTCCCGTTTTTTGCGGGTTCGGTTGCCCGTGTGAAAGTGCCGTTAGTCCGGGTGAGCGGTTAGTTTGGTTAGTTCCGGAGGAGTGTTGACGTTTCTCGATGAGAACTGAACATAGATGGTGCTGTATCACTGCAGAAGTGATTATAGCAGGCTGAAATGTATGATGCATAGGAAAAATTTGTGTCTAAACTCCTGACCAGTGGTGGTGTAGGGGTTTAGCACGTGGCACGGAATGCCAAGGACCTGGGTTCGATTCCCAGCGCTGGTCTTTTTTCTGGGGTTTTTTCTGTGCATCTATGTTTCAGTTTGTATTTAGTTAGTATGAAACACTAATGACATTGTTTGAAATCATTTGTCAATTAATGACAGGAAATGCAAAAAAGCACGTGAGTTGGTATCCTAGGGACCTAGACAATTCGGAGTCCATGTCAGTTGACTAGAAGTGTCTACGAGATTGTCAGATTCTAATGAAATGGAGTTTAGATATAGTAGCGGAATAAAAAGGTTCGTCACTTTTCGACCTTAACTCATTCACATAGAAAAAAAATCAAAATCTCGCATTTTATCCCGTTGGATGCGATTCTAAAATGCCTTCAAACTAAAATCTGCACTTGGTACCAGTTAAGACGCCAGCACAGATCTTGTCGCTGGTGAGGTACCGGAGGAAGCCCTGGTCCACAATGGTCATGCACTCCTTGATGCCCACAGCCGGCAGCTTCAAGTAGTTCAGGACTTGAGACGGAGGGCCGTCCTCGGCCGCCAGCCCCCACCCCAGGATCTAGAGCGTGGACGATATAAAAAACATGAGTCTTTATCGTAGACCATAAAAGAAATCTAAAACATATAAATAAAATAAAAATAAATATTAATAATAAATAAAATAAAATAAAAATAATTTATTTCAGGCAGAACCCATATTACAATTACAAGATAAACAAGTAAAAAGAAAAAAATTAAATTAAATTAAAATAATAACAATTAACAATTAAAATTAAGAAAAAGAAAATTAAAATTATAATTGCGCGGCACTGAGTGAAGATCGTCACTTAATTTGACCAGTGATATTAGGGGACAATCTTACACAAATCGACCTAGTCCCAAACTAAGCAAAGCTTGTACTATGGGTACTAGACGACGATAAACATACTTATATAGATAAATAAATACTTAAATACATAGAAAACATCCATAACTCAGGAACAAATATTCGTGCTCATCACACAAATGAATGTCCTTACCGGGATTCGAACCCAGGACCTCTTGCTTTGTAGGCAGGGTCACTACCAACTAGGCTAAAGCGGTCGTCAAAAACACATAATACACATTTTACTAAAAGTATAAGTTAGTACTAAAGTGATTTGTAACTTCTATTAATAGTAGGACTACGGCACTAACCACTCCCTTATTCCCTGGCGACAACTGTTCCTCGTCAAAGTCCTCGCCAAAGTTGACGCAAACCGGTCTGATTGCGTGGTGGTTGATGTCGAACTTTTCTGCCACTATGACGACGGCGATGTCCTCCTGGTAGTTAGTCGCGGAGTCGTGGTAGCGGACCGGGATGTGAATCGCTGCCACCTGCAATAAAAAAACAAACTAACAACACAACAACTAGTCTAACATTTGGTGGCACAGTGAAGTTGCGGTACTCTGAAGATGAGCTCTGGTTGAGCTTCGAAACGCGTCAGTGTAGTTTGGTGGTGGTGATAGTTGGGTTTGCGTGATTTGTATGTGTTCCTACAGTGTGGAGGTGGAGGAACTGCATGAACACGCATATTTTTGCATAAACGTAGCTATCGTAAGGTTGGGGGTGAGCAAAGTAATTGTTTCAGCTCAGAAACTATTTAACGAAACTAAAACTAAAGTACATCTAGTAGCAGATTATTCGAGCGTTAACCGCCATATTTATCTGATAGATCACATGGCTGTAGATTTTGACGGGGCTTTCGGTTATATGTAAGTATACTATATTAGAGGTCCTGTACATCTATCTATCTATATCTATACATATAATAAATCTGTAACAAGTCGGTGTCTGTACATTGAAGATATTTGAGAAAAACTGTCACTAGGGCTATTTATTAGCACAATAGAACCCACAGAAATAATAATAAAGAGGATAGAAGTGCCTTAGACGCGTGACCTTGGCGCCGCGCTTGTGACTCGTAGGTCACAAGCGCGCGACTTGTGGCTCAGTGCTATTTGAAACGTGGGTATGACAACAAGTGCTTTAAAATTGTGTTTTGCAGCATTAGCAATTGCGGAAACTCGTCCACACTGTGTAATTACACTAATAAGGGGATTACATTTCATTGGTATGTATTAATTTAATGTAATAATGCGGTCTATATCAAAATACAACTTGAGAAAATATTTCATTATGAAATATTGGTTTACACGTTATTAACACGAAACTTCATATACCATTGCTACTCATGCCCATAAAAACGCAGATCGTTTTGAATTATACGCAGCAATGTAAAGTAATTTTTGATAACCCTTCCGTCTTGCACAAAAGTTCGTGGTACGGACAAAAAAACAGGTTACGACTAGTACAGACATAATGCCGACGCGGCCAATAAATGGCGCTGTTGTGTAAATGTGGGTATGACTTACGTTGAGTGTTATTCAACGCTATCTCTAAGGTGTAAGGTTCATAATTGTTTGTAAGCAAAAATATTAGTAATTGTGTGCGTGATTGCGTAGTACGGTTCCGGTCTTTTGCATGTGTGCATTAACACAGTAAGTAGAGGGGATGAAGCAGCGACGCGAGTTCCGGAAGAAAATAGGAACTAAGGCATTTCTATCCTCTTTATTATTATTTCTGTGATAGAACCCAAAACAATGATTTTTAGAATTATTGTCTGTTTGTCTGTTTGTCTGTGCGTTTGTGCGCGCTAATCTCAGAAACGGCTTAACCTAGAAGGATGCGGTTTTCACTGATATGTTGGTATTTTCTTGGATTAACATTTAGTGTTTGTTTCATTTGAATCGGTTCACAAATAAGAAAGATACGTCTATTTTAAGAATTTATCGAACAGGTTTTTTTGTTTGAACGCGCTAATCTCAGGAACTTCTGCTCCGATTTGAAAAATTCTTTCAGTGTTAGATAGCACATTTATCGAGGAAGGCTATAGGCTATATATCATCACGCTAACACCAATAGGAGCGGAGCGGAGCGGAAGAATGTTTCAAAATCGGGGGTTTTTGAAGTAAAACTTCTATAGGCACGCTTGACTTGGGAATACGGTGCACGGTGTTGACTGTGAACGCGGGTGTGCGGGGGGGTGCGGGGGCGGGTAATTTTTTTTATATCAAGGAACTAAGGAGAGCCATAATTGATGAAAAAGCAAATTGGATAAAAAAAATAAGCTGCCCAAATTACTAATTCCACGCGGACGGAGTCGCGGGCAAAAGCTAGTCTACCATATAGAAAAAACTTACTGGAAACTGTGTCAGAATCTTCTGTCCTTTCTCAAAAAATATGCCTCGACAAATGAGGTACCTAGTTGAAACTACTTGAAACCCTCGAATAAATGCCCGCCCCGTGGCATTGCGCCTAAAAGACCGACAGCGTTTCTTTGGTTGATGGGCAACTTTTCTGCCACAATCACGACGGCGATGTCTTCCTGGAAGTTAGTGGCGAAGTCGATAGCGGACTGGGATGTGGGTCGCTGCCACCTAAATTAAAAGATTAAACTATAGAACTAAACTAAAACTAAAGTATCTAGTAGCGTCAAACTAAATTACGTCTAAAAGTGGCCCCCATTGCGCCCAATAGGTTGGCAGCGTATCTTTGTTTGATGGAGAATTTAACTAATTCTTTCCTGCCACGGTCACGACGGCGATGTCTTCCTGGTACCTAGTTGGCGAAATCGATAGCGGACTGGAATGTGGATCGCTGCCACCTAAATTAAAAGAGGAAACTACAGAACTAAACTAAAACTAAAGTACATCTATTAGCTTAAAACTAATTGGGTTCACCAATAAAAAATCATTTATCGTTAATTCTGAATAAGTAATTGTTTTGTGGTGATAAATGCGGCATCACACTACTTCGTTCATTCATGCGTTCGCCGAACTTCTTGAGGCGGTGGCAGCTGTCGCTCGCCGAGTGCGGCCGACTACCATGTTCTTTGTTTATGTTGCGTGCAGCGATTGACTCATTATCAGTGAAATGAGCCCTCTAACTTACATCGGATGTCCGACCGGTGTAACGGTCATTGGTGTCATCCCAAGGCCGGTACTGCTTGCCAGCTCCAACTGCAAAATGGTCCGCTGGCAGTGCGCCCTCCACATCGCTCCAGAAGCAGTGCGCCGCTGGAATATCACCAAAGCAAGATTAACATTAAAGGCTCAGTTTCAATGGTCGATAATTCGGTTGATATGCAGCGTGCGGTGACTCCCCGCAGGTGGTATAACGACTAGTGAAACTCATAAGTCGACAACTCGGTGCACCTAAGCAACAGCGGCTACCTATACTTAGTATATATATATTTTTATACAATATAGGCTTGCGTTTGACCACAATCACGCCTGATGGAAAACGAAGACGATGGAGCACGCTTGCCTAGTAAATGCTCATTCACCCTAGATTTAAAAGCGGCCAAATTGTAGTGTTCAGGGAACACAGTCGCAGGCAGGAAATTCCACTCCTTAGCTGTGCGGCTGATTAAGGAAGAGCGAAAGCGCTTTGTGCGGATTTTGGGAATACTGACAACGTAAGGGTGGAGACCCCGCCTACTTCTGATATTTACCTGAAATGACAGCGTCCTGTGTGACCAGGGTCCCCCCGCATATCTGCATGTAGGGAGAATACCTCTTGCTGTATATACCGACGTGCCAAAACATTTTTAGAGCTGGATCAAATCGCTCGCCGCCTATTTCAGCGAACCTTCGCAGTCTGTCGCTTTGTCTATATTGGTATGACTGGGCAGGGTCGGCATGGATTGTACAACAAATACCTGTAAAACAAAAGAAATTGACATGAAAAATTTTGCTTTCCCGTTTGGGATTCGTAGTACCTAAAAAGGCCACAACGAACCCTAATTTCATCAATGTCTGGGATCTAGACTGGTGACAAAATTTGTATTCATAATTCATAATTTCGCATACCTAACCCTTTTTAGGGTTCCGTAGTCAACTAGGAACCCTTATAGTTTCGCCATGTCTGTCCGTCTGTCTGCCTGTCTGTCTGTCTGTCCGCGGCTAAGCTCAGAGACTGTTAGTACTAGAAAGCTGTAATTTGGCATGAATATATATATCAGTCACGCCGACAAAGTGATTCAATAAAAAAAGTAAAAAAAATTTTTTAGGGTACCTCCCATAGACGTAAAGTGGGGGTGATTTTTTTTTCTTGGCTAACCCTATAGTGTGGGGTATCGTTGGATAGGTCTCTTAAAATCATTGCGGAGTTGCTAACATGATTTTTCTATTCAGTGATCTGTTTGCGAAATATTCAACTTTAAAGTGAAAATTTTCATTAAAATCGGCCGTCCCCCCCCCTCTAAAATCTAAACTGTTGGGTGGAAAAATTTGAAAAAATTCAGAAGGGTAGTAAATATATCAAATTTACTAGGAAAATTATAGCGGCTAAGATTGCTTGGAAATTATTTGAAGTTTAAGAGTAAATAGTAGCCTAAGGTATAAAACATACTTACCTAAACTTGGATGATTCCGTACACATACGAAATCCTTAGAAAAATATTACTTGATTTTTTCGTAATGGCTACGGAACCCTACCTTGGGCGTGTCCGACCCGCTCTTGGTCGGTTTTTTTTCTCAGAAATCATTACAATACAATGACTCTTGTACACCACAAATAAAACAATACAGAAAACAAGTACCAGTAAACTGGGGTTACTTTAGGAAATTTTGGGGCTACTTTGATAGATTTAAAATGATTATAAAACGCAAATATTCATAGCTCGATTGAGCAAATGACGTAAAAAGTTAGGTAATTTATCAAGGTAGTTATTTCACTGCCACAGATGGTCTAAGAAAATAAGGTCACGGCGTAAAAACTGCTGTTTTCCAAAGTAGCTCCTGCATTTTAAAGTAACCCTTAATATTATTAGTAAGATGGAAATAATATACCTAGAGGAGAGTTCCTTCTCAGGAATGTTCTACTTTTGTAAAATTACTAGATTAGATAAATAAAAGATTAAAAATACTATTACTTAATAATGAACTGAACCCAATTACTTTGCTCACCCGCGACCTTACGATAGTTACGTTTATGTAGAAATGCGTGTTCATGCATTTCCTCCACCTCCACACTGTACGAACACACACAAAACACACAAACCCAACCATCACCACCACTAAACTACACTGACGCGTTTCGAACTCTACCAAAGCTCATCTTCAGAGTAGGTATCACAACTCTACGCTATGCTACCAAATGTTAGACTAACAAACCAAAACAAAATTTGTTATTTTTTTTACAAACATACACATTTCTTTGTTTTTTTTTGTGTTTGTTTGTACCTAGTCCCAAAGTAAGCTAAGCAATGTTTGTGTTATGGGTACTTATACTTATATAAATAGACTAGCTTTTGCCCGCGACTTCGTCCGCGTAGAATTCCAATTTGTGGTAAAGCTTCTTCATCTCTTTCATTGTATAAAACAAAAATCCGGCAACGGCAACATCCATCATTATTATCATTTCATCATCATAACATAAGTATCAGTTAGTGAATATTATAATCCTGTTTATTCTCTATCCCGTGGGAATTTTAACAAATTTTTCCTTATTCTATGCAAATTTTCACTTATTTTTATCCCGCGGGAATTTTGCATTTTCCCCGAGAAAAAGTAGCCTATGTCCTTAAAGGTGTAGCTTTCTACCGGTAAAAGAAGTTTTAAAATCAGCCCCGTAGTTGAATCCACTTATTTTTTTCCCGTGGGAATTTTGCTTTTTCAAGGAGAAAAGTAGTCTATGTAAATAATGGTTGGGGTAGCTTCCTATTGGTGAAAGAAATTTTAAAATCAACCCTTAAGTGATATTCACTTCTTTCTATCCCACGGGAATTTTGCATTTTACCGAATAAATAGTAGGTAGCCTAGCCTATACCAATGAAGGATAGTGTAGCTTTCTATTGGTATTTTTTTTTAAACTCAGCCCCGAAGTTCATCATCATCATCATCATCATCAGCCTATGTTTGTCCACTGCTGGACATAGGCCTCTCCCATGGCACGCCACTGAGCACGATCCTCGGCCACTCTCATCCAGCTGATGCCAGCCGCCTTGCGAAGATCATCGCTTCACCGAGTCTGAGGACGTCCCACGCTACGTTTGCCAATCCGTGGTCTCCACTCAAGAACTCGTCTACCCCAACGGTTATCGGTTCTTCGGGTTATATGGCCTGCCCATTGCCACTTCAGCGAAGCACTTGGCATCGCTGCAAAGATTCCAGAACAGTCCAAATCTCGATCGAGTCAAAGGCCTTTTCATAGTCCACAAACGCTAAGCACAGGGGCCGATTATACTCTTCGGTCTTCTATATAATCTGCCGCACTGTATGGATGTGGTCTATGGTGCCGTATCCCGATCGAAACCCGGCCTGTTCGGGGGGCTGGAACTCGTCGAGCCTTCGCGCAAGACGGTTCGTGAGCCCCGAAGTTAAATTTACTATTTTCTATACCGCGGGAATTTTGCATTTATCCGGAAAATAGCATCCTATGTTAATCAAGGACAGTGTATCTTTTCTATTAGTGAAAGGCATTTCAAAATGAGCTCCGAAGTTGAATTTTTTTTTTCTATCCCTTGGGAATTTTGCATTTTCCCGGAAAAAGTAGTCTATGTCAATAAAGGATAGTGTAACTTTTTACTGGTAAAAGATTTTTTTTAATCGGCTCGGAAGTTTCAGAGATTATCTATCCCACAGGAATTTCCAAAAATCCTGCAATAAGTTTTTATGCTGTTATGTATGACCATTTATGTTTATACTGAATTTGAAAAGTTTAGTAATTGTAGTTACGGAGATAGGATCCAGTTGATTTGAGTATATAAATCCTGATTTATCCTTATCCCGTGTTATTTTCAAATTTATTGAAATTAGCTTTATACCTACTCATTAGAGTAGACTATTAAGTCTACTTGCATGCCCAATTTGAACAGTTTAGTAATCTTCGTTATGGGGATAGGGTCACTCTTGATTGATGAAATATATACATCCTGTATATTCCATATCCCGTGGGAATTCCGGAAAATTCTTTCTTATCGGATGCCTACGTCATAAAAAGAACACATCCTCCAAGTTTCAGGTCTCTACATGCAGCGGTTTAGGCTGTGTATTAATCCGCCAGTCAGTCATTTAGGACTTCCAGGACAAAGCATTTTATATGTATTTGCATTGCACCAAGCTTTTATGCGAGTTCAACAATGATGTTTGAATACTCAATTCGATATTATTCGAAAAAGGTTGAACTCACATAAAAGCTTCATCATCATCATCATCATTTCAGCCGTAGGACGGCCACTGCTGGACATAGGCCTCCCTCATTGACGCCCAATCATTACGGTTGGAAGCGACTTGCATCCACCCTGAACCTGCGGCTTTCACCAAAACGTCCGTCCATCTCGTTGGTGGACGTCCCACGCTGCGCTTGTAAAAGCAAAAGCTTGGTGAAATGCAAATACTTATACATATAATTAGTTATTATCAGAGATCAGATCAGGAAGTGGTTGACAAACGTAGACAAATGGTTTGCAAAATTTGAAGTTTCGTTTCGTTTACATTGTGTCAAAATAAAAAGTAATTTAAATCAAAAGCACTAAGGAGTATTGATATCAACTTCGAAGCAAATCACCCCCAAAATAACTTTCTACTCCTTTTTAACCCCGGCAAGGGATGAATTTCAATAAAATACGAAACACGTCTTCCATCAATTCTGTTATAGAATGTTTATGCAAAATTTGAAGTAGATTGGACCAAGGAATCACGTTGTCCCATACAAACTTTGCCCCCCTTTTTTACCCCCTTAGGAGTAGAACTACGAAAAATCCTTTCTTATCGGATGCCTACGTCATACAAAGAACACACCCTCCAAGTTTCAGGTCTCTACGATCAGCGGTTTAGGCTGTGAGTTGATCCGTCAGTCAGGACAAAGGATTTTATATGTATAGATAAACACCCAAGACCCGAAAACAAACATTCGTATTATTTCATACAAATATCTGCCCCGACACGGGAATCGCAGCCGGGACCTCAAGCTTCGTAGTCAGTACCTCTACCATGAGTTACACTAGTTTACAGTGACCGTACTCGCTAGCGACGGCGTAAATGATTTGTATGGAGAATTGTGTACAGCGCCTCTAGCGGTCACTTACGGAAGTACAATTCTCCATACAAATCATTTACGCCGTCGCTAGCGAGTACGGTCACTGTAAACTAGTGTAAACTCATGGTAGAGGTACAGGTTCTCTAACCACTAGGCCATCGTCGTCTAGTCCTATTAATGACTTGAAATATCTTACCTAAGAATAAGAGCGCGTAAAAATACATCTTTGTTTTGTCTTTTCTCGCAAAATACCGGTCCGCGAACATGCTTATGCGTCGATCAACTGCCACGGCCTTGTGCTTGGAAGCTGTTTTTATTTTAAAAGTAGCTTTTGCCTGCGGATTCGTCCGCATAAGCCATAGCAACTATTACGTAACCTGCGCCCGCGGTAGGTAAATATCTCGCGTACATGGCATGCAGGAGGCCTGGTAAAGGCCACAACAAACCGGGAGCGCTGTTTGTGGTGGCCTTAAGAAACAAAAGTGTCTCGTTGACTAAAAATTAGCGACTCCGAGTCCTCAAACTTAAACTTTATTTAAATGGGCCGAAGGTTGGCCAGGCGTCCAACACGCCTGTAGGTACACTAGGCTTGATTAAATTATAAATATTCCCTTTCTGTCCACGGGAGAGCAAAAAAATGTGTATAAAAATCTTGTGTCACATGTTTGCTATCGAACTCCTCCGAAACGGCTTGATCGATTTTTATTATGATTTTTTTTTGTCTATATTTGGTAGGTCTGAGAATAGGTCGTAAGGTTATTTATACCCCTATTCTTCGCAGACAAAGCTGTACGCAACAGCTAGTCTTACATATTACAATATTGACATGAAACTTGGTAATTATGCGTACTTACTATGGTACTTACCTACCTAGTTCTGATGGCAACACAAGAATATGGCGCCATCGAGCTGATCTGATGATGGAGCTGGAAGCTAGACACATGATGATGATGATGATTTCAGTCCCGTTGGATGTATGTATTATTCCCAAGAACTAGTCATCTCCCTACAAAATTTCACCCAAATCTGTCCATCCGATTTTGCGTGAATAATTTTTGGGTAACAAACACACATTTTCATTTACAATATTATTAGTAAATAGCTAATTAAAATATTTATATATCGCTACTTATCTAAAAGAGCGGCCTAATTCGAAATGATACGCTGTGTAATTATACACCTTATTTGCAATAGTTAAAGTATTAAGTTGCACACCATAGTGTTTTGGATTAGGCCGTTATTTCAGATAAGCAACGATATACTAAATGCCAGAATCGATATCGCTATATTAACAGACTCCAAAAAAACTGTATTCAAATTTATTTTGCGTACCTAATCTTTTTTTAATCTCTATAAAAAGTTATAGACTAGGAGGTGGAGACTAATCTGGCAACAATATCCTAGGTGGGCTATTGTGGGTTAAAAAATTAGTTATTGTGACAAAAAAAACGATAGGGCGTGGGGCTTTTATTTTTATTTTATTTTTTTTGGCTGAATTTGACGCAGAAAATCTAAGTAGTTATTGCGCTCATAATGAATAACATACAAACTGACCAAATATTAATAAATAAATATTCTGTTGCGCCTACAGCTTGGTACATTTAATGTGACCAAAAAAAAATACGATATATTTCAAACTAAATACAAACTGAAATATAGATGCACAGAAAAAACCCCAGAAAAAAGACCAATGCTGGGAATCGAACCCAGGTCCTGAGCGCGACCGTGCGGTCTGGCGGGATGACCGTAAAAGTAATAAAAAATGAAGTTGAAAAAAATAAATACAAAAAGATACTTCACACCTAACTTGTTAAAAAATACGATACTTAAATAACTCAAAACAATGAAGCAGAAATATCACAATAATATCAAAACTGACCAAAACATTGGTTGCATTTCTTTGTAAAAAAGTGGCCCTAGGCATCAACCTTACGCCGCATATTATCTATTTTTTCTTTTTTTTCTCGGTTGATTAAGAATAAAAATTTTAAAATAAAAAATAAAACCGCCTTCAAAAACATCCACCACAATAAACATGAAAATATCATTCTGCTAATCTGTTTGAAGTCGGCTTCTCAGCTCTAGCCAGCAGGAGTGGACCTAGTAGTTAACTTACCTACATCTATAGGGCTTTTACCACTCCTGCTGACTCGTGCTGAGGCACCGACTTCAAACAGATTAGTAGAAAATTTTCAAGTTTTTTTTCAGTAAATTTTTTATTTCACATTTTTTTTTGCTTTTTTAGTTTCTAGGTGTTTCTGAAGGCGGTTTTTTTTTCTTCTGACACGACTATTATCTTGATTTCCAAGAGTTTTATGTTTGTTTACACTTTTGATCTTATTAGTATAATCAAAATATTCGTGTCGTCGACTCGCGCTAAAATCTTTTTAAGGCCATCATCAAGCCTCCGGCTCTTACGGGTATGTATTAGAATACCGAAGTACGAAAGACCGAATGTATTGAAACATCGAATGGGTCAAAAGACCGACACGATTTTTTTCTGAAACCGTTAACTTTTTAAGACTGTTATAAAACAAACCTAACCTAACACACACATATATCACACTTTTCATGCGACTACAGCGATCTCTGGTTGTTTGGTGGAGAACTAAATTAGCGGCCATCTTGGTTGACTTGTCAAACTTGTCAGTTGTCATTCATCGGCCATGGCCATGGCGTACCAAATTGTACGGTCAAGGACTTTAATTGATAGGCCACTTGCCAATGTTCGTATTTTAGCCGTATAGTGCAAATCGGGTTTAGCCGCTTATACTTCGTATATGCTGATTTGAATTAGACGGCTAAAATACGAATAGTGGCAATTAGCCTATCAATTAAAATTACGCGTAATTATAGCTGTACATCACTACCAACATATACATATAGATAGGTATACATCTATAGATACGTCACATTAGTTCTTCACCAGGGCGTAGGGCAGCAGCACCTTCCATACATGCATATTTGACCATAGAGTTGCCACTCTTGTTCATATAATATTACAATACTCTTTGACCTAACCTAATGGGTTCTGTATGATGCCGTTTTAATAAATTCTGAAAAGTTTACGGTTTCAGAAAAAAATCGTGTCGGTCTTTTGACCCATTCGATGTTTTAATACATTCGGTCTTTCGTACTTCGGTATTGTAATACATACCCGCTCTTACACCATCTTTCATCTCTGACAGTTGGTAAAAAAATTGGCAATTGCCTAAATAAACAGGTTTGGGCGCCATGAAAAAACGTGCTTTTCAATCACCCATCTACTGGTTACGTATGACAAAAAAATATAATTTTCTACAAAAAAAAATCAAACATCTTTGACGACCGCTTAGTAGTTAGAGAACCTGACTACAATGCTTGAGGTCCCGGGTTCGATTCCCATGTCGGGACAGATTTTCATATGAGAAATAAATACGAACGTTTGTTCTCGGGTCTTGGGTGTTTAATAATGTATTTAAGTATGTGTCTATCTATATACACCGTGAAATTTTAGTGGTTGTTTTCCCGATACGAGGTGATTTAGTATCGATTGTACAATCGATTTATAATTACTATTTTGACTAGAGTCAAAAATCCAATTGTGAAAAACGAAAGTCGAAAATGACCGCAAACCAATAGTAACGCTTCGTTGGTAACCTAACCTATCGTACGATCGTACGCTACTTGTACCAACGAAGCGTTACTATTGGTTTGCGGTCATTTTCGATTTTCGTTTTTCACAATTGGATTTTTGACTCTAGTCAAAATAGTAATTATAAATCGATTGTACAATCGAAACTAAATCACCTCGTTTCGGGAAAACAACCACTAAAATTTCACGGTGTATAAGTATGTTTATCCGTTGCCCAGTACCCATTTACCCATACATACTCCGGTAGCGCGGTACACTGTCTTTGAGTCAGTGTAATTGACCGCGCTGGGCACGCTCCGTCGGCGCTGTGTGTGGCTTTTAAAATTTTAATCGTCCTTAGTATTAGCATTTATTTCTCATTACATTACCTACATAGTGCCTACCTCAAGTTCTTTGTGGTTGTGATTACAATAAAACTACAATCGTGTGATTAAAGAAAAAACTTTTATTTTAAAATAACTGAAAATACAATCTATGCTAAACTATAATACACGATGAATGATAAAAAAACTTATATCACATAATTTAAACAGCCTATTTGTACATTGATATTTCAAATGTCGCCAGCGTAAACAAATTTCTTGCAAAGGTACATGAAAGTGGAGGATTTTTGTTTTTACGATCATTCGAGATGGTATTCCTAAACATCGACGAACTGTCATTTGAAACTGACGTTTCATTTAGCAATTGACGTTTCGAATGTTGCCAGCGTAATCAGATTTCTACTAAAATGGTATTTATTATTTATTATTTTTAACTGAGTAAATACGTATTTAATTTTATTTGAGATATAGATTTAAACGGTTTTTTGAAGGTACTCGTCGAAGAGATACAGGGAAATGGACAGGTCTTGTCCATCGTTGCTGGTGATGAATTTCTTGAGGTCTGCGGTGTGGCCAGCCAGGTTGCGGACAGTCTTGGCGTGGTCTTCAATGAACTCTTCCTCGAGATACTGAGCAATCTGTGGAAATGTTTAGATATGTTTTTAATTTTTAACACAAGAGAAGATGTCTTAGTGAAAATTCGGGGGTAGAAAAACAGACCGCCTTTACAAACCATCGTAAAACAGCAAGATAAGAAAAAAATGAGCGTATGTGTTTGTCAATCTCGCATACTAAAATGGCTGGAGGGATATGGATGAAATTTAGTAAGTCGATAGCTTTTTGGTAAGTGTTAAAAATAAGAAATCTCCACGGTTATGACTAGCATGAAATTTTGGACGGGTATTCTTCTTGAAAAATAAATAAAGACAACATAGTTTTTGGGAATTTCTATGGATTATAAAAGTTAAGTGCCATTGAAGCTCCTTAAAATCCCAGTATATCTACTGTCAGGTTCACCCAGGAAGACGCGGGTAAGCTAGCAATAAAGCAAAGCATGTATTGACATACCTCAGGGTCATGCAGATGCTGGCTGTTCCTGGTAGCCTCGCGGTGGATGTGGAACGCGCGCTCCGCGATCTCCTTCTGGGTGTCCAGGGCCTTGGCGAGAGCCTCCAGCTCGTGCAGTTCCACGGTGTAGTTCTTGTTGGATGTGGAGTCCAGGGTGGAGCGGCGGGAGAAGTCCATCACGCCACCTGGTCGGATAAGTATAATTTAGGGTTATTCAAGCCCAGAGTGAAGAACAGGCTGTTACTGAACAAGTGTGCTATATCTTCGGCCTCGTCTGCTGTTACAATCAGATAAATAGACAATAACCATTTGATAAAAACAAACATACATCATTAATTTGGTTTTCGGGGCTTCCTAAGTGGTGAGGAGAGGAGAGACCATAATACAGATCTCTCTCCAGGCAGATCTTGTGCTTGAAGACTGAATCAGTGTTGTTGCGATAGCGATAGTCTATCGTTAGTATCGTGATACTATCGTGGCCTTGAAAATCAGTCATACTAACGATAGACCTATCGAAACTATGGACCCTTGACGATATTATCGATAGTATCGATAGTGAAAATTAGGCAATACTATCGATAGTATCGATTGATGAAAGTAAGTAATACTATTGCTAAAGATCAATGGTATCGAAACTATCCTATAGTATAAATAGTTTTGCTCTATTGACAATCAAACATTTCAATATATTGTAGCAAAACTATCGATAGTGTTGCAGCATGTAGATATCTATCGCTATCGTAACACTGCACTGAATTCCAAAGGAAATATTTGGATGTTGTATTTATGGGTGTACTTTCGTTTGGCAAATTACGTTTCACAAACTGATTCATTTGGCAAATGTTTAATTTCCCAAATGTTTATTTTTTCTGAATCTGTAAACTATTCAGGATATATTTCAGGACTATTTTGTAGGTTAGGTTAGGTTAGGTTAGGTTAGGTTAGGTTAGGGTTGTTTTATAACAATCCTGAAAAGTTTACAGTTTCAGAAAAAAAAAACATTTGGGAAATGAAACATTTGCCAAGTGAATCAGTTTGGGAAACGTAATTGAGCGAACGCGCAAACTGACTAGAACAAATGTGATGTCATGGAAAAAATTGCCATCCTATCAATTCCACACAAAACAAAATAGGTACATCACAGACTAAATAGTTGAAAGCTATCACCAAAACGAAAATATTTTATAACAAACTGAAATTGGTTAAGGTCATATAAAAGTTTGCTCACTGTCATTTTGTATACCTTGTATTAGGTAAGCGATCTTGACGTGTCTTTTTATAGAAAAACACTTTTCAAAAATAAATCACTGCAAATATGTAACAATTAGCAAGGATATATGGTTATTTACATTATCTTAGTTTCATAAGTGATTGTTAATATTTATTTAAAAGCTTTTTTCAATAAAAAGACTCATCAAGATTGTTTACCCTATTTCTAATGCTGAAAAAACGAAGTATACATAGTATGTGGAAGTGATGGGAAGGAAAGTTCTTACATCTTGCATAACAGCATTATTAGTGTGGCTAATGCACGTCCCGAAATTTACGACCTAATAATGCACGCCCTGATAATTTGTGTATCATCTACAAGTTAGTCATGGGTACAAATAATCAGAGCATACATTATTAGGTCATTCCTTTCGAGGCAACGATTCCTCGGACGTATATTAACGCACCCGCGTATAGCATATGTCAGCACAGACGAAAAGCGTCCAGTGAAAAACCTAGAGATAACAAATGACTCACCTCTAGTTGTAATATGCTTGATGAGTTCAATGCTCTTTTCCCAAGCATCATCCGACAGCTTCCTGAACAGTTTGCTGAAACCCCCTCTGTTAGTCTGGTAGTTGTTGAAGTAGGACGCAGATAGCAGGTACTCGTAGGAGCGAGTGAGATGCAGGTTCGCGTACGCTTGCATTTCAGTAGCGAGGTTGCCATGGTGACCGTAGCCGCCGTAGATTGCGTTACATCTTGCCAGGACTAAAAATGATGGTAGAATTTTAGTTTTGTTGCGCTGGCAACGCTACGTGTCAACGTCAATTGCTCGGCTCAATAGGAAACAATGCAATTTTTTTTATTAAGTTATTAAATATTTTTGGATGATTCTATGAAGTCACAATTAAGACCGCATAAGCGCTCCGAGAGTGATTTAATCTTAATTAATTTATTCTAGGCTAATGTTAATTTAAGCCGTGGTGGCCTAGTGGTTTGATCTATGGCCTCTCAAGCAGAGGGTCGTGGGTTCAAATCCCGGCTCGCACCTCTGAGTTTTTCGGAATTTATGTGCGAAATTACATTTGTAATTTACCATGAGCTTTATGGTGAATGAAAACATCGTGAGGAAACCTGCATACACCTGCGAATAAATTCAATGGTGTGTGTGAAGTTCCCAATCCGCACTGGGCCCGCGTGGGAACTACGGTCCAAGCCCTCTCATTCTGAGAGGAGGCCTGTGCCCTGCAGTGGCATGTATATAGGCTGGGATGATGATGATGATAATGTTAATGTAAAAAAAAGTTGTGTGAAACCAAAATACCAGTTCTGTCTATTAAATGCCGTGAACTAGGTATACTGTCGCGAAATCTTTAATTTGTCTTAAATAGGTAAAGTAATGGGTGCAGATCCATGATTTGTGCATGAATGATCCACTTACCCACATCTTAGTTAGCATGAGACATTAAGAATAAAATCAATTCATTGTTTTAACACAAAGAAAAAGATTTAATATCTCACAAGATAAAACCAAATCTGTAACTATTGTTTAAGATAAGATTTCAAACCTACAAAGATTCTAGAAAAATAGTTAGATTTTTTTTACATAAATTTTCTTTCAAATCATATCAAATCAAAATATATTTATTTGTATTTTCATTCCACTAATGACTAATGTGAAGGCAAAAGTGTAACACCTTAAATCCAACTCTGTAGCTGTATTTATTTCCTTATACCAACTTAGTAAACTAAGGTAATCTAAATAGTTGAAATAATGGTTGGACATAAAATAATCTAGTTGTAGTGTGACACATAATCAAAGTTCATCATGATTATAATTTAATTTAAGATCTTTTAACTGGGAACCCCAATTCACAATTATTTTATCAATCATGCAATAAAATCAATGCCATTCATTGGCTTGTCCTGTAGTCACTGACAGTGATGACATTACTCAGGTATATTTTCTTAGTTAAAATTTAGTCAACTTACCAAGGCTGTTGGAGGCCTGTGAACAGTCAATGGACACATCCTGGTAGCAGCTGTCGTTGGCCAGGACTCCAGACAGGGCCAAGAGGCAGGATACGGCAATGGCTAGGAACTTCATGGTTCTAAAAGAGATAATAATATTATATTTATGATAAATATTAAAAAGACTGGCTGAATATGGTTAAGTTGTTGCCTTTCACAAAAAAAGACTTGTATTTTTTTTAATTGCATGGTTTGAGGATGTACAGTTCAAAAATAGTAGAAAACAGGCGAAAAAGGAACTAAAGTTTTATATACACACATGTCATTACTACTTTTTTATGTTGTATTCTACAGCCACATTACTAAAGATAAGACACAGTAACATGTCATATTGCTAAAAGTCATCAGTCAATAATATTATTATGCCTATTTGGGTATAAATACCTAGTAGGCTAGTTTTAACAATATCACCAGATAAAAATATATACTTATCTAACAAACACCCAATGGTAATGATACATGTGAAAGAATATCAGAAGTGCCCTCCCTACCACAATGTAAGATGCAAAGAAAGAAATGTCGTTAATACCGGAGGAAATTAAATCAGAATTAATTTAAAATGAGAATAAATCACTCATAATTGAACATAGGTTGTAAAGAAAAAGAAGTTTGCTTGAAAATATCTGTAAGTTTAGAAACCTGACCTTTGCCTAAGATCTTCAATCGAGAACAGTGCAAACCAAAATAGAATTAAAAAATCAACACGTTAAAATATTTAAATTCGAAATCAGACGTAATTAGTTATAAAAAAAACAAAAGCACAAGGAAAACAAATGATAATGCCGTCCAATGTCGTATAAATAATTAAAATCACTCACCAAATAAGAGTGTCGCGATTACAATGAACGATTGAGGAGTAAAATAAAGATAGATCCGTCGAAAGTGCAGCCTTTACACACACTGGCGCAGAAGGCGACTTCCAACAACAAAGACTCGAAACTGATAGTCGATAGTCCGCAAATGGGACAAAAATATGAAGAGATAGCGCGCAATAGCAAACAGTATTCGATTCGATGGAACTTCTGAGTCAACTATTTCATGAAGTTGGCTCAAGTAGGGCCTGGTGTGGCTAGTGAGTAAAAGTAAAATTACCCCTACATATATTGTTTTAGCTTAATATGATGTACCTTAGAATCGAAGGCAATTTTCGTGGTTTTAAAATCGCTTTTGACTGTACTTACGCAGGATTTAAGTTCTATCAGTTACAGAAAGACCTTGTTTTGATTATGCTCTGGTTTACTTATCGTCGGGTAAAGAATTTATGCTGGTATTATTGCTGCCCCGGCCCCCTCAAGATCAATGACGTATCAGCTGTCATAAAACTCGAAACTTGAGGTTTTGTGTTTCAAGAATTTTCCCCATATTACATCATTGTGACTTATTTATGATAAATCAATGTCAATTAGAACCTTTAAACTGTAACAATAGGTAAATAACATCAATCAGATCCCATGAAATACTTATTTAACTGTTTTATTGGTTGTTTTCGGTCTGTAAATAGTTCTATGAAGTCACTTGGAACACAAAACCTCGTGTAGTTTTGTGTTCCAAGTCCGGCTGATATCCTTTGTCTCTGTCTAACACGGCCATTCAGTGGAAACCTCCTGTCAACGGGAGATGGTTTTGTTATCGCTGCGCACTTCATTATTTTTGTATAATCACAGCCATTGAAGCGAATTCTTGTCTTTCCTATTCGTTTTCGTTTTGATAAGTCGCCTTCTGCACCAGTGAGTGTAAAGGCTTGACTGTCGCGAACACGTTATAATTACGCTCTTGATTTCTATTCAATAATTTCGTCAAAGTATCTGTGATTTATTGTAGATTTAAACATGAAGGCTGTATTACTTGCCGTCGTTTCTTTCCTGGCTGTTTGCGCTCCAGCTTTGGCCACACAATGTGAGTACATATTTTTGTTTTTTATTTCTTTGTTTTTAATTGTCAGGGTGTAAGACACTGGCTGGTCGGAAAGTGCCTTATCATTAAAAAGGTCATGCACTAAATTTGGGTGCACCTTTTACTGCTGTTTACTTGTTTATTTCTGAACATTGACCATGAGCATGATCCAGGGTTACTAATTGATGCGAAATAGTTCTGAAATGGATATTTAGAATGTTTTCCTGTTAACAGAACACATTGATTTCATGTCATGTGTCAACACATGAACGTGACATGATTCTACTCAAGTTCTCTTTGTCTGATTATCAGTCATCAGATACTTGAATAACAAAAACCATAGCTTTTTTTAAACACTTCTGTGTTCCAGATTCAATATTTGCCACAAATTATATGTAATAAGCATGATACAAATGTAAACAAAACAAATGTAATTAAGTAGAATTTTACCAACACACAATTAAAAAAACATATAAGACATTAGACATAATATTCATTGAGGCTATATGCCTACATGGGATGCACACTGATCAATAAGGTACTTATATGGTAAACCATGAATGTGATGGAAGGTTGGACTGACTATGGCATCTTAGGTATATTGCTGTTTCACCTAAAAAAAAACTGTTAAAACTAACATTGAGTATTATCAACTTAATAATATACCTAACTTAAGTTCATTTAATAACAATCTATCCAGAAAAGTAAATAAAGTTTGGTTGTTGCCATGTTGCATATTTTGTTTGCAATATTTTAAAATAGGATATTGTTCCACACCTTCAACCTCATTGTCACTTTTAGTGTTTTTATTATAAATGGTGTCTGTCCAATAAGACAATTTTTCCAGCGTCAAGGTTACTTTGTGTTGTTGAACTATTAAGTTTGATATGACTGACATTTACTTTATAGTAAAGTGCTGTCATTGTAAACTAATTGCCAGTGTCCCTTCCCTAGGGGTATTTTGAACTCTCTGGAAATGAGACAGACAAAATTAATCATTAGGATTTCCCCATTCAACTCAATGTTACATTGGCTAATTGCCTTGTAGCAAATGCCATTCGTTCAGCAAAAAACAAGTGCTGTCAAAACATTTTTGACAGAAGTTTACCACATAAAGATGACTTTTATTAAAATCCCTCAAAGTTTTTTATTGTAAGAACAAACTTAACGTCATTGAAATACCTAATTGAAAATAAATAAAAACAATCTTTGCCATCAAAAAATTATTAAACAGATTTCAATCTTTTATTTATGATTTGTTAATCAAAGCAATTTAATGTACTGATTGATTGTAAATTGCCATGGCTTAACTGATTAAAGTGATCTTTATTGTGTTGATAGTGTAGTATTGGTTTGATATTATGATAAAATTGATAAATTAAAAGCCCTGTTATCAAGTTATTCTAAAATATTGAATCATGTCTTGAAACCTATAACCAAATAAAAAGTAAAGAATTCTTTAACCTAAGCTCTCAATGCAAATTAGTTGAGCAATAACACTTGCCCACAATATTAGGCATAGTTACATCAAGCCTCAGTTTGTATTTAATTAGAAATTAAGTTCAAATAGTGTTAAAAATGATGTGTAGCAGTAGCAGTAATCCCCTTTAATTAAAAAAAGTCACAAAACTAATAAAAAAACAAAACTACCACCTTAAACATAGAAACTTTTTTTCATCTTAAAAAAAGGTAAGTAAAGTACTTAAACAATCATTAAATGTTTTGATTAATGTAAAAAAACTCTTCTTAAAAATTAAAAAAAAAATGAATTATGAAAGCATAGCATTATAAATGATTATAATTATCCCCTTATTAGATTACTCATAAAGTCATGTCATGAGGCACGTGACATGCCTCATGGACGTACCAGTAAAGTCACCTGTTAAAAAACAACAATCAAATAATGTTGAGTATCAAAACAGCTGAGCTAACATCATCAATGCACAAGAAAGTTAAATTATTCTTGGTCAGAAATCTAAACTGTAGGTAGGTATTTGCTACTACTTGGCAAATGCGATGCAGTAAATAAGCTAGGACCTATTTTGGTTTTGATAACAAATTATCTACAACTGTCATTGGTTATTTGCCTAGCTATATCATGACAACTGATACTGAATCAATGTATTGTGTTATTGATATATTTCCGAATTATAAGTGGACATGATGAAATCTGGCGCGGTTTTTATATGCTATTTATTTATGTGTCATCAAATGAGATGCCTTTGTGTTTGAGATTAGTACATAGTAATGTCACAGAGTAATAAAAATAACATTGAGAAAACTCGACTCTGTCTAGAAAGAATGCGGTGTGGTGCAAGCACTAGGTGCGAGGCAGCCCTCTACCCCCTCTCCCTACCCTACAACATCAAAAGAAGTATATACCCATTATATTACATACCTAAAATCGTATTGCGAATAGTATCTTTTTATTGACTTTTGGCTAGCAGGGCCGTCAGCTTAAAAATAAATAACGTTAAGTAGAATTATTTACAAGAACTATAAAAAATTAGTACTTAACATTAACAAAGAAAACATATTGCCAATGGCTTTTGCTGAAACTGATATACTGAACTGAAACATGTTATTATGACGCAGTAGTCTTGTTTACACAACTACGGTGAACCCCTCAATCCAAAGGTTAATTTTTAAGTACGTATTTATGTTGTACTATCTAAATGTAATGTATATTGTGCACGTTAATAGACAGAGTGTGTCATTGATAGTGTGACAATGTGTAGGGGATAAGGTAGAGTCCTAAAACTATTGTTACTTGGTCTAAGGAAGCTAAATTGATATTGACTATGTATTTCCAATCATTTATTTTCTCGATGACAGCTCCCGTAGAATGTAACTTTGGTTAGTTACGCAAAAATTAACTTTTAAATGCGAGGTATAAAAAATACAACTACCTAATTTTGTTCCTTGATCCTATATAATATGCATCGAAGACAAATTGAGTCCATATATGCAGTAGTTTTTTTTAAAACTAGGATAAATAATAAACGTTTTAATAATGTTACATTCTATGGCAATCATAACATGACATTTGTATTGCCATAGAATGCAACTTTATTGAAACGTTAATTATTTATCGTACCTACTTTAAAAAAAATTACTATATGTATGGACTCAATAAATAAATAAAATAAATAAATAAATAAATATTAGGGGACAATCTTACACAAATCGACCTAGTCCCAAACTAAGCAAAGCTTGTACTATGGGTACTAGACGACGATAAACATACTTATATAGATAAATAAATACTTAAATACATAGAAAACATCCATAACTCAGGAACAAATATTCGTGCTCATCACACAAATAAATGCCCTTACCGGGATTCGAACCCAGGACCTCTTGCGTCGTAGGCAGGGTCACTACCAACTAGGCTAAAGCGGTCGTTTCGTCGGCTAATGTGTCTTAGATGAATCTTATATGGGATCAAGGAACAAAATTAGGCAAATGTCGCATTTTTTATATCTCGCATTTAAAAGTTATTTTTTACGAAACTAAACGCAGTTACATTCTACGGGAGCTGTCATCGAGAAAATAAATGATTGGAACTACTATAACTAGTATCCTAATTTTGATGAAATGAAAGAATTTGTAACTTACCTACTAGCTGCTAATTTATTGAATCACGGAGGTCCATATTAATGAACTGAAACATTAGGCGCATGCAAGCCACACAGAAGAGACGTGGAACGGGGGCGCGTCGCCATCGTGGCGCCCCATGAATCAGTTTTCATACTAAAAATGTATAAAAGCGTGGCGTCGTGATCCAAAGCAGACGGAAAAGACGGGGCGGAGACGCGGCCTGCGAACAAACGACGCGCCCCCGTCCCATGGCCTGCGCCTTAGATAGGTACCTGCCGGAGTGGAGGTACCTTGGAGGTACCTACATATTATGTCGCTGGAATGTAAACTAAAGACTTTACAAAAGGTTGTAAAAATTAAAAATAAAAAAACTAAGCACACAGAGAAGTATGACGTATGAAATCGATTCTTGGTAATCTTGTATAAGGTACCTACATTGTTTCTGAGATACTGTCTCGATAAAAATGAAGAGGGTATATTTCAAACAGTAATCCTTTTTTCGTTTGTCATACCATCTCAAAAATAAATACTGTATTTCTTTAAGATGGTTGTGTCTGTGTTCCTATGCAAATTTCTTGGAAGGGAATTTGTGAGAATCGGAACGCAATTTAATTTTTGCCGCGCTGTCAGTTTAAGTCGGCGTTTTTTTTAATGAGCTTTGGCTACCGCAGGGCCATCGGCTTATAAAAAGGATACAAAAATAATTATTTGCAAGGAGATATAAAAGATCGCATTAAAAAGAACTAATTAATTACATTACGTTAAGTTAGCATATTAATGTAATGTCTGATTGTCAAAATGTTGTAGTTTCTTAGAACGTTTGGTTTCCAGAAAGTTCCAAAATGTCTACACTATCCTTAGATACCCGACTAAAACAACTATTGCAACAGTTTCAAATCTCTAGACAAGGACGTGGCTGTAATCTTAAGATTAACATTGTAAAGTAGACAATATTTCCATTTCAACATTTAATCTTAACTTGATTGATGATATGACAATACGTACATTGAACCACGTATGTATTATAGATATGTCAGTCGAACGTACTTGTCAATCAATTTGGACCGTCTAGTGACCCCTTGTTATTATTATTACATTAGGGATGTAGACACCACCAATCGACTGACTTAATTTTTATGAGCTGTCAAAACACAATTTTATTCTTCCATTGAGTTTGACGTCACTTGTTCGCCAACTCAACCAACTAACTATTTCTTTCTTTTAAAGCAACAAAAATCTAATTTTGCATTTAATCGAAAATTAATCTGGTTTTCAGGGCTAAAATGAAGCTTTTTTTACTGGAGTCGTGTCGAATTAAGTATTTTTTTAATGGCGTCAACATGCCTTTTACACGCTTGCTGAGATTTGAGCTTTTGAGCTAAAAGCCTATACATGCTTAAATGCCATTTGTAAGCGCGTTATTGTTCCGTTGTAGCTTCCTTTGATTGAGTTAAAAACCGGCCACAGGCCCGGATCGGCGCTGTGGCCCCGGATTCCCCTAAATCCGGCCCTGGCCGTGGCCAAAGGCCCGCTCCGCCCACGCCTCTACACCACTGGTTTTAGTTTTTCAAAATCCTACTCTGTCAAACGAAACAAAATGGCGGTTGAAAGACATGGTTGCGACGTGGCCTCTGGTACAGTCAGTAACCATGAAACCTTTTCAAATGACAAGTCATTACGATTTTCCTTGTTAATTAATGCGATGTCGCTATGACGTTTACTGTGAAATGGTTCCATGGTGGCTCATGAATTAAAGTCCTTGACCGTAACAGCGACATTGTAACTAAGCCCAGGGTTTATCTAGTGTTTACGTCTACCATCAAGACGTTATCGTGTCGTGTGGAGTGTAGCACGTATATCTCTAATTGTCTCACGTACTGATAAGTATGTGCGTGGCTCAAGTGGCAGATATATCGCACGTGGCAACACTGCTACTGTTCGAGTTCGGTAAAGCCCGACCAGGGAAACAGAATAAGTAATAGTACTAACGTACAGAAGGATCACTCTCGAACAAAGGTCAACTTTAGGTATAAAAACTTTCCTACTCCTACTGCGTGCACGCGAAATTAAAACTTATCGTGTGATACTAGCGTTCATATTCCGTTGGGCACCGCTGATCCGAAACCAAGGGCACAGGGTTCCCACTCTCCCATATTTGGTAGGTATATAAATCAAGAAAGATAACAGTGTGTATTAATTCAGTAAACTACCTTTGGTATGTAAGTAAGTTATTTATAATATCGTTTAGAAGTCATTGTTTGTTGCAAAAATCACAGAAAAAAAGATGCTTAATTACGCGCGACGCGGCTAGCGTGCGAACTGAAGGCTGCGCGACAACCTACTGCCATACTCATCCCGGGAAGAGCGCCGGCCGAACATACCTAAACTGCGGAGTGAAACCCCCCTGCCAGGGCCCAATTGCATAACAAAGTACAACTAATATTACAAGCGGAACTCTCTCTTCAATTATATTAACTAGAAAGGGAGTTCCGCTTGTAATATAAGTTGTACTTTGTTACGCAATTGGGCCCTGGAAAATAAAAACCCTGCTCTGGAGGCGTTAAATTAGCAATAATTATAGCAACACTGTATCTATCAGTCATGTTGACAACAAGGTCGCTGATGGGAGGGCGGGAAATCTCGAACTGAGCGCGCGTGTTTTTTCTAGGTCTTAAATTTTATATTATTAAATAGTGGTCAGCGTAGTGTAAATAAGGTGTAGATTATCTATTATTTATTGTAAATACTTTTATTTGTGTAGTTTTCTACTTTCTGGTAAGTTTTCAATACTTATTTATATATGGAGGAGCCCGAGGATCCTGGGGGTGGTGTCCCCCAGGTTTATCATACGGTTACAATTAGGTCAAGTGAGGAAAAAGATAACGGTATGGACACTGACCATACTGATAGCTCTGTAACATCAGAGAAAAATAGAAAACGGATTTGTCCAACAAGGAAGATATGCCGCCATTGTAACAAAAAAAGGCGCAGTAATAAAACTAGAAATTCAGACTACGTTTTAACTGAAAATGACTGTAATTGTGTTACTAATGATTCAAAAATTAAAGTTCACAATCAACCAATAAATACGATAAATAATATTCCAGTTACAAACTCGCCCTCTCCACCTCAGCCCACAGACACCTTCAGAAAAGTGTATATAAATACCGATTGTTCACCATACATAGTTCATGTACAAAAAATACAAATGACGGAACCTCCATTCATCCCATTTCTTTTGGAAAGTTCTTAAAAAAGCAATCCTATAATAACATCATTAATGGTAGCGTGAAAATAATTGGGAGGAATAGAGTCACCTTATCTTTTTCCCATCTCGAGGATGCTAACAAATTTCTTTTTAAACAAATAGTTATTTTAAATTTTTAACTCTGCTGTCGTTTTATACAGGGTTATTTGTAATTCACTGACATCCTCTTAACCCTAAATTCCTATCACTCGAACAAATGTTTTTTGTTTTACGACTTTTTAAAATGAAGCACTTTTTTTCCCCATACAAATACACAGAGTACCGTAAAAATAATAGGTAATTTCAAATTTTCAAAAAGTTATTACTCCAAAAATATCAAGTTATGACAAAAGCCGTGAAACAAAAAACATTTGTTTAAGTGGTAGGAGTTTAGGGTTAAAAGGATGCTAGTGAATTACAAATAACCCTGTATATTTGAAATAATCATGTATGGAAGAAAAAATATAATGTGATTTTTTTACTCCGTACAGTATACATATATTTTTCGGATACTTGCTACCCAAATTTGGGTACCAAATTTCTTTTACAATGCAACTTTGCCAGTAGCCGTTTCGTATGGTTAACTACAGATTAAAATGTACTTTTTGAACCTACAAGGAAAACCTCTTACTTCTAAGAAACTTATAATATGACTGAGGGACTTTACCTAGGCAACTTCTCATTACCTAGTCACTTTATTGCAAAATGCAAGCAAGTATTTGCAATCAGAATGTCCGACATTTATTAGCAACCAGCTTCGTCCCGACTGCTACCGAGAAAAAAATCCTTGCAAATCTTATTAATTTTATTATTAATGATACTGTCCGTATTAAACAAGCAATATTCTATAGGTCAGGCTGCTATTTACTCTTAAAACTACTAATAATTCTCAAGCAAACTTAGCCGTTATAGTTTTCCTTGTTAATTTGAGATATTTCCTCTCATCCTGATTTTTTTCAAAATTTTTATACCAACAGTTTAGCTTTTAGAGGGGCAGGGACGCACGATTTTAACAAAAAAAAAACACTAGTTGAATATTTCGCAAACTTATCACTGGACATCGAAAAATTGTCTTCACAACCCTGTAATGAATTTTTCTCAAACATGCTATGAAATATTGACGTTATGTTCCTTATAATACGCCACGAACTGTCACGTTGCAGGTGCGCCTAGACGAGAGGTCAATAATGGAATTTCATACATCATTGCTGGCCTTGGCCAGCAAAGTGATCGTCTATTGTTTTATGTGACACAGCACCATGACGTTTAATAGGTCGACGTGGATGGATGGATGGATGGATGGATGGATGAATGGACGGATGGATGGATGGACGGACGGATGGACGGACGGACGGACGGACGGACGGACGGACGGACGGTTGGATGGATGTTGATGGATTTAGATGGATGTTGATGGATGTTGTTGGATAATGATGGATTTTGTTGGATGTTGATAGATGTTGATGGATGTTGATGGATGTTGATGGATGTTGTTGGATAATGATGGATGTTGATGGATGTTGATGGATGTTGATGGATGTTGTTGGATGTTGATGAATGTTGATGGATGTTGGTTGATGGATGTTGATGGATGTTGATGTATGTTGATGATGTTGTTGGTGATGGTGATTGTGATGGTGATGGCGGTGATGATGGTGGTGATGATGATGCATGTTTGAGAAAAACTCTATACAAGCCTTGGCCACGAACAGGGATTGCCGGCCTCGTATCTCTAGATGGCCTCGTTAACACTCGGCCATCTATAACTACTCGGCCGGCAATCCCCTATTTCGCGGCCGCTGCAGTAATGTACTATTTCACACCACCTGCTCGACAATGCCTCATTATATATTATGCAAACCTTACTCAAAGTAAATCATTATAGCCCTTGTCTTTTGCCGGGGTGTAATGTTGTACTGAATTTCATTACAACCCGCCGCCGGGCAGTAATGTGATTCTCACTTCTCTTAGTTCTTATTTTTATGCATTTAAAGTCTAATTTCGTCAAAATCGCGCGGCGCGCGGCTGCTGCAGCTGCTGGTGGCCGACGGCGAGGAGGTGGACGGCGGCGCGCGCCGCGCCTCATTTATTTGAAAATCGAACTTATTCGAAAATCGAGCTGGCCACGCCACGGCAAGCCGAACGAAAAAAAATCAATACTTAAAACAAAAGCCGCGAGTATTTCAATACGCTGCAATTTTATAGTATTTTATGCAACTGTTGTATAAGTGAGGTCTTAAAAGGCGAGTGACGTGAGTTGCGATACGAGCGAATGCGAGTATCGCAATGGAAGACGGCACGAGCCGTTAAGACCAAATTATACACCGTTGCATACAATATTTTTCCTACGACTAGACTCTACTGTACTGCACTGTACTCTACTGTATCCTATTTTACCCTACTGTACCCGACTGTACCCTACTGTACCCTATTTTACCCTACTGTACCCTATTTTACCCTACTGTACCCGACTGTACCCTACTGTACCCTATTTTACCCTACTGTACCCGACTGTACCCTGTTTTACCCTACTGTACCCGACTGTACTCTACTGTGCCCTATTTACCCTACCGTACCCGACTGTACTCTACTGTACCCTATTTTACCCTACTGTACCCGACTGTACCCTACTGTACCCGACTGTACCCGACTGTACCCTATTTTACCCTACTGTACCCAACTGTACCCTATTCTACCCTACTGTACCCGACTGTACCCTATTTTACCCTACTGTACCCAACTGTACCCTATTTTACCCTACTGTACCCGACTGTACCCTATTTTACCCGACTGTACCCGACTGTACCCTATTTTACCCCACTGTACCCGACTGTACCCTATTTTACCCTACTGTACCCGACTATACCCGACTGTACCCTACTGTACCCTATTTTACCCTACTGTACCCGACTGTACCCTACTCTACTCAACTCAGCAGGTCTAAACTGGGCTTTAGTGTTGAGTGTACCCTACATTTAATATTATGTGGCAGCTAGGTGTATCGTAATAACGACATTACGACACAAGTGCTGTTATGGCGAATAGATTAAGTATAGACTTTCTGAAGTCATATTATCTATGTTCTTATATATTTATTCGCGACCATGTAAAAACCAGATAAAAGTACAGGAGTAGGAAAAGTATCAAAACTGCAAAAGAAGATAAAACATTAGGAAAATATCGAGTGACGAAAGTGATTTGACTCCTGATTCCATTAAATTAGACGCCTTAGGACCACTTGCACAGTTCAGGGTAAAAAAATTAAATCGGTAACCCTGGGTTAAGAATGACAGTTCCATACATTTTGACACTTGTTAACCCTGGGTTAGCAGTTAACTCGCTCGGAGTTAAGTAGCTAACCCAGGTCTGCGCAAGCCGGCCTTAGAAATTGTTAATAATGTACTCCCAGAGAAGTCGAAGGAAAAATACTTAAAAGCTTACAAAGATTTCGACAAATGGAAAACTGCGAAAGGCGCAAAGTCAGTGTCAGAATCAGTGCTTCTGGGTCTATTTCGAGTATTTTTCTAGTAGCCTTGGTTTTTATTGTCTCGCAAAAGGTGAGAAAAGTAGAGTATACTCCTCGGGGATAAAACTGATTTTGCCTTGGGCGCGCTTAAATCCTTCACTGCTCTCAGGAATCCATCTTAATTCCCTCGCTTCGCTCGGGAATCAACTAAAGAACCCCCTCGCTACGCTCGGGAGTTAAATCTGGAGTCCCTCGATACGCTCAGGATTCAATATCGCGCCCGTGACATAATGCAGTGCTTTATCCCCTTGGTGTACAATCTACTATAAAAGATCTAACCAACAATACCCCACACTATAAAGTTAGACGAGAAAAAAATTACCCCCAAACATTTATGGCAGGTACCGTAAAAAAATTTTTTTACATTTTATTTTATCACTTTATCGGGATAATTGCTATATATAACCATGCAAAATTACAGCTTTCTAACACTAATAGCCACTGCGCTAAGCCGCGGACAGACAGACAGACGGACATACAGAGACGTCGAAACTATAAGGATTCCTTTTGCCATTTTGGCTCCGGAACCCTAAAAATTGGCTAGTTCTTTATCCCGTGGGATTTTCGAAAATCCACCTCTATAATCTTCAAGGAATCATCATTATCCAGCCTATATGTATTATAATTCTTTAGATTCCTTTTGTCTATAACACAGGTTACACTTGTAACCTAGCTTAGACTAAACTAAATTTACTTACTAGACCTAAGATTATTTCATGCTTATATTTTGTATCTTATATGAACTTTATGAATATTTTATTTTTATTTTTTTATTAGCCTGTTTTGGTATCCCACTGCTGGGCAAAGGCCTCCCCTCTCTTGCTCCACTCTTGCCTATTCATCGCGAGCTCCTGCCATCCCACGTGATAAACATCTAGGTCGTCCCTCCATCTCCGCTTTGGTCTGCCTCTATTACGATATCCATCGCTAGGGATCCATTCCGTGACAAGTTTGGCCCATCGTTCCGAGTTCATTCGACATACATGTCCAGCCCAGTACCACTTCAACTTGGCCGTCTTTACGCCCACATCAGCAATACGAGTCATAGAGTGAATAAATAATTAAAATAAATAAATAAATATGTAAACGTCCCACAGGGCCCAAGTTTAGTCTCGTCTCA
Organism: Archips crataeganus; assembly: GCA_947859365.1. Lineage (NCBI taxonomy): Eukaryota > Metazoa > Arthropoda > Insecta > Lepidoptera > Tortricidae > Archips > Archips crataeganus. The sequence continues at coordinate 8,017,150 of OX402073.1, read as the reverse complement.
GAGTGAGAGGGCTTGCTTGGGCCGTAATACCCCGCACGGTAACTTCACATACGCCATTGAACAGCTATTATTGTAATAAAGTCAGCACATTGTGACTCAATCATTTATCGGCTAACGTACAAACATACGTCATTTAATCTGGGCCATGACTTGCATTGTTTGATGACATACAATATGTACTTACACTGATTTATTGATATATGGCGTGTATCACTAACATAATAAGTTAATTACTACTAGATAAGGGGGATTTAAATTAGAATTAAACGACCAGTATAACATACATAATTATAATAATAACTAGCTGTTGCCCGCGACTCCGTCCGCGAAGAATAGGGGTATAAAAAATAGCCTACGACCTATTCTCAGACCTACCGAATGAAGAGAAAAAGTTTCATAAAAATCGGTCGAGCCGTTTCAGAGGAGTTCGATAACAAACACCGTGACACGAGATTTTTATATATTAGATAATAAATAATACTCGAGATGAGGTCAAACAAGCCATCTTTATTTACCTTTAACAGGTTCCCTGTCATTGAGGCACATGCGCCTGAGTGACTTTACTGGTACGTCCATGAGGCGCATGTGCCTCATGGCATGACTATAAAATAAAATAAATAAATCTTTATTCTAAATACCTAGGTTTTTACAATATAAAACCAAGGATGATATAGACTGGATTAGCAATCGCCATAGTACAGATCGGCTGCGGAAAAATAGTTCGATTATTAAATCTAGATGGCGCTGACATATAGCCCGAGGGTTTGAAAGCAAAGCAATAAGACTACAGATATTTTCTATTACTGCAAATGCAATATTTTTGAAAAATAATACATTTGTAGTAATATGAAACGTCTGTACATACCTAGTCATTGTTTTGCTTTCAAAGCCTCTGGCTATATTTCAGCGCCATCTAGATTTAATAATCGAACTATTTTTCTGCGGACGATCTGTACTATGGCGATTGCTAATCCAGTCTATTATCATCCTTGATAAAACTTAAGTCTACCTACACAAATTAAAAGTGAAGAATGACACATGCCTGAACTAAGAGGATCCTGTGTCTCAGGCGAAAAAAGGACTTGCACAACTAATAATAACTATATGAATTAAGTTAAATTTAATTAAATTAACACTTGCAGAAAAAAAACCGCTATGTAGGTAATCTTAGTACTAAGGTAAATTAGAAAACATTATTAACAATAACATAATAATACCTATATCAGGACAATGTTTATTTAAACAAGGTCAATAATTTATACATATATTAGGTACACAAATCCGAGTATGATGAGTTTTTCAATATTGCTTGTTATACATTTTTTTATTAGGAACGACAAGCATCAGTGTCATCAAAAATTGTGAACTAGGTTAGTCTAAACTTAAGAATAATTAGCGCACGAGTAAATTTTCAACCTCACGTATTCATATTACTGACTCAGATACACAGAAATGATCTACATTCACGAGCAGAATAATTGCATCACTTTGCTTTTTCATGTGCACCCAATGACCGGCTTTCCTTGGCTTTCCGAAATTATTTTTATGCTTTTTTTATGTGATGCTGTTCCTTGAAATATAAGCTCTGTGAAATTTTAAAAATTCAAAGAGTTATTTAAAGGTTCACAAAGTTATTAGGTGTACATGTATGCAAAGTGATGCAATTATTCTGCTCGTGAGTATAGGTCATCGATCAAGTTATCATTCATACAAATAAAACGAAAATTAAATAAGTAAAAGAAAAGTTCTGAAAGTAAACTTGGAAATGGCGTTAGGCCTGTTCATAGTCTATTGAATTAATGCACCGAGCCAGACGCATAATGGGCTTTATTTGGGTCAATCAACTTTTTTTTGTAAATTTCTATTTATTCCTTTACAAGTAACTGTGTAATCTCTGGTTAGTGAAACCATGATTTTGTAGTAATTAGATAAACTGTTTATCATACTGCGTATGTGAAAACCAAAAAAAAAGAGTATTTCTATGAAAAAATCCGGTCACCCAGGGGACATACCACTATTTTCATACAAATTTCGGGGACATCATTGTCCCCTGGGTCACCCACGAAATAAAAGCTAAACAAAATAAAATAAATATAACAATTATACCACTATTGACTACAAAAATCTAGGGTTTTGAAAAGTATACTTTAAATAAGGAAAAATAATCAGTTTTTTAATTATTTCGGTTTTCATAGAAAGTAGCAGAAAATCGTTGACAAAAAAAAGTTGATTGACCCATTTTCAAACATAATGTGACCAAATTGAGTTGGGATCTTTTAATTTATAGTTATCTTTCGCCCAAATGTTTATGCCTAATTTCGCACATAAATTCCGGAAAACTTAAAGGGGCGAGCCCGGACTCGAAGCCACGATCCTCTGCTTGAGAGACCATAGGTCAAACGATTAGACTACCACAACTTTTTCCTTTGAGTATAGTCCTTACTGATAATTAATTTGATTAGTACCATCCTTCCTCCCATTTGCCAATTGCTAACGGCACCGTGCCGGTGGCTTGCGACTAGGGTTCCCAGATCGAATGACCATATTATCGTCTGGAAAAAAAAAAACAATTTTTCAAAATTTTTTAGGACTTTGGCCGGGAGAAACAAAAATAAAATCATATATTAAAAACAATAAAATTTAACATTATTGTTACATCGTCCGCTCCCGATAGAAATGTCTACATAAATAAATACTTACCTACCAAATAAAAAAAATACTTAATTTATTTCTTAGCTTGCCGCATGAAATTTGTGCAACTTTTCGCAAATGGCTAATTCGAGCGTTTCTACCGTTATCATTACCAGGACCCATATATCTTAGAAATGAGCTATTGTTTGCATGGGATTTCAATGAATTTTTATTTTACAGCGAGCACACTGTATAGTTTTACAAAAACCTTCCGTTCGGTGCGACTTATTTCTTCACTATATGTGACCGGAAACGATGGCGGTTGAGACGCTCGTATAATTAGCCAAATTGAATAATTTTTTGTTCTTTTTTACACTTGAAATTCAAACAATAAATGAAGTTGATTTTCGAGAGATTTTTTTTGTTCGTTGGGAGTCGGAAGGATATACAAAAATTCGGAAGAAACCCGCCAAATCTCGACCATCTGGCAACCCTACTTACGACGCCATTTTGTTTGATGTTTGATGAATACATTGACCTTTGGCTTTTGCCTTGACGATAAAAACGCCGCAACTAAGTTTTTGTTGTGCCTCTCGTAAGCAAAACAACAAAGTTCTTTGTTCGCGAAGCTTCCTTCCGCGTCGCTTGTTGGAATGGAATGTTACACTTTTAAGACGTTATTCGAACACATAATTCAAGGGTACAACTTTTCCCGCGCAAACGTAATTGACAGATTTTTTTTAATGGCAATATTGTGATGGTGGCTGTAATTTCTAAGATGTATGTACAAGCTGTTGGTTCTCCATAAATAAATAAATAAATATACAAGTTCAGAGAGACTACAATTGATGCCAATGACAAAGTGAGGAAACGGTAGGAGTTTAATTAAAAATATCACGGAGTTTTATGGATTTAAATAAAAGAAAGGATCAGGATAGTTATGTGCAGACTAAATTAATTTTAAAAGCAAATTTTTGACATTATAAAGAAGCTATCGATATTGCCTGTTATCGAATTTTGAACCGTTAAATCACCAATAATGCTTATTAAACTACAAATTTACCATATCAAAGACATGAAGACTAATAACATTAACCAATTCCTATTGCGTTGCATATTATTATTTACGTTCCAATTTTTTCTCTATACATGGTTATTGGGAAGTCGGTCTATTCCCGTCAAGGGGTTATGAGGGAAATCATTTGCAATCATTTTTGTCCCATAATGCCCTATGGAAAATGAAACATTTATGAGATAAGTTTTTAGAAAAAAAAAATAAGATACGCATTTTCAAAAATTTATTTAAAAAAGTTGGCTGTTCTTATGCAATATCAAAAGTAGAATTATCTGTATCTACACGTTTAAGAATGCGAGACCAAAAAGTAAAAAAATACGATTTTTTATCAGGTTGTCCAACCTGGGCCCAATACGGATGTTGACACCACCAATCAACTGACGTTCTTTTTATGAGCTGTCAAAACAAAATCTCCCATAGAGTTTGATTGGCAATAGCGGGTTACGTATCAAAATATCTAAAATTAAAAAACCTAACGTAAAATAACCTACGTTCAAAATACCTAAAATCTAAATACCTAATGATTTTAAATACCTAAGCAACTAACACCTACCTACGAATTACCTAAGTTTAAAATACCTAATGGAGTAAATGTCTAATGTTTAAAATATCAACAGCTATGACACCTAAGTTTGATACACCAACATTTGAAATACCAAATGGTCAAAATACCTAAATGAAACGAACGTGGCTTAATTTTCGGCGAGCGAGCGAAGCGAGCGAGCAAGACGGTTCGGGGCGGAAGCGACTCGGAATGGTTAGGTTCAAAGGCTAATGCGGGAGCGTAGCGGAGCGAAGCTCCCGCATTAGCCTTTGGTGTTAGTTATTTTTTTTATTACCACGTGAAAAATCTAATTTGTTTGGTAAAATTTGGTATATGATTTACATTTAGGTACATTTCATAATTTCAAAGACAATAATACCTAATGGAAATAATCATTTTCTGTGCTGTTACAAAAAAAATACCTAACATCGAAGGCTAAGGCGGGAGCTACGCTACGCTTCGCTCCCGCCTTAGCCTTCTGAACCTAACCTATCCGAGTCGCTTCTGCCTTAAAAAGTCTTGCTCGCTCGCTGCCAGCGAGATACCGGGTAGGATATACGAAAGCTTTCGGTATTTTGAATATAAGTGAAAAAATCATTAGATATTTAGATTTTAGGTATTTTGAACGTAGGTTATTTTACGTTAGGTTTTTTAATTTTAGACATTGCAATACGTAGGCATTTTAAGCTTTCGGTATTTTAAATATAAGTGAAAAAATCATTAGGTATTTAGATTTTAGGTATTTTGAACGTAGGTTATTTAACGTTAGGTTTTTTAATTTTAGATATTTTGATACGTAACCCAATAGCGACATATGACGTCATTGTTCGCATACTCAATCAACTAACTATTTATTTGTTTTAAAGCAACAAAAAATCTAATTTTGCATTTAATCGAAAATTAATCTGGTTTTCAGGGCTAAACTAAAGCGTTTTTTTTTTACTGGAGTCGTGTCTTCTAATTCTTTTTTAATGGCGTCAACATCCCTATTGCATAACAAAGTACAACTAATATTACAAGCGGAACTCTCGCTTCAGTTATATTAACTAGAAAATACTTAAAGGGAGTTCCGCTTGTAATATAAGTTGTACTTTGTAATGCAATTGGGCCATGGTTGAACTATGGGTGTCTTCGATCAACAATACAACTAGATTTCGGGACAGGTACAAAATCCAAGCCAAAATGTGTCCGTTTGAATGTGTAGCTATAGAGCGATTTATGTTTTCTGCTAAAAAGAGACAACAAATTCAAAACAGTTTTAAGATCCACCCATTTACGACCATAGCACCATACATTAAAGTCGCAATTCTACCTTTTACTTACGATTATTCGCCAGAAACAGCTAGCAAAGCAATAAATAACACCTGCCACTTAGAAATTAAAAATCATAGGTCAAATAACAGTTACTGTGAAGTCAACCTTATCTCACTACAGATAAAGTGTTTTTCAGCTTGCCTACATTGCGAGTTACATTCATTCGTTCGTTGTATTGTTGATCGAAGATGGGTGTCCTAAATCATAAATATAACGTAGTATACCGGACGAGAGACTTATGTCACTTAGCAAATAATAACGTTTTTCCGAAAATCCTATTCTGAATTTGTTAAACATGAAAAAAAATGTTCGAAACATGAAGAACAAAAGATTTTTGTTCTAACAGCAAAGTCAGCCAAAGTCTTGCAATTACCCAGTCTGTATAGCAGTGACGTACGCGCACCCTATTGGACTTTTGCCATAAACATAATTATTTTAAGTTTTACATGACAAAGGTACAATACAAGAATGCGTTCATTCTTTTCTGAATAAGAGCCATCACACAGGCGATTTGCGAACGTATTAAGGCCACAACAAACCGGGAGCGCGGGGCGCCGACGGAGCGTGTCTAGCGCAGTCAATATCAATGAATCAAATACGTTGTGCCGCGCTGTGAGTGTGTCACCGTATATTTAATTCAGTGTTATAGAGCGCGCTGGGCACGCTCCGTCGGCGCCCCGCGCTCCCGGTTTGTGTTGGCCTTTAAGGTCGATTCATATTTACAGACAACGAGCGTGTCAGACACAAATCGTGGCAGGCAAAATATAATTCTTCTATACAGTTTCTATTAACAAATTCATGTCTATCGTAACACGACCACGCACACACCTACAGACACGGGCCGTGCCCGGCCAGTATGCGTGGAAAGAATATTTTGTTGGTGTCTGTAGGTAGATATGAACCGACCTTTAGGGTGAAGCCCTACGAGCGTAATTTTGTGAGTCGTGAGCGGCGAAATTTCGATTCGAGCCATACGTGACACAATGTATGGCGCAACCGAAATACTGCCACTCACAACGCACAAAATTACGCTCTTGTGGCCTCACCCTTAAAAGCGAGGCGGCCAGTATCGTTATTCTGCCGTCGTAAGAAAAAGGGGCACAACTAGCATTTTTTGTGAAACAGAAAAAGCCTAAGTGCACACTTGTTCTTTGTACACTTATGCTGTTTCTTTTTCGAGCAAGTTTGCAGTTGTGCCTTTTATAAATACGACGGCAGTATTTTATTTCCTTGTAGCAAAATTTCCGTTCACTGAAGCTTATTTTCACAATCGCGTTTTTTCCCAAATTTAATCAACACGGAAAAATAGGTAGGTTTAGGTTATGTTAAGTTTGCACACAAAAGAAGGAGCTTCGCTCATGCGGAGCTCCGTCAACACTGTTTCTGTGTCAATCCAAATTATGAAAAACCGCTCTTATGAAAATAAGCTTCAGTAAAAAACCATAGGGAGAAAAAAAACATCTGGGGGAAAAAATGCGAATGGAAATTTTGCTATTAGAAAATAACGACTGGCAAAGAGCGCGCAACGATTTCGCAGCGAACGAGTAGGGAGACCGAGGACAGTTGTGACAGAGGAAGGTAGTGACAACGTCAATTTTTTTAACCTTATTATCTGCTAGCGAGATCGCAATAGCGCGCGTTTTTTAGTTCAAGTCTCGAGCTATCAAACACGCGCTGTTGCGAGCTTGCTAGCAGTAAATAAGTTCCCAAAAATCGACGATGTCACAATTCTCCTCTGTCACAACTCTCCTCGGTCTCCCCTACCTAACGATATCGTCGCGAGCGCGCAACTTTTGAAATTAGCGATTGACAGTTACAAATAAATTTAAAAATGTAAAGTAAATCCAGTCTAAACTGTTCTTTTCCCCAGGTTCCGTGAACCCTGTGAACGTGCCTCGGGACTGGATCACCATCCACGGCGCCTGCCGCTCGTCCATGCGTCGCCAGATCCAGATGGAAGTCAAGGCTTCGTTGCAGTACCTGGCCATGGGGGCGCACTTCTCTAGAGATGGGGTAAGTCAGTTGCTTAGGGTGTAATGAATTAGTTCCAGCTCCTTCGGTTCAAAGATGTGCAGATGCGACATATGAAAAGGTGTCGCATCGAGCCATCGCGATGGGAATATTTGGCAGCACAGCGGCTTGAGTGGCGCAGGACAGTGCAGAGGCAAGTTCGCGAGTTTGAGGAGCAGCGTAAAGCCGACCTCGATGCTAAACGCGACGAGCGTAAGTCTCGGCCACCTGCTGCCATTCATTATAATTACGTGGACGGTGTGCTTACGTGCCGACAATGCGGACGTACGTTCACAGCTAAGATACGCTATGTCGAGACGGCTAAATATATATGTATTTATATCTAGCTTTATGTGTGGGGTGTGACAATTATATTTGTCACTATTTAATGTAACTCAGCCGAGGGCCTCGACAACAACCCTAGTCGAAGAATGCATTAGGTGGTCATTTTTTCTCATTACAAGTTAGTATATGTTGTGACTCATACCTGTACATATAGTGATAGTATCTCGAGGAGCATCAGTTGGTTCTGTCTCGTGATCTGGCTATGTAGTGTCTTTGTCTGCTTCGCATCTTCTACTCTGCCACCTGTAGAGTTAGATTACAACATGACTCCTACTGTATGGAGCCCCATAGATGTCTTAGGTTTACTTAATAACATTGGCATTGGTTGTGATGCCAGTCAACAATACAAGTGCATATAATCATGTTATGATGGGCCTGTTACAGTGTGATAAGTGCTATCATTAACGTGCACTCTCGGAACCCGTGCTGTTTTCGCCAGTGGGCTTCTCGCAAGTCACCCATTGGGCTCTTACTGCCGAAGCAGTCTTTCGAGCGGTTCCCCCTTCCACGTATCCACAGGGACCATGATGAAAGGTGACAATCATGGGATATCACTGAGACATGCGTCTCGGCGCGCCGCGCCAGGTGTTTTGCCACCAAATCAAATATAAATCAAGTAGGCCATGACTCAAAAGTTTATGTCGCCAATGGACGAGTCGTACAACAATTTAAACAGGGTATATTCACGATAAAACTAAGACATCTAAAGACCATCAAAATTATGGTACTTAGCTTTGATAATTGCGACGCTCGTGATGTGATCAACCAATCAGGAACATAACACTGATTCTAGTATACTGAATACTATTCGTTATAAAGTTTATATTAGCTTGATAAGATTCACATAACGCGCGCCATCACATAAAAACAAATGACAGATTAAAAGGCAGAGAGAACTAAACTTACCATGGAGTTCTAAGTGTTGCTACATACAATATTTACATTATTTTACATTTCGCGACTACTTTCGCGACAGGCTATGTAAGCCATCTTAGAGCGCATGAGCACCAAATAAATAGCTAGGAGTCGAACTGGTCGCCATGGACGAAATCGGTCGGATCATCACCATCAATGAATGAGTTAGCTGCCTAGACAGTGAATGAAGGGACTGAATGGTAATTCACACGAATGAATGGTATTTCACGGTAGTGCGCGGTATCTACCACTCGGCTATGAGCCAGATCCAGGTGGAAATCAGGGCATCGTTGCAGTATCCTTCGGGGCCAAGTTGTCCTGCTCCTGGAAGATCAGTATTTTAACACTTCCGATTGGTATTTCGAGTGTAGTTTCAAAAATCTGTCCCTTGCGCGTATGGTGGTGGAGCAGAACTCCACGGTTTACGCTTGGCTCTCCGCCGGAACTAACCATAAAAAGGACCACGGATTGGTTCGAAACATTTCCTCCTCCTCTTAAATAGAGACAACCTCTATTGTATTCTCTGTTTAGTGTATATGCGTATATTAATGTATTTATGTAATTTTTATGTAGTTAGTCTATTTATGTTGATATGATATGTATTAGTCTTCTGTATTCATGATATATTATATTAGTGTGTACTTGCGTGTATTCTTTGTATGTTTATGTATTGATTATGTTAAGTTTATTGGTTTGGGTTTACTTTTGATTTCGACTCTTTTTACTCTGCATTGTATGCCTACTCTTGTCTCTGGTGTCCTGTCAATCGTTCAAAGGTTAACTGGAAGAGATCCCTTTAAGGGATAACTTCGCCTTTGTACATCTGTTTCTCTTGTTAACTGTTAATTTTCATGTTTTACGTACAATAAAGAGTTTTACATACATACATACATACATACATTTCTAACATACCTCGACTGTCTGCGTCTCACACTAGTTTTAATTCAATGAATTGGAATTGGGGGCGCGCGCAACACCGCGCTCAACTGCCTTCTTCCTGCCTATTCCCCTAAAGTCAAGTGTAGGGTGAATGAGCATTTACTAGGCAAGCGTGCTCCATCGTAGGCCTCATCTTCGCTTTCCATCAAGCGTGATTGTGGTAAAACGCAAGCCTATATCGTATTTAAAAAAGACTTATTACAATATCAGCTGCCGCCTTTTTCTAACCTTCCTAACCGTTCCAGGTTAATCGGCCTGGTTTCTCGAAGCTGTTCTTCGACGCCGCCTCCGAAGAGCGGGAGCATGCGATGAAGCTGATCGACTACCTCCTGATGAGAGGCGAGCTCACCCACGATGTCACCTCCCTCATCAAGATCAGGGTAAGTTAGCACTACAGCCGGTCATAAAGAAGACTTTACTGTATGGCATTAAACTTTTGCCTTTTACCTGGTGGAAAGAATTTAAAAAAATAACAACTCTACAGCCTGTCAGTCTCACAATCTAAACAGAAGCGGTCTGCCATGAGAACTTGAGAAGCGAGTCCTGGGTCAAGAGGAGGCAAATAAAAAAAATAGGACTAGCACACATTTTACAGATATTTATGATAAATATAAGGTTTATTATCCCACCAAAAACATAAAAGTGAAAGATGTTAGCCAAGTTCATTCAACACCAAAAATATAATACACTGACGAGCAAAAATAAAGGGTCGGTTACAAAAATGACGATAACTACGAAACCCGCTGTGATAGCTTCTTCGAGTAAAATGTGTTTAGTAAAGTGTTTTATTCTCAATTAAACTTTTTCTTGTTAAGAATAAAACTCTTTACTAAACTCATTTTACTCGAAGAAGCTATCACAGCGGATTTCGTAGTTATCGCCATTTTTGTAACCGACCCTTTATTTTTGCTCGTCAGTGTATTTTGGTTGTGGTGTATTTTCTTTATAAAAATTAATACTGCTTGTAATTCTGAGAAAGAAAACATAAAAATTTCCTCATTTTAAAAAGTTTTCTTGCCAATTTAAAGTGTAAATACCCAAGTATGTAGGTATGTCCATTATAATAATATGTGATTCTGTTAGTAGTCAATTAACTTGAATTATAAGAAGATTTCTTTAAATTAAATTAAATGATTCAATTTTCAACAGGAACCAAACGAGACTGTAAGTTTAATTAATTACAAAAACACTTAATGTTCTATTTTAACAATAATTAATCTCTAGGTACTAGAAAAAAATAAATTTGAATTTTAAAATTGAAAATTTAAATGTTTCCATACAGACAGAGAAAAATCAAGGAGATGAGATACTTGTAAGTGTATTTTTTAATGTGAAATTTAACACAAAACTTGAGAAAGCCATCATCCTAAAGCAAAAATGCCATCATCATCGATATCATTAGTTAAAATATAAATCCCGTTTTTCCTTTATCCCGTGGAAGTTCCTAAAAATCCTGAAATCAGTTTTTTGCTGTTATGATCACTTACATTTATACCGAATTGGAAGAATCTAGTAATTGTAGGTACGGAGATAGGGTCAAAAACTCGGCGTCAAAAATGTCGCCCCTCCTATTTGTGCACTTTTTTCCGAAACGCTCTGATTCACAAGCCATTATATGTTTCGTTTAAATTAACATTGTTAATTTAAAACACATTAAACGTGCTTTTAATTGATACTACATAATATTAATTAGGTAACATAATTTCGCTAAGGTTCTAGATTAGCTTGAATCTGATTTTCGCGGAAGGGCGATATTTTTGACGCCGAGTATATAAATCCCGATTTGTCGTTATCCCGCGGGATTTGCTGAAATTCTTAAAATTATTTTTTACTGTTATATTTACCTAGGTACTTGCATACCAAATTTGAAGAGTCTAGTCTAAATAGGGTCACTCTGAATCGGACACATAAATCCCGTTTATTCCCTATCCCGTGGGAATTTCGAAAAACCCCTTAACGGATACCTACATCGTAACAGCCGTGTGGCAAATTTCAGCACAATCCGTTCAGTGGTCTGGGCTGGGCGTTGATGGAGTCAGTCAACAACTCATAAATATATGTTTAACCTTTTGAACGCCACACAACGTTATTGTTATGAACAAAATTGATTCTTATGCGAACGTGGGTAGGTTAACTTTTTACTGCCGTATTGTCGTTTATGCCTTGATCACACGTACCGAGTAAACGGGCGAGACAGTGCTCTCGGCCGAGTACTCGGTGCGTATAAACAAGGCAGCACTGTCTCGCCCGTTTACTCGGTACGTGTGATCAAGGCATTTTAGCCGACACTGGCGTTCAAAAGGTTTGGGCAACAGAACTAACGCCATCTAGTGATAGTAGTTTTCCGGTGGTAGGCTTCGGCCGTGGCTGGTCACCACCCTATAGCACAGATTACTTAATAGTTACTTCGTAACAGATACTGCATCCCGTACAAAATCTTGGTACTTACCGCGATTGTAGCCACAGATTATACTACTCCGTCTCCTTAAGAATGTGTGCGTGCCGACAGTGACAAGGGCTGGCAGTTTGGATTAATTTTTTTTTCTCTACATGTTGTTTTACCATTTTGTCGGGATAATTGCTATATATTATATCCATGCAAACTTTCTAGCACTAATATTCCCTAAGCTAAGCCACGGACGGACAAAGGGACAGACGGTCATGGCGAAACTAAAAAGGTTCCGTTTTTGCCATTTTAGCTCTGGAATCCTAACAAAAAAGGATATTTATTGTAATGCGCAGAACACATTGCCATGCTCACAGTACCCTAACGTTATACTAGATACGACGGTCAACTTTTGAACTTCGCATCGTGCCATCCCGCTCACGCTTATAGCTTTTTAAAGAAGAGTAAGAGGGACAGAACGATACGAACTTCCAAATTGTTATATTAGCTATTAATTCTAGCATAGTCATATTAAAGTTTGCCCCTGTTTCACCATTTTCACTTATAAAAGTCCAGGCGGTATATTTTTTCCGTGGAACACGAATGAACGTGCGTCGGCGCGCGCTTGTGACAACCTACTGAAATTTCGATCGTAGCAGATCGTCCCCGCGGTAGGTAAATATCGCGCGTAAGTACATGGCATGCATGAGGCCTGCCTATAGGTTGAGCCAGGCCGCCAAACGACTCGTCGTGTTCCGGCCTCTTGCCTATAGAAGCCATTCTGGAGGAAGGGTCTGAGCAGTTGTGCAGCGCGCGCGTACCCGTTACAGTGCCCCGTATTTGTTGTACGGTTTGCACTGTTTGGGAGCGCGCGGAACTGTTTTCTTTTTGGTTATTCCCTAAATTCAAGTCTACGGTGAATGAGCATTTACTAGGCAAGCGTGCTCCATCGTAGGCCTCATCTTCACTTTCAGGCGTGATTGTGGTCAAACGCAAGCCTATATTGTATAAAAAAATATTCCACTCGTCGGAAAAAGCTTATTGTTGTCTCTTTTCAGCCCCCAGAAAGCAAGGCGTGGGAGAACGGCGTAGATGCCCTCGAACAAGCACTGACCATGGAGAACGAAGTCACCAAGAGTATCCGCACCGTCATTGCCGCCTGCGAGGATGATCCAGAATTCAACGACTACCATGTAAGTTTAATGCTCATCGAAATGACTTTCTGTCAAGTTTCTTGCGGCACATTCATCTTGGGGGCCATCCATAAATTACGTCACACATTTAGGGGGAGGGGGGGGGGGGGTCAAGCGATCTGTGACACTAGAACAAAATAATATCGATTTTCATAGTAATAAGTGTGACAAGGGGGGGGGGGGAAGAGAGGGGTCCAAATTGATCGAAATTGGTGTGACGTAATTTATGGATGGCCCCGGTAATAATGGTCCTTACGAAAGCGCTGGTAATTTAAAAAAAAAAATGTAAAAGGGCCCTACAGGGCCTACTTGCAGAATAAAAGTTTTGATTTTTGATTTTTTGAAAAGACCAAGCTTTTAACCGTGACTTCGTCCGCGCACAGATAAAAGTTATGATCACCTCCCAATATATTCTGCGGCTAATTCCAAAACCCCTTCCCGCTGCACCTCTTATGATCCTAAAGGATGATATCTGCCAAGTATCAAATTTTCAGTCCCCAGCAGTGTTGCAGAACTATTGATAGTTTGACTATCGATCGTTGACCTCGCAAACTATTCAGGATATCGATATTAGGTACTATCGATAGTATCGCCACAAGTCAATACTATCGATACTATATCGATATTCATTTATAAGCAATACTATTGATATAATGGCAATACTATTGATACTATCGATAGTTTTATGCCCAATATAATCGATAGTATCGATAGTATTGCAAAATCAGGCAATTATGAGCAAAAACAATCGATACCATCGATAGTGTCGATAGTTGTGTACAATCGATAGTGCAAAACTGATTGTATTGGACATAAAACTATCGATAGTATCGATAGTATTGACACGTGGCGATACAATCGATAGACTATCGATACTATTGGTTTTGTCTTAACTATCGATAGACTATTGTTATTGGACTATCGATAGGCAGCACTAGTCCCCAGGCATAAATATTTGCCTGGACAGATATTTCTCTATTACGGCTTTCATTGACACAAAACAAATATTTAAAAGAAACAGAAAAGCGACGAGAGCTAAAACTTGTTTTTTTTTTTCAGCTTGCTGACTACCTTACCGGTGAATTCCTCGAAGAGCAATACAAGGGCCAGCGCGACCTTGCCGGCAAGGCCACGACCCTCAAGAAGATGCTCGATCGCCACTCTGCCCTTGGTGAATTCCTGTTCGACAAGAAGCTCCTCGGCATGGATATCTAAATCTAAGCCTTCTGTAGCAATTAAAATTTAAAAAAGTAGATTAAATCCTTATTCAATCAGTACAATTTTTCGGGCATCTTTTTCTATTACCAACTTAAAGATTTTCCCGCGTCCATGTCATTCGGCCATTAAGCGGATTAAAAAAAAATCTGACGTCGGTACGGATTCCCGCGCTTCTTACTGTCACTAGTGTACCGAGTTTAGATAAAAAAAGGATTTATTTAATAATTATACATTTCGTTCCCGTTTGTACAAATATTGTAGCTGTAAGTTGTTTACTCCACTATAGATACGTATATCAGTCAATTCATAAGATTAAATCAATAGACGCCCATTTTTTAGTTGTCAAAATGTGACGGTCCGCCATATTTTGAAGTTTTTTTTTAGATTAGATGTCCCAAGCATAGTGCTCAACGTATTTGTGTTAGTTACGACTGTTTTTTTGTTTAATTTTTCGTATAATAAAGTTTTATCATCCATTTGGTGTTTTAATCCGATACTTGAATTCAACAAACGCACTTTCCTTTCAATATTGTAGCCGTTATCTCGATCTTCAATTATAATACGAGGGATGCGTGGTCAAAACTGATCTAATGTTTTGTAGAACTTTTGAATTTAGATGTAATGTTATACATAGTATGTATGTTAAATCATCTGTCAAGATGTAAGAGGCCTTGTATGTATGTAGGTAAGTACAAAAAAATAAGACAAAACGAAACACTATTGACAACCGTTCAATTTGTTGTTCAATGACGCGCCCCACCACCACATTTACGCACAGGATTTTGAACCTATTTAAGCTGTATTTAGGGCCATTTTCTACTTTCAAATCCTGTGCGTAAATGCGGTGGTGGGGCGCGTCATTTTAAATTAGACAGGCTCTAATTAACTTATGAGCTTTACGGTGAAGGAAAACATCGTGAGGAAACCTGCATACACCTGCGAAGAAATTCTATGGTTTGTGAAGCTCCCAATCCACACTGAGCCCGCGTGGGAACTACGGCCCAAGCACTCTCATTCCGAGAGGAGGCCTGCGCCCTGCAGTGGGACGTATATAGGCTAAGATGACTGACTGACTATGCCAAGTAAATTCATTGAAGTTTGACGAGCCGTAAGAGAGAGGCCGGAGTATGGTTATTTATCTGTCCTCCTTCAAGTTTGGGTATGAGAGAGAGAGAGAGATGTTTATTTACACAAATTCGATACAAACACAGAAAAAAAATACATTTGACAGGAAATTTACAAATAAAAAAAAAATATATCGAATAGTATAAATTGGGTCCCACTCAGCATAATGTTGTGGCAAGCCACAGCGCTGTTTTTCAGTGGGACCCATTTAAAAACTAAATACAAAAACATACACACTGTGACGACACGAACACCAGCGAACAGTTCGCAACAAAAACCAAATTAGAAGCCGGAAGTAAATATGTATGGCAACACTTGATCGGCTTAATCGCATTTGAACTTTTAAACCGTAACAAATTAAGCCAAGATTTGTAATGGCTATTGCAGTGAATCATCAACAATTTCAATAATACTGATACTGTAATGCATCACATAACCTTCGAACAAAAACAAAAAAAAAAAAACTTAAAACAATAAAACATTCTTTTGACCTAAAGCTGGGTGGGGACACAGCCCGGCCTTGTGAAAAAATTAACTACCGCCGTTTACTTGAAAAAGAAAAAAAACAAATACATATTAACAGAAACAAACGAACAAACAAAGAGTCAATCTGCCAGTTCAGATGTGCCTAATTTACTTGTCACCCATGAGTGCTACCCCAGCCTGAAGTTTTGTTGGAGCGAGGTAAGTACAAACATGTTGTAACTAGGATGCACTTAGTGCGAGAAAGTGTCTTTTACATTTCAATTTAAAATTATGTCTTGACTTTAGAGCACGGATCGGTGGAGGCAGATCTTCCAACACTTCGTGGCCGCGTATGAAGTGTTTTTTGTATTTTTTTTCAACTCCACTTTTATTTTTTTACTTTTACGGTCATCCCGTGAAACCCCAGCTGTGATGAGGGGTAAAAGCACGCAGCACGGTATGCTGAGGACCCGGGTTCGATTTTTTTTTTAATGTTAAAGAGGCCAGACAAACGAACTAGTGGGTCACCTGATGTTAAATGATCACCACTGTCCGTAGACACCCGCAGCGCTTTACACGATGCCAGTGCGTTGTCGGCCCTGGGAAAAGGAGAGGGAATAGGGGAGGGGGAGAGGTATTGGGCCCCCGGCGCTCTCACTGACCGTACGAAACGCAGCATGAGTACTGCTGATTCACGCCGGTGTTCTGAGAGGGTGGTACTGCCCCGGACGAGCCAGCCTATTTGTGATGCAGCGGCTAGCTACAACATGGCTCTACCACTACAAAATCGATCAATTCCCGGAGCTGGTCTTTTTCTGTGCATCCATATTTCAGTTCGTATTTAGTATGAATTTTATCCATCGTCGTCAAAATGCATCGCATCATGCTATACATCCCAGCATTTTGGGACAGGAAAATAAAAGACCGTATTCAAATAATAGTATATAATAATAACTATAAATATTTTACATCACATAAACATAACGTTTCATCTTAAACGTAATAATAATGCACAATTGCGACTAAATATATTTGAAAAACATTAAAACTGTTTATATATACATAGGATCTACTATGTACAACTAGCATAACGCAATATTGCTCTCAAGAAACTAAATACTGTGAGTGAGGTGCAAAATCAGCTGAACTTTGTCAGATCATTTTAGCGGAAAGACGTCCATTGCTAAACATAGGCCAAGCTTCGCCAAACAGCGGTCCTGCGCAACCTTAAGGCCCTACCGAGCTTTTGGCTCTAATCGATTTTAGGTATTCTATGCACTCGTATGTGTGCGTGAGAGCGACTAGAAACAAAGCCGTGCGTAAACGCGAGCGACACGAGTTCCCCGTCCGATGGCCGAAGGAGAACTAACGCAACTAACTATCGGACAAGGGGTAGCACGATGGCTCAAGATAGGTTGGTTAGACTGCGCGTGTATCTAGGCATTTTCATCGTATTACTAAAACAAATACATATTTTAAAAATGTAGCAACACTAGGCCCTAGAAAAAATTGTGTTTTATTAACATTCAAAATGTCATGACCTGCCGTGAAGTATTTACGTACAGATGTGCAAGTTGCGGAAAGTTTCAAAAAAATTGGAAAAGTTCTCAGAAATTTCTGGAAATTTTCACAAGAAATTATAGGAAATTTAAATTTAAGAAACGGAAAGTTTCAATCCCCATACAAAATTATGAGAAGTTTCCGAAATTTTCCTATATGAAAAATTCCGCAATTGGGGATGTCTAAAAAAAAATACCCATGGTTTTTATATTTTTTTTGTATAGATAAGTCAATTATAAGAAACTAATTTCAATATTTTATCATTTAGTTCTCTACTTTTTCAAAATTAATTATTGATACTATTTTGGTTGATGACGTCAGATTATAATTGAGGGCTCCCACACTGTCAAATTTCTAAATCTATCTAAATGCGTACGATAAGGCAACCCCTTTAATTATTTTTTGCGTAGTGGTACACTGTATCTAGTGTCACTTTACTGGCGCTGTCAAAGTGCTAGATGTCAGACAACGGGTCCAAATCAAACTCCGTAGTATAATCCACGCGTAAATTGTGAAGAATTCTAACCACACAGAATAAAGTACGACTTGGACCGGTCACGCAATTTACGCCAATGTCAAATGAAGGCTATTATTTATTTGTTATGCAATAAATTCATTACATAATATTAAAATTAAATAACTACAGGAAAAGAGTTAAAAAGCGTTTATCTCGAAATGGTTTTCGATTTACTATACTTTGCAAAAAAATAGACATCCCCAATTTTGGAAAGTTTCCTTTGGCACATCATATTTCTCATTTCATCATATCTTTGGCATATTTACGTCGTACTAAGGATTTATTTTATTTTTAGAGACGAGTTACGATTTTTTTTCTATCGAGCGAACTACAAGTAATCGTGTTTCGATTATCACTGGGCATTAGAGTGAATCTTCAAATATCTTACACATGAATTTCAGGACTAAAGCTTTGCTAGTAATGATACAGCACGAGATTAAATGAATGCAATAAATGCGCCAAAAGCTCGGTAGGCCTACCTCCACTGCGTCTTCCGATTTGTGGACGCCATTCGGGAACCTCTTGGCCCCACCGGCCATCAGTTCTATGAGCAAGCCCTGCCCACTGCCGCTTGAGTCTGGCGATTCTTCGAGCTATGTCGCTACTTTAATTCTTGCGCAGATTTCATTTGACAGACAGATCAAAACGGTTAGAGCAGTTAAGAACGATCCAATAGTGATGTTGACACCATCAACTGACGTACTTTTTATGAGCTGTCAAAACACAATTCTCCCATAGTTTTAATGGCAATAACAACTTATGACGTCACTTGTTCGCCAACTCAATCAACTATTTATTTGTTTTAAAGCAACAAAAAATCTAGTTTTGCAGTTAATCGAAAATTAATCTGGTTTTGAGGGCTAAAATAAAGCGTTTTTTTACTGGAGTTGAGTCTTTGAATTATTTTTAATGGCGTCAACATCATTATAGTGTAATTTTTTTTTTTGAAAACGATTTATTTAATTTAGTACTACAGTCAAAACCGTTTATAACGACATTCAAGGGACAGCAATATTTGGCCGTTAAACACGGTTGGTCATTGTAACCAGTAAAACTTTGGTATATAAGATCGTGTTGGGTTTTTTTCTTGGTCGTTACACCCAATATTTCGTTGTAATTGGTGTCGCTATAAACAGTTTTGACTGTAGTGACATCAAAATGGTGGTAACAGATGACTATCCTGAATTATTGAGGCTACTTCTGAATGTAATTAAACTAAAATGCTATTTTGCACAGATCTTGGTCATACATAAGTAGCCTATAAAGTATGCTACCGGTTCGTTGCAACCAAATATCATAATGTCCTTTTACATATTTCGCCAAATCTCAAATTGTCTTAGTTCCAAAATGCCTATATTCCCAAATTGGCTTAGTTTCAATACAATAAAATGTCATAATAACATTTACACATTACATCCGATATCCAAAATGAACAATAACTTCAAATACCGAATTATTATCAAGACTTAAGGTGAAATGCATTAGTTTCATAAACCAAAATTCAAAAATAGCTTTCGTTGACAGGCCCAAAGATCAAAATGACACTGTCTCATATCATAATACCTAAAATTTTAACCACGCAGTATTTTTACTGTTACGTATTTATAAATGTAAATACTTCACTTTATAATTACTCACTGCTATTCAAAGTGGGGTAAAAACTGTAAACTTAAACATAATTTTAAATATTTTCCATAAAAATACTGAGTTTTAGTTGTTTTGACATGTGACGTTTTTGTGTCAAGTTAATTTGAGTTTTAGACATTTTGGGAAATGGTATAATTGAAAATTCATCAAAACACGAACAAGTAAAGTTTTAGACATTTTGGGAAATGGTAGAATTGACAATTTATCAAAACGCGATAGAGTCTAAATGAATTGTAGTGATTTCACGAGTACGGTATTTTGAGAAGTAGCCATAAGACATTTCAAGCTTTAGACATTTTGAAACTAATCTGTTTTGACATTGCGACGTACTAGAAACTTGGTATTATGTATTATGCTATTTAGTTGTAACAAAACGGTAGCTAAAGTATATATTTATATACATTAATTATCTATTTTACAAGTTACAAATTAACATAAATACAACCTATACTTCAACATGTTTCTTCTTTCCAACAATCATACAGCAACGTTTACTGATTTTTACAGGGATGCGACATATCCTGCCTATAATATGTCCCACAGCTAAGCACAGGCCTCCTCTATGTTAGATATTTTCAATCGGCATCATTCATTACACTCTGAATAAACGAAAAATTAACAATCTGAACATAGAGAGAACGTTCACTCTGATTCGGCCATTTAAACACATTCCAAGACGACTTCCATCGACGCCATATTGAAAGAAACTGCGGATGAACGTTCATTTCTACGTCACTCCAGCTAAACCGTGTGAACATGGAATGAAAGAAAAATGAAGCATTCACTGGAGTGAATATTCATTTAAGTGAACCGTCTGATATCACCTTTACAAGCGTAAGAACCAGTATACACCGTGAAATTTTAGTGGTTGTTTTCCCGAAACGAGGTGATTTAGTATCGATTGTACAATCGATTTATAATTACTATTTTGACTAGAGTCAAAAATCCAATTGTGAAAAACGAAAGTCGAAAATGACCGCAAACCAATAGTAACGCTTCGTTGGTACCTAACCTATCGTACGATTGTACGCTACTTGTACCAACGAAGCGTTACTATTGGTTTGCGGTCATTTTCGACTTACGTTTTTCGCAATTGGATTTTTGACTCCAGTCAAAATAGTAATTATAAATCGATTGTACAATCGAAACTAAATCACCTCGTTTCGGGAAAACAACCACTAAAATTTCACGGTGTATAGAACCGGTATTATTCGGTACTGGAACTGAAACGAAGAAATACCGGCATGGTATGGTACTGGTTCCTAGCCCTGGTGGACAATCAGTCAAGTCACATTATTCTTTTATAGTTCTAGAACTAAATAGAATGCAGCGGCTGCACTATCTTCTCATCCAACTCAACCTTCCTCTCATGCACTTTTAAATGTCCCTTCAACGTACATTTCTGTGTAAACGCACGCCCACACACAGGGCATATAAACCTTTTATCATTCGTATGTATTCTCATATGCTCTCTCAAAGTCTTCTTCCTTTGATAGGACTTCTGACATATATGACACGCATGTATCCTTTCGCCGTCATGCTTAATCATGTGCATTTTCAAAGCGTTCTTAGTATAAAAAGCCAAATCGCACTTGTCACATTTATGGTTGCGTTCATTCAAATGATCCCTCCGCACATGGCTCGAGAGATGCCCCGGAGTAATA
The DNA here is from genome assembly GCA_947859365.1 of Archips crataeganus. Classification (NCBI taxonomy): domain Eukaryota; kingdom Metazoa; phylum Arthropoda; class Insecta; order Lepidoptera; family Tortricidae; genus Archips; species Archips crataeganus. The sequence goes on along the minus strand of OX402073.1, from coordinate 7,995,602 downwards.
TAGCTCTGCGGACAAGCTTTACACTTATACCTCTTTAGCTCTTCATTATGTATTTCCGCTAGATGCTTTTGTCTAGCATAGAAGGAGCTAAGCGATATGTTACAACGCTTACAGGCGTACCTGACCCCTGCTTTGTGTTCTTTAGACACATGATTTTCTCTCTTAGTCACCCTGTCAAAAACAGCATCGCAATATTTACAAGGAAACTCACCTACTTCATGCGTCCTCATATGTCCACGTAACCTGGCCTTTGAAGCGAAAGCCTTCCCACAATTCTCACATATATAATTAGGGTAGTGAACGTTCATATGGGTGTTCAAACTGACGAAGTTTAGAAACGTTTTTTTGCACACCGGGCAATCCAGTTGGTCCTTCTCCAACTTGAAAGGCAAGTTGCTCCATTTGACACTCGTGAACTTCAATCTAGTACAATGTTCGACATGCTCATTTAGTTCCTCGAAGTTGTTCAAATCTGTCGTACAGATTTTGCATCGGAGCTGTGTCGAGCTCTTGTAGAAGCGTTGAGAGTTCGAGAACATCATTTTCTTGAAAGCTATGTGGATGTTTTTCTTGTTGTGTTGGATAACGTGCTTCTTTATGTCTTCTAGGTTTGTTGAGCTCTCTGGGCAAATGGCGCAGGAGAAGCTCCGGTTTTTTCGTATTTTGAAAGGGAAGAGACCCTGAGCCAGCATTGTTTCAGTTTCAGTGAAATCCTTTGGTTTCTTCAGAGAGATGGTGATGAACTTTTTCTTCCTCGTCTTGCGCGGTTTGAAGACTTCGGCGGGCGGTTCTTTCTTTATTATAACCGATAATGCTGAAAATGAAATGGGATATTGATTAGAATAGGATAGCATCTAAAATAAGGGCTTGAGGCACTGGTCCCACCGCCGGCGAGTGAGCGATGAGCTATCGACGATTTTCTCGCCCAAGAAACGAACAAAAGATAATCGCTGCCGTGTAATAAAAGTGAGAGATATATATTTATAGTTCATCGCTGGCTGTTCAGACTGCCGGTGAGTACTCTCTCTTCACTAGTTGATCGCAGCGATAAAAGCTATCAACGATAATACTCGCTCAGCGGTACTCGGCGATGAACGCTTGGCGATCAGAGCGATCATTCCACCGTACAATCGCCCGTCGCACTCGAACAATCGCTTATAGACGAGCGGGATTCGATTTGTAGCATTCGAACATGGCGGATGTAGACAGTATCTAATTTTGGTATTTCTGTTTCTTTGGCTAGTTAATAGTACATTACTGCAGCGGCCGCGAAATAGGGGATTGCCGGCCGAGTAGTAATAGATGGCCGAGTGTTAACGAGGCCATCTAGAGATACGAGGCCGGCAATTCCTGTTCGTGGCCAAGGCTTGTATAGTGCTTTTCTCAAATAAATCCAAGGAAATGATACGAATGTTCAACTTATATATTCATATTTAATTCAAATTGTTTTTTTTTGATTCCCGCCATAATATTTATTTTCCAGCAATTTATTTGTAAGCTGTTCCAGTTAATGTTTTTGACGCAAAATCTTGAGATGATTTATATTTATTCAAAAATTACGACCTTATTAATAATAAATTGTTAACAATAAACGCCAATCCTTATTTATTTTATTGAATACCTGATTAAATCTAGCCAAGTAAGGTATTAAAAAGTAAATTCACAAACTAAATTTTTCTTAATTCGCAGTATGTCATTGATAGTCAATAAAAGAAAATACGACCCACTAAAACAAAAGACAATCTCTTTGCTGGCCTTGGCCAGCAATGTTTGTATGAAATTCCATTATTGTCGTCTAATTTGAAATTGGAACGAATCTTCCTCAACTGCTATACAATGACATACTTCGTGTTCTATTGTCACGACTATAAGGACCACATTTCCTTGGATGTTTGAGAAAAGTATAATTTTGATATTGTTTTATGCGGCGATTAACCTTAATTAACAGTGATCTCAAAGTTCTATATTGCTCTCGTGTCTGACATTTTTTAATGCGCAAGTTGTCTCCACGTGGTTTCTGGAATTTTACTATCAAGTTGCAGAAACGTACCGTACAACGTCGTTCCCAAAGAGAGCTTACTTTGACACTGGCGAAATTGTCCTTAAATAGGACAGAAGCCATATTTTAAATAAATAATAATAATATAGCCGAGCGACAAAACTATCGAAACCACACACTCGCTTCTCGCCGCTCGCCCACTCGCTTTTAGTTTCTAGTGCTACTCGTTTATTGCTCGTCGCCGGCGGTGGGACCAGTGCCTAAGATTGCCAAACCAATTTTTAACACTTTAAACATGAAACTAACGTGAGACTCGCTCATAGTGAAAATATACGGATCACTCACGTCTTAAAACGAGATTGTTTTCGGCCGGCTTAGCGGTACGTTGCCAAAGCCGAGCCGAACATGTTAAAGCTGAAGGAACTCAAAACTAACATGGTGTATATTGCCAGTCAGACTGTGTATAAATGTTATACCTTTGTCATCCTCATCAATATCATCGTCAAAGTCAACGCCATCAATTTCATCATTGAAATCCTCGTTCTGTTCTTCTTTCTTCACATCTAAAAGCAAAAATTAATTTTAAATTATCAAATCATATATGACAATAAATAAATAATAATAAATATCACGGAACAATTCATGCCAATTGACCTAGTCCCAAAGTAAGCTAAGCAAAGCTTGTGTTACGGGTACTAGGCAACAGATAAACATACTTATATAGATAGATACATACTTAAATACATATTAAACAGTCAAGACCCGAGAACAAACATTCGTATTTTTCATTCAAATATCTGTCCCAACACGGGAATCGAACCCGGGACCTCATGCTTCGTAGTCAGGTTCTCTAACCACTTGGCCATCTCGTCATCTATATGGCCTTAACTATTTGAAAATATTGAAATGTAGTGAGCTTAATTATGATTCCACCACTGAAATACTAACAATAAGCAATTGTATTGATTCCTCTATTACTCGGGAGGTTCCTAAACACTAAACTAAAAGATAGATTTCTCAGGTTGTTTCAAGCCAAAAACGTAGTATAAAATCAGGTCAATCTGACCTATCATCATCCACATCCAACGCGTTTCCGCAACCTTAACCAGGTCGTCGCTCCATCTTGTCAGAGGCACTATTTGGCTTACGTTAGATTTTTTTTTTAATAATTTTGATAATTTCTGCAGGTGTTAAACACCCATGGTAGGCAACATTGAAAATCTTCTACCCTAAAAATCTTTTAAAAGCTGATAACATCAAAATCATAACAATAGGGATGTTGACACCACCAAACAACTGACGTGCTTTTTATGAGCTGTCAAAACACATTTCTCCCATAGAGTTTCTATGGCAATAGCAACATATGACGTCACTTGTTCGCATACTCAATTAACTAACTATTTATTTGTTTTAAAGCAACAAAAAATTAATCGAAAATTAATCTGGTTTTCAGGGCTAAAATAAAGCGTTTTTTTACTGGAGTCGTGTCTTTGAATTATTTTTTAATGGTGTCAACATCCCTATTTAGAATGCGTTGCCAGCACGCTTTACAGCCCGGCCACGACTTCGCGCGACCGATTTTATCAGTTCACTGCGTTTCATCATCATCATCAGCCTATGTTCATCCACTGCTGGGCATAGGCCTCTCCCATGGCACGCCACTGAGCACGATCCTCGTCCATTCTCAACCAGCTGTTGCAGCCGCCTTGCGAAGATCATCGCTCCACCGAGTCAGAGGACGTCCCACGCTACGTTTGCCGATCCGTGGTCTCCACTCAATAACTCGTCTACCCGAATATCCCGCTGTCATTACATGACGTGTTGTTACGTGCGTGACCTCAACTATGGTGGTGTTACCTATAATATTAATCACCATTACGCCTCGCTTGTGCGCTCGCGTGATTTACATCTGTGTCATTGACCTATAATAACAACTAGACTCCCAATCACGCTCAAAAACTGTCGGAAGCAAAAGCCTACACACGCGTCTATTGTGCAGGCTTTAGGTTCAGTTGTGTTTCGACCGCGCGTTGATTACAACGTCACTTCTCGCCCCGTATTCGTATATGTCTCTTTCGCACCGTAATCAAACTCACGAGAAAAAAAGAGACAGACAGTCTAGCTTCCGCTTCGCATGACCACTCCACTGCATTCTTTACTCTTTAGGCGGTTTCCAGCGCGTGACGTCATGTCACTACTTCGAACGATCGTATTCAATTGACATTAAACATTACTGCTACGAAACAAGGTGTTAATTTGAATGAATGCTGTTAATGTTATCTGTATAAATTGATGTATACGTACACACAACGCCGCTCGGACGTTTTTTGAGGAACTTTTGTTAAGCGATTGGGTGTCTTGTTGTTATTATAGGTCAATGATCTGTGTAAGTATTTTTCTTGCGTCCATTTATTTAGCTTTAGAAGATACCCTTATTTTTCTTGCAAGCCCTGCAGAGCAACACTATGACATCGGGGCTAATATACGAGTGCCATCGAGCTCTGACGAAGGTAAGTGAGACAAACACCATTACCCTTCAATGGATAAAGGGTCACAGTGGATCGCGACGCAACGACGCGGCCGATCGACTGGCGAGGGAGGGATCGGAGTTGACGGTCTTTGGACCTGAACCCATTCTGCCCCTGCCTTTCGGATGGTTGCGCGGCCAGTTGCGCCACAACACCAAGGTAATGCACCAAGAATATTGGACAAACCTAATAACCTGCAGACAGACCAGAGAAGCTCTTCCGAAGATCAACCCCGGATTATCCCGCAAACTTCGCGGTTATGGAAGAACTTAGCTCCGACTACTGATCGGGGCTCTAACTGGACATGCCTTACTTAACAAACACTTACACAATTTAGGTGTTACAGACAGCCCCCTATGCAGAGCGTGCACGGAGGCGGAAGAAACGGCCTCACACGTCCTGCTGGAGTGTGTTAGTGTGGCGAGCTACAGGGCGCTACACCTCGGGACACCGAGGTCGCTCCAGGAAGTCGTCGGCAACGTGAACGGTCTGCTAGGCTTCCTTAAGGAGTTGGGCTGGCATGAATAGTGCCTACAGCCAGTTACGCAAAATAGGCGCGTAAAAGACGTCGAGTTGCGGAAACTAGCCCGTCATTACCTATTACCTATTACCCTTATTTTTCCAAGGCACACCAACTAATGTCCATGGTACACTAGTGTAAAGCGGCACACACTGTGCGGAACACTGCTCTAGCTATCACGTTTCATGAGATGACAGCCTGGTGACAGACGGACAGCGAAGTCTCAGGTCAGCGAAGTATGGAACCCTTAAATGGAAGATTTAAAGATGGAACTTCCCCCTGATTGCTAATACTTACTGAACAGTTTGGCAGACTCTTCGAGGGTCTTCAGGGATGTGAGCGCCTGGTCTTTGAAGCTCTGGCAGTCGAACAGACGGGCGATGCAGGAGTCGCAGATCAGCTGTTTCGTGTCGCCCAGTTCCAATGTGGTTATCTATGGTAAAATTATTATTATTTTTTTTTTCTGATTTTTCTCAAGGCTTTGAACACTCCAGGTGATCATGTCAGCCTCATGGGTGCTTACACAATTCCCTATTCAAGGGACCTATCAATAAAATGGTAAATGCCGATTGCTTTGTCTGACAACGGCTCAGATAGCCAACAATTCACCTGGACATTGTGCATGGAACCCAAATCCCCTAGAACTCTTCCCCTCAAGTCCGAATTCCGGACACACTCCAACAACACATGGGTCAAGTCATCACACTTCTGACAATCATCACATAGTGGTGATGATTTAATTTTCATCATATATAGAAACTTATTTGTAGGGATGTGTCCGGAACAAACTCTAAAAGCAGACACCAATACTCTTCTAGCAAGGCCGGCTGAGTCAAACCAAGGCGTCCACCGGGGGCTATCATGGATAGTTCTAAAAAAATAAATATTAAATAAAAAATTAAATCTATGAATGCAACTTTTGGGTCATCCATAAAGTATCATCATCATCAACCCAGCCTATATACAGTGGTGGTCATACAATTAAGAACGATTTGAAGTTTCCGATTTTTTTTTATCTAAATTTTGTCATATGTCTAGTTGTGTTCCTTCTTAGAAGTAACAAGTTATGTTATAAAATAGCCACATGGATAGAGCAAACGGGATTAAGAATAATAGTGTATAATTGCTAACATTTTTTTTTACAAATTTTATTTGTTCTTTATAGTTATAAATTCAAATAGTAATGAAGCTGGACAAATAATTAAGAACGATTTATTAAACTGCTCGAGAGTTGTTTTATATGAAACTTGGATTAAATAAATCATATTAATGTGAAGTTGGTATAGAAAAAAAAGCAATTTAATACATTTGAACTAAAATTAATAGTCAGTAGCATGTCCACGGCTTTTAATTACGGCTTTACACCGGCGAGGCATTGAATCTATCAATTTTTGACATTTCGCAAGAGAAATAGAGTTCCATTCTTGTAAGAAAACGTCGTACAGCTCTCTCAAATTGCCACACTGTCGATTTGAAACCTTTTTCTTGACTTCGCACCAAAGATGCTCTATTGGGTTAAGATCTGGGCTGTTGGCTGGCCAATCTAAGACAGAAACTGATTGTGATGTGAGGAATTCCTTAACGGTGCGTGCAGTATGCTTTGGATCATTGTCGTGCTGGAATGTCCAAATAACCGGAAGCACGTCTTCGGCATATGGTAACATTGTTTCTTGCAGTATATTTTTGTATCGGAATTGATCCATGTTTCCTTCTATCAGCCTAACAGGTCCAACGCCATGTCCAGAAAAGCACCCCCAAATTTTCACATTTCTCCCGCCATGCTTTAATGTCACTTTTGTGTACTTTGGGTCGAATGCTTTATTCGGAGGGCGTCGTACGTATCGTTTTCCATCAGAACATACCCTATTTATTTTTGTCTCGTCAGAAAAAAGAACGTTTTTCCACTGTCTGACTGTCCAGTTTTCATACCTTCTTGCAAATGCAAGTCGGGCTTGCCTATGACATCGTTTCAACATAGGCACCTTCCTTGCTATCCTTCCGTTCAACTTATTTTCTACCAAACGCCTTCGAATAGTGCGTGCAGAGATTGCTGAAGGGTTGTTTTCGCCAAAATATTCTTTTCTCAACTCATTAGACCCTTTAAAAGGATTTTGTTTTGCCAAACGAACGATATTTCGATCATCTCGACGAGATGACTTTCTCTGTCTAGGTCCACGCGGAACGTTTGAAGTAGTTTGATACGTGGAAAAATGCTTTACGGCATGGAAAACCATTGTTTTTGAACATTGCAGATGGTCGGCTATCTTTTTAATTTATTGAATCAGGCGTTACTTTGCGGAGGTCCATATTAATGAACTAAAACAATTACTTTGCTCACCCGCGACCTTACAATAGTTACGTTTATGCAAGAAATGTGCGTTCATGCAGTTCCTCCACCTCCACACTGTACGAACACACACAAATCACATAAACCCAACCATCACCACCACCAAGCTACACTGACGCGTTTCGAACTCAACCAGAGCTCATCTTCAGAGTTACCACAACCGTATGCTATGCTACCAAACGTTAAACTAACAAACCAAAACAAATGTTTTAACTTGTCACTGTAACTTCTCAAGTACCCACTTTATTTTTCTTATTCTCAAACTACCCCACAAAAATTAACTTTTATTGACATATTTAAAACTACCTTGAATTTTTTTGTTTATTTATTTATAAGGCATATTTAATTAATACTAACTGTTCAAATTCGACCCAAGCCGCAGTAAAGGAGAAGATACTAAATTTACCTGTTCATTAATAATAGACCCCATAGTGTTGTACCTAATTATTTCCATGCATTCCAGAGCATCCAGACGCAACCCCTTGCCGCAATAATGTAACACTTCATAAGAATCTGAATCTAACAATGAATGATTTGATTCCAACAAATGTTTTGCAAAATTCGATCTATCTGGATGCTCATTCCTATATGCCGAAACATGCTCTTTAAATCTAGTATTAAAACTTCGGCCTGTCTGTCCTACGTATATCCCATTGCAGTCATTACAAGTAAGCTTGTATACCCCCGATCTAGTTCCCTTATCTACCTGTTCTTTGTGGTTACATAGCCTAGAGTACAAAGAGCTTAGAGCGTCAGTGTAGCTTGGTGGTGGTGATGGTTGGGTTTATGTGATTTGTGTGTGTTCGTACAGTGTGGAGGTGGAGGAACTGCATGAACGCACATTTCTTGCATAAACGTAACTATTGTAAGGTCGCGGGTGAGCAAAGTAATTGTTTTAGTTCATGGCTATCTTTTTATACGACCAATTCTTCTCGCGAAGTTTTATTATTACTTCTCTTGTAGATTTATCACAACTTTTATTTTTCCCCATTGTTTTTATACGAAGTAATCACTTTTAAGACTTTAACAGCACGAAATGGCGCCAAAATTATACGAATAATAATCTACAACCACAGAGCCACACAATGTTCTCTATTTAAATTTGAAAAAATAATAAACTATTCAGCGTTCTTAATTACGTGACCAGCCAGTAAGTACTAATACTAGGTTCAGATCGAATGTATAAAGTTTCTCTATTAATTTTTTAGCCAACTATGTTGCATAAATGAATGTACCGGTAGTACGGAAAAGTTTTGCAATACCGAGAGAAATAAAAAAAATACGGGCAATTAGTTATACTTGTTACTTTGAAAAAATCATCTCAATAAATAATCGTTCTTAATTATATGGCCACAACTGTACGTGCCACTGCTGGGCACAGGACTCCTCTCAGAATGAGAGGGCTTGGGCCGTAGTTGCCATGCGGGCCCAGTGCGGATTGGGAGCTTCACATACAACATTGAATTTCTTCTCGGTGTATGCAGGTTTCCTCACAATGTTTTCCTTCACCATAAAGCGTATGGTAAATTACAGATGTAATTTCGCACATAAATTCCGAAAACCTCAGAGGTGCAAGCCCATAAAGTATGTTACACTAATTTCCTGATATTCTGACCCCTCTTCTGTCCTTGTCAAAGTGTGTCATACATACCCAATGTAGATTGGAAACTTCACACACCCCATTGAATTTCATCACAGGTAAGCTGGTTTCCTTATGATGTTTTTCTTAACCATACCATACCACCATACAAACAAATTACTACACACAATTTATAGCTCATTTTCGCTATTTTGTCCCTTACGCTAATTTAGATTACAGTTGTCAACATGTTTTGGTAGTTTGTTCCATGTCTTAACCACTCTGCTACACAAGAAATGTCTGCGAAGATTGTTGTGAGATTGTTCAGTAGATAGTTTAAATTATTGGCCTTGCAAGCGACAGTTGTTATTAAGCTTGAATAAGTTATGGAACTCCTGTAGATTGTAATGTCCGGTAAGTATCTTTGTATTGTAATTAATGTTTGTATTGATATAATAATAAATAAATGGGTATTTCTTAGAGCGTTTCAACCAACGTCAGTCCCCTATTGCATGTATTGAAAAAATAATGAGCGACAGTAGCTTGAATTTTTAATTAATTGAAATTGTACCGCAAGCACACTGCATCGCTTTAAAAGACTTTTGTTTACAGTGGTTTATTTCTTTAATATATGCGACAGAGGACTGACGGCGGTTGAAACGCTCTGAGAAATACCCAAATAATCATATAATAATGATATCAATTTCTCAGATACAAAAGACCCTAACACTTAACATTATTTAATACACCATTTCTAAATCTGTTTTTATGTTAAATTAAATCTGTGAAAGAAAGTGAAACAACAAATTTCATTAAGTCATTGACTTCTATAGAAAAAAACATTTTCATCTAGACATAAATCAAATGTGTCAATCACACCACAGACTGAAAATACACATCTATACAAATCCTTGATGTATGCTAATCTTAGGCACAGGCCTCCTCTGAGAATATAAAGGATACTTACACAAAACTCTAGGCACAAGGCCGCCTTGAAAAGAAATGACATTAAACATGTTCCCAAAACACTAAAAACCCATATTCCTATTAAAATCTACTGTTCATTGCTAAGTAAACTTCCTCCTCAAAAAAATAAGAAAAGAAAGGAATCTGACGGCGTATTAGTTCACAAGAAAAACATATACTCACATCGACACTGAAGCATTTCAATAATATATCGGCGTAAGACGGTAAATTTGCTTCTTTATTACCAGCCAACATACTTTTAACAGCGCCTTCATTCAAACATAAATTACAAACGCCGAGCAACGGCAGACTTTCCACTGTTATTTCCATCTTGTCGCCTAGTTAATTAGCTGCGTTTTTTAAATTAACATAACTATTATTTAGGAAAATAAACACATTTTTCTAATGATAATTGTGACAAACCACGAAATACGAAATCTACTTTATTTTTGACAACTGATTGACATGACAGCCTTTTTTTTTTGGCGTTGGCGTACTTGTCTGGAATTCAAACTGCCAGATCATTTTTGCTGCATGATCAGATGTGTTTTCCTATCCAGAAATAGATACTGTAAGAGTCCGAATTGTTAGTAAAGCAATTTTTTTACGTAAAAAAGGTAAACTGCAAAACACCTATTCAGCAGGCAAGTAAGAAACCAAAACAGAATGAAATATATTTTTTTGCACTACCATGTATAAGAAGACAAAGTCATTTTTTAGTCAGACCTTTGTCAGACCTGTATTTTTTTTGAGCAATTTAATTATTTTTATTATTTACATATAATTTCTAAACTTTGTAACGATTTTATTTATTGATTTATAACAAAATGACAGATTCAACTAGTAGTAACGATGCTTCAAAACTATCCTGTAAAGACATTACTCGCAAACCAGTTGAATACGTGGATGATCTAGGTAAATATTTGTAATTATTTTAACTATGAGCCCTATATCCCTAATAAGGCATAACGTTATCTATAAATAAATAAATAAATAAATAAATAAATAAATAATCATAATGCTCAACGTGTCATTTAGTAACCAGCATTCCCCTTTGTGAAGCTTTAAGGTATACCTAGTTCAGAGCACTGGCGGGTCTGGCTCAACCTATTGGGTGGTGACCAGCCACGGCCGAAGCCTACCAGCGGAGTTTTATCGCTCGTTTCGTTTAGCACCACCTAGGGGTCACGTGTAGGGTCTCGAGGGTAAACCTACGGACGTGTTTAAGACGCGGACGTAGGTATATAAGATTTTAAGACTCTGAAACGATTATTCCTATTTCAGAATTCCAAGAGAACCTAGCAAAGGATTACAGAGTGCTCCCTCTCTTCGAGAAGAAGGCGTATGACTTTAGCCGCGTACGCCACTACTCTTTACTGACCAACGAGCTACTGTCGTGCCGCTGGCGTCAGCGCATGTCCCGTTTAGGGGAAGAAACTATCCAGAAATCCACGAAGCAGTTTCCTAGCGTAGAGTAATGTGAACAATTGTCTATTCTGTTATTTAGGGTCCTTTTCCAGCAGAGAGCTATGCAGCTACGCTAAGAAAGTATGCGACCCCGTTTCCACCGTTTCCACTGATGCTAAGGTACGTAGCCGTTACGGGAAGAACCAGAGCATGTATGTATGTATGTAAACTCTTTATTGCACATAAAAATAAAAATACAAGTACACAGAGAGGAGAACAAAGGCGAGCTTATCCCTAAAAAGGGATCTCTTCCAGCTAACCTAGCAAGCAAGCAAACGTCCACAACACGCGTCCAGAGACCGATTCTTGCCATATAAAAAAAATATAGCTTAGTTGAACCACTTTCAGCTAGAGTTGTGCTATGTGGACCAATGAACTATAAGGTCTAACCCGTGCGAAGCCGGGGCGGGTCGCTAGTAAGATCGTATAACTGACATTTTCATTCACTCGGTCATTTCATTCATTCACTATCTTTTTTGCAATCAGTACTTTATGTAGCTGTGTGTAATCATTCGCCTCAACTCTCGTGGCGTTACCTATACCTACCCACATACCACACACCCATTCTACCTGCATACCATTTGAGTGTCACTTTCATGTGTTTTTTTTGTTTTCCAGTGACTTTCACTTCTACAACTGTTGCAATAGATATTTGCCTTCACTGTCGATTAATAACAAATCGCCGCGCCGTCGCAGCCTCGTCCCAGGGCCTGGCGTTGACAAGTTTGTGCCTTTTACTACACAGTGTAGTGTATCTAGACAAGATCCGAAATAGCGCCAGTAAATGATGTGACTAAAATGATCCTGGCACTCCTGGCAGCTGCCAATCCCTAACCTAAATTTCCTAATATTTTAAATGTGAAAGTTTGGAAGTGTGGGATAGGCCACAATAGAGACATATCTTTCCCTCCAGATAGATGTAGATAGTGCTACAGGGCTCTAAATAGGAGTTATGCGTGCGTGTATTTTCATTACTCGTTCACGATATAAACAGCCGGAGATTTAGACCACCACAAAACCGAAGCGGTCACGTATACGGTGACATACACTGACAGTGTGGCACAGCGTATTTGGTTCAGTGTTATTGACCGCGCTGGGCACGCTCCGTCAGTGCCCCGTGCTCGCGGCTTGTGGTGGCCTTTAATCTAGTTAATTTTGTTACAGATACGGCTCAATACCAATACCTACCGACATGCAGCTGAGGGTATCGCAACCGGACAAAAACTTAGTCAAAATATTCCTCTGATTTTTTTTACTAATTTATTAATTAATTTATTGTTATTTTACTTGTATTTTATTTTTTATTTCTGTACGTTTTCGAATTTTTAGATTTTATTTGTATAGTTTTTGCTAAGAAAATATGTTTGCATAATGTCAAACTGAAAACGAACGAAATGTAAATGTCAAACATTTAAAGTAAAAAGTAAACAAACAAATTCAGTGGAAATTCAGAGGAAATTGTGAAATCACAGTTTAAAAACATTCAATTTCTGAGTAATTATTAATTTTCATTTCTTGCATAAACGTAACTATTGTAAGGTCGCGGGTGAGCAAAGTAATTGTTTTAGTTCATTAATTATTAATTATCACATAACACAGTAGCAAAATGTCGTCTGCGTATAAATGTCATTGTTGTCTCGCTCAAGGCTGTACAAAGGACATTTTTACAGAGTATTTTTGTAATGGTCAAAAAGAAGTGTACTCTGAAATGTTGCAGAATACTTTAAATATTACAGTAAGTTACTCAGGAAAGTTCTTCACCTAATATTATTCTTTATTATCCAACTAACAATTAAAAATGAGGAAGTTTATAAAGCCGTTTGGATTTTAAGATGTTGTTAATCAATAGCGCTCTTGATTCTGAGTAAGAAAACAAAAAAAAACCTTATTTATAAAAAAAATTACACCATTAAAAAAAGTGAAAATTCAAGAATAATATTATCATAACCTTTTTTCACAGACACCGGTTCAAGTTATTTATTTAATAATTATGGTAAATTACAGATACAAGAAGATACAAAAACTAAATACTACAAGATTTGTGAACAATGTATTATTGACTTGCGGGCGGCTACAGAATTTAAATCAAGAGTTCTGGACTCCAGAAGGCATCTGGCGATAGTTGGGAACCAGAAATTAGAAGATTTAAAACTTAATGAGTTTGATGAGAATGTCAGTGTTAGTTTAGATGAAGATTTGTTTCATGAAGATTTGGGTGATAGTAAAAACGGTAAGTATTACTGTCCGTATATTCAGACTTAAGAAGAAGAGTACAGATTGATTCACAAAAGCTGGCACAAATGGATCAAATGAAAGTATCTATGTGTCACCTATTTGAATACACTTCACACAAATATGAATATGACATGCATCAGTCATTTTCCTACAAAATTGTCAAAATGACATTACTTTTGTTCAATCCATTTGTACCAGCTCTTGTGAATTAACCTGTACTTGGGGGTTTGGATTGCTTATGCCTAAAATACCACATACCACATTTGCAGTAAAGTTATAGAATGATGGTCAGTGATTGCGCATTGTTGTTTTTTTATTCTAGATCAACAAATATGGGGTGGGGTTGTGTTTTAACCTGTTGGATCCGTGTCAGATTTAAGGCTACAAGGCAACGCATGTAAAAAGAGCTCTGGGTGGCTAGTGGAGGGGATACGTTTGCGCATCTGACAACTAACAAGCCAATGGTTTGCGCATCTGTCAACTAACAAGCCAATGGCGTGACGGCCGCGCGCGCGCTCCTACGTCCCCCACCGCTCACCGCCAATTTGGTCCGTATTTCGCTCACTGCGCAGGTATGTTGTCAGGAGCTCTTTTTACGTGCGTTGATTTGTACCTATCTTTTTGTGTTGGATTGTTATTGGACCTAATGTCTGCTTGAATTTTTATTTTTGTAATGTCACTGTGCTGCTTTTGGTGTTCAATAAAGAATATTTGTATTGTATTGCATTGTCTTGGTACTATTTTAAACCAATGAGACTAGAATGCAGGTTTTTTTTACTTTCGGCATATGAGAGGTTAATCGCATTCTATGAACATTACTGCCCTTTCTCACTTGGTTTCCAGAAGTTTTTCCTTGCAATAGCTCTTTCATTAAGTATCCAGAAGCTCTATGGTATCTTGGTAATACACAGCATAAGAAACAAAAGTTGTCTCTCCCATGGACATAAAATTAGCAACTCCAAGTCAACAAGCTTAAGATTTATTTAAATCGGTGAATGAAACAGTGATGCAGACTTGACTAAACAAATATAGGCTTGTTAAGTTGTTTTCAAAAAAAAATTTACACAAAACAAAAATTAATTGATTATTTTGTCCAACACAAGTTACCCATATAATTTGTATGTAACTTTCCTTCCACAAAGGGTGCAATCGTGATTTTGTTTTCATTAAGCCTTTAATGTATGTACAATTTTTTTTGAAAACTACGTATAGACCCTTCACTTTGCCATCCCCAGAGGAGAAATCTGAACCAAAAAATGTGTATTTACCATTTGCTTGAGCACTATCAAGTTAATATTAATTTAAGCATCTGATTTTTCAGATAAATTATTTTATGTAAAGATTATTGATGGTCAAAAGGGAACTGAGGAGGAGCAAAATGACGATAAAACTGTAAAAATAAAGGAAAATGGGAACTTGAAACATCATTTATCTAAGCGTTTGAAGAATGGGGAGGTTGTTGAAGGTGAGAAGAAAATTAAAATTTTAAAATGAAAATTTTTACAAAAATTTTATTAGTGAAGTTTTTTTTAAGAATTTTCAAGTCTATTATTTTTCTTACTTTGCCCCTTACAAATCACAAATTTATTAAATCCTATGCTTATTTCTAAGTCAATTTGAAATAAATAATAATTAAAACATTTTACTATTAACGCTGTAGTCAAACCAAAAGTGTTCTAATCACCATTACTTAAGGTCTAGTATACAAATGATACGAATAATAATTAAGTTCTTTTTATGATCTTTTGCAGATGCTGATGCGAGGGTTATAAAAAGAAAAATGAAGCAACCAGAATCCCAGAACCACAAAAACATGAAGCAGAACTCCTTAAAACTAGTCTTCAACTCAAACTTATGCCTATTCAAGTCTCTGAAAACAAAATTCGGCTGTTTCCTATGCCATGAGGCGTTTTTCGCAGTCAAAGAGCTACGGCAGCACAGTAAAATACATGCCGATGAACTTATACGATTGAAATTCAACCGACTAAGAGGCCTATCTTATCATAATGCTGATATTTCGTCTTTGAAATGCACGAAATGCGCGCAAGCGTGCTACGATTTAACCGAACTGAAAAAACACCTAATAAACGAACATGGCGTCGAATTCGGAGACGCGGAACATTTCCTAATCCCTTACAAACTAGAAGATTCATTCAAATGCGTCGTTTGTAACGAAAAATTCAACACATACATGAGATTGTCCATGCATATGAATAATCATTTTTCTTACAACGTTTGCGAAATATGCGGCAATTCATACATAAACCGCATGAGTTTACGCATACACCAATCGCAGCACAGAGAAAACAAATGCAGGCTTTGCCCGGAAACTTTTTTAAATAATTACGCGCGCGTACGTCATATGCGTAGCTGTCACAACAGCAGTTTTTCGAAACGTCATTGTCTTGTCTGTGGCAAGACGTTCCGATACACGTACCAACTGGTCGAGCATAAAATTCAAGAGCATGGCTTAAAAAGGCAGCTGAGCAAGTGTACGTTGTGTTCGAAAACTTTTCCGAATTCGCAAAATTTAAAGGTTCACGTGCGTTCTGTGCATGTGAGGGAGAGGAATTTTCCGTGTAACGAGTGCGAAATGAGGTTTTTTACTAAATTTGATCAGAAAAGGCATGAGAAGACGCATGTTGATGTGAGGGCGTTTGCTTGTGGGTATTGTGAGAGTAAATTTAAAGGGAAGGATTCGTTAAGGAGGCATTTGAAGAGGCAACATGGACATATACTCGCCTCTCGGGAAACCTAATATATAAAGGGGCAATTACTGTGTCTGTTGCCGCACGCAACTTAGATGGCCGCAACACTGTAAAGAACGGTAGTCTGTCGCACTCGGCGAGCGACAGCTGCCACCGCCTCAATAATGGCCGCCGCAAGGCGGACAGGACAGACTAATGTGAAGACGACGTTCGTTCGCCTAAGTAGTTTGAAACGAGTCCGGCGAACGCATTAGGAACGAAGTAATTTTATCGCAATATCGCATAAAAAGAAAGTCACAACTGACTCAACGCTCAGCTCAAACTCTTGGACATAAGTAAAGTTAAAATTTTTCATAAAATTTTGTGATTCAGAGAAAACATATTAAGTTTTTGTTACAAATTTCATTTTAAGAGCAAGCTTTTTAGCTGACTGTACTTTTTATATTGTCATCCAATCTACTATACCAAATTTCATGCGAATCCGACCACTGGAAGTGGGTCGAATTCGACTTCCAAGATTTGACCCGTACATACATACATACATAGGTACATTGCAAGTTAAATAAAAACATGTAAAATATCGTTAATCAACTAAAAAGTAACGGCTTTTATAACAATGTTATACCGGATAAACACACTTCTACATAATATTACCTTCCGAATATATTTTAGTAAAACCGTAGCTGTGTTTTATTTTACAATAATCTGAGTTTCCTTTGGATCTGTACAAGATCTAATATAAATACTACCTACTACTACTTTAATTAACATTTAATTACAATTGTAATTTAAGTTAACAAAGTCACTGTACGCAAGATCGTGTGAATTCAGCGTCTCAGAAACTAGAAATTTGTTGTATTGATTGATAATGTGATCAGGATCACTCTGATCCTCTGATCAGTGATGTTTGTGGTGGTTGTGTGGGTCAACGCCAAACTGCCCAAATCTAGACCGTTAGTTGCAGATAGCGCCATCTTATAGCGAATAGAAAGTAGCGTCATCTCTTAACGAGTAACCGAAGTTTTTGGCGCACTAGTTAAGTGGCTGGAATAGAGTTTTAGAATAGAATCAGTAGATGTCGCTTAAAAAAACCAAGCTCTGTTTTAATTGGTTGTTTGGCACAAGCTTACTTTTGATTGGACAAAATTCCACGTAGCTTGTTTTTATTTTCAATTGTGACATTTGTGACATTTCATAGTCATATTTGTAATTGAAAAAAGTGTGCATTTTCTGAAGTAATTGTATTTTATTTTACTTAAATCTCAACTGTTAAGAACATAAATACTGTCGAGAATGATGAATATTACGCTGTTATTTTGCTAATATTGTGACGTAATACATGAAAAAATTAACTTCCGAATGACATGTCGTCTAGCTAGACCTAGACGTTGACGAGATGGAAATACTGCTCTTTAATGGCGGCGAATGTCATTGAATGTCTTGAATGTTTAATAAATAATGTATATTGTGTATTATCTTAGCTACATATTATTAATCTGTGGTATTTTCAATATGATCATAATATTGTATAAAACGTTATTAATGTTTCTCCGCTTCTAATTCACGATGAAGCAGTTGGATATTTGCCGTTGTTGTTTAGCTGTAGGTTGTGATAAGGACATATCGGCAACGTACGAAGAGGATGGACGTGCAGAAGTTTATTCAGATATGCTGCTCGACACTTTCAATATTTTTGTAAGTTTTTCCATCAAAAATTACGTTTAAGCACGCACGCTATCTTTTTAAAGAATATTCACCCAAAGTGTTTGAGGGACGACTTTTCATTGTAAAAATAGGATAGATAGATAAAAAAAAATCTAACAGTCTCTCCCCTCGCCAAATAGAGTTTTTGACGACGATTGTTGTTCAATCAATTGATTAGTTGATTAAAAAAAAATTATTTACTGGAACACAAAGTACACAAACAGTCTTACATAGCCCCTCAGATCAACTAAAAAGTAAAGATATAGCGCTGCGAACAACGAAGTGAGGCCGGTCAAACTACACTAATCCATGTGCTTACACAGTGGCACGCACACATTGCAACCAAACTATACCAAATTTTGCTTAGAACCCAAAATGTCAATACTAGTGCTGCCACTATAATGTTGTAGTTACCCTATTATTGGGTAAATGCCGCCTATGTAATAAACCTTTTCTTTTTTCATTTTAAATTCTATTTTTTATTAGTACGGCTTAAAACGTGAGAACGTGACACGCAACGTAAAGTTATTGGTTTCTTGTAAAAGTTTATCAACGTTTTTTATTGTAGTAACGGTATCAACGTGACACGCAACGTAGTATCGGGGTAATAAGAATTATTATGGCAACACCGGCCTACGCACACATGTTTATAAAACCAGCCTCACACGGCTGTTTAGCGCGCTCTATCTTTACTTTTTATTTGATCTGAGCATAGCCCATGACAAATAATGTGAGTTGACTCATTGACGAAATTTGAAAGACATTCAGCCTCTCAGCTGAATTATGACGGATGCATAAGATCACTAGAAATTTTACAATAATTTTACAATAATGCATAATGTAATTCAGCATATGTGCAACAACTGCAAGCCAATTTCTCACCACAAGTTATTTTAATTTTTTTATTTATTTATTTATTCTCAAAAAGGTACATAGTTCTAGTTACAACACTAATTTAACTTAAGGCAGTTTGTATAAATTGTTTTTAAACATGTTAAAGGAAACCTGATTTATCCATTAATGCCCATCTCTGCATCCACGTTGGGAACTTACGCTATAAATGTAAATAATAAATAATAAATAAATATTAGGGGATAATCTTACACAAATCAACCTAGTCCCAAACTAAGCAAAGCTTGTACTATGGGTACTAGACGACGATAAACATACTTATATAGATAAATAAATACTTAAATACATAGAAAACATCCATAACTCAGGAACAAATATTCGTGCTCATCACACAAATAAATGCCCTTACCGGGATTTGAACCCAGGACCTCTTGCTTCGTAGGCAGGGTCACTACCAACTAGGCTAAAGCGGTTGTTAATGTGTAATTATTGATGGCATTTTACAGATATCCTATGAAGACAATAGTGGCACTAGCCAGATATGTGACGAGTGCATAGCAAGGCTCCGTGATGCAGCAGAGTTCAAGAAACAGGTGGTTGATGCAGGGAAGACCATTGCACAGAGCCTGCGGAGCCAGATAAAGCTGGAAGAAGGTATATACTGCCGTGCTAAGCGTAAAAGTGGTATCTCAAAAAAAAACGTAAAGTTGATTTTTATGCCACCGGATAGCTTAAAAAAATATGCTTCCAATGAACTAAGCCAAATAGCGGCGTCTTATTTAACTGTGTGCAAAAACCCTTAAAAAGATTCCTGATCTCATTTCTACCCCAAATTACTAAGAGAATTAGAGGTATATCAATAATACAGGCAAATAGGCAAATAGCCGTATTTTTTGTGCCACCAAAACTTTAAAAACAGCAAGATATTCATAATAATAATAATAATAATAATGAAAGAATCTGTAAAATGAAAAGAAAGGTGTTTTGACAAAACTTTGATTTTCTCTAAACTAACTTTCACTGAACCTACATACCTACACTCACAAGCAGAATAATTGCATCACTTTGCTTTTTCATGTGCACCCAATGACCGACTTTCCTTGGCTTTCTGAAATTATTTTTATGTGATGCTGTTCCTTGAAATATAAGCTTTATGAAATTTTAAAAATTTAAAAAGTTATTTAAAGGTTCACAAAGTTATTAGGTGTTCATGTATGCAAAGTGATGCAATTATTATGAGTATATAAAAAATACGAAGATTAAGTCTAGGTCAATTGGTATCAATTGACCCATGATTTATTTATTTGTTATTAGTTTGGTGGGGTTCTGAAGAATTTCAACCATATCTTGTGTTACGAAAATCTACGGATATTTCCATGTACTACCAAGTGCAATTTTAAATTTCAGAGTATGAGGTCATTGATACAGTGGACAATGACGAGGTATATGAAGAGGTCCAGGAGTTGGAAGGTGAAATAAACTACGAGGGATTCAATTTGGATCTTGCAGAAAACAATGATGATGAGGGTAAGTAAGCTATCCCACCAAGAACATAAATGTGAAAAATTTTAGCCAAGTTCAATATTCAATACTAAAAATATTGGTTGTGGACTTCACCAACAAAAGTGTGGATGCCAAGTTCTGTAGACATACATTCTTAAATTGAACTGTTAAATGATTTACACACAGTAGATAACTTATGTTAAATTGAAGCTAAAGATTTAATATGACTATGACTACACTTTTCACATACAAGTCATCTTATATTTGGCTAATCAACTTATCTTAAAAGTACCTACATTCGAAAAATGTACAAATCGAAAAATATATTTATTAATTTCCCAATTTGTACTCTTTGCGTTTTGTACGTTCCGCGTATTTCACAATATGCGTATTGCAGATTTTGCTATTGGTTACATTTTGCGCGTAGTGTACATTTTGCTATTGGTTACATTTTGCGCGTAGTGTACATTTTGCTATTGGTTACATTTTGCGCGTAGTGTACATTTTGCTATTGGTTACATTTTGCGCGTAGTGTACATTTTGCTATTGGTTACATTTTGCGCGTAGTGTACATTTTGCTATTGGTTACATTTTGCGCGTAGTGTACATTTTGCTATTGGTTACATTTTGCGCGTAGTGTACATTTTGCTATTGGTTACATTTTGCGCGTAGTGTACATTTTGCTATTGGTTACATTTTGCGCGTAGTGTACATTTTGCGTTTTGTGCATTTTGCTCCAAAGCAATATTTATTTATTTATTTATTATTTTATCTGTGCTTGTATCTTCTTCGTCCTATCCTCCATATCCATACTGTTTTTAAAAATACGAAAGTGTGTCTGTCTGTCTGTTACCTCTTCACGCTTAAACTGCTGAACCAATTTAGATGGAATTTAATAGTGACAGTTTCATCCCTTAAGAGAGTGCAAAGGGACGTGGAAATTTGTATGGGTAACCAATAACCGCTAAACCGATTTAGATGAAATTTGGTATGGAGATGGTTTGAGAGTCTAGAAATGACATAAGATACTTTTCATCCCGGAAAATTGTATAGTTCCTGAGATATCGCGGGATAGCGATAAACGAATTCTGTATGGGCAGGGGGTTTCACTCCGCAGTTTAGGTATGTTCGGCCGGCGCGCCTCCCGGGCAGGCGTATGGCTGTAGGTTGTCGCTCGGCATTCGGTTCGCACGCTAGCCGTGTCGCGCGTAATTATTTTCCTGTGAAAAAAAAAACAACAAAATAAAACAAAAAAAAATGCAACAAACAATGACTTGTAAACAATCTTAAAATCCGTATAAAAGATACTGTTGCGTTTAAAGGTAGTTTACTGAATTAATACA
This sequence comes from Archips crataeganus, assembly GCA_947859365.1. Lineage (NCBI taxonomy): Eukaryota > Metazoa > Arthropoda > Insecta > Lepidoptera > Tortricidae > Archips > Archips crataeganus. Next base: position 7,973,851 of record OX402073.1, on the reverse strand, counting down.
CCAATGTAACAATTTATATTTCTTGATTTATACACCTACCTAAACATTGGCGAATGGGAACCCTGTGCTCTTGGTTTCGGTTCAGCGGTGCCCAACGGAATATGAACGCTCGTATCACATGATAAGTTTCAATTTCGCGTGCAGGCAGTTAACTTTCGTAAGAGTAGGCAAATTTTTATACCTAAACTTGAATTTTTGTTCGAGAGTGATCCTTCTGTACGCTAGTACTATTAGTTATTCAGTGGTATGGGTGTTGGGTGTGTCTTATAATTTAGATAAAATATCTTTTCAGAAGCGATATACATTATTAGCTTGGACACGAAGACGGAAGGAGGCGACTTAGATGTTATGACAGATCTGGCCAACAACATCCTAGCTGCGCAGGAATCGAAGGGCGGCAGGAAAAAGAGGCGTAAGTACTATCTTTTTCACATCAAAAATAAATAAGCCTAGTGGTTAGGTTATATTCTTTTTCAATTTTGATTTTTTGTCTCTTTGTTATGACGATCCCTAGACCCCCTAGTAGATATCTTAGGTATCTTATTTTATTTTTATTTCATATCTCTTGTATAAATCTTCCCAACTGAATTTATCGCTTCGAGCCCTTATCTTTCAAAACAAACGGTATCGTCATAGTATTAAGGTTCAAATTTAATGTAATGGCTCGAAGCGAAAAATGCATCTGGTTAGATTTATACTAAGGTACACTATATTTTTTGTATTTACTATGTATTATTATTAATCTTATTCATTTCCTTGGATGACTTCAATATATTTTTCTTGTTACTTGACTGAATGAAGTAATATTATATTGAATAAATAAACTTAACACATTCAGTGCCGGGAACGCCACAGGGGAGTATGGAGAACTCCCCTGTGGCGTTCCCGGCACTGAATGTGTTAAGTAACTAAAAATAATTAAACACATTCTTTTATCAATACCATATCACATCCATATTCGTGTAGTGACTAAAAAATCACTTGGCAACCAACAAACTTGGCAACAAATCTGACCTGCTTCAACCTGACCAGTTTATTCCCTAATTACACTAATATATATATATATATATATATATATATATAGCTTTGCTATTTCTTCCATTTGGAATCCAGCTACCAAACCTGGCTACGAAATGGGACTTAAGAATTCCCATTTCGTAGCCAGTTTCGAATCGGTATTATTTCTCCCATTCGGAAGCCAGCTACCAAATCTGGCTACGAGATGTGACTTAAGATAAAATTCTAATTCCAGGCTCAAGAGCGAAGAAAGAGAAGCCCAATGTTAAGAAGAGACCAGAAGTTACCCAATCCCACCTAGACATGCGAGCAGATACATTAAAACTCATAAGGAACTCGAACATGTGCTTGTTCAAAGCCGGGCGAGCCAAATTTGGCTGCTTCTACTGCTACGAAACCTACAGAACCATGGACGAATTAAAAGACCATACAAAAATTCACTCGCACACCAAGGAGTTAGTCATAAAGATTAATCCGGTGACCGGACTCGCCTACAAGAAAGCTGAAATATCAAATCTCCATTGCAACAGATGCTTGGAGCCATGCGAAGACTTGAAAGCACTGCAAGAACACCTCACCGTGATACACGATTTCGTTTTCAGCAATGCTGGACATCTGTTGATACCGTTCAAGCTTGATAACGGACTTAATTGTGCTATATGCGGTCTGATTTGTAATACGTTCGCCTTTCTAAGCATGCATATGAATTCACACTTCCCTAACTACGTTTGCGAAATTTGTGGTGCCGCGTACATCAATTTCAAAAACCTAGACATACACAAAAGGATAGTGCATCAGAGGAAGTGCAAGAAGTGTGTGGATAAAGACAAGTGCGTGTGCGATGAAGAAATTAAAGTCAGTTTGAAACCCAATAAACGTACATGCACACAGTGCAACTTAATATTCAGGTATTCCTATTTGCTTAAAGAGCATAACTATCAAATGCATGGTGCTAAGAGGCCTATAGCGACTTGCAATATATGTTTGAAGACTTTTTTGACTCCAAACAACTTGAAATTGCATGTTCGGAGGATTCATAATGCGGAGAGGAACCATGTCTGCAAGACGTGTGATATGCGTTTCTTTACTGCGCATGGCATGAAGAAGCATATAAGGCGTACGCATACAGATATAGAAGTCAAACCTTATTCATGCAACTTTTGTGTGTGTAAATTCAAAATGAAGTATTCGCTAAGTAAGCATTTGAAGAATCGGCACGGAAGGAGAATGGATGGGAGCTTGTTTGATGATATTCCTATACAGTTGGAGGAAATTGACGATGAGGTAATGAATGAGTAAAATTTAAGGCTGTCCTGTGTATACATGTTTTAGGGGTTGACATCACTAATGAAATGATGATACCATAAAGCTCCAAACGCACAGACAGAGGAGGCATGGCGGTGCGGTGGCAGTTGTAATATTCTAACTTGTATGAACGAGTTCGCGGTAGGTACGGTACCGCACAACCGTTCATACAAGTTAGAATATTACAACCGTCACCGCCACCGCGCCGCCACGCCGCCGCTGTCTGTGCGTTTGGAGCTTAAGGATTTAAGGTATACTGTGCAGCGGTACAGCGTGTTTTTTTACAAACCTAAATGTTTTTATGGTTTAATTTTTTTTAAAATCTGTCTGTTACTTAAAAATATTCAATAAAATGTGTCGCTTCAATTTTAGAACATACAAGTTTTAGTATACGCCAGAACTTAGGAATAGGAGCTCCGCAAAGCGCGACGATGACCTGTTCTTTAGGTATGGCTTTGCGTCTAGCATAATACTTACGGGGGCAATTTTACACTCAAACATATTTCAATTTTTATTCAAGTTTTAGAAAATAAATCAATAGCCAAGAACATTGTTTAACTTTTAGCATTTGTAAATATGCCATTAAAATATTGTAAAATATTAATAAAATCGTGTTATATTGATATTAATTTTATTTCTTATCATCATATTAAAGTAGCATAAATAAAATAATTTAGTAGGTACCGACCAAGTTCAATAGTATCGCGTGGTATCGCCTAATTTTCACTATCGACAGTATCGTTAAGGGTCGATAGTTTCGATAGGACTATCGATAGTATGACTGAATTTCAAGGCCACTATAGTATCACGATTTTTTTTTTAAATATTAGGGGACAATCTCACACAAATCGACCTAGTCCCAAACTAAGCAAAGCTTGTACTATGGGTACTAGACGACGATAAACATACTTATATAGATAAATAAATACTTAAATACATAGAAAACTTCCATAACTCAGGAACAAATATTCGTGCTCATCACACAAATAAATGCCCTTACCGGGATTCGAACCCAGGACCTCTTGCTTCGTAGGCAGGGTCACTACCAACTAGGCTAAAGCGGTCGTTAAATTATTAATTATCGATAGACTATTGCTATCGCAACAATATTGGTGCACATTTAGAGCTAGTGCACTAATCGTGGATAGGGAATAGGGAACGCCTTCGTCTATAGGTAACGCCACGAGAGTTGAGGCGAATGATAGCACAGCTACATAAAGTACTGATTGCAAAGAAAGTAGTGAATGAACTAAAATGTGAATTATATGATCTTATGGTGAAATACCTACGCAATACTGCATTTTATAATTTTTCTTTTATCATGCAACCTATTTTTTAAATAAAACAATTTGAAACTGATAAGAAATATTCGCAACGAAAAAGCGGTATTTTATAAGTAGCGAAAAATATGTTTATCTGATTTAACCTTTTCAACGCTCTGTCAAATACAACAGCTCACACTCATACGCCATGACATCGGAATGTCAAACGCGAAGTTGAACCCTACAGAAATGCATGTAGGTAGATATCGCTCTGCACGCCGTGACTGATATGATATATCAGTCGTTGACGTAGAACCTGCGGTGCTGATACACACACATATGTCGGTGGCGTCGAAAAGGTTAAATAAAATAGATCCAAATATTTTATTTTCTGTTTTGTTTGAACTAGATGTATTTTCATAAATAATTCTTAACGAAATAGGTTGAAGAAAATTTTTAGTCTTGTAATTCACTGTTGAGTCTGTTGAACTTGCTATCGGTACGAATAAATGTCAAAATCCCGCTGTCATTACTTGACATGTTGTGCGCGTGACCTCAACTCTCGTGGCGTTACCTATAGCAGCGGACGTGATTTATAATAAAACAACATTATTTTCTATTCATTTAATGCACCCCAACGTGCGTCCTCTTCATATGTCGCCTCAAAGAGTCCTTGGTAGCAAAAAGATTGCTACAAAGCGAACAAGAGAACCTCTTCTCACCCGTATGCGTTACCCTATGCCTCGCCACATCCGACTTAGTATAAAAAAGGTTATGACACACGTCACATTCATGATTCTTCTCCTTCATATGAACGTTTTTCATATGATTATTACACAACGATTTAGTTACAAATGATTTTTCACACACCAAACATCTATGGTCTGGTTTTGGCATGCCATGTTTTTCAACTAAGTGAAGAACTCGAAAGTTCTCTTGGAAAAACCTGTCTGTACAATATGGGCAAGGAAAACGAAGTTTCCTCTCGTATTTGATGTTATGCACTTGTATTTCGTGGCGTTTTTTCTCCATTTTATTATTGAACTGCTCATCGCATTCTTTGCATCGCAGAGGCCGATGCGACCTCGTTTTGTGAAGGTTCAAGAACACTAGATTTGAGAAAGCAGCGCCGCATATGTGACAGACCTGCTTTTGGTAATGCTTGTTCATATGCATGTTCAGTAATCTAAACACGGTGAAGTGTTCCGAGCATATCTGGCATTGTAAGTTTGTCTCTATTTTAAATGGCACCAGTAAATCTTCCTTTAATTCGAATTCTATGTCATGCGTTGCCAGATGATTACGGAGATCGCCCAAATTGTGCGAGGGATGGTTGCAGATCTTGCAGAATAAGCTTGACACCTAGAAAGAAAATACATTGATTCACAAAAACTCAACATACCATACGGTTCACCCTGTTTTGGCATAATATTGTAAGTAATACTTCTTCGCGGCATGATCTAGGTACGTACGTATATAGCCATATTAGGCTTTGAGCATAAACTGTTATCACCGATAGTGAAAATAAACGGATCACTCACGTCTTAAAACGAGTTTAACTCGACATGATGTTTAAGACGTGAGTGATCCGTTTATTTTCACTATGAGTGAGTCTCACGGTAGTTTCATGTTTAAAGTATTATCACCGAATCTAAATTCCCTTGTTTGATTATGCAAAATTTCAAAATTTCGTTAGTGCGAATATTATTTGGTCACATTTTTCATGCTCAGAAACATTAATTATTCGAAACTGTTTTAAGATAACAGACTTGGCATAATCGGTTTTCGTCGAATGGTAATATGGCAGAAACCTATCGATATCATTTATCAAACTAACTAGATTTTCCAGGTGGTCTTAAAAAAACTAACACCAAAGCCAAAGTTTTGAACCTAACTCCGCTCGCTCGCTGACTGCTTATCATTATAAAATAAATATAAATTGATTATTTTCAGGCAACATAACTCATATTACATAATTTTTTACCAGGTACATTTGCTTGGCCTATATTATAAGTAGTAATAGGTTACAATTACAGTACGTATGCAAAGTTAGTTTGGGACAATCGATAATATGCCGAATAAAATTATGCTGAACAGAATTTCGGACTAACTCATTTTCGGGATGTTACAAATTATGCGAAATAAGGCTTCTGCCACAATATCATTTGGCGAAAACCGATTATATCAAGTATGTTATGACAAAACAGTTTCGGAAAATAAATGTTATGCCAAATAGAGGGAACCCATTTGCTGTTATAGAAGCCACAGAAATACATAATAGCTATTAAGATTCAAGAGATAGAGCCCTGTGACAGACAGACAGACAACGGAGTCTCAGTAATAGGGTCCCGTTGGGTATGGAGCCCTCATCATCATCATCTTCAGCCTATGTTTGTCCACTGCTGGACATAGGCCTCTCCCATGGCACGCCACTGAGCACGATCCTCGGCCACTCTCATCCAGCTCTTGCCAGCCGCCTTGCGAAGATCACCGCTCCACCGAGTCTGAGGACGTCCCACGCTACGTTTGCCGATCCGTGGTCTCCACTCAAGAACTCGTCTACCCCAACGGTTATCGGTTCTTCGGATTATATGGCCGGCCCATTGCCACTTCAGCGTGCTAATGCGGTGGGCTATGTCGATAACTTTGGTTCTCTGTCGGATCACTTCGTTACGAATTCGATCTTTTAGAGAAACTCCGAGCATAGCCCTTTCCATAGCACGTTGAGCAACTTTAAATTTGTGGACCAGCCCTACAGCGAGTGTCCATGTTTCGGCACCGTAAGTCAGGACGGGTAGGACGCACTGATTGAAGACTTTCGTCTTTAGACTCTGTGGAATTGGCTCTGTGGAGTTGGATTGGAGCCCTCAAAAGGAAGTTTTGGGTTACCTATCAAAATTTAGAATTTTTTTTCCGAAGATTTAAAATCCCGAATGCTTCATTTATCCGAATGCATTTTTTTCTGAAACTGTAAATATTTCAGGATTTTTATAAAACAACCCTAACCTAACCTAAGGCTGCGGCTCCACTGAGGCGGAGACGAGCGGAGCTGAGAGGAGACGTGTGGGGATCGACCAATCATATTACATGAAATCCACATCTCGTCTCCGTTCATGTAATATGATTGGTCGATCCCCACACGTCTTCTCTCAGCTCCGCTCGTCTCCGCCTCAGTGGAGCCGCAGCCTAAAGGGTTCTACACGATGGTCCTGAAATAAATCCTGAAATATTTACAGTTTCAGAAAAAAATGCTTTCGGACAAATGAAGCTTTCGGGATTCTAAGCCATCGGAAATAAATTTTTCTAAACATCGATAGGATCCCGAAGTTTTGCAATGCTAGAATGGAAAGGTTTACCTCGACTTTGACGAGTCTGTTCTGCTGTAGAATTATCTTTTTCTTTATATTTTCAATGGTGTGACTGTTATTTGTATGTTGTTTTAGCATGCTTATGTCCGAGAAGGGCTCTTTGCAGCAGAAGCATCGGTATCTGCTCTTGTTCCACTGGAAAACGCACATGGTCGAGTTGGCTAGCAGTTTCAAAGAGTTCTCTCTCAGTATTGGACCGTTTCCCCGCCTCTCTGCTATCTTGGACCAGTCTTGTTTGCGTTCACATTTGTCTGGAATCAAAGATAGATTATTGGTTCACTGAACTAAAACAATTACTTTGCTCACCCGCGACCTTACAATAGTTACGTTTATGCAAGAAATGTGCGTTCATGCAGTTCCTCAACCTCCACACTGTACGAACACACACAAATCACATAAACCCAACCATCACCACCACCAAGCTACACTGACGCGTTTCGAACTCAACCAGAGCTCATCTTCAGAGTTACCACAACCGTATGCTATGCTACCAAATGTTAAACTAACAAACCAAAACAAATGTTTTAACTTGTCACTGTAACTTCTCAAGTACCCACTTTATTTTTCTTATTCTCAAACTACCCCACAAAAATTAACTTTTATTGACATATTATAAAACTACCTTGAATTTTTTGTTTATTTATTTATAAGGCATATTTAATTAATACTAACTGTTAAAATTCGACCCAAGCCGCAGTAAAGGAGAAGATACTAAATTTACCTGTTCATTAATAATAGACCCCATAGTGTTGTACCTAATTATTTCCATGCATTCCAGAGCATCCAGACGCAACCCCTTGCCGCAATAATGTAACACTTCATAAGAATCTGAATCTAACAATGAATGATTTGATTCCAACAAATGTTTTGCAAAATTCGATCTATCTGGATGCTCATTCCTATATGCCGAAACATGCTCTTTAAATCTAGTATTAAAACTTCGGCCTGTCTGTCCTACGTATATCCCATTGCAGTCATTACAAGTAAGCTTGTATACCCCCGATCTAGTTCCCTTATCTACCTGTTCTTTGTGGTTACATAGCCTAGAGTACAAAGAGTTGTTAGTCTTAAAGGCAACATTAATATTGTTTGATTTTAAAATGCCATAAATCTTATCAGACAAACCCCCAACGTAAGAGATGCTAGATCTATATTTGTTAGTAGACTGAGAAGGTAACGCAGCACATTTCTTGCATAAACGTAACTATTGTAAGGTCGCAGGTGAGCAAAGTAATTGTTTTAGTTCATTAATATGGACCTCCGCAAAGTAACGCCTGATTCAATAAATTATTGGTTCACTGTTGGATCGCATAAAATTTTTAGGCATAATTCATCATTTCGCATAATTATTTTTTCACAGAAACCATTTATTATTCAGAATATGAATAGGAATGTTTGTGCTCGAGTCATTAATATGTACCTATTTAAGTATGTATTTTATATATAAGTATGTTTATCAGTTGTTTAGTACCCATAGTACGGTCAAGGACTTTAATTTATGAGCCACCATGGAACCTTTTCACAGTAAACGTCATAGTGACATCGCATTAATTAACAAGGAAAATCGTAATGACTTTTCCTTTGAAAAGGTTCCATGGTGGCTCATGAATTAAAGTCCTTGACCGTACAAGCTTTGCTTAGTTTGGGACTAGGTCAATTGGTCTCAACTGTCCCAGGATTTATTTATTTTTTATTTTATTTAGAATTTTTATAAGGGCATTATCAAAAAAAAGTGTTATCCTTTATTTTTTTAAATGACGAAATTTTGAAGGTTTCTTATTCAAAATCACTACAATTTGGTTTCATAAACAATAAAAAAAAAATTGAGTCAATTTTGTTTGTGACGTTTTGTTTGAATACAGTTTACTTATATGGCTCGTCATCGATCGTGACAAAACTGACACAAAAAAATTGTATGGAAACTCAAGGATAATCATTAAAAAAGTAAATTGAACACTTTTTATTTAAAATGCCCATAAAATAAATCTTACCTTAAATATAGAGTCCTACAGGTCCTACAGGATAATCTTTTTAAAATACTTGAATAATTAATGGTTTTTGAGAAAAAGGCCACAACAAACCGGGAGTGCGGGGCGCCGACGGAGCGTGCCCAGCGCGGTTAATAATACGGTAGGCCGCGCTGCCGGTGTGTGTCACCGTACATTTGATTCAGTGTTTGATTTGTGTTTAGTGTGTGCGCTGGGCACGCTCCGTGGGCGCCCCGCGTCTCCGGTTTGTGGTGCCCTTTATTTATTTACTTACTCCGTCGGCGAAGATTTCGTTTATCACCATCCCGCGGGAATTATACAATTTTCCGGGATAAAAAGTACCTATCCTATATCATAAACGAAAATATAGTAAAATCTAGGTTATACGGTTTGACGGATTGTAATGTAAGGCACACAGATATCAAATTTCACTAGCATCCGTCAAACCGTTTTAGGGCCTACGCTAGCTGACGCGGACGCCCGCCGCGTGCGCACGCTCGCGGGTCCCGCTCCGCAAAAAATCTACCTAAAATCCGTCGCACGCGCCCGCGCCACTTAAGCGCTGTTCATACAATTTCTTATTAGATATGTCCGCACGACGGGCGTCCGTTCCGGGTAATCCGCGTCAGCTAGCGTAGGCCCTTTTTTTTTTTTAATGAGTCGCCAGAGGGGCCAAAGACGCGAAGTCTTTGCTGTTTTTTACTTTAAGGATTGGAAGGGTGACTTGTGCTCGGGAAAAATCCCTTCGGACGAACTGGGAATGGAGGGCCCAGACAGTGTCCGACTTGCACGGACTAAAAAACCCGGTCACAAGTCCCCTTCTCTATTGGTTATCAAAACAAAAAACGTGTGCTTTAAATTTTCAGGAGGGGAGGGGTAGGGAAGGGACTTAATCTACCCACAGTGTCCTGCCTCAGCCATTTGCTGGAAGGCCGGGAGAGGAGCATGCATTCTCCCGCTGGGCACTGGGGGTGCTTGGGTCGGTCTTTTATGTTTTTACCCGTTGGTTACTTCCTTGACCGACCCTCGCCCGTTTCTGTACAATTACTTAGTGCTATTGGTTGGGTTGGTGGGATTTCCTGTCATATGCATTTATCTATAACTACGGGCTTCCTTTCTTTTGCCCTGCGATGGAAGGGTGGGTCGGAGATCTTTTGGACCCATTGTGTGGCTTTGGATGCCATCTTTTGGGTGGGGCTACCCTTTATGCCTGGTGGTTTTTTGGCATGCTGTGTGCTTTTTTGCGCTTGTCTCCTAGCGCTACCCTCTTTTCGTTTCCGCTTCCATCGATAGTTTTTCTGCTATAATAATACGGAGGGACGAGGAGTGTCACCCGGACGGCTGGACGCCCCAGTGTCTTAAAGGGATCATACGGAGCTCGGCAGATCCTTACCCCAGCCAATGCTGAAGGGCCAGAGAAGAAACTTTTAGTCTCGATTCTCTGTTTAGGCTTCCGCCGTTGCTCCCACGAGGTCCCCGCTGGGACTACCGGGTGCGTCCTCCGTCCGGAGCTCACCTGTCGTATGGGCGGGAGATGCATATGTCAGGAATTCTTAGATCTAATTACATACTAATCAATATTATACAGAAACCAGTAAGCGTGGGCCCTTAGCGTGAAAGGGAAACAAACATCCACACACCCACCCATACAAACTTTCACGTTTAGAATATTAGAGGGTTTTCGTAACTCTGGGAAGACACGTTTTTAATTACTAATATTAGTATTTCGTACCTAAAATATCATCCTCCGTTTTGATGCTTTTCTTAGTGCGCCTTTTGATCCTTGTCAATTGTTTAGAGTGATCATGCTCAAGCTCCACGTCCTCCATCTTGGTTAGTTCTAGTTTTATATCGGCAAGAATTTCTGAAATAATACAATCTTATATATAAAATTCTCGTGTCGCGGTGTTTGTTACCAAACTCCTCCGAAATGGCTCGACCGATTCTCATGAAATTTTGTGTGCATATCGGGTAGGTCTGAGAATCGGCCAACATGGTTCACCCCTTAATGTTTGACGTGACAACGTCTAATAAATCGATGAACGGAGGCTGCATACACGAAAAAGGATGACGCAATGTAAGTACATGAGCCGCGAGGGCCTGTTGCAAGAGAGCGGCGAACGCCAGGATGTACAATGCCGGGTGCGGGGGGGGGGGGTACTCTAAGGCGGAACAAAGTTCGCCGGGTCAGCTAGTATTATAATAATATTATTCTGTACTAGGTACGTATGCTTCGCTTATAAAAATGTATGAAAAAAGGATCATCACCCATCATAACCATCATTGTTTCAGCTGAAAGACGTTCACTGCTGAACCTAGGCTCAGGCCTGCAAATTTTTATGCTATTTTTGAGAAATGCTCTGAAACAGTATTGCAGGCGTAACTACGCCAATATACGCTTGCGTAATTTTGGCAATGTGTGCTAGACCTTAAGGCCCTACCGAGCTTTTGGCGCATTTATTGCATCAATTTAATCCCGCGCTGTGTCATTACTAGCAAAGCTTTCTGAAATTCATGTGTAAGATATTTGAGGATTCACTCTAGTGATCAGTGTTTTTGGATACACGATTACTTGTAGTTTGCTCGATAGAGAAAAACCTTAAGTCATCTCTAAATAATAAAATAAATCCTTAGTACGGCGAGGCGTACCTAAACAATGCACGGCAGGTCATGACTTTTTAACGCATTCACTGCCACCTGACTTCCACAGGTGCCACCAACGCACATGTGCGTTTAAAATGTATGAATAATTATGACAGCGGCACTGGGCGGGCGACGTCCCGAAAACCCATATATGCGTCGATGGCAGTGAATGCGTTAATTGTTAATAAAACAAGATGTTTTCTAAGGCCTAGTGTTGCTACATTTTTAAAATATGTATTTGTTTTAGTAATACGATGAAAATACCTAAATACACGCGCGATCTGACCAGTGGCGTAGCGTGCCTTGGCGGGGCCCTGTATAAAAATTTGTTTGGGGGCCCTTATGAAGGGTAAAGATTTCTCACAAAAGAAAAAAAAATGTTTGCATAAAATTAAAAGAAATATTTATTCATCATAATTATCTATCTGTCACTATTGCTTTTTTTGACTTTTGTCATTACTGAAATAAAAAAAATTTGGGAAGTTTTTATTAATTTTTGCTTACGCACGTCGGGGGCCCCCGTGGCCCGGGGGCCCCGTATAATTGATACGGCAGATACGGCGGTAGCTACGCCCCTGGATCTGACCAACCTATCTTGAGCCGTCGTGCTTCCCTCTTGTCCGTAGTTAGTTGCGTTAGTTCTCCTTCGGCCATCGGGCAGGGAACTTGTGTCGCTTGCGTTGACGCGCGGCTTTGATTCTAGGAATTCTAGCCGCTCTCACACACACATACACGAGTGCATAGAATACCTAAAATCGATTAGCGTCAAAAACTCGGTAGAGCTGTTAACACAAACTTACCATCATCCTCCAGACTGGCATCGTCCGGGTACTCCTCAGCGTCGCACCGCGAGCCGCATTCCACATCCAGCTGTAACGGTTCTGCCTTTATCTCCTCCACTTTCATGTCTGTATCGGTTTTTATTTCTGGAAACGTTGTTTGTTTCAAAATAGGGATGATGGCGTTACCAATCAAAATCAAATTGGTAAAGTGTACTGTACAGTCGACCGAAAAACTCCTTCACCACCAGGGTCAATGTCAGTTGTACGATGTGAAGAGCGAAATGAGCGCATACTTACGCGCACCAAAAATATTTAACACGCTGCCTATTGAATTAAAGACTATTACAGACAACTCATTATTCCATAAAAAAATTAAAATATTTTTGTTAAGAGGGTACGATGGCTGAGAGACTTTTGAGAAATACTTAGGTATTTTAATGAAATGTCGCTGTCTCGCCCGAACCCCTCCGTGTCAGTACAGCGAGAGCGGGACAACTGCAGCTCAGACCGTTAATAGGCGTGTAAAATATTGATCAAAACAGCATTTCGTAGTCCCCTGTTTTCTTCTCGAAAACTGGACCAAAAAAATTATTTTTTTCAAAAAATAATTAGAGGAAAGGTTTAGCTATGCCCCTATGTTTTCCTTTTTTTGTTTATATGACGGATTCTTTTCTGATGAGTGTCTGAAAATGACGTTGAAATTGGGCAATTTTTTTCAGTTTTTGAAAGCTCATATTTCTTATGTTAATTGAAATATGGAAAAAAACGAAACATAGGGGCATAGCTGTGGTAGATACAGATTACACAGTAAAAAAAATTTGGCTCTTAAGCCATTATCCAGGGAGGAAACAGGGGACTATGTTTGAATGGAGAAATGGTGCGCATCATACCCTCTTAAGGAATTCCTTTTACAGTGTGCCTTATATTTAACTCGCGCACAAAGGGTTCTGTACCATTATCTATAAAAACGGCAAAAAATCACGTTTATTGTATGGGAGCCCCCTTAAATATTTAATTTATTCTGTTTATTAGTATTTGTTGTTATAGCAGCAACAGAAATACATCATCTGTGAAAATTTCAACTGTCTAACTATCACGGTTCATGAGATACAGCCTGGTGACAGATGGATGGACAGCGGAGTCTAAGTAATAGGGTCCAGTTTTACCCTTCGGGTATGGAACCCTAAAAATCTTGTTATCGAACTCCTCCGAAGCGGCTTGGCTGATTTTTATCAAATTTTTTCCCTGTATTTGTCAGGTCTGAGAATAGGTTATAATCAATTTTTTATAGCCCTAATTTTTTTTTTCTTCGTGGGCGGAGTCGCGGGCAACAGCTAGTATTGTATAAGTATCATCAAATTAGTAAAAATCAAAATAACTTACCGTCCTTTTGCAATCTAATATAGTGGTTAAGAGTTTCGATACTCTTGAGCATGGTCTGCTTGAAGGCTTGGCATCCCCGGAGCCTTGTGATGCAGTCTTCACAGATGAGCCTTCTAACACCATCATGGTGTGGGATCTAGTGGCGTAAAATGCATATTGATGAAGAGTTTCAACATTATCATAAACAATTAACAATAAACAACACACACACAATACAACACAACACACAATGTGACACAAACAAAATAATGGCGGTTGTCATAGTACTAAGTGTGACAAAGGCGGGGGGAGGGGGGGGAGGGGTCCAAATTGATCAAAATTGGTGTGTCCTCATGATGTTTTTCTTCATCATGGCAAATTTTAATTATAATTTTGCTCACAATTTTTCTAATAGTGAATTTCGTGTTGTTCTGAGAACTTTGGCAATTTGTCTGGATGAACTACTAAGGACAATCAAAGATTCAAAATTTTAATAAATTTTAGTGAAAAAATACATAAACATTTTTTTTATACCTATCACAACAAAAATGGATAGTGACTAAAATCACTTTGTAGTTCTGTAAATTGTATCCTTTTCTTTAATTTAAGTTATTAAAAGAATTTTTGATCATATTTTTATGGAGTTTATAAAATTACGGCCGGAAAAATGCAGGAAACGACTTTTTTTTATACGACGGTATGTTTTCGTCTTTTCGATAATTTAATACGTTTTTGCAGTCAGATATGAGTCAAATATAGTGTCAATTAGCATTTTAAGTGAAGTTTTATTTTAACTTACTTGGATATCAAGAGTTTCTTTCAGTATTTCTTCGTAAACTTCTTTTTCACCGGAGAAATAATATTCAGAAGAAATATCTTTGTAACACCCTTCCGCAAGGCAGCATTGGCAGATATTCGGCGTTGGCTTCCACTCGGGACTTATTACTTCTGTCAGATTCATTTTAAACTACAATAACTATAGTTTTCATACACAAAACAAATTAAATAAACATTACGAATTGAATTATAAACTTTACGAGATCTTCTGATAAGAAATAAGCAATAATTTTTTGACGTTATTTTTTTTCCGATCTGACTGATCTCCATGGACTTAATACCTAACCAGGACTGAGTACTAACTTTTATTAGTCAATCAAAAGTGACCCATATTACCAAGCCATACAGTTTAATAATGGCAACTAGGGACAGCGGTCCGAGAGATTACATACAAACTAGAGAAACTAGAGAATTGTGTCCCACTCGCACCAGTACCTGATCACCCTAATTTTATTAGAACGACATGCATTTCTCTGGTTATTTTTTTTATCGGCCTCACTTTTTTGTCGCAGTATTCAGTCCTCGTTAGGTATTAAGTCTATGCTGATCTCTCGTCTTTTGTCTATGATAATAAAGCACTCTCCACACAATCTCACTGGTTAACACTGGCTGAAATTATGGTTGGCGGCATTTTCAAAATAAAAACTTAACTTTTGACACCGCTAGAAATCTGTATCGTTACGTTAGTCTTGTAAAGTTCTTTGCGCCTAGCGTGGTTGTTTTTTTAATTTAATTTATTTAAATAAGTTTTAATTATCTTAGAATGTCCGCAAATAAAGAAGCGTACCCCGAATGCAAACACATAAAACGAGAAAAACCAGACTTAACAGTCAGTCAAGGTAAAATATTATTTAAAACCATTAGACAAAAGTTATTCGTTTTAATTAAAGTTATTGTTAACCTGTGACTAAAAGTGTTAATGCTTTAAACAGTGTTAATTTACGATAGATTTAACGAAAGTTGAAGTTAACTGTTAACACATTCGCTGCCAACTCGATTTAAAGGCCACCACAAATCGAGAGCGCGGGGCGCCAACGGAGCGTGCCCAGCGCGCTCTATAACACTGAATCAAATATACGGTGACACACTCCGGCAGCGCGGCACACCGTATTTGATTCAGTGTTATTGACCGCGCTGGGCACATTCCGTCAGCGCCCCGGGCTCCCGGTTTGCTCTGGCCTTAAAGGCCCGAAACTTGTTCAGTGGCCGCTGGTTGCAAATGTTGCCAGCGTTGAATGTAACAAATTGTCTTATTTTATTTGTTTGTTTAATAAAATATGCAAGTAAATCATTATTGATTAGCCTTGCTTTCATAATTTTTCTCAGAGGTAGCCGAGCATATTGGGAGAAATTATCGCACTCTACCAATCTTTGAAAAGGGACTATTCGAGCATGCTTACACCAAACACTACTCGCTTCAAACTAACGAATACCTCAAGTGTCGCTGGGCGGAGTATAAGAAGCACATCGAAGATCGTGTATTTGCACCATTCCAGTTCCTTGATATAAGGTTTTAATAATTTTCTATCTTACTGACGAAAATTAATTCAATTTTGCATACATGCAGCAGATTGTTGCTGCATATCGCACCTTTAGAACGAAACTGACCCAATAGGAATTATTCTCATTTTAAAAATTAAACTTAATGCTAAATGGTTTAATGGGTGACGTTCACAATAATCATTTCTAACATAATTATCTGTTTTAGTTCAATATAAGTACTTACTTACTATTCTATTTATAACTTACAATATTTCTAATAGGGAAGGACGTACCTACGCAACTCCATATCCATGCCCATATGATATGCCATGGTCAAAACTTCAGCAGGTGGTGGCCACTACAAATTTTATTGTAGTCCCTGCCACCACTGACTATTTTAGGGGATGACCACACCACACACTATTAAGCTGCCTATATAACCTTGGTGTGCGGTATCACAAGCTAACGGCTCAGTAGCCGGCTACTCCAAAATTCGTATCGTATCGTCTCGCTCACTCTTATATTACTATTACTATTAGCGTGAGCGGGACGGCGCATGATAGTCACTAGTGGCTTAGCTTATGGCAGCTGTAAATTTTATGTACGTTTCCAGAGACTACCATTTCTACAATTGTCGAAATCGGCTGATACCTTCGGTATCTATACATACTAAGACTGATTTCCGAAAAAAACAGAAGCCTGGACCTGGTGTGGATTTTGGAGGGCAAATGCCAATACCTCAAGAGCATCACATGAAGCGTGGTGAAGGGAACCCTCGCAAGCTGCCCAAACGATACAATAAAGAAGGCAAAGACGTGAAAGTCGAGAAGACTGTTAAAGTAAAGAAATAAATATCTTATTTTTTTATTTAATACTTGGTGTTATTGTATTTTTTAATTATTTTAAATAGTTATTTACTTCTTCAAAGTTGGTCACTTATTTGCGTAGTGCTGAAGACGGTGACGCCGCTGACCAATTCCTTTAATATCTACATTTATTTTATAGTTTAGTTTTAATTTTAGGGGGAAAATAATAAAATATTAATATTAAAAATCGTTTCATTTAGTTGTAAATATTTTTTTTCATTCTTGCCAACATAACGGTAAAATATATGAAAGCATGTCGTGTGAAAACCTTTACTGTAAAGGCCACCACAGACCGCAGCGCCGGGGGTGCGCGCGACGCCGACGGAGCGGGCCCGGCGCGTTGTATAACGCTGAATCATACATAATGTTATGCCGCTGGGCCGCGTTGCCAGTGTGTGTCAATATGATTCAGTGTTACACAACGCGCTGCGGTTTGTGGTGGTCTCTTGGTGGTCTTTACTGGCATCAAGAAGCTTAAATCCAAAATGGAGATTGCATATTGAATAAAAAAGTGAAGACCGAAAAAGCGACCTTGAATGACGTCACTGTTATTTGCTGTCTCTTTCATTAGGGTGACAATACTTTCGTTGAATGTAAAAAAACCAGCGAAGTGCGAAACCGTCTCACGTACAGATGGTTCCATACTTAACAACACTTTCAAGTTCATAAGAAAACTAATTAAAACATACATATGTATATGTATGTTGGACGCCAATAAACACTTATCTTTGCAATTTCTGTGACTCCAGACCCCAGCAGTGGGTCGTTAACTAATAGGCAGGATTACTAAGAACACGTTTCTTGATTAATAGTTAAACAAACTAATAGTTAAAATATATGGCAAACATAACAATAGTTAACGCATTTCAAAGGCTATTTGACTATTAGTTAGTTCAACCATTGATCAAACAACGGGCCGTTAGTAGGTATTATTAATTAAAATAATAAACTATCTACTTAAGTACAAACCACTGAAGACCACGAAACTATCTTTATTGACATCAATACAATCATCATCATCATCCCAGCCTATATGTCCCACTGCAGGACACAGGCCTCCTCTCAGAATGAAAGGGCTTGGGCCGTAGTTCCCAAGCGGGCCCAGTGCGGATTGGGAACTTGACACACCATTGAATTTCTTCGCAGGTGTATGCAGATTTTCTCACGATGTTTTCCTTTACCGTAAAGCTAATTAGAAATTACTAAACTTACAAATGTAATGTAATGTAATTTCGCACATGAATTCGTTAGAATGAATGCTTCATTTTTCTTTCATTCCGTGTTCACACGGCGCTGGAATGATGTAGAAATCAACATTAATCTGTAGTTTTTTTTAATACGGCATCTGGTAAATGAAAAGACCCAACATCGTTGGATCGGTTCATTAATAATTTCATTCGGGATTTTTGTTTCACTTTGCGTTCAGAAGAGTAATTTTAAGTGAAAGATGCAAAATATAACAAGAAAATGAAAGAAAAATGAACAGTCTGACATCACCTTAAGGTAAATTATAATAATATTTACCTTAATAAGGTGGATAATCTTTGACCTGCGGATGGGCAAAGAGCACTTAGAGCTTTCAAAAAAGTGAATTTCTATTATAATTGTAACAGACAACTACAAAGGTGATTGAATTATGGAACAAAAAATACTATTTAATAAAACTACAGATATAAAATTATTTATGGGTTTTATTAACACCAATTTTTAAGAATAGTAGTTTGGGTGAATCATCTTTTTCTTGCCACCCGTTGCTAGGGTTACACATATTTTGTCTCATGGACGCGCACTGCATTAATTATTGATTTCATATCCTTTATCTTATGACCCTGTTTTTCACTTGTTGCTGTAACATTTTATTTTTCTTCACTAGAGTTTTTTCACGGGTAGTCTTAAGATTTGCTTGGACATTGAAGTCTTTTAGAACAGACCGTTTCAGTGGTGATTCGCCATCGTTCTGAAAAAGAAAATATTGCATGTAACGAAGAAAGTAAGCAATCAATATCAGACTTCACGCGTAGTTGAAGGAGGCGAGTAAATACAACAAATATGTTTTTTCATTTGATTTGTAAATATTACTCGACTTGTCTGATATCTATTGTTGTCCATGGGCAATTTAGAAAACCTTCCGTTATTAGGTATTGACCTAAAAATATTGAACGTAAAAAATGGTTACCCTAGTCTTTCTTCTTCATATTTTTATGGGCCGATAACATTTATGATTTTCTGTACTTTTACTTATCTAACAACAAAAGTGAAAAGTTAAATCTGATACCAAAGACTTATTCTAATTTTATTTATCTTTATTTCATAGGAAAATGCCAAGATAGACGTGAAATAAGCCTTTAAAGAAAAAGCGATCAATGGAGTAATAAATATCGATTTAACATTTTACCTGTGGAATTTTACGCTTGATCCTGCATACCACACATTTCTGCAACCACGGACTATACAACTCATGATGATTATCTCCAAAATACTGCTTAAATAATAAATAAAACCGATGGAAACTTTCGAAGCGTATGATAACTGTATAACGGCGGCCATTACAATGTTTGACATATAGCTGTCAGTGTTGCTATAATACGTCGTCATAATTACCATAGTTTTGAGTAAAAATCATAAAAACTAATGTAACTTAAAATCCCTTTTTTGGTAATGTATATGTCTGTGACATAATGTCACTAGCTTATTCAAAAGGCACAACGCCGTGTAACAAATGAAATAAAGCTAGCTAACTTTTATCTTTTCATAAAAATACATAGTAACATTAGTAACAGATAGTATACAGCGAACTAAATAGTATTATTTGGGAAAATTGAGCCTGAACTTGGCAACTCCACCTAAAGAATAAGTGAGATAGAAGATAACAGTAAAGGTCAAAACAGGTCAAAAAAACGATCTTCAAAAATTTGTTAGTATTGCAATCTCCATTTTGGATTTAAGCTTCTTGACTGGCATGCAAACGTGTGTAAAGTGTTACCAGTAAAACAATATTCCTATTATTTTGGGGATTTCTTTTCCCATATACAAGAAGATTATAATTTTTACGACTTCCCTTATCCTGTGGCTTCACTTGTGTTAGAAACCCATGAAAAAAGTTAGGCATTGTACTCTCTCAATATAAGGAAAGCCACTTACCTTGGTCTGCTCTCAGGCGCTGCTGTTATATTTACTCAGTGTCCACAATGTCACACACAAAATAATTTTCAAATGTAGTATCCCGATGACCGAAATAATATCACCAAAAAACCAGTACTTTGGTTAAAAGAACAGTACACAACAAAACACATTGTGATCCGTACGTTCGTTTACCTCGAACTGTCAAAGCTCTTTTGCCGCCAACCGACCGTCTTATTGTGACTTACCCTCATATTAAAAGATTACAATGCCCGAACAGTATAGATTAACGACGATAACTTTATTCATTGTGACCCAATTTTAATGAAACAAAGCCTGATGTTGTCGCCCTGGTGTTTCCGGTTGGTTTGCGTAGGTTGGCTAACCTGAAATAGCTGACAGCGCCCTCTGTCCAACGAACGGAAGTGTGACGGAGGAGGGAAACCATCAGAAACACTCACTTTTCCTTCGACCAGCGTCCAGAACGGTTGAGTAAGAATACTTGTATCGAAGTGGTAATACTATAGCTATAATTTATCTATATATATATATATATATATATCGTAAATTTCCTATTTCAACCTTGATCGCTAATCCTAGACTTTGTACACCGTAAACTGTTTAAATATATCGCATTGTGTCCTTAAAATCCTGAAGCATAAATTAAGTTCCAGTTACTTGCTTTGATTGCTGTATCTAGTCGTGGTCTTTGTGTAAATAATTCTGTTTCAGTATTCCTTTCGGTGGGTAGTCAGATATGGCTAGTTATACATAGATTATACCTACTTACTTTGTATGTTCTTCAGTATAGGGTAATAGTTACATGAATAAATGATTATAAGGTTGTGTAATATGTGTTTCTTTTATCAGAAGTGTTGCGTTTGCGCCCACAACAATGCCACGTGGTCGAAAGAAAAAACCGGAACAAAGGAAAAGAGCCCGCTCGCGCCAGCAGTCCAGCAGCTCGTCCTCCACCTCCAGCAGCTCCAGCAGCTCGAGCAGCGCCAGCCGCCGATCGCGAAGCCGACGGCGACGGCATAGAAACAAGCGGCGCCGCGAGACTGCGTCAACAGTGAGTCAAAACGTTGTTGTATCGTCAGTGATTCCCGAATTCGACCCGTTAATTGATAATGTTGACAGCTGGTTAGACGTTGTCGAGGCTAATGCTCGAACGTTCGAATGGTCTAATAGCATGATAACATATCAAGCACTCCAGAAATTAAGAAATACTGCCAAATTATGGTTAGATTATTTTCAAAAAAATGAATCCAAATGGACTAAATGGCTATGGAAAGAGTGGCGTGATATGTTATCAGACACGTTTCAAGTTAAACGCAATGCGTATTTTCTTCTTAAAGAGTTAGTAGACGCGAAACGTTTACCTAAGCAGTCACTGTATGAGTTCTATTTTCAACAAAAGGCAAAAATAGACAGATTACGTTTAAATTTCCGTGAACAAGACATCATTTCAATTATTGTAGGGTCAATAGGCGATGCGAACATAATTAGTGCGGCAGAAGCGGGTAGTTTCAAATACTGTGATGATCTCGCCTCATTTTTGCATGGAAAAACTTACACAGAAATGAGCAAAAACAATATAATGCCTAAGCATCCTTTTCGATCGGCGTTTTGGAATCATAATATGACAGAAAAAGTCAATAATAGTACAGTTGAGGCTGGTGTGCCTTCTGGTCACAATAACATGGCAAACAGCCTAACTTGTTACCGTTGCGGTGAACTGGGACACAGGAGAAACAGCTGTACTGTTAAAGATAGCGTGAAATGTTCCTCGTGCACTAAGACAGGACATCTGGAAAAAGCTTGTAAATCAAAAGCGAAGCCGAAAACCGAAAAGGATGCGGAGGTCAAATTAATTAACGAATCAAAAACTAAACAAAAATTCTGTAAAAAGGTATTTTTAAATACATTTCGTACTAAATACAAACTGAAATATAGATGCACAGAAAAAACCCCAGAAAAAAGACCAATGCTGGGAATCGAACCCAGGTCCTCAGCATTCCGTGCCGCGTGCCATACCCCTACACCACCACTGGTCTAGAGATTAGACACGAATCTTTCCTATACATCATACATTTCAATCTGCTAAATCATCACCTTATGCAGTGACAAACGCACATCTATGTTACACCCTCATCGAGAGATTTTAACACTCCTTCGGAACTAACCGCTCACCTGGACAAGAGATGGCGCTACTGTGCAACTTTAAACAAGTTAGCTAACAACAAGCTAACTTGTTTAAAGTTGCACAGTAGCGCCATCTCTTGTCCAGGTGAGCGGTTAGTTCCGAAGGAGTGTTAAAATCTCTCGATGAGGGTGTAACATAGATGTGCGTTTGTCACTGCATAAGGTGATGATTTAGCAGATTGAAATGTATGATGTATAGGAAAGATTCGTGTCTAATCTCTAGACCAGTGGTGGTGTAGGGGTATGGCACGCGGCACGGAATGCTGAGGACCTGGGTTCGATTCCCAGCATTGGTCTTTTTTCTGGGGTTTTTTCTGTGCATCTATATTTCAGTTTGTATTTAGTACGAAATGTATGATTTCACGGGATGACCGTAAAAGTAATAAAAAAAATGAAGTTGAAAAAATATGTACAAAAAAAGATACTTCATAGCTAACTTATTTTTAAATAATTCTGAATGTGAAGCATTTTTTGACATGGGCAGTGAATGTTCGTTGATAACTGCAGATTGTATAAAACGATACAACTTTCAAACGTTTGAATTAAATGGCCCAGTTAATCTTCTAGGATTTACAAATGAATTGACGACACGCGTAACACATGCTGTGGCAGTAAATTTAAAAGTAGATTCAGTTGAATTGATTACTACGCTATATGTTATTGACATGTTGTCAGGTTGCGATATTTTGATAGGGCGCAACTTCACGGAAGACAAAAGCATAATGTACACACGAATCGGAAACAACTTAACGTTTCAATTGGCACAAACTTCAGAAGTGTTTAATATTGATACTAATATTATATTTAACACCGTTCATACAGATAAGGAACATGAACCAATTTTAATAAGTGTTTTTTCGAAGTACCCCCATTGCGTGTCAAATAATTTGGTAAACCTGGGCAAAACTACCTGTGTTGAGCTAGATATAGAATTGTTATCTAATAAACCGGTTTGTCAACGATTGTATAGAATGTCTGAAGCGGAAAGTGCTAAAACTCGTGAGATAACAAATGATTTGTTGAAAAGTGGCATAATTCATACTCTGCGTATGCTAGTCCTGCTCTCCTTGTAGACAAAGCGTCAGGAGATAAACGTTTATGCATAGATTATAGACAGCTAAACAAAATTACTGTAAAGGAAAAATATCCAATGCCCTTGATCGAAGACCTTATTGATAGGCTAAAAGGTTGTAAATACTTTACTTTGCTAGATTTGAAAAGCGGGTATCATCAAATTCCAATCAAATCTGAATCAATACACAAAACAGCATTCATCACCCCTGACGGACACTTTGAATTTCTTAGGATGCCCTTTGGCCTTTGTAACGGTCCTGCAGTGTTTCAGCGGTTGATGGATACTGTTTTGGGTAATTTGCGATTCGGACGTGTTATTTGCTATATGGACGACTTACTTATTGCCACAGAGACCCTAGAAGAGAACGTAGCGTGTTTAGAAAGTGTATTACAAATATTTGAAGGCAATGGTCTCACTGTAAATATAGAAAAATGCAAGTTCTTTCAAAGCGAGGTTACGTTTTTAGGCTATAGGGTTAGTCAGGAAGGAGTACGCCCCAGTGCTCGCAAACTTAAAGCGATTCAAGAGTTCCCTAACCCCAAAACAGTGCACCAACTGAGACAGTTTCTGGGACTTATAAATTACTTTCGAAAATTTATCAAAAATTGCGCAGTGCTTAGCAAACCTTTAAGTAATCTGTTGAAGAAGGATTCTGTGTGGCAATGGAATGTCGAACAAGATGCAGCAGTCAATGCACTGAAGACTGCCTTAGTAGATAACGCGGTGCTTAGTATTTTTGACCCTAAATTGCCAATTAACTTATATACCGATGCAAGTCGCGACGGGTTAGGCTGCATTCTCATGCAACTAACGGAACACGGTGAAAAACCGGTTCATTTTTACAGTCGCCAAACAAGTAGTGAGGAAAAGAAATATCATTCCTTTGAGCTGGAATTGTTGGCTATCGTTACGGGATTACAAAAATTTCGTCATTACTTGTTGGGCGCCCCGTTTAAAATCACTACGGACTGCAATGCAGTTCGATATGCCTTAACTAAACAAGAAATTGTGCCTCGTATTAGCAGGTGGGTGTTACACACCCAAGAATTTACATTTGATATACATCATAGAGCTGGTTCACAGATGCAGCATGTCGATGCTTTAAGTCGTAATCCGATAAAGAAGGAGAACTTGTCAAAAACAGATAGCGAAGTAGAAGTAATGTCAATAACGGAAAGCGATTGGCTTTTATCAGTACAATTGTTAGATCCAAATATCACTAGCATTCGGGAGATTCTACAGTCAGGCGTGGCCGATACGAATAGAAAAATATTTATGGAATACGAATTAGTAGGCAATAAAGTTTATCGCAGAACTGAATTTGGTAGACGTTGGTTAGTGCCCGAAAATTGTGTATGGCAGGTGATTAGAGCAAACCACGATGATGTAGGTCACTTTGCAGTCGATAAGACCATAGAAAGAATAAGAGCAAAGTACTGGTTTCCACGATTAAAGAAAACTGTCACAAAGTACATAAAAAACTGCCTCAATTGTATTTATAACAAACATGTGCATGGTAAAAAACCTGGGCAGCTTTTCCCTATTCCTAAATACGCTCGACCATTTCACACCATTCACCTAGACCACCTTGGCCCTTTTGTTAAATCCACCCAACAAAACAGCTATTTATTAGTACTGGTGGATTCATTTACAAAATTTGTTTTTATCTCCGCGGTTAAAAACACAAAGAGTCAAATCGTTATAAATGAATTGAATAAAAAACCGGCCAAGTGCGAGTCGGACTCGCGCACCGAGGGTTCCGTATAAATTTATATGTATCTATGAACATCCAGTCTTAGCAGACCCCTGCTCCTAAGCAAAATGTGCGCAGTGTGGGATCATTGTAGATTGGTTACTGATATAGACAGACAGACAAAAAATTTTATGCTTTTCGCAATTTTTCCTTTATCTGTGCTACAAGACCTTGCTTCGTACCAAATTTCAAGATTCTGAGTTCACGGGAAGTACCTTGTAGGTTTTGATTCCCCTGCGAGTGTCGACAATTTGCGAAAATTTGTG
Organism: Archips crataeganus; assembly: GCA_947859365.1. NCBI lineage: Eukaryota > Metazoa > Arthropoda > Insecta > Lepidoptera > Tortricidae > Archips > Archips crataeganus. The sequence goes on along the minus strand of OX402073.1, from coordinate 7,948,520 downwards.
GCATAAAAGGCTTTATCTTTTGATTGCGTTGGCTTAGAAGTTTGATTTTTTTACAGCTCCAAGGGACCGTAGTATTTGATATAAATTTTAGCTTGATACCTCCACGCGTTCCTGAGAAAAAGGGTCTTGACAGACAGACGGACGGACGGACGGACAACAAAGTGATGCTATAAGGGTTCCGCTTTTTCCTTTCGAGGTGCGGAACCCTAAAAAATTACCCGCCCCCGCACCCCCCCAGACCTCCCCCCCCGCACCCCCCAGACCTCCCCCCCGCACCCCAATTCAAGCGTGCCTATAGAAGTTTTACTTCAGAAATCCCCGATTTTGAAACATTCTTCCGCTCCGCTCCGCTCCTATTGGTGTTAGCGTGATGATATTATAGCCTATAGCCTATGTCCTTTCTCAGGCTCTAGACTATCTGTGTACCAAATTTCATTTAAATCGGTTCAGTAGTTTTAGCGTGGAAGCGAGACAGACAGACAGACAGACAGACAGAGTTACTTTCGCATTTATAATATTAGTTAGGAAGTTAGGATTAGGATAGTTAGCATTAGGAAGTTAGGATAGGATGGCATCGATTGACGACGATGACGCACTAGCACTGTTGCACTGCCTTGTGTTAATTTTGTAGAAAAACGATACAAGACCAGTGAAAAGGAAAATAAATAAATAAATAAATATTAGGGGACAATCTTACACAAATCGACCTAGTCCCAAACTAAGCAAAGCTTGTACTAGGTATGGGTACTAGACGACGATAAACATAAAAATGGTGTTGGTTAAAGTTCTTTCGTAATAATTGTTCCCAGGTGGCCCCAGCTGAGCTCGAGTCAGTACTGCAGCAGCATCCGCATGTCCGCGAGGCGGGGGTAATGGGGGCACCGCATGAAAAATATGGGGAAGCGCCGCTTGCCTTTGTGGCTTTACAGCCAGGCGCGACTGTCAGTGAGGATGAGCTGGTCGCTTATGTCGACACACAGGTGGGTGGTGACCCAAGAGACAGTGGACCTGGAGTCTACATTCTCATTTTTTCCCTGGTGCTTTTATTTATGATTTTTTAGTGAAGCTTATATTCATATTAGCGTTTCTTCCCAATTTGAAATGACACAGAAACAGTGTCGACGGAGCTCCGCTCTTGCAGAACACCGTCTTCTGAGTGCTTTTGGCCCTTCTCCGATTGAGCTGTAATTTTGCATGCATGCATGAATCCGATGACAATGTAATGTTAATATGACATGGAGCTGATCTGATGATGGAGTTGGAAGCTGGCTGGATAGGAATTCTGTAATAAAACTATACAACCGCATCGAGTGTGCGCTCGTTTGATTCGTCTTGACGAGTACTGTGCTTTGGTAACCCAGGGGCAAAAATTACAGTCAGCAAAAAAAGCTTGTATTAAAAATATATTTTTTTTCTTCAGGTGTCAGCCAGGATGCGTTTGGAAGGTGGCGTGCGCTTCGTGGATGCGCTCCCTCGCGGCGCAGGCGCCAAACTTGACCGGAAGGCGCTCAAAGAGATGATCTAATCACTTGATTCCATGGACCGACTTTATAATGCAACTACGGCTACGAAGTGTCAGTACAAGATAGTTAATTGGGCCATTACACATTTTTTTTGTTTCCGTCTCTCCTGCGGACACAGCAAAAGTTAAGGCCGCACCGAGCTTTTGGCGCATTTATTGCACTCATTTAATGTATCATTTTTTTTACGTTAGAGAGGCCAGACAAACGAACAAGTGGGTCACCTGATGTTAAATGATCACCACTGTCCATAGACACCCGCAGCGCTTTACGCGATGCCAGTGCGTTGTCGGCCCTTGAAGCTTTAGTTCTGAAATTCATGTGTAAGATATTGAGGAAACACAATTACTTGTAGTTCACTCGAAAGAAAAAAAATCCAAAGTAGTCTCTAAAAAATAAAATAAATACTGCACGGCAGGTTTTCAGTTTTTGAATGTTGATAAAACAATATGTTTTCGAGGGCCTAGTGATGCTACGTTTTTAAAATATGTATTTGTTTTAGTGATACGATGAAAATACCTAAATGCACGCGCGGTCTGACCAACCTATCTTGAGCCACGGTGCTTCCCCCTTGTCCGTATAGTTAGTTGCGTAGTTCTCCTTCGGCCATCGGACGGGGAACTTGTGTCGCTTGCGCTTTAAGCACGGCTTTGATTCTAGCCGCTCTCACGCACACATACACGAGTGCATAGAATACCTAAAATTGATTAGGTAACGCAAGAAGCTCGGTGGGGCCTTAAGGGTCTATAGTCAATATTTTTAGGCGAAAATTTTGCAGTATTGATTTTGATGATAAAAATATGGTCCTAATTTTCCATAAAATTTTGTTGTGTCAGTTTCGTAACGAGCCTTAGAAACTTCCTTAGAAAACTAAACTTCAAAGTTTCCTCAACTAAATAAAAAAGTAGGCACACCATGTTTCCCATAATTTAAAAAGGTAAAGTGTATCATTCTTCACAATCAACGTTAGTCATAAATTAACTGAAACAATTACTTTGCTCACTCGCGACCTTAGATCCTTAGGACATTAGGTCGCGGGTGAGCAAAGTAATTGTTTCTGTTCATTAATATGGACCTCCGCAAAGTAACGCCTGATTTAGTAAATTGTTAGTCATAACATAAAGTGATTTATTTCTGAAACAGTATTTTATTCAGGTTTTTTTAAATGCCGTCTTTTGGGATGCAGTAAGTTAGGTTAGGTTTGTTTAATAACAATTCCGAAAAAAAAATCCGTTTCATAAATAAATTACTTTATTATACTTATAACTAACGCTGATTATGAAGACTGATACATGTCTTGTTAAATTATGTGGAACCATAGAGACACAAAATAGTATATTTTTTATCTAGGGACTAAAAGTAGCCAATATATACCCGAGGTGGTTAGCCACCCGAGCTTTAGCGAGGGTGTCTATTTATCCGAGGGTTTATATTGACTTTTAGTCTCCAGGTGAAAACTCTATTTTTCACTACGATATTGCGAGAAAAAAATCCAGTCCATAAAACTTTCATAGGTTTTTAAACAAATCTTTCTAGATTTCGGCGGCAAAAGATTATCAATTATGTCTTTTGCTTTTGCTCGACATCATAATTTTCACAATCACTTGACGACATTGTGAGAATAATCGATTTATTTTAATTGTTTACGATTTACGCTCTACAACAATTTCAAAGTTTTCGCGGTAAGTATTTACACATTTACACAGATATAACAAAATCGCATCGGCGAAACGGTCCATACACAAACTGGATAAAACAGAATGGCGCTACCTTCTTTGCGGAAAAGGCATAGAACTAAGACCACGTAGACTAAGAACGTAACATTTTCGTCATGAAAATGGTTCACACAATCTTATTTTTTTACATATATTTTGTTTTGCCACTAAGCAAGTACTGGCTGTTTGAGTATATCTAAGTCACTCGAAATGAATTAAAAAAATAATTACTTTTACTCCCTGGGGACTAAAGCACTCACTTTACTCCCGCCTCGTAAGGCTATATTGACCTACTTTTTGAGCATGAGAAGTGAAAAAGTATTTTTTGCAATTTAAAGTGAAAATGGCCAAATGAATCTTAAGTTTACTGACTTGGAGTCGCTATTTCTATGATCACAGGAGAGACAACTTTTGTTTCAGACGCTGTGTATGAAGCAATTAAATTATTTTTATTGTTATTGTTCAATAGTATTGTTCATTGTGACTTCGTATTATTTTAAACTAGTCAAATATTTAGAGTAAATAAATGTTTAAAGCTTTAGTTATTTTTTTTTAATACTATGTATCGTCAACCAGGCAATTCCTAACGACCTTTAACAACCGCTTTAGCCTAGTTGGTAGTGACCCTGCCTACGAAGCAAGAGGTCCTGGGTTCGAATCCCGGTAAGGGCATTTATTTGTGTGATGAGCACGAATATTTGTTTCTGAGTTATGGATGTTTTCTATGGTGGGTCCGTTTCGTGATAGTTGCTCTAAATTGTAATCTTTATGCCTGTTGTTTGTAGCTGTCACGAATAATTTTTTTTCTTTATTTTCTTTCTTTCTTTTCTATGTAGGTATTTAAGTATTTATTTATCTATATAAGTATGTTTATCGTCGTCTAGTACCCATAGTACAAGCTTTGCTTAGTTTGGGACTAGGTCGATTTGTGTAAGATTGTCCCCTAATATTTTATTTTATGTATTTTTAATTCCTTTAACACCCTAAGGTTCAATGAGCAGAAACAAGTAAGTACTTTGCTCACCCGCGGCAATATGATAGCTACGATGCAAGAAATGTGTGATCATGCAGTTCCTCCACCTCCACCTCTAGTCCCAGTAGTTTGGTTGATTAGTCCGGGGCCGAGCTACTGCCATACTTTTGTTCCCAATGGTTCGGTTATATTGGTGTGTAGTTCGGTTAATGACGTGCAAACAACTTTTATTATAAAAAGGAAAGCCGGCCAAGTGCAAATCGGATACGCCAAATAATCAGTATTTTGGATTGAGGGACAAACCTAACTTCGCCATTGGAAAAATGTTGTCCCTATACATCGACATAGGTCGTGGTTAGTTTATAAACTGCAATTTAGTTTGTAATCAATCAGTAATCACAAAAGAAACTTTTATTATTGTGATGTACAAAATTACCATTTTAGTTTTTTTTTCTTTACTTGTGTTATACATGTATAAGACATTGCTTCTTGTCAAATTTCATGATTCTAGGAAGGAAGTACGTACTCTACATTTAGGTTGTGATACGAATAAATGTTTTCTGTGATTACTTCATTTAGTAGTCGTTGGTCGGAGAATTTTCTCTGCCTAGAGACCTTGGGAGGTGTGGAGTGCTGTATTGTTTTGCTGTTGTGTTAGCTACAATGTGGACTATTGTTAGTTCTCCAAAATAGTTTAATTTACTGCCGAATCTCTCTTAAATAAGCAAATGCCCAGCTTAGTCAGATTTCCTTCCTTCGTAGTCGGGTTCTCTGACCATCGGACTATCCAGTCGTTAAGTATGAAAAACAATTTCCGTTTTTGATTATTTATTAGTTTTATTACTTTCACATCTTAGGCAAGGTTTAACTGTTGAAAAAACTTATTAAATTTGTAAATTTCTTCCTTTATCTTCTTGACTGATTATATAGCACTGTTTTCTTTTTATCTTCGTTTAGTTTTTGTTGAGGTTCGGAGACACCTGGAAAACATAATAAATTAAACTGAATCGAAGCAGTTATTGAATCCTACATTAGCAGAGGTTTTTTTCCATAACTGTTCTACCATTACAGATTATCTTGACCTAATGCGATAGAATATTAAAAACTTAAATTAATTATTAATTAATTATTATTATAAATTAATTATAACTAATTATATAACCTATTTATGTATAGCACAATACAAGCAGCGTTATCTTTGTGAGGATAATTGCATTAATGTCATATTTGACGCTCCAGATACACATGGATTTCATATAGAAAAAAAAAACAAGATAGCAAGCAAACGCACGCACGCACGTGCATAAGTATGCACGCACGCACACACATATATACTCACAAGCATTCGCATTTATTAGCAGGGTATTAAATTTTTAAATAGGTTCAGGACTTTCTAGTGAATGACTTTATTAAGCTTCAGTAATTAACTTCCAAAAACTAAGTTAGTACAGCACCAAACATCCAATATACACTAAATTTATCCTAAAATTATTAATAATTAAATTAAGCTTGTTGGCTCAGAAATCCCTCCCCGCGACGAACTGGAAACAAATGTCCCCATTACGCTCGCAGCATTGCCTCTCTGGATGGCTATGGAGATCTGCTGAACAAGCCACGATCCTGAACGAGCATCACAACCACGATCTCATAAACGGCGACCCAAGTCACCAAAAAGCTCCCGCGCTTCGAAGCCCCACGGCCCAGCCGTCTCAACTGCGACGGGAACGAAGTCATAAGTCGCCTCCAACTCGGAATACTTCGAGTGCTTAAGCACTAACTACTTAACTTCTATTTGCCTGACGCACCTTGTAAGAGCATCTTCTGCAGGATCAGGGCAGGTTCCTCGACGATGACACACATCGCCGTCGCAAACGCAATCGTGTACACGACATCACTTGCGAATGTAGTAAACTGTAATGTTAATTATTGTTACAGTATAATATAGACAACAAAGTCCAAGTATAAAAGGAAGAGCGATAGGCCCAATATGCTCCCTTGTGGTACATCTACTTTGATGGTCACAAAATTATGCTCTCACTCAAAAATGCTGCCTGCACCCTTCTGGGTTTAATATGATTGAGTTGTACTTAAGTATATACATGTGAATTGCATTTAATAAACAATACTTAATTCATTACATATTTAGACATTAAAAAGGCTAAATCGCTGCTTTTCTAAAAGAACGGTCTAATTCGAAATGATACGCTGTATAATAAGTTCCATCATCGACATCTCATCATCTAATCATCGATTAGAGCTTTGTTTTAGAAAAGCAGAGAAATGTTGAGCTTTGAAGCCAATTTTTATTGCTAATGCCTTCTTTACGATATCACCAGTATAATAGAATCAGTTGCGTAGCATACGTCTCTTTTACCAATTATTTTACCTCATCTCTACAACTACTAAAGGATAAATGACTATTAACTGACTTGTTAACCCTTCGTCCACTGTTAATTTGATAATAATATTCCAATGGAGGATTTTATCAACTGATATTATAAATAATGGTGATAGAATACAGTCGGCCAAAAATATGCTCTACCACAATACGGTTGAGGTTAATTTGCACGTCATGATACAACGAGGTCGTTGTTCCATTGCAATAATATGATAGCAGTGACTAATGGCTTTACTCAGTTAGAAAAGTCAACCTTAGCGATATTTAGATCTCACAGGAAGTTTTGTCACTTTCTTGGCCGACCGTGCAATGGCTCAGTTTTGGCTTTTAAATAGTTTCCGAATGGGCAAAGGGCTCAATGCTGATCAAATTATGGTACTGACCAGTGTTTCCATGTTGAAATAAATGGGAGTTATGGTGGTAGCGGCCTTGATTTCCTGAATGATCATGTGGAACAGAAACATCGAGTAGGAGATGCGCGCCACGAACTTCCAGAGCCGCAGGGACAGGAACCAGTTCACTGGACCTGCATGGAGAAGGCAGATGTATTGAATTCACAGATTAAAGACAAAGATGTATAGTCGACCAAGTAAGTGCTTTACCATTTTTAATGACAGTTCCTACATCAGAATAAAAACAATAAGGCTGATTGTCACATTGACTTGTGAGTGAAAATAGCCTTTGACGTTTTAAGCCGTACAACTGACATTGAACCTTAGGGTGGTAAAGGAATTTCTTGGTCGACTATACCTACTACAGCTCAATCAACTTTTCCTAAAACCCTAACCTAACCTAGCTTTTAAAAAACCCTTCATATCTCGAAAGATATTGATCCTAAGTATAAGTACAAGTATGGTCTCATTCAATACCTCGAAAATGACAACTCACTCGCCTTTTTAAAATTTCCCGTTGTCCACACCCCTGCGAGGGAGTAGCACCCCTAAATTTTGGTAGTACTTGGCCGATCCTCATATGAGAGAGAGAGAGAGAGAGAGAGAGAGAGAGAGAGAGAGAGAGAGAGAGAGAGAGAGAGAGAGAGAGAGAGAGAGAGATGTTTATTTACACATATTCGATACACAGGAAATACAGTTGACAGGAAAAGATACAAATAAAAATCATCGAATAGTATACATTGGGCCCTACTCAGCATAATGTTGCTGTTTTTCAGTGGGACCCATTTAAAAACCAAACACAAAAAAAAACAAACAACACATTGTGATGACACGAACGCCAGCGGAAAATGTAGTTCGCAACAAAACCTAGATAGGCATACAAACCGGAAGTAAGGATATCTAGTGCCAAGATAAAGTTAGAAACAAAGTTTCGCTGTGGTACATATTTTGCCGCCAAAATATTATACTATTTTTCCTATATGCTTGTCTCTGACAATCTGTAAAAGCCCTAGATTTATTTACCCCCGTAACCGTGAACGCAAGCTAATATCATCCAGCAGAGAACCAGCGACCAGGCGGGCCGTCTGAAGGAGTTGTTCATGCTGTCGATGAACTGGTTGTCCCAACCCGGTTGCATGCAGGGGTGTACGATGTAGACGACGTACACAAACGTGGCCAGCGACAGAGCGTTAAATAAAACTATTGTCCACTGAAAAAATAAATTATGTTCAAGAAAACAAATGTGCAGAAGTACAACGTATCATAAAATGAATCCAGAATATTTGAGGCGATAATTGATTAAGTCCAATTGGACACTCTTGTAATTATTTAAAATAATTTCAAAGTTTTTTTTTATTGTGGTTGATAAATGTTGCACTAGATCTGTTAAATAAAACCTTCGATTACTTAATAGTGACTGTTACTAAGGTCGTGGTTTAGTTGTTGCCTGTGCAGCATTAAGTCTAAAGAACAATTTTATTTATGAATCACAAACCAAAGTGCTTGCCAAAGCTCCTAAAGCCGCAAGACACCCACTGTTGAACATAGGTATCATCATCATCATCATCATAGCCAATCCGTCCCACTGCAGGGCTTCTCTCAGAATGAAAGGGCTTGGGCTGTAGTTCCCACGCGGGCCCAGTGCGGATTGAGAACTTCACACGCACCATTGAGTTTCTTCTCAGGTGTGTGCAGGTTTCCTCGCGATGTTTTCCTTCACCGTAAAAGCTAACGAAAAATTTAAAATATTTTTTCACCATTCAAAACATAGGTTTCCCTCAGAATATTACAATGAATGACAAATTGCCACTTTTCACCGGTTGTCGGCAAATCCCCGTGATGTCGGCGGTTTTCTTAGGGGGGGGGGTCTTGCTGCGTCTTTTGATTCCTGGTCACCACTCGAGAACCTTTCTTCCCCAAGAGTTACTTTTGGTGCTGTAGCCAGGATTGCTGTTACCTGTGGCAATTTAATCTTCTGTCCTCTGAAGACGTGCAAGATGTATCCGAACAACATGCCAATGAAGAAGGGCGGCGATCGCACCACAGTATTAAGATTATAATACAGCATGTACTCTTGAACATTTCCCGTTGCCACCCTAAAAAATGCTATAAATTAATCCCCTTAGTTTATATAATATGCAAAAATACGGTGTAAAAGTGTACCTTCTGGGAAAATGTACCATCAGGGAAAATGCTCTATCTGAGAAAGTACACTTTACAGGAAAGCGTACTCGTTGATAAGTGCACTTTTTGCGATAGTGCACATTCATAGATTGCTGGTTGCAGCTACCAAATTATGTAGAGGACCAAATTATGTAGAGGCCGCTACTGAGTTTCCGTATGGCTCCTTGTTGAGGTTGTTGAAGATAAAGTTAAAGATAACAAGGTAGTATAACGAGACCATGTATCTTTTACGTTTATTTTAAGACGTCAGAGAAAGCGTTAAGGTCGCACCGAGCTTCTTGCGCTTATAAATTTTAGGTATTCTATGCACTCGTGTATGTGTGAGTGAGAGCGGTTAGAATCAAAGCCATGCATAAGTGCAAGCGACACGAGTTCCCCGTCCGATGGCCGAAGGAGAACTAACACAACTAACTATGTATACGAATAAGGGGGAAGCACGACGGCTCATGATAGGTTTGTTAGACTGCGCGTGTATTTAGGTATTTTCATCGTAATACTAAAACAAATACATTTTAAAAATGTAGTATCACTAGGCCCTAGAAATCATCTTGTTTTATTAACATTCAAAAAGTCATGACCTGTCGTGCAGTATTTACGCCGTACTCTGGATTTACTTTATTTTTTAGAGACAACTTTCGATTTTTTCTATAGAGCAAACCACTAGTAATCGTGTATCGAAAAACACTGGTCACTAGAGTGAATCCTCAAATATCTTACACAAGAATTTCAGAACTAAAGCTTTAGTAATGATACAGCAAGGGATTAGGTACATGAATGCAATAAATGCGCCAAAAGCTCGTTAGGGCCTTAAGATTAATAGTGCAGTATTAGGTGAAAATGTGCTGTTGTCGGCGCTGGGACGTATAATTATTAAAGTAGAACGCGATTCTAATTTAAAAAGAGTTGTGCGGTTTTGAACCGTAGTCATCCTTCTAAATACTTAAGCGTACTTTTAGAAAAAGTGCACATTTCGGGCAGTGAGTTTGATGAGCCTAAGACATACAAGACATACCATCGATATTTACCATTGTACAGTTGCCGAAATAGAAACATGGTAGATGACGAAGTAGCAAAAGGCGAGGGTTGCGGTAAGGGAAGCGAACAAGCCGGTGGCGAGGGCGTTCCACGCGGCGCGGCGGCTTCCCAGCACCCAGTACAGCACGAGCGGAGAGATGACATACAGCTGCATATCCACTGACAGATACCACGGTACGCACTAGGGCAAAAGTATATAGGTGATTATTATCATCAGCCTAGTCTTGGCTAGTTCTAACCAGCAAATAAAATATAGAAGATAAGTTGATTAGCCGAATATAAGATGACTAGCTCCGTCCGCATGGAATTAGTAATTTGGGCAGCTTATTTTTTATCCAATTTGCTTTTTCATCAATTATGGCTCTCCTTAGATCCTTTACCTTTCTACAACCAGTAAAACGCAAAATCCCGTTTTTTCTCGTTCCCGTAAGAATTTCGGGAAATGCTTTATTAATGCTCCCCTACACTCCCCAAGGAACCCACTTGCCTAATTTCAGCTTTCTACGACCAGTAAAACGAAAAATCCCGTTTTTTCTCGTTCCCGTGGGAATTTCAGAAAGTTCTCTCTCAATGCTCCTCTGCACTCCCCAAGCAACCTACATGCCGAATGTCAGCTTTCTACGACCAGTAAAACGAAAAATCCCGTTTTTTCCCGTTCCCGTGGGAATTTTGTAAAGTCCTCTCTCAATGCTCCTCTACACTTCCCAGGCAATCTACATGCCGAATTTCAGCTTTCTACGACCATTAAAACGAAAAATCCCGTTTTTTCCTTATCCTGTGGGAATTTCCGAAAATCCTTAAAACTGTTTTTTACTGTTATAATTACCTATTTCTATGCCAAATTTGAAGAGTCTAGTAATTATAGTTCATAGGATTCCGTCGAACTGAATATATAAATCCCGTTTTTTCCTTATCCCGTGAGAATTTTGAAAAATCCTGAAATTAATGTTTTAACTAATGTAATACCTACTTGTGTATCAAATTTGAAGAGTCTAGTTATTATAGTTACTGAGATAGGGTCACTCGGAATCCATTATATAATCCCGTTTTTTCCCGTTCCCGTGGAAATTCCCAAAAATCCTTCCTCAGTAGATATCTGCAAAATTTCAAGTTTCTAGGTCCAGTGGTTTGGGCAAAACATTAAAAACGACACCCATATTGATATTTAGACATTTCAACCCCATCGCACCCCATCCAGGGAGATGGTATGTTACGTATGCCACATCAGATTTTAAAACCGTTGTTATTTTCATAACCAGCGACCCGATAAACCATAGAAACAACACCCATGTTGATTTTCAGACTTTGTTACCTCTTTCCCCCTTTTAGGGGTTGAATTCTCAAAAAACCTGAAACACGTGTTTACTCATATATCATTAGGAGTATTTCTGTGAAGTTTCGAATAAAATAGTCGAACTAATCTTGTTTCCCCACTTTCACTTTGAACCCCCTTTTTACCCCCTTAGGGAGTGAATTTTGAAAAATCCTTTCTTAGTGCACCCCTAGACCTTATAAGGAACCTACATGCCAAATTTGGAATCTCTAGGCCCAGTGGTTTGGGCTGTGCGTTGATATGTCAGTCAGTCGGTCAGTCAATCAGTCAGTTTCTTCTTTTATATATTAAAGATGAGAGTTACGTTTAGTTTAATAATAAGCCGTGGTGGTCTAGTGGTTTGAACTATGGTCTCTCAAGCAGAGGGTCGAGGTTTCGAACATTGACGTACAATAAAACAACTAGACTCCCAATCGCTTAACAAAAGTTCCTCAAAAAACGTCCGAGCGGCGTTGTGTGTACGTATACATCAATTTATACATATAACATTAACAGCATTCATTCAAATTAACACCTTATTTCGTAGCAGTAATGTTTAATGTCAATTGAATACGATCGTTAGAAGTAGTGACATGACGTCACGCGCTGGAAACCGCCTAAAGAGTAAAGAATGCAGTGGAGCGGTCATGTGAAGCGGGGTTTCTTTTTTCACATGAGCTTGATTACGGTGCGAAAGAGACATATACGAATACGGGGCGAGAAGTGACGTTGTAATCAACGCGCGGTCGAAACACAACTGAACCAAAACACTGCACAATAGACGCGTGTGCAGACTTTTGCTTCGGACAATTTTTGAGCGTGATTCGGAGTCTAGTTGTTTTATTGTACGTCATTGGTTTCGAAACCGGGCTCGCACCTCTTGACTTTTTCGAAATTTATGTGTGAAATTACATTTGTAATTTACCATGAGCTTTACGATGAAGGAAAACATCGCGAGGAAACCTGTACACAGCTGAGAAGAAATACAATGGTGTGTGTGAAGTTCCCAATCCGCACTGGGCCCGCGTGGGCTTACGGCCCAAGTCCTCTCATTCTGAGAGGAGGCCTGTGCCCTGCAGTGGGACGTATATAGGCTGGGATGATGATGATGATGATGACTTGTATGTTAAAACTAGCCAAGTTTCAATTAAGCTTCAATAGGGATGTTGACACCATTAAAAAAGAATTTGAAGACACGACTCCAGTAAAAAAACGCTTTATTTCAGCCCTGAAAGTTAGATTAATTCTCGATTAAATGCAAAATTAGAGTTTTTGTTGCTTTAAAACAAATAAATATTTAGTTGATTGAGCATTGCGAACAATGACGTCATATGTCGCTATTGTCATTCAAACTCTATGGGAGATTGTGTTTTGACAGCTCATGAAAAGAACGTCAGTTGATTGGTGGTGTCAACATCCCCATTAAACATAAGTTAAGCATACTTTGTGTGAGTCGTTCCACAGTTCAATTTCAGAAAAAATTCTTACTTTGTACTGTTTGTTATCTTCTCTTCTGTACTGCTTGTTATCGAACTCCTCAGAGACGGTTTGACCGATTTTTACGTTTTTTTTGTAGGTCTGAGAAAAGATCGTAGGCTAATCGTATTTTTTATACCCCTATTCTTCGCAGACGGAGTCGCTGGCATCAGCTAGTATGCGTATAAGATTGTCATGTGAAAATATTGGTTACCAAGTGGCCAGGGTTTGCAATGTTTTGAATGTGCAACAGCGCGCTCCACCAATAGCGGCGGCAGCGGTCGACAGAGATGGCCACATAGTGCCAGTCGGGTCCGTCAGACATGCGGTGCATCAGCGACGCCTGCAGCAGCACTGCGGTCGCCAGCAGAGGAAACAGCCGCAGGAAGCGGTTCAGGTAGAACCAGTGCAGATTCCTCAGCAGCGACACTATGTAAGAAAACTTGAGTAAGCCCCCTCTCGCTGTTTCCAATTGCTAATCCTCTGAAAGCCTCTGTTGCTGCAAAAGGCAGCACCTACACCCCATTTCATTATAATACCTCTCCCCCTCCCCAATTCCCTCACCTTTTCCCAGGGCCGACAACGCACTGGCATCGTGTAAAGCGCTGCGGGTGTCTATGAACAGTGGTGATCATTTAACATCAGGTGACCCACTAGTTCGTTTGTCTGGCCTCTTTAACATAAAAAAAAAATGCCAAGAGTGAATTTGAACTTTGAAGAAACATGTGTAGGCCGCTATTGGACGTAGTTTGAGCGATTATAATGGGTGGACGGCGTTGTACTTAGGGACGATAGTTCTTGACAGCTTTAGTTGTTTAGTCGACCAAGGGTTTACTTACTATTTTTAGGGTTCCGTACCTCAAAAGGAAAAAACGGAACCCTTATAGGATCACTTTATTGTCCGTCCGTCCGTCCATCCGTCTGTCAAGTCAAGACCCTTTTTCTCAGGAACGCGTGGAGGTATCAAGCTGAAATTTATATTAAATACTCAGGTCTACTGTCCTTTAGAGCTGTGAAAAAATCAAACTTCTAAGCCAACGCAATCAAAAGATACAGCCGTTTATGCCGCAAATTTCCGCAAATTTTCGAAACTCGCAAGGGAATCAAAACCTACAGGGTACTTCCCGTGAACTCAGAATCTTGAAATTTGGTACGAAGCAACGTATTATAGCACAGATAAAGGAAAAATTACGAAAAACATAAATTTTTAACGCAATCAAAAGATAAAGCCTTTTATTCCGCAAATTTTCGCAAATTGTCGACACTCGCAGGGGAATCAAAACCTACAAGGTACTTCCCGTGAACTCAAAATCTTGAAATTTGGTACGAAGCAAGGTCTTGTAGCACAGATAAAGGAAAAATTGCGAAAGCATAATTTTTTTTGTCTGTCTGTCTATATCAATAACCAATCTATAATGATCCCACACTGCGCACATTTTGCTCAGGAGCAGGGGTCTGATAAGACTGGATGTTCATAGATACATATAAATTTGTACGGAACCCTCGGTGCGCGAGTCCGACTCGCACTTGGCCGGTTTTTTTTACACTTGCTGCATCAAAAAACGTAATAAAGCTGACTGTCTTATTGACCTGTGAGTGAAAATAGTCTTTGATGTTTTAAGGCGTACAATTGATATTGAACCTTCGGATGGCGAAGGAATGCCTTGGTCAACTATACCATGGAATCGTGTCACCCACGTCGCACCCAAACTCGCAAAAGATGAGAAGAATCTATTACGGTTTTGGTGGGTATATTTCATGCTCTAACCAGTGGCGTAGCGTGCCTTGAAGGGGCCCTGTCTCAAAATTAGTTGGCGAGCCCAAGTTAAAGGTAAAGATTTCTCACAAAAGAAACACAAAAGCAATAGTTACGTTAGGGGCCTCTGTAGCCCGGGGGTCCCGTATCATTGATACGGCTGATACGGCGGTAGCTACGCCTCTGGCTCTAACCTTGCTTCATTTTGTTGACGCTGGTATACACCAGCAGCAACCCGGTCAGAGTGAAGAAGGAGTCCACAGCGAGGTCGCCGGAAACCATCCATACAGCTCTCTTCTTCCGTAGCCACTACAAAAAGATTGCTCTGTATGTTATCGTGGAGGATATTATCCAGTTATCTAGAGTTCTGTATGCTCGTTAACTGAACAGATCGCTTCCAAACTCTTACTAGTACCATCGTCCAAATATACTGGGCCGGTTCTTTTAGTTCTTTTAATAGTCTATGCATGGTTTGCCGCAGACTCAATATTCGTTTCGTTCCTTTTTGCTATCTCACTCTTACTCAAACTACCGGTAGTACATTTAAGGAATTGTTCACTATGTTAAATTTGATTCGATTGTAGCTTGGCTGGTACAATTGACAACCTTTCATTTTTTTTAACACCTGAACATTACTGCAGGAATCGAAAGAGTTTCGCCTCGTGAACACGGAAAAATATTTATTATAATTTATTTCTCCATATTTAAAAAAATACAACATATTTAAAAACATATATGTACTTACAAATACTTCCACAGAATAGATTGTTTCCTTTACCCTTTACACTAGAAAAAAGAGCTGTCATAATTTTAAATTTGATAACAACCTTAACGTCAAATTTACGTCATCACTTTTTTTAATAGAGACTAGAAAAAAGTAATGGATTTATTCTATCGTTACGCTCTTTTAGAATAAGCACATCTTTAAAAAATTGTAACAAATTAATTAAAAATCCTAGTGAAAATTTAAAACTATCAGCGTCTTTCTCTTTCCAAACAGAATACAGAGAACAAATCAAATTATAGTCTTAGAAATATGAACTGTTGTCAATTGGAGCTATACTCGATATATTGTACTACATGTATGTACTTAGAGCAGTAAGTACATGGGAATAGTTAATTTTAGTATCTACAGTATCAGGAACTAATCCTTTTTAATACTTAGCATGTGTATAAGGGCAAAAATTCGAACGTTCCGCTCGTGCCTAAAATACAACGTTCCCAAAATATCAGAATTTTCAAAATACTACTTTCTTTTGAGAACGTCGTATTTTAAGCACGTTTCAATCGCCTCGATTTCTTGCTCACATTTTTACGAATCAACTATAGATTGTTATAGCGTTTTCGGTTAGGTATTTATAAGAGACCTTTTACTTTTACTAGATAACTAGAAAGTGTATCAGAGTCTTTTGTCATTTCTACAATAATGTGTCCACGAAACTGATCCGGAACAAACGCTCGAATGACGACCATAACTGTTCATTCATTCATTCACTACTCAAGCCTACAGATACCCGAAACAGTACTTGCCTGATACAACTCGAACCTATTCATCACATTGCGTCTTGGCGAAAAAAAGTACTGCCAGAAGGTGTGGAAGATGATGATGAGCAGAATGGAAAGGGATCGGATGCCGTCGAGGCAGTCGAGTGCCCTGGGCTTGTCGAAGGTCAGCAGCCGGCGCGTGTTGGAGTACATTGAGCAGATGCAGAGCAGCGCACTGACTTGGGAGGGGTCTGTTGGATAGAACAAAATCTTACTAATATTAGAAGCCTTTAGTCCCATCTTTAGGCTATTCTGTCTATTTAAACATGATATTAAGGTGGCGGGGTGCAGAGGTGGTCGCTTGTTTGTGGCGCTGACCGTACTAGTACTAGTAATAGTAATAGTTTTATTTTATTTCGTTTATGTCCTTAGTTATAATAATCTTAAATATTTAAAGACACAAACACACACACACACACACACACACTTACTTTATGCATGTATAAACATAAACATATTTATAGATTATAAATGTATAGCTATAAGTACGTAAGAATGTGATACCCATAAGTTTGTTCGTTCGATGTCGCTTCTAGTCACCCTAACTCGGTAAGTTACCTGCACTTTACAAAGATAAAGCTAGTGACAGATAAGCGACCAGACCCTATTTCTGAAGCACTAAGAGTCATAGTACAATGTTTAACGAGTTTGTCACTAGCAAACCGAAATCACCGCATTAATCACCTTGTTTTGTATTGAAGTGTATCGGCAGATATTTGTTACTTTTGTTAAATTACCCTCTTTGTTTTTTTTTTTGTTTCTTTTGCTCATTCCATAAAATATATTAATTAAATAGCTGTACCTAAGTTCTCATGTAAGTGAATTGTAAAATTCTTAATGGGAATAAAGAATCTTAAACCTTAAGATTGTAACTAAGTATAAGAAAAATTTTTTTTTTGTAACATTAATTGCAATAAACAGATTAAATTTTAATTTTTTTTTTTTTTTAGTTCAATTTCCTAGTTGTAAATTAGTTTGCGATGACCAGTCCGGCCTCTGTTAATGAGGAACAGTTGAAGCTTACCCCTTTTCAACATAAATATGTGTCGCAGTTCGTAAGATGTGCTGATGAGAGTCAACATTCCAATCACTGAGAAAATGGTCCTGGAATTAAAAACGAAAAGATATTATGTTAAGGGCAGGTCTAAAAATGAAATTATGCAAAACAAACATGTTTTAGCCTCTTTAATTTCAGTGAGAAGGGAGGTTCCCCGCGCGAGTAGTATTAATAGCCCCCGTTCCCACTATGTCGTGTGTCGTTCCGTTTTTTAATCGTGCGTTCCAGTTTGTATCGAAATCGTGTCCGACAAGTGTGAACAGCTTCATACAAAATGTTCTGCCATTCGAACGCACGATTAAAAAACGGAACGACACACGACATAGTGGGAACGGGGGCTTTAGCTTGTCCGTACGCGTCTGGCTGCTGTGGTCACGATCGCTGCCGCCGCAGTACTTTGACCTCCGATTTAAGTGTCGAAACTCAAGTCGAAATCGGAGGTCTAATATCAATCGGAATCTACGCAACTACTAACATCTGACCACGACATATTCACACATTTAGATAGTGATAATCCATAATCATTCGTCCTGGATTATCAATTTAAAGAGTAACCAATTTAAATTATTTGTTTTTATCAGCACTACGTTTGTTCACCTTCGAAAAACTTTATAATTTTTAAAAATCTTAGGTTTCGTTGCCACCGCTTTCACCATCTCGTTCTGTCATCATCTTCTACCTTTTGATAGAACCCTTCCCTACCCAGCCCTCCCCTGTTGAGTTTCTTCTCAACATTGTATTTTCCGAACCAATGGTAGATTCTTTGACGTTCATTGGAGCTTCAATTTAAGCCTAAATTGAATAAAACATTTTGATTCTGACTTTGAAATGCGATAGCAAGAGTCAGCGTCTTAAACAATATGGTTTCTGGTAAGGAGTCATTATTCGAGTGTTTGTTCCAAATCACTTTCGTGTGCACATTTTTGTAAAAATACAGAACCTCTAATAAATAACCGAAAACACCATGAACCGCGTTGTTTAAAGTAGGTAATTGTTACAGTTAATTTGGTGATGAGAGTGCGGCGTACTCGAAAAACTCTTTCGTTTTTAAAAAGCTTCAATTTTGAAGTACACAATTTTAGCTTACTTACGTGCCAACGTAATCGGCTGTAACGAAAGGCTTGTCGTGCGGCAGCCGGCAGTACTGCGCCGTGTAGTTGAAGCCGAGTACGGGGTGCTCAGTATAGGGCGCCAACACCGCCTCCACGGCACACGACTTGGGGACACACACCGCTAGAGACAGGGACTCGCCAGAATACTTCTGCATCAGATCTTTGGGCAACGTTACTTCCGTCCAGGTCACATTCTCTGATACTGAGACGCCGGTCAATGAGGGTATCCTGACAGTAGGAGGCATCAGTGGAGCTCGGATCAAGCAATATTTGCCTTGGATGTTGGAGTCGGGGAAGTCTTGGTTTATGGCCAGGCATTGGTGGTAGTTGCCTAAGCTGTACAAGTTACCACCGAGCAGGCCTTCAGGTTCGCGGAAGCTTGCGTCATAGACTGTCAAAAGCAAAAATATTTTATCAGCAGGATACAGTTTGAACCTTGTTAGTTGTTTGTTTAAGTACTTTTACATGTTGCTCAACATTAATAACAAAAATGTTTTTGGCACAAATACTATGTTTGAATGTTCTTAAACAGTTTACATCGCATTAAAACTTAGCAAATATGAGCGGAGCTCGGTATGTTCGGTAAAGTTTGTCGTCAACGCTGAGATATAACTGAGAGGCACTCACAGTCAGCCCGCCTCATGCCGGCCAGGTGGCGCGCGCACAGCGCCGGCTGCAGCGCTGCTCGGTACAGCTCGTCGTCGAACAAGTCGTCAGCGCTGCGCACGCCCAACACCCAAACAAGGAACAACACAGCACGCATTGTGGCAGCACATAGGAAACCAGTAACTGGTCCACTGCTGCAAATTTTGTCAAACAAAATTAATTTGCTGTTACGAGTATTGAAGATACTAACTCATGCAATGCGAAACGTGCGGAGTGAACAGTTTCGTTAGACTGTTTCTTATACCAACGATACCTATCGATATTGTTTCAAGATCAACTATCGCTAGTAAAACTATTGATGCAACGCTTGTTTATTTAGTCGATGTTGTCGACAAGACGTGACAACATCTTTATGAAAATTTCCGGTGTTAATTTTCTGCAGAGGTGTTCATTTGAACTTACTCAACCACTACCAACCTCAACAACCACAATTAGGTACAGCCGTTCTAAACCTATGCACGTAACAGTCGAGAAAACTGAATCGCTTAAAAGGGTGGAACCTCGTCACAGTCAATTTTTCGACGATTTCTTTGGCAGATGTAGGGAATGTCAACATGACATTTGAAATAAAAAGGTTCCATCCTGGTTGGTACGCAATTCAGTTTCCTCGACTGTACATACAGTGCCTGCTAGATTAATTTTGTGGTAACTGTATACTTAAATTTTGACCGCCTCACAAAAAGAAAAGGGTACACGTCAACGTCATCAATACATGTCCAGCATTCAAGTCGAAATTAAACCTTTTACAATGGAAATAAATCCCTATATTATAGGCTAGACGGCTTGTTCCGTGGCGTACAGAGTACGTCAATAATATATAATATGATGATGACAATGATGGAGAATAATATACTTTCCTCGAAAGCTCATCATCTATCGAGTGAAGGCAGTTTTTTCAAGGACACACGCCACGTCTGTTAATACTATCGTTTTTATGAGGCCGGTCGCAAATAATGTAGGTACCTAAACTGCAATGAGAAATTATTATTAAAGTCCTAATGTTATAAATGTGAAAGTTTGTATTTCTGTGTCTGTTAATCTTTCTCTCTATAATATAGCCGATGATTTTTGGACTAAATGTGATATCGTCGGGGGTAGTGAAAATCCGCGTAACGGACATGATTCCGCGTATCTGACCAAAGTCTATTTCTAATTTTTAATGCAAATTCGTTGAAATAATAAAAAATGAACTTATAACCATTCCCTGTACAACCAGATCTCTCTATTGTAGCACCCTTCCCTAATGTTAAAACTCAATCAAATTTACGCTACAGAGTAGAGATGTTTCGGACTTGGTTCCATCGGAACAAGTAGGATTTTTTAAATTTGAGTTATCAGAGGCGGAGGCAAAAGTTGTTTTAGCCTCTTTCATTTCAGTGGGAAGGGAGGTTCCCCGTGCGACTGGTACAAACTTGTTAGTACGCGCTGGCCGATCACGATCGTCGCCGCCGCAGTACTTCGACTTCGACCTCCGATTTAAAAGTGTCGGAATCGAAATCAAAATCGGAGGTCTAATATCAATCGGAAGTTCTGACTTTAGCAATTGGAGTTGAACCTCCGTAACATCTTTACTACGGGGCGTGCCAAAGAAACAACATACTTGTACGCACATCGAAAACCGTAACTTACTCTTCTGGCGGCATTCGGTTCAAAGCCAGACTTGGTGTGTTCAGATGGAAGCGGTAAACGATTCACGTGTTAATGTGTTCCCTGCATGTCTTTTTCTCAGGATGGATTTGAGCCCAAAACGTAACGCTCTTCAGGCTTCAGACAATTTAGCAAATACAAAAGCTATTAAAACATAAATTTTTACCATTATACGAAATACACTATGTCCATCAGAGGACAATTTTGATAATGTGTACTATTTTGTCTTTATTCGGTAAAAAAACTAAAAAAGCGAAATATGAGAGGTAATGATAATGAATGATGGATGAACGGTGACAACGCAAGTCAAAATAATCAAAAACAATGCTTAGGATGGCTTTCTACCAGAGATGTGCTATGCTATATTGCTATGGATGGGTTTGATATCCACCAATTATATTCATTGTTCCTTAAATTATCTAAGATTGTTCCCCATAACATTGCCTACAGCATAGTCTATGCGAGAGAGTTGCTACTTACAGACTGTGGGTCAGGTACACTCAAAGGACTTACTTTCAGTATGTATAAAGTGCTCTGTGGGAGTTACATGTATAAAGTACTCTGTGCTTAAAATCGCTGTCAATTGAAATTGCGAACAATGTAAATAAACCATTTAATGAAATATCCATATTCCAGCACTTGTTTATTGTATTAATGGTTTAGGATAGTGTTGTGGTAAGTATTGATTAAATAACACACGGATTTAGCAGTATTTGATGAGGGAAAATGGAAATTAAAGACATTTTAAATACAAGGTTTGTTTACATTGTTTGCAATTTCAATTGACTGTCAGTTTACGCCTTTAGGGTGCTGTTGCGGCTGCCGCGGTACTGCAGCGCCTCGTCTATATTTGTGGAAGCACGCACCGATAATTTCGATGCTGTGTGGCGCAAAAAACCTTATGGACATTAATGGACAGGATGCATGGCAGCGGTAATGGCATCCTAAAGATGATTTCAAATAGATACGATTGCCCTTTGATGTGGAAACTCGCCGAGAGAACAAAATCTCTATTAATTATTATTATTGATTTATAACATTTAGACTAAGATTTATTAATAAAACGGTGGAGCTTTTGTGTTGTCTGAATAAAAATTGAGGGTAGTTGCAATAGAGAGATCTCTCTCCAGGCAGATGTTATGCCTGGGGACCGAAGTCCAATGGATGAAAGTTGGAAGTTGTATTTATGCAGCCGAGTTGTGAAACTTCGATAGCGTGATGTAGGATTGTAGTAATTAGTTCCTTATGTGATGACTAGATGGCGCTAGTAGTCGCTACAAAATTATTAATATTGTTAGATCACACCTATTCGGAACGCGCTTCTTGAACGCGATGCCATGACAGCGGCTGTCATATTCGGCGGCAAAAGCTCGGGCTGTCACTTGACAACCCACGGTTCGCGGCGTCAACGTTCCTTATCAATAAATTACACATATATTAAAGCTTTTTCTAACATCAGAAGTGGGAAACGATTCAATAAAACTCACAAGGCCGTAGTGTTAATCGCGCGTGTTGTTTCGAATATGCCTAGAGATAAGGAACGTTCGCGCAGCAGATCCCGCCGTCGCGAAAGGGATCGTAAGCATCGCAAGCGATCACGTACGCACACACCGGCGCCGCCACAACCAGACTTTAGTTCAATGTCTACGACGCTTAATTCAATCTTGTCGCGTATTAATGCTTTAGAAAATAGCAGCGGCGGTTGTTCTACGCCAGCTGTTATCATTACCGCTGAGGTGCAGGCAAGTGAACGCGTCACAAACAAACAAGCATCGTCAGAAATACCTGTAAGTAATATACCTAATGTTGATTCGACACCTCCCGCCTCTCGGGCGAGTGAGAACTTGGTGCCCACTTCTACTCCTGCTCAAGAATTAATTGAAGCAATAAAATCTCTAAGACCTGTACGATCACAGACCTATTTTGTGTCTAATTTTGACCCGTCTATTCATGACATAGATGATTGGTGTAAAGAAGTAGAAAGGGTTGGAAGCTCTCGAACGGCTGGGACGACTACGAGTGTTTATCGCGTGTAGCGGGTTGTTTGAAAGGTGACGCGCGCACTTGGCTGCACGATTGGGTGTCAAATGACCGATCGTGGCGCACATTTGTGAAAGAATTTAAGACTTTATGTCCACGTAGACTTGATTACGCGAATATTTTATATGACACTATGAGCACAAACTCTGATAAGTACGCGACGTATGCCGAGTACGCCAGGCGTACGCTACTTCGTTTAAAGATAGTCAAAGGACTCAGTGACGATTTGATTGTGTTAATTGTCATTCGGGGCATTAATGATCCGCAAGTAAGGGCGGCTGCGGCGAATGCGAATTTGACATGTGATGATTTGGTGTCATTTTTATCTATTTACGTTAAATCTAGTCGCAATAAACCGGAAATGTCTTCATCTGTGACCAAAAAACATTCAATGTCGGTCCGAACTGATTTAAAGTGTTTTCGTTGTGGCCAAACGGGCCATAAAAGTTTTCATTGTCAAAAAAGACCTAAAGTACATAATGATCTTGAGACGGATGCGGCCGCGAGCACCTCTACGACGAATAAATCGACTACTAATCGCTGCACATTTTGTAAGAAATCTGGTCATACGGAGCAGACATGTTTTGCGAAAAATAGGTTGAACCGCGCAACAAACGTAAGGTCAATTTGTGTATAGAACGGACGCATACCGGTGATTCGGCTACTAACGACATTACGACCGCAGTTATACAGGGTGTCCCTATTGATGTATTGATTGACAGTGGAGCTCTTAATGTGTCGTTAATATCTTCGGATGTATTAAAGTATTTCTCACACAAGTTGAAACCCATCAATTGTACATTAAGAGGGATCGGAGGTCAAGATATAATGGTTGAGCATTGCGTTACTCTGACCATAGAATTCAGCGAAATCTCTATCGAGACGGATCTAATCGTGATGCCTTCGCAATATATTAGCTTCCCAGTCATTATTGGCACAGATGTTTTAAATCGTGATGGAGTTACTTTTGTTCGCACGAAAGTCCGACAGTATCTTACGCATTCAGCCATAACTACTAACCACGTCGCTACCGTTACAGCAAATATAGATGCTTCGATAAACACACCATTGCAAGGACAACCCAAAGAGCTGCTAATATCTGTACTCGACGAATACTCGGAATTCCTCATTACGGGTACCGCTAGTAGCACTGTAAAAACCGGAAAAATGACAATAAATCTTACCAATCAAACGGCCATCGCTTACCGACCGTATAAACTCTCCCATCAGGAGAAGTTGAAGGTTCGTGAGATTATACAAGACCTTTTATCTAAGGGCATTATACGAGAGTCAACGTCTCAATACTCGAGCCCTATAATCTTAGTAAAAAAAAAAGACGGATCCGATAGAATGTGTGTCGACTATCGCGCTCTGAATCGACTCACCGTCAGGGATCGTTACCCGTTGCCATTAATAGAGGACCACATCGATCGTTTGGGTAAATGTAATTTTTTTACTAGTCTTGACATGGCAACTGGCTTTCACCAGATCCCAATAGACGAGGAGTCGATTCACAAGACTGGTTTTGTCACTCCAGAGGGGCATTATGAGTACCACAAAATGCCCTATGGATTAACAAATTCACCAATAGTTTATCAACGCATCATTAACGAGACATTACGCACCTTCATTGAAGCAGGATCTGTACTCGTTTACATCGATGATGTACTCATTATGAGTTCTACGATTGAAGAAGGCATAGAGCTGTTAGGACGAGTTCTCAAAACATTAACTGAAGCGAGTTTTTCAATAAACGTACGCAAATGTTCATTTCTGGCTACTGAAGTAGAATATTTAGGAAGGCTGATTAGTATGGGTCAGGTTAGGCCGAGCCCTCGTAAGATAGATGCTTTGATCAATTCTTCGCCTCCGACTAACGTTAGACAAGTTAGACAGTTTCTGGGGTTAGCGGGTTATTTTAGGCGTTATATTGAGGGCTACGCATTAAAAACAGCCTGTATGTCACGCCTACTCCAAAAAAACGCATCAATTCACTGGGGCCCAGAACAGGAGTCGGCCCGCCAAGACATAATTACGCGACTGACGACAGAACCTTTACTCTCTATTTTTGACCCTGAATTAAAGACTGAGGTTCACACTGATGCGAGTAGCGTAGGGTATGGAGCGATATTGATGCAGACCCATGTAGACGGCAAAAAGCGAGTTGTTGCGTATTTCAGCAAGAGCACACAGGGCGCGGAGAGCAGGTACCATTCCTACGAGCTTGAGACCTTAGCGGTCGTCAAGGCACTGCAGCACTTCCGACACTATCTAATTGGTGTCAAGTTCAAACTCGTGACGGACTGCAATGCTTTGAAGGCCACTGAAAATAAAAAGGACCTGCTTCCTCGTGTAGCTCGCTGGTGGGTTTACCTGCAAGATTTCACATTCGAAATTGAGTATAGGAAAGGTACTATGATGAGTCATGCTGATTACTTGAGTCGCAACCCAATAGTTAATGTTAACCAAATATCCCGACCTCGTAACTGGGCTCAGATAGCGCAGGCAGCAGACTCCGAAACCGAAAGACTCATACAACAACTTCAGGAAGGTCAGTTGGATTCTTCTCGCTATGTTTATCAAAACGACACGCTTTACTATCGCTACGCGGTGTCGGGTCAAGGTACTAGACTGTTGTGCTATATTCCCAAAGGCCATCGACTGAGTCTTCTGCGTATATTCCATGATGAACATGAGCACGTCAGCACAGATAAAACTACAGATCTAATTCTAAAACATTTCTGGTTCCCTGGCATGCGACAATTTGTTTCCAAATACATAGCTCACTGTCTTGTATGTATTTCAATGAAACGGGTCCCTCGAGCACCCCACCAACACATTTCTTCTTGGCCAAAACCAGATGTGCCTTTCAACACTATCCATATTGACGCTGTCGGTCCCCTGCCATTGTCTGATGGTAATAAGTTTATTCTAGTGGTGGTGGACGCTTTCAGCAAATATTGCTTGCTTTAACCTATGAAGCGTGAAGTCGCTGATGAGCTTATACCGGATTTGACAAATGTGGTTTCATTGTTTGGAGTGCCTAAGCTGTTGGTAGTTGACCGTGGACGAATGTTCATAGCTACTCACTTTGTTAAATGGGTCGGGGAGTTGGGGGCTGAGTTGCACTACATCACGGCGGATATGCATCATTCGAATGGACAAGTGGAGCGGTACATCAGAACTGTACTCAACATGATTCGTATTAAAGCAAACCACAAGAAGGCATCATGGTCCGACACGTTATGGAAACTACAACTGGTCCTCAACATCACTAAACAAAAAACTACACAAGCCTCGCCGATGAACTTGCTCATAGGAGTCGATGGTACCACACCTGTCATCCGAAATTTGATTCGCGACTTAGCGACTGAAAACGCACAAGTTAACCGCACAGCATGGCGTGACGAATGCAGAGCGAGAGCCAACGATTTATTGAAACAAAACCAACAAAAACAGGATGACTGTGCTAACGCCAAGCGTCGCCTCGCTCGAGTTTTTCAAGTCGGCGATCTGGTCTTTGCTATAAAGTATTCGCAATCAACGGGAAAGTTAGATCCAGGAATGAGAGGCCCATATAAAGTTATTAAGGAGTTATCTGGGGGACGCTATGTACTGCGGCTGCTGAGCGGCTCCTACGGAAAAACTACACAGTCGGCGGCCGAGTACCTGGTGCGCTGGCGAGGAGAGTGGTGTCCAGAGTCGTGCGCTGCCTTTTTCGAAAGTAAGTTTAACTTTAATTCCAGTATTGTGCCTGACCAGTTGTGATTCGGTTTATCATGCTAGGTGCATGCCCATATCTTCTTTTTCCCCATTCGAGTACCAAGTACCAATGCAAATGTTCCCTGAGCTCTTTACTTGTATGAAGTTAATCTGACTAAAGACGTAACTGACTAACCATTCCCGTAATGATAAGACGAATTACAATGGGTGCAGTACAGGAAATGATAGCAATCCTACCAACAGGGATGCCTCTGTACATACGTGATGTTCCTGAGATAAGCGATTCAGTGATGCCTCTACTCATTAACATTACTTACTCTGGGTACGCAATTCAGGGATGCCTCTACCCACGCATCTTTTATGGCTGGGTATGCAATTCAGAGACGCCTCTACCCATGTATGTCATCTGTCTGGGTATGCAATTCAGAGACGCCTCTACCCATGTATGTCATTTGTCTGGGTATGCAATTCAGAGACGCCTCTACCCATGTATGTCAGCTGTCTGGGTATACAATTCAGAGACGCCTCTACCCATGTATGTCATCTGTCTGGGTATGCAATTCAGAGACGCCTCTACCCATATATGTGATCTATCTGGGTACGCAATTCAGGGACGCCTCTATCCAAACATTTATTTCAGCAGCCTGGGTATGCAATTCAGCGATGCCTCTGCCCATGCATTACATCTAGGACAAGCGATTCAGTGATGCCTCTGCCCTTTGTTTGCCTAAAAGTGTTCATGAGACGACTCATTCTAGGCCTAGAACTAGCGAATGATTGAATGATGTATGGATAATGATGACGATGAATGTTGGTGATTCGTTCGACTTGTTATGTGTGATGATTATAAATGGTTGAATGATGTGATGACGATAAGAAAGTAACGAAGGATGAGATAAGTGCAGATATGGTGGTTAAGAAAGGTGTGTTTCAGGTGATGAGGCGGTGGATCCTGAAGCTGGACCTTCACAAGTCTCGTAACCAGGAACTTCGGGAGGGGGCCGGGAGATTGCCACTCTGCGAGCGACGGTGGCCTCACGGTGCCGCGTGCAGACAAGGGTGCTGGTGACGATCAGGACCAGGAGTTGCAGTCGGGGTCGATGCAAGATCAGGAGAGGCCGTGTTAGATCACACCTATTCGGAACGCGCTTCTTGAACGCGATGCCATGACAGCGGCTGTCATATTCGGCGGCAAAAGCTCGGGCTGTCACTTGACAACCCACGGTTCGCGGCGTCAACGTTCCTTATCAATAAATTACACATATTTAAGTGATTAAGAATTTCGGGGGAGTCGGTTGGATGCGACGTGGTTCAATTGGTAGAACACCCGTTGGGGCGCATACCCAGGAGACGTGGGTTCGAATCCCACCGGCGCACCCGAAAAACTTTTTCGCTTTTAAATAATCTTAGATTCGGTGAGCAGCCGTACTGCTAATAAAATAAAAATAAAATTACACATAATATTAAAGCTTTTTCTAACAATATTATTATTATTAGTTTGTATAGTTTAGTTTAGTATTGTATAGTTTTTCGGCGTTTTGTTCATTTTAGACAAAGGAATACTGAAATAGCAGATCGAGTAGGCGGCCCTCGTAACCGAATTATTAATGGATAATTGTTTGTGTCGTTTTGTTACCTACAACTGTAAGAATGTAAAGCGATCTTTAGATGGAATTAGGGATCTGTGCATTTATTCTGATGTGATTGCTCTGCAAGAAACCTGGTTATTACCGGAAGAAATGCCCTACTTAAATGGTATACATGACGACTTCTGCAGCACGGGAACCTCAGCGATTGATTCAGCGGCAGGTATGCTACGTGGAAGACCCCACGGCGGGGCTTTCGACAATGTAGCTGTTGTATGTATGTATGTATGTAAACTCTTTATTGTACAAAAATAAGGAAAAAAAGAAATACATTATTGACAGCCGTTGAAATGCATGTACAAAGGCGAACTTATTCCTTTAAGGGATCTCTACCAGTCAACCCTTGAGTGGATGAAAGGAGCATTTAGTAAGGGACCGACAAAGAGTAAGTCAAAATAATACAGTCGGACAAAGCAAAGGCTACAATACAACTTTTAGTAAATACAATACATAAACTCATAATATAAAGAAACCTAATAAAAATATACTACCATATACAACATATATATGCAAAATACATATAATAAATAAGCAGTGTTCTCAATATATTAAAGTGATGGTGTGAGCCACATCTTCTTCAAAGCTTCCCTGAACGACACCACGGAGGGAGATTGCCTAATGGAGGTGGGTAATCGATTCCACAGTCTAGCAGATTGCACAGTAAATGATTTTGAGTAAATTTTGGAAGAAGTAGAAGGACAGGCCAAAAGAAGATTGGTACTCGACCGCAAACGATGCTGGCTTCCTTCAGCCAAGTAGCTGAAACGCTCGGAAAGGTATAAAGGGGCGGAAGGATTAAAAAGAGTGTTGAAAAGCAATGACAGAACGTGGATGTTCCTACGCTCCCTGATGGGCAACCACCTCAGCTGCGCGCGAAAGTGAGAAACGTGGTCGTATTTACAGCTGTTGTTCAGTGTAATAATTCCCGAATTTGTGCGATCGAGATACGGTTGCGTGAAAGATCGATTTTAGTTGTGAGTGTCTACATGCCTACCGACTCGAGTGCCAATCTAGCGGACTTCACGGATACTCTTAGCGCAGTGAGTGCTATAGTCGATAGTAGTAGTATTGAGTGTATATACATTATGGGTGATTTTAATGCCCACCCGTCAGAGAGATTTTATAATGAGCTGCATGGGTTCTGTGGAGAGCAGCGCTGGTCCTGTATTGATACGAGGTTTCTAGGTTTGCAAAATTATAATTATACTTTTATTAGCGAAGCCCATGGTAGTAAGCGATGGCTCGACCACTGTGTTGTGACCGAGGCAGCCATATCCTCTGTAGTTAATGTATATATTGAACATGATATTGTATGGTCGGATCACTTTCCAATGGTGGTGGAGTGTACTTTGGATGGCTTGAGATCTAAGATAACTAGTACCTCCACTGCACAAAGTAGTGGGATAATTTGGGGTGTGAGAGATTCTGAGCAACTAGAAATGTATTACGAGAATTGTCATGCCAATTTAAAGCTTATTGACATCCCTGAGGAGCTACGCCACTGTTGTGATAGGTACTGTAGTGATCCAAATCACCGACACATTATTGATAAATTATACAATGATATTGTTTCTGTGTTGTGTAGGGCTTCTGTGTTGGGCTGCAAAAATGGTAAATGTAAAAAAAAAACGGGCCAAGAGCGTGTCGGACACGCACAAGGTAGGGTTCCGTAGCCATTACAAAAAAATCAAGTAATATTTTTCTAAGGATTTCGTATGGGTACGGAATCATCCAAGTTTAGGTATGTTTTATACCTTAGGCTACTATTTACTTTTAAACTACAAATAATTTCCAAGCAATCTTAGCCGCTATAATTTTCCTAGTCAATTTGATATATTTACTACCATTCTGAATTTTTTCAAATTTTTCCACCTAACAGTTTAGATTTTAGAAGGGGGGGGGGACGCTCGATTTTAATGAAAATTTTCACTTTAAAGTTGAATATTTCGCAAACAGATTACTGAATAGAAAAATCATATGAGCAACCCCGCAATGGTTTTAAAAGACCTATCCAACGATACCCCACACTATATGATTAGTCGAGAAAAAAAAATCACCCCCCCTTTACGTCTATGGGAGGTACCCTAAAAAAAAATATTTTTTTATTTTTTATTTCACCACTTTGTTGGCGTGACTGATATGTATATTCATGCCAAATTACAGCTTTCTAGTACTAACGATCTCTGAGCTTAGCCGCGGACAGACAGACAGACAGACAGACGGACAGACATGGCGAAACTATAAGGGTTCCTAGTTGACTACGGAACCCTAAAAAGACTGTTGTAGGCTGGAATAAATATGTAGCTAGCGCGCGCAGGGAGGCAAAACATAAATTCTCGGTCTGGTCTTTCTATGGTGAACAGAGGTCGGACCGTTTATATGATGAGATGTGTGAGGCTAGAAGGATATTCAAATCTAGGCTAAAATGGGTTCAAAACCATGAAACAGATCAAATAAAACCGGCCCAAGATAGGGTTCCGTAGCAGGTACGACAAAATCTTTGCATACTTTATTAATGTGGCTGTTTTGCTCCCAACGTCGGCGGTACAGCGCCATCTATCGGCGAATTGGGTAACTAATATGCAGTCTACTTGAACTAGTATGTATGTTGATTGTTTTTCAGATGTAATATTTTTTTTATTTGAATGAAGATACTGTTAGCGTGATCTTATAGGTACTTAAAGAAAAAAAATGCTTGCAATGGCGGTTAAATTGTAATCTTAGTTTAGAAATATTTTTTTATAAAAAGTTAAAAACTGCTCAACCGATTAAGTTGAAAATAATTTTCCTAGAAAGTTTTTATTAAGTTTAACTTACGTGATTTTTTTCATATTTTTTAGACGTGCGGTTCAAAAGTTAGAGGGGGGGACACATTATTTTGAACTTTCGGAGTGAATATCTCCGAAAATATGAACTTTATCAAAAAATGGTAAACACACCCCACACTATAGGGTTAGTCGAGAAAAAAAAAATCACCCCCACTTTACGTCTATGGGAGGTACCCAAAAAAAATTTTTTTTTGTTTTTTTTATTGAATCACTTTGTCGGCGTGACTGATATATATATTCTTGCCAAATTACAGCTTTCTAGTACTAACAGTCTCTGAGCTTAGCCGCGGACAGACAGACAGACGGACAGACATGGCGAAACTATAAGGGTTCCTAGCTGACTACGGAACCCTAAAAATGGACATTCTGGCCTCCCATCACTCTCGTAACGATTTTCGATCTTTCTGGAAGAGTACTAACCAGTTAAGTTTCAGGCCTAGACTCCCTGTGAGCGTTGGTGGCACCAGTGAGCCTAGCGAAATTGCAAATCTTTTTCTTGCTCATTTTGAGGTTAAGTCACCCCTGGGGCAGTCGCAGACGTTGGCGGTCGATGCTGGGGTCATTAAGGAGCTAGGAGTAAAGATTATGGCGGAAGATGTTACTAAGATCATTAAAAACATGAAACGAGGCAAATCTCCTGGCCATGATGGGCTCAGCGTCGAGCATCTGCGTTATGCGGGCTCGCATATACCTAGGCTGTTAGAGATGTTATTTACATTCTGTATTGGGCATTCGTACCTGCCAGCGGAGATGATACGTACCATTGTTGTACCTATAGTAAAAAATAAGACTGGTGACATCTCAGGCAGAAATAATTATAGGCCTATCTCGCTGGCAACTGTGCTTGCAAAGGTTTTTGACGGTGTGCTTGATATACATTTGAATAAGCATTTACAATTGCACGATAATCAGTTCGGATTTAAACCTGGACTTTCAACAGAAAGTGCAATCTTATGTCTTAAGCATACCGTTAATTACTATACCAAGCGGAAAACGGATGTCTTTGCTTGTTTTCTCGACCTTTCAAAAGCGTTTGATATGGTCTCATATGACATACTTTTTAATAAATTATTGGATGCTCAGGTCCCTTTGGAGATTATCAACATCCTGAAATCTTGGTATGGGGGTCAGATAAATAATGTGCGATGGGCCGGGTCATTGTCGAGACCGTATAAGATGGAATGCGGAGTGAGGCAGGGGGGTTTGACCTCACCTGCGCTTTTTAACCTGTATATAAACGGGCTTATTGGCGCGCTGAGCAACACGCATGTCGGCTGCCATGTCGACGGAGTCTGTATCAACAATATCAGTTATGCGGACGACATGGTGTTGCTGAGTGCGTCTATCTGTGGGTTGAGAAAACTGGTCGCAATGTGTGAGGAGTATGCGAGAGGACATGGTTTGATATATAATGTCAAGAAGAGCGAGGTCATGGTCTTTGAGACCGGTGGTAAAATTCCAAACAATTTACCGCCTGTAAAATTGAATAATGCACCCCTACAGAGGGTGAATCGATTTAAATATCTAGGACACATAATTACGGCCGACCTCAAAGACAATGACGATATAGAGAGGGAAAGGAGGGCATTATCACGGAGAGCGAATATGATGGCTCGCAGGTTTGCACGGTGTTCAAGAGAGGTTAAAATTATACTATTCAGAGCCTACTGTACATCTTTCTACACGTGCAACCTGTGGGCTAGATACACCAATGTAACTCGCAATGCCCTCCGAGTACAGTATAATAATGCATTTAGGGTGTTGTTGGGGCTGCCTCGATATTGCAGTGCATCAGGGATGTTTGCATCGGCACGCGTTGATTGCTTTTACGCAACGATGCGTAAAAGGTGTGCGTCCCTGGTGCGCCGCGTGAGAGGCAGCACCAACAGCATCCTAAAGATGATTTCAAACAGGCTTGACTGTCCTATTGTGAATCACTGCTGTGCGATTTCGAATGGAATGGCGCAGAAGTGATTCACGAATAGTCACTATTTTATTCTTTTATTTTTATTTTTATCTTATAGTTTCTACTAACATAGTTATTTAGCACTCATTGTGACTAACAAAGAATGGATCCCAGTTATCCGAATAAATAGAATTATTATTATTATGTTGGTACGGATTTCCGATCACGGGCCCATGGGGACCCGGTCATTTGAAAGGCATTCATGGGGCCGAAGCCAACATGAAGAGGCCTTTGGTACCATATAATATAAATGAGATGGGCGCAACTATAGAGGTCTATCCCCTAATACACCATGAGGATGTGCTAGCGGACAGTCCTCCACAGTTGCCAAACTATTGCCAGGTAGGAAGCGACATGGATTTGGCTATGGGGTTGGGATGTTGTGGACAGGATTACCGGGCTATGGAGTGAGATAACGGACACTTACCATTTCAATATCTCATAAACTGAACTTTTGGTAGGCGGTGACTCGCCATTCACTAAATGGGCCCCTCAAACTATTGCCCACTCGGGGCAACGAGGCGGCAACATTGGTGTGAACGGCTAAGGATGGAGAGGTGTTCCTGGACTTTAAACTTCAAAATGCCAACTCGCCACTTACGGAAACACATCCATCCTTCGAGCATTTAGCTGTTGCGCTCCACTCTAGGCGACCAACAAAGGCAAACTAGAGGCGGGGTGGGTGTGTAACTGTGTGTGAGTGTGTGTATAAGTGCATGTGTGTATGTGTACCCCTGGAGGTCTCGGGTTCGTGGTGTTGCTATTATTATTATTATTATTATGTTGGTACGGATTTCAGATCACGGGCCCATGGGGACCCGGTCATTTGAAAGGCATTCATGGGGCCAAAGCCAACATGAAGAGGCCTTTGGTACCATATAATATAAATGAGATGGGCGCAACTATGGAGGTCTATCCCCTAATACACCATGAGGATGTGCTATTATTATTATTATTATTATAAAGGAATTTGAATCTCGACATAAAGTCGGTTTTTTTTTTGATTCATGATACGGGCGAAAGCCATGTAACCATTGTGTAAATTATGTTCTTTGTGTAGTGTCTGTGTCTGTGTTAGTGTGATTGTCTTGTTGGTTGCTGTGTACTGGTAGTGAGGTAGGATTTAGAAATCGGCGTACTATAGAACAAGTATCTAAAACTATTGATTTCTGTAAGGGTATATAGGTGTTGTCGTTGAGGTCTAATATTTTAAGTGCTGTTTTAAGGGTTTTGGGAATAATGCCTGTTGAGGAGATAATGATTGGAATGATCTTGACGACTTCTTGATGCCACATCTGTTTAATTTCGTCTGCTAGAGGTATGTATTTTTGTATTTTTTCGTTGTGTTTATGTTTCAGGTTGTGTGTGTTGGGAACAGCGATATCTATAAGGAAAGTGGTTTTGGTAGATTTTTGGATAAGTGTGATGTCAGGTCTATTGCTGAGGATGGTGCGGTCGGTTACTATGTCTCGGTCCCAGTAAAGTTTCGTTGTGCTATTTTCTAATACATTTTTATTATATTATTATTATTATTACTAGCTGTTGCCCGCGACTCCATACACGAAGAATAGGGGTATAAAAATAGCATACGACCTATTCTCAGATCTACCGAGTATCACAAAAAGTTTCGTTTTCAATATCAGTTCAGCCGTTTCGGAGGAGTTCGATAACAAACACCGTGACACGAGATTTTTATATATACGAAGATAGGAGATGTTCAGCTATGCTATGTTTTTAATATGAAGAGACGCGTGCTGTGGATGCGATATGGATGTGTGCTAAGTGTGCGTGGTGTGGATGCGTGCTATGAAAACGTACTAAAGATATGTGCTATGGATGGTCCCTACTGCCGGTAGCTCGAGCTGCGTATCTTTCTCGCTTTTTGCTGTATAAGAAGCTGACATTTTGAGACGCTGGCATTATGCAAAAGACGAGCTGACATTATGGAAAAGCAGATATTTTGGGAAAAATACATTTTAGGAAAACGGACATTTCATGCTTGAGCCGGAATCACGTTTCCAACCTTTAACTCTGACAGCGTTTGACGTCCTTCATTAACAACATTAACCCTTTCTACGCCAACGACACTTATAGGTGTCACAAAGTACACTGTCAAAGTAATCTTGACACAATGACATAAGATTCAAAGCAGGTTTACGTTTTGTCGAGGCTTGGCGTTGAAAGGGTAAGGATGCCTTTCTACTAGAGATGTGCTATTCACCTATGCTGCAAGGATGTGAAAGCTACGTTACGAAACTATGTGACCGTTTACACTAACGCTAAGCTATGTAGCTGTGTGCCTACTCGTCCACTTTCTTTTATCGACCACGGTGCTGCTTAGTGCAAACAGGAATACAATACAATACAATACAATACAAATATTCTTTATTGATCACCAAAAAAAATTACAGAAAAAAAATAACGCTAAAAAATTAAAATTATTATTAGGAATGTTGACGAATTAGCACTGTAGTCGAAAAAAAAAACAACTAAAAATTAAAAAATAAATTTTAATAAATTTGAATTCACTATTCTTATAGTGCAAAAAAAATCTTAATAAGCAATTATTATATTGTTATATCCAGATCAAAATTTGTAAACAATACTAAATATTGATAAAAAAAAATAGTTTAAAATATTTTATTGTAAAAAAAGCGTGGGGTGCTTTTTAAGATGTTATCAAAATGATAATCCTTGACAATTGTCACCATGCACCCCACGCTTTTTTTACAATAAAATATTTTTAACTATTTTTTTTTATCAATATTTAGTATTGTTTACAAATTTTGATCTGGATATAACAATATAATAATTGCTTATTAAGATTTTTTTTGCACTATAAGAATAGTGAATTCAAATTTATTAAAATTTATTTTTTAATTTTTAGTTGTTTTTTTTAAAGCGTGTGTTTTAGTTTTTTTAAACTATTATTTTTTACAATAAAATATTTTAAACTATTTTTTTATCAATACTTAGTATTGTTTACAAATTTTGATCTGGATATAACAATATAATAATTGCTTATTAAGATTTTTTTTGCACTATAAGAATTTATTTAGAATTTACTAGAAGAAAAGTAAATTTATTTTTTAATTTTTAGTTGTTTTTTTGAAAGCGTGTGGTTTAGTTTTTTTAAACTATTATTTATTTGCAATTAGTACTTTATGAGCTATATGTGTCACCATCATTCACCTCAACTCTCGTGGTGTTACCTATATTTGGGTGAATCCCCTTTTTCATGCCACCCGTTGTTATGGTTACACAAATTTTGTCCCTAAGCCTAAGCATTTTTCTATGAATCAGTATTTAGATGTCCCTTGGACAACTGGGGGACGGGGGACAGAGTATAAACAACACAAAAAAAGTTGTTTCGTCCATTTCCTCTTATTCCTATGAGACAAGAGGCACTGTTGTCATCGCCATAAATTAATCAACCCGGTGTCTAAATATACAAATCGTAATCAATTTTAAGTGTTCAGTAGCGTTGATTGAATAACGCACGAATTGTATTTGGGCAGTTTTAATTATCTATTTGTGTAATAAGTTTTCGTAATGTTTTAATGCAAGCCCTTCGCTGATTGCACTTGCATTGTCATCCTAATTACATTAGTGATTATACCAAATTTCAAATTAATCGATCATTGGTAGTGGGTTAGATTCGACAAGTAAAATAAAAGCTTGTAAAAATGAATCCTTAATTAATTTATTGAATCAGGCGTTACTTTGCGGAGGTCCATATCAATGAACTAAAACAATTACTTTGCTCACCCGCGACCTTACAATAGTTACGTTTATGCAAGAAATGTGCGTTCATGCAGCTCCTCCACCTCCACACTGCACGAACACACACAAATCACATAAACCCAACCATCACCACCACCAAGCTACACCGACGCGTCTCGAACTC
The DNA here is from genome assembly GCA_947859365.1 of Archips crataeganus. Lineage (NCBI taxonomy): Eukaryota > Metazoa > Arthropoda > Insecta > Lepidoptera > Tortricidae > Archips > Archips crataeganus. Next base: position 7,911,622 of record OX402073.1, on the reverse strand, counting down.
AACCAGAGCTCATCTTCAGAGCCACCACAACCGTATGCCATGCCACCAAACGTTAAACTTAACTCAAAGTTTAACGTTTGGTGGCATGGCATACGGTTGTGGTGGCTCTGAAGATGAGCTCTGGTTGAGTTCGAGACGCGTCGGTGTAGCTTGGTGGTGGTGATGGTTGGGTTTATGTGATTTGTGTGTGTTCGTGCAGTGTGGAGGTGGAGGAGCTGCATGAACGCACATTTCTTGCATAAACGTAACTATTGTAAGGTCGCGGGTGAGCAAAGAATCCTTAATTGTCTTGGTAACCCCATATTACACGATGATTTTTAATCGGTGATTAGGAGTTAAAAAATATTGATCCCTAGCCAAAATGAAATTTAATAGACGAGGTTTAAAAGCAATGAAGTCTCAGTTTCATTTAAAAAAAAACTTTATTGCTAAAACTTCCTCCAACTACCGAAAGCATGGTCATCCTACATTTGTTGAAGTTAAGTAGTTTCGTCAAGTGTCATCTTCTTCTTCTTCTTCCTTAATGGCGGCCAATAGGCTTGTGCCAATGTCAGTTAATTGCTCTCTTTGGGAGCGACGTTGTACGCTGATTGTAGTTATTGCAACTTGATAGTAAAATTCCAGAAACCACGTGGAGACAACTTGCGCATTAAAAAATGTCAGACACGAGAGCAATATAGAATTTTGTGATCACTGTAACAATTAAGGTTAATCGCCGCATAAAACACTATCAAAATTATACTACAACTAGCCAAAGAAACAGAAATACCAAAATTAGATACTGTCTACATCCGCTATGTTCGAATGCCACAAATCGAATCTCGTCAAGTGTCATCGCTTTGGCGGGGAATTTGACAGGTCTCACGTCAAAGTTTGTTCAAGAAACTAACTTGACGAAGAGGTTTTAGGCTCATAGACTAAACCATGAGTTGGGTGACAAAGATTTTAATCAAAAAATAATTTTACAAATAATCATTATTTTAAAAAAGTAGAAGTTTTGTTTCATGTAATTACGACTTAAACGTGATCGCTATCGAATACTGATCTAGAAAAACTGGTTCCCGATTATCGATTAAAAATCATCGTGTATTGAGATTGAGAACGGCTACTAATATCATTCAATTCAATAGTGTGTGTGAAGTTCTCAATCCGTATTGGGCCTGCGTGGGAACTACAGCTCAAACCTTCTCATGCCTGTGCCCCGCACTGAAACGTATATAGACCGAGATGATGAAAGATTTTTTAATACACCTTTTCAAAATTGCTTTCTTTGTTTCAGTGGCGTTAGATACCTTGGTGGAGAATTGTCACAAGCTGCTGGAAAAGTTCCACTACAGCTGGGAGATGATGCCACTCATCTTCGTCATCCTAAACTACGCGGGCAGTGACCTGGACGAGGCCTCCCGGAAGATAGATGAAGGTACGCCATCCAGAATATCACAACTTTCCGTACGTTTTGCGAGTCGCCGGCACCATGGTATTTTGGAGCATTGTGTGTTCAAACTTATGCGATTTTTATTTATAATTTGCTTATAAGCAATAACGTGTCAACCCGCAAAACTCGAAAATTTAGATTGGATTGCGAAATTGTACGATGTCTCCTCTACATTTTAGAAAAAGTTTTACAAGTTACGTGCTTTAAAAGATTCCGTATTTGGTTGTATACAATTTTTACGCATAATTCATCATTTGGCATTTCGCAGAAACCATTAATTATTCAGAATTGTTATAAAACAAACCGAACCAAACCGCTAGAGTCCTGCAGGCTAACAATTTCAAAATTCATGAATAATTAATGGTTTCCGAGAGAAAAGAGTTATGGGAAATGATGAATTAAGTATGCGTAAGAATTTTATGCCACCAGACTGGATCCCGGATTAACACCTTCACAATATGGAAAAACGACACATTTTGAGAACCGACTGAAACATTTACTTTAGCGGCCATTTTGTCAATGATATTCTTGTGGTTTGACCTGTTATTGCTCATCAGCGTCCAATTAATACTATACCTAAGTAATCACGAATATAATATATTAGGTATATACTTACTAAAATTATCTTGACGTTTCGTCCACGTCTCACGAGCAATGTCGCTGCAATGTGATCAAAACGACGGGTGTGGTATTAATTTTGGAGCGATGCCTGCGAATTTTTCAAAAAAATTGAGTTAAAACCTTTTGGTATTTCAACTGTTTGCTGAAAATCCCATCATCGAACACTTTAGTCAGGCAGTTGACAGTGTTGTGTATCGGTGTGTTAGGGCGCTGGTACAAAATCGAGACCAAGTGTAGGTAGTTTAAAAAAAAAAAGCGCGGCAAAACGTCGAAGTAATTTAAACAATATTTCATTAGGCGCGCACGGATGACTTTTGTCGCCGTGACAGTACATCTCTCTTTTTCTCATTTCGAACGTGCAAAAGAGACAGACGTACTGTCTCGGTGACAAAAAGTCACTCGTCCGCGCCTAGCCTTAAACTAAACCTTTTGAATGATAGAAGTGGTAGGTAATTAAGCTCGTATTCTGCAAAATTTTCCTATAATTTTAGTTAAGAATCTATTTAATTCGCCCATTTTTCCTTGGAGAATTTGAAAATCAAATTTAATATTCGGTAAAGAAATGCAAAGAGTACTCGTAGGTATATTATTAAAAAAATATACTTAGGTTTAAGGTTGTAAATATTACTGTAATTATAGTTTATGTAAAACTGACACGAACTTTTAAAACAACGGTAAACAACCAATTTATTTAAGTCACGAACTTGTTTCCTCGTTGTTATTATTCCTTTATTCGGTCATAAAATCATGAAGGCCAGGGCTTGAAATCCAAAATTTGTTTGTACGAAATGACCATAAAAATATTTAATGATTATGACTAATTAACTCTCGGTAAAACTTTCTTTTGTAAAAAAAGTATCGTTTTCTGCGTATGTCTTAATTTCTGATCCTAATGCAAGCTTTTTCCTGACTATACTTGTATTGCCAAACTACATTATGTTGTTCTACAATGTAAACTAAATTTCTAAATCGCTGTCAATTGAAATTTCGAACAATGTAAATAAATCATTTAATGAAATATCCATATTCTAGCACTTGTTTATTGTTTTTAATATTATCTTTGTGATATTTTATATTAATTTAATTAAACTTGTTTATTGTTTTAATGGTTTAGGATAGTGATGTGGTAAGTATTGAATAAATAACACACGGATTTAGCAGTATTTGAGGAGGGAAAATGGAAATTAAAGACATTTTAAATACAAGGTTTGTTTACATTGTTTGCAATTTCAATTGATTGACAGTTTAGTCAATCAGACGACTGCAATCGGGTCAAATTCGACATCGGGACAAACAGGCATCGGCACAGGAGATTGTAATAACTCCTATATTATAGTGTAGCGCAATAAAGATTTATAGTGCAAAAAAAATCTTAATAAGCAATTATTATATTGTTATATCCAGATCAAAATTTGTAAACAATACTAAATATTGATAAAAAAAAAATAGTTTAAAATATTTTATTGTAAAAAAAGCGTGGGGTGCATGGTGACAATTGTCAAGGATTATCATTTTGATAACATCTTAAAAAGCACCCCACGCTTTTTTTACAATAAAATATTTCAAACTATTTTTTTTTATCAATAAATATTGAATACATATATAAATACTAAATAGTATTGTTTACAAATTTTGATCTGGATATAACAATATAATAATTGCTTATTAAGATTTTTTTTGCACTATAAGAATAGTGAATTCAAATTTATTAAAATTTATTTTTTAATTTTTAGTTGTTTTTTTTAAAGCGTGTGTTTTAGTTTTTTTAAACTATTATTTATTTTCTATTTTTTAGTTGCACTTTTTTCACAGTGAGAGTTTCCATGAGCTAAAAAGAGACACAAAACGGTTTTTTGCTCGTCTTAAATAGAATCGGTCCATCTTATACTTGGTCTTTGGTGCGCGCGTACTGCTCTACACTACTAAACGTAAACCTCTCTCTTTCTATCTTAACCCCCCTTACCTACAACTCTCCAACCCCCTAAACCCAACCCCCCAACATCCTCAACCCCCCCAAACCCCTAACCTCAACCCCCACACCCTTACTCCTAACCCCCCAACCACCTAAACCCGACCCCCCTAACCCCGGACCCCCACCCCATTTCCTTAAACTTCCCCCCAAACCCCAACTCCCCACCCCCTAACCCAACCCCCAAACCCCCTTACCGCCCACACCCTTACCCCCAACCCCCTTACCCCTCTCCGCATTTCCCCCCCAAACCCCACCACCCCATTTCCCCTAACCCCCACCCCCCCACCTACCCCCCCTTCCAGCTCCATCGTCAGACCTTTGTTACCATCTAGGCCCCTTACCCTCTCCCCATTTCCCACAACCCCCCAACCTCCCTAACACCCAACACAACCACCCTATTTCCCCTAAACCCCCCAACCCCTTAACCTCAACCCCCACACCCTTACCCCAACCCCATAAAAACCCCCTTACCCCCCATTCCCTCCCCACCCCGCCACCTACTCCCCCTTCCAGCTCCATCATCAGACCCTGGTTAACATATGGGATCAAAGTACTCGTCAAGACCAATCAAAGAGCCCAAACTCGATGGGGTTGCGTCGTTTTATTGTGGAGTGCCTTTGGCCATCTTCCAGCTCCATCATCAGACCCTGGTTAACGACTGTGATCAAAGTACTCGTCAAAACCAATCAAACGAGCCCAAACTCGACGGGGTTGTGTTGTTTTATTGTGGAGTGCCTTTGGCCATCTTCCAGCTCCATCATCAGACCCTGGTTACCATCTGGGATCAAAGTACTCGTCAAGACGAATCAAACGAGCCCAAACTCGATGGGGTTTTGTCGTTTTATTGTGGAGTACCTTTGGCCATCTTCCAGCTCCGTCATCAGACCCTGGTTATCATCTGCGATCAAAGTGCTCGTCAAGACAAATCAAACGAGCCCAAACTCGACGGGATTGTGTTGTTTTATTACAGAGTTCCTATGGCCACCATCCAGCTCCATCATCAGATCAGCTCCATGTTACAATAATATTGCATTGTCATCCAATTTACACATATGTGCAAAATTTCAGCTCAATCGGAAACCGGAAAGTGGGTCAAAATCGCGCCCTAAGGAGTCGGTTACAAACATACAAACATACAAACATACATACAAACATACAGGTGAAGCTAATATAAAGCGTGTAAAAAGACTGTTGACGAGTTGGCACTGTGGTCGAAATAGAAATGTTGAGTAGTTGGTACTGTGGCCCGCGTAGGAATGCGGACAAGATAGGAACGTGACGATATAGGAATGTTGGCGAATCAGAACAGAATACCATTATGACAATGAGGACGATTTAAGAAGGTAGCGAAATGGGACTGTTGACTTAGTTCTTGTTCGATATACTGCCTTTTTCATTCTAGTTTTAATTTGCAAAAGCGCTGCGCTAAGTCTGGCTGAAACGAAACGCGGCCTACAGAGTTATTGGCTACGGTCTGCGCGCGCAATTAGTGTCAATTTGAACTCGCCAAAAGACGGCACATTTTATTTCAACATTTTCTGGTAATTAATTTAAACCTACTATCTCAAGAGAAGATTTTATGTGTTATGTGCTACAGAACATTTTATTTAATGTGATGGCTGCGTGCGTATGTGTGACTTTTAAGACTTTTGGATTCTGACCTGAGCCTGGACAGCAGAAAACTTTACTGGGTTCGCTATCGCCAGGAAAGGCAAGGTGAGTGTTTTGTAATTAATCTGGAATGCTAAAGACAGTATAAACCGCAAGCCCATCCTTTTAAGTCCAGTTGCTTAGGTCGTTTCTAAACTGAGCCAGTTTTCTCCTATATACAGTCCATTGTTTCAAACTTCTTTTACGTGGTTCCGTGACGCCACAGTTGTCCTGAGCCAAAACTAATCATTCTTAAGGTGACTTCAGTCTCGCTTAAATGTTTAATTGTTATGATAATTGTTATAGTCATTATAACGACTTGAATAATAACAGCAGCGTTTGCCGTAAAAATGAGATTTGGCATTTAGTTCACAGTCTAGTGTAGAATGCGAACTGGTTTTAGTTAAGACTCAATCATCAAGAAAACATATTTAAATACTAGCTTTTGCCCGCGACTCCGTCCGCGTGGGATTAGTAATTTGGGCAGCTTATTTTATTATCCAATTTGCTTTTTCATCAATTATGGCTCTCCTTAGATCCTTCCGGAAGAAGTGAAACTTCATAATAAACCAACCCGCTCCTAATCCGCCCCAACCCGCTCTCAACCCGCCCCCAACCCGCTCCCAACCCGCTAACAACTCACCCCCCACCCGCCCCCAACCCGCTCTCAACCCGCCCCCAACCCGCTCCCAACCCGCTCCCAACCCACCCCCAACCCGCTCCTAACCCACCCCCAACCCACTCCCAACCCGCCCCCAACCCGCCCCCAACCCGCTACCAACCCGCCCCAAACCCGAACCTAACCGAAAATAAACTTTTTTTATCACAGTCCCTTTTATTTGGCATTTGGGAAAAAAGCGAATGAAAATTTTGCTACTACGAAAATTACGAAATAACGGTTCTGGTTAATTTTATTGATCAAACCAAACTGCAGACACTCGAAATTTTAATAAACGCTCGATAGACTTAAAGAAAATGGCTTGTAGCTCTCTTACTATGTGTCGGCATATATTTAATTAACATACTGGCATGCACATTAGTTTAGTTAGAGTAGGTAAATAAATCAGTTTTCGAGTAGGTGCTTGATGAGTAACGTGTATCTCACTTATTAGGGAATAAATCGAAGAAGTGCTCTGCCCGTACAGCTCAGCCTTTGGTGAAAATTAAGCTGTTTGTTTTACCATAATTGCGCTGTCACAATGCGTGCTGTGTGGTTCCTGGTGTGCGTGTTGGGCGCGCGCAGCGCTGACGACTTGTTCGACGACGAGCTGTACCGAGCAGCGCTGCAGCCAGCGCTGTGCGCGCGCCACCTGGCCGGCATGAGGCGGGCTGACTGTGAGTGCCTCTCAGTTATATCTCAGCGCCGACGACTTGTTCGACGACGAGCTGTACTGTCATTACTGTCTGGTACTCGGGCACTCCGAACAGAAAATCAGGCAGATTGTGCTTACATAATACCTAAGTTGCTGAAGATTTTATTTTCTTTTGACAGTCTATGACGCAAGCTTCCGCGCTCCTGAAGGCCTGCTCGTCGGTAACTTGGCAAGTTTAGGCAACTACCACCAATGCCTTGCCATAAACCAAGACTTCCCCGACACCAACATCCAAGGCAAATATTGCTTGATCCGAGCTCCGCTGACGCCTCCTACCGTCAGGATACCCTCCTTGACCGGCGTCTCAGTATCAGAGAATGTGACCTGGGCGGAAGTGGCGTTGCCTGAGGATCTGATGCAAGCGTACGCCGGCCAGTCCCTGTCTCTGGCGGTGTGTGTCCCCAAGTCGTGTGCCGTGGAGGCGGTGTTGGCGCCCTATACTGAGCACCCCGTCCTCGGCTTCAACTACACGGAGCAGTACTGCCGGCTGCCGCACGACAAGCCTTTCGTCGCAGCCGATTATGTAGCCGTGTAAGAAAGCCAATGCCCAAAGTAATAATTATCCTTGGAATTAAATAGGTACTACTTAATTAAAGATCGATTCGATCATCCTGATCGATAGATGCACTGCCAATATCTATAGGGTCAAATAAGTAAACACAATACGTTTTTTATTCCAGGATGATTTTCTCTGTGATCGGAATGTTGACTCTCATCAGCACAGCATACGAACTGCGACACATATTCATATTGAGAAGGGGTAAGCATTGTCCTAAATATGGTTAGGTTATTTTTCTAGTGTTTGGCATGCTAATGCCCAATAGATGACGATATTGCTGATATAAAATTAAAGGTGGCAACTACTGTGATTAGATCATCACCAGGGCGCATAAACTGTCAGTCAATTGAAATTGCAAACAATGTAAACAAACCTTGTATTAAAAATGTCTTTAATTTCCATTTTCCCTCATCAAATACTGCTAAATCCGTGTGTTATTTAATCAATACTTACCACAACACTATCCTAAACCTTTAAAACAATAAACATGTGCTAGAATATGGATATTACATTAAATGGTTTATTTATATTGTTCGCAATTTCAATTGACAGCGATTTTACCTTGTAGTTTTTTCTCATAAATGAAACGTGTACAGTCAGCAACAAAAATATGAATACACTTAAGTACCAAAAATATGTATACACGGCTTTATGCCCTGGTAATAGAGTCGTGGATGCATATTTTTGGTACTTTGGGTGTATTCATATTTTTGTTGCTGACTGTACCTATCGACTGTAGAGAGTTAATACTGTTCCATCCGCCAGCCCCCTCGCAAGCCAGCGCGCTGCTCCGCGCTTGCTCGCTGTATGCCAACACGCGCCGGCTGCTGACCTTCGACAAGCCCAGGGCACTCGACTGCCTCGACGGCATCCGATCCCTTTCCATTCTGCTCATTATTATCTTCCACAACTTCTGGATCAACTTTTTTCTCGCAAAAAACGTGGCTAACAGTTTTGAAGTACACCAAGTAGGTATTGCTCTAAACTAGTGGTATAGCTTTGACTTCGAAACTATAAAAAGTAATGATTGTTTTTTTTTGTAGTGGTTAAGGAAGAAGCGAGCTGTGTGGATGGTGTCCGGCGACATCGCAGTGGACTCATTCTTCGTTCTGAGTGGCTTGCTTTTGGTATACACCAGCGTCAACAAAATGAAGCAAGGTTAGAGCATTCAATATACTTTTTCATCTCTCATACTCGGAAAGTGAGGCAAATCATATCTGACATACGGGAGGATAACTATTATTTTCTTCCCAAGGGTAGTAATTAATTCAAAAAAATAAAGGCATTGGCTGTCAATGGAACACATACGCATTCAGCCAAGCATTACGGCATATACCTACATGGAATAATTCAGTATTGAGTTTTTTTTTCTTAATTAGTCATATTACAAACTAGCTTTTGCCCGCGACTCCGTCCGCGTGGAATTAGTAATTTGGGCAGCTTATTTTTTTTTTATCCAATTTGCTTTTTCATCCATTATGGCTCTCCTTAGTTCCTCGATATAAAAAAAATTACCCCCCCCGATCACCCCCGCACACCCGCGTTCACATTCACACCGTACTCCCAAGTCAAGCGTGCCTATAGAAGTTTTACTTCAAAAACCCCCGATTTTGAAACATTCTTCCGCTCCGCTCCGCTCCTATTGGTGTTAGCGTGATGATATATAGCCTATAGCCTTCCTCGATAAATGTGCTATCTATCACTGAAAGAATTTTTCAAATCGGAGCTGTAGTTCCTGAGATTAGCGCGCTCAAACAATAAAAACCTGTTCGATAAATTCTTAAAATAGACGTATCTTTCTTATTTGTGAACCGATTCAAATGAAACAAACACTAAATGTTAATCCAAGAAAATACCAACATATCAGTGAAAACTGCATCCTTTTAGGTTAAGCCGTTTCTGAGATTAGCGCGCACAAACGCACAGACATACAGACAAACAGACAATAATTCTAAAAATCATTGTTTTGGGTTCTATTGCGCTAATAAATAGCCCTAGTGACAGTTTTTCTCAAATATCTTCAATGTACAGACACCAACTTGTTACAGATTTATTATATGTATAGATTGTATTGTATAATGCCAGTGAAATATTATTAAACTAGCTTTTGCCCGCGACTCCATCCGCGTGGAATTAGTAATTTGGGCAGCTTATTTTTTATCCAATTTGCTTTTTCATCAATTATGGCTCTCCTTAGATCCTTCCGGAAGAAATGAAACTTCATAATAAACCAACCCGCTCCCAATCCGACCCCAAACAGCCCCCATCCCGCCCCAACCCGCCCCCAACCCGCCCCCAACCCGCCCCAACTCGCTCTCACCCCGCCTCCAACCCGCCCCCAACCCACTCCCAACCCGCCCCCAACCCGCCCCCAACTCGCTCTTAACCCGCCCCCAACCCGCTCCTAAACCGCCACCTACTCACTCCTAACCCGCCCCATCCCGCTCCCAACCCACCCCCAACCCGCTCCCAACTCGCTCCCCCACCCGCTCCCAACCCGCCCCCAACCCGCTCTCAAACCGCCCCCAACCCGCTCCCAACTCGCCCCCCCACCCACTCCCAACCCGCCCTATCTAACTGGGCTATCTGACACTGAAAGAATTTATCAAATCGTATCAGTAGTTCCCGAGATATATAAGTTTCACTTCAAAAACCCCCAATTTGGAAACATTCTTCCGCTCCGCTCCGCTCCTATTGGTGTTAGCGTGATGATTATATAGCCTATAGCCTTCCTCGATATATGGGCTATCTAACACTGAAAGATTTTTTTTAAATCGGAACAGTAGTTCCTGAGATTAGCGCGTTCATAATAACAACTCTTATAAAAACAGTTCGATAAATTCTTAAAATAAACGTATCTTTCTTATTTGTGAACCGATTCAAATGAAACAAACACTAAATGTTAATCCAAGAAAATACCAACATATCAGTGAAAACCGCATTCTTCTAGGTTAAGCCGTTTCTGAGATTAGCGCGCACAAACGCACAGACAAACAGACAAACAGACAAACAGACAATAATTCTAAAAATCATTGTTTTGGGTTCTATTGCGCTAATAAATAGCCCTAGTGACAGTTTTTCTCAAATATCTTCAATGTACAGACACCGACTTGTTACAGATTTATTATATCATCATCATGAATTTAAGAGCTTAGCTCTTGTCGGTGGAGTAATCGCCACTCTTTTCGGTTCTCTGCCAGCGTTTTCAGCTCCTGATACGACATGACATTGACTTTTTCCTTGGCTTGATCTATAAATGACCGTCTCGGTCTTCCCCTGCCTCGCCTGCCTTCTATTTGCCCTTCCAAAATAGTTTTTATGTAACTGTCATGTCGTATCAGATGCCCCAGCATATTCCCTCTCCTATTTTCAATCGTCCTTAACAGCCGCCTTTCCTTTTCCACCAACTCTAAAACCTCCTCATTAGTTCTCCTTTCAGTCCAGCTAATCCCCTCCATTCTCCGCCAGCACCACATCTCAAACGCACTCAATCTGTCTCGGTCCCGCTGAGTCAATGTCCAAGTCTCGCTCCCATATAATGCTATACTCCAGATGTAGGTCTTAATAAATCTTTTCCGAATGTTCCTTGAGATTTATTATATGTATAGATTAAATTAAATTATTAATTTACATTAGTTTCTTATTTAGTGACTTAAACCAGAAAAGTTAGAAAATGTTAAGAAAAAATCACGGTAAACGACAATGATATTGTCCACACAGCCTATCTCTATACAGCTTAACTCTTTGGTTCAAATTGGTTACTTACATATTTTATAAATAAATTTACTAAAATACCTACTTTATTTACTGTTTTCATTGATTATTATATTGAACCTTCTAAATTTTCTTAAATTAATTATTCCTTAACAATAAACTCCATTGAAATATTTTACAACGATCATATTGACCAGTTTAGACATTTTTATTTATTTATACTTATATTTTCTTACTTTCCTTGTAGTCGAAATGATGTAACCTTACAGACGTCAATCTGTAATGTTCCACCTTATGTGAACATAGTTTAACTTATTTTTTTATATCAAATTAAATTATTTCATACTCAAAGTAGACTATTGAATTATTAATTTATCAAAAATAAGCATTTCATCACTAAAGTATCCGAATGCGAAAGTATTCGAACGACAAGTCAATAATTTACGATACACGAGCGGCCTTCGAGCTGAAGAAAGTGTAGCCAACGTAAACCTTGAAGTTACGCATGTCAGCGCGAGTATCAAAGGAAGGGTGACCAGCATCTCGTATAAATACCGAAAGGTTGGGCGATTTTGGCCTTGTAAGATAACAATGGCTACTGAGAATATTGAGTTTACCTTGTTCCACGTTTTACTACTGCACTGAAATTATGGTACGTTGCCACATGGCTGGTTTTAGCTGACCAATCACGTTCTATGTTTTCATTAGAATCCATCTATATTTGATATTTAGAAAGGCCAAAGCTATCCTCCATTAGATCGGAATACTCTGACTTTATGGTATAGTTAAATATGAAAATTAAAAATAACTTATTTTACAAAATAAGATTATTTCATACACAAATAGGGCAAATTAACTATTAATTTTGTCAATAACGAACTTATCATATCCATTTCGACTCTTTCATTGTGAGAGGAGACCTGTGTAAGGCGTGTATGGGATTCATTCTGAGGAGAGGCCTGTGTCCTGATGATGATGATGGTGATAAAACATTTTGTTACTAAGAAAATTAAAATAAGATCACTGGCAACACTTACTGACTCCGACAAGAATATAATTTACGATACACGTGCTGAAGGGAATGTAGCCAACGTAAACTTGGAAGTTGGAGTAGCCAGCGTCAGTGTAGAAAATGTAACTTTCGACGCCAACGAAGCTAGGATTTTAGTATAAAAGGGGAGCGAGACGTGGGAAGAGGATTACTTTATTTTGCTACGAGTTCGGGAAAGGTTCTCTCTGAATTATTAGGTATTAATTGGTGTCGTAATTGTGTTGTGGGGTTTAAATATTTCTTGTGTTAATTATAAGGGGTATTTCTGTGTGAATTTCGGCTTTGTATATTTTATCATCAGAAATACCTGTGATTCGATATTCATTGCCAGAAATTTGTATATTTGTTTAGTTAATATATAAATTGGGGTTTATTGGGATTTTGTGGGTTTAATATAAAGTTTTGTTTGAATTGTGGTAGAGGAGGACCTAACCGGGCTTCGACTAAGTATGAGTCGGGTTCTAGAGTGTGCTACTCGGGTCATCTTGCAATGTTAACGATAGATTAGCACTCCCTGGAAGCGTTTAAGTGTAGTATACCACCTATCGGAGAAGGGTGGAGGTCTGTATTATAACTCAAGAGTCGGACCTAATTTCTCCCTAGGTGTTGAAGGGTTTGAAGCGCCACAACCGGTGTTTTAACCTCATCGATATCTAGTCCCACTTATCTATTTATATATATATTTACACTCTGGTATTCGTCTAACCCAATCCCCTCAGATGGATACCAGAAGCACACAGGTATAGGGGATAGAAGCTGAGTTAGCCTGCTCAAACGTAGGCATTAGTTTTAGGATAGGCTCTCTCTTATCAGTTGGAGAGGGGCCCCGCGGTAATTATAAATGTGGAATCCGGATTCCTTTCTTGCCAATGTCGTATAGAATAGATGGATAGTTTAGCTGCTAGGTTAGGATTATAGGGAGTAGGTGTTATTACCATTAACTAAACCTTACTGTTCTTCAGTCTACTATTTAATCAAGTTAGCTATGAAGTATCTTTTTTTTTTTGTACTTATTTTTTCAACTTCATTTTTTTTATTACTTTTACGGTCATCCCGTGAAATCATACATTTCGTACTAAATACAAACTGAAATATAGATGCACAGAAAAAACCCCAGAAAAAAGACCAATGCTGGGAATCGAACCCAGGTTCTAGGTTCCAGGTTCCAGGTTCCAGGTTCTTGTTTAAAGTTGCACAGCAGCGCCATCTCTTGTCCAGGTGAGCGGTTAGTTCCGAAGGAGTGTTAAAATCTCTCGATGAGGGTGTAACATAGATGTGCGCTTGTCACTGCATAAGGTGATGATTTAGCAGATTGAAATGTATGATGTATAGGAAAGATTCGTGTCTAATCTCTAGACCAGTGGTGGTGTAGGGGTATGGCACGCGGCACGGAATGCTGAGGACCTGGGTTCGATTCCCAGCATTGGTCTTTTTTCTGGGGTTTTTTCTGTGCATCTATATTTCAGTTTGTATTTAGTACGAAATGTACTATTTAATGTTGGAGGGCATTGTATGCTATCTGACTTTGTTGTTCTTCATTATGCTGACTTACTTAATTTTATTACCATTAACTAAATATTACTGTTCTGCTATATGATATTGTGGGAGGGATTATATTTGTCCGATCTACTTATTGGAGTCTTGAGACTTTAATATTTTTGACTGACTTTTGACTTTGACTACCTCTAGTACTTACCGACGGATGGAAGATTTCAGGGTTTGCTTTCATCCATATGTCCTACATTACAAACGCTGGTAGCTGCAAATGAGTGAGTCAAAAATAAAACTCAACAAACTCACTATAAATTTCATACAGAATTTTGCTGAAAAGTAGAATCTCCTTTGAAGTTGGCGGTCGTCCCTGGTGAGATAACCTTGGATTATCTGGTTCTGTAGTGGCTAGTTATACTTACTAAATCTAAATGGTAAAAGTTTTACCAAATACTTATATTTACAAACCGTAATTCTGACTATAACTGAGGCAGATGCAAGTTGGTGGCTTACTGGTACCATAGGATCTGGTAGCTACTCAATAGTCACTATGATAAACCATCGAAGTCTACAATTACTATCGAAGTTCGGCTAGCTATTGCAGAGGCAATGTGATCACAGGTTGGACCCAAGGACGGCCACAGGCTGTAACTAACTTCCCTTTGAATATCCTCTTAATTAATATAATGTTATGTTCTTATTACCTAAACAAGGAATAAGGTAGTATGCTTCTTCTAAGCTAGTGGGAGAGGCTTCGCCCAAGTCTGGATGACGAGGAGCCATCTCCAGAGACGGGGAGTCATGGGTCTCTGGACACAGCCATAAAAATAAAATACCTTTTTCCTGAAGAACATAATAATATCATAGACTATGGACAGACGACTCTTATGAAACTGTAGGCAATTTATCGTCTCCATTTATTCATCATTAACATATCTTCACTATAAACTTTAATTATATAACTAAAGGCAACCGTCATCCTCATTTATTCATCTCTAACATATCTTTATTATAAACTTAAATTATATGACTATAGGAAATTATATTATAAACTTAAAATTAGATGACAATGAACTCTTTTCCCATATCATACTAAAAGTTCCAAAGGGTTATTTGACGGACATAACGTGGGTTCCTTATCTTAGACCGCTAACGATCACTTGGCCAATTTTGTGACGTAAACAAGGTAGATCAGCTTAAGTTAGGAGCTAGGTATTTTGAGGACCCATATATATAGGCATACATAGGTATTATAAGTAGATAGGTTTCATACAAGGGTAGGTATACATAAGCGTATACATAAGTTTTAAATACGTAGGTAACGGTAGGATATCTAGTTAGGGTAGAGTAATTTGAAAGAGGGTAGGACGGGGGGGTGTTACAATGAAAAGCAGAGTGTTTAACTCGGGAAAAACACCAATATCACCCTCGGAATATTGGCACCCTCGCCGTGCTCGGGTGCCAAGTAACCTCGTGTGATATTGGTTATTTTCCTCCCTTGTTGAACAATCTACTAAACTTGCATGAGAGAGAGAGAGAGAGATGAGGAAAGGTGAAGAAGTGAACAGCTTCATGCGCGCTAATGAACTTAGTAGGTATAATCTAATATATAAAAATCTCGTGTTACGGTGTTTGTTACCGAACTCTTCCCAAACGGCTCGACCGATTTTTATTAAACTTTTTTCTCTGTATTCGGTAGGTCTGAGAATAGATCGTAGGCTATATTTTATAATGGGAAAACAACGTTTGCCGGGTCAGCTAGTCTAATATATAAAAATCTCGTGTCACGGTGTTTGTTACCGAACTCCTCCGAGACGGCTTGGCCGATTTTTATGAAACTTTTTTCTCTACACTCGGTAGGTCTGAGAATAGGTCGTAGGCTTTTTTTATCCCCCCCCCCATTCTTCGCGGACGGAGTCGCGGGCAACAGCTAGTAGTGATATAAAGATGTATTGTAAATTGCTGTGCCCATCAGGGTTCATTTCTGGATACTAAGTATTTATTATTTAAGATCTTATGTACGACATGATTTTTATTATGATTATGCAATAAATGCATTATGAATTAATGGAATACTGACAATATTATGGATGAAGACGCACCCCCTGCCTGGACGTACGTTGTTAAAATGCAGATGGAGGAATTATATAATGTAATTCCCGAGTATGCTCACCAAAACGATACGTTAAAGCCAATATAAATTGCGAATTCAAAACATTCTACAGCTGAAATGGTTATCAGCACCAGTCTCTCTTAGAACTGCCGTGCCAATCTTGTTTTTGCACTGACAATGAGTGCTTCAGTGGTTTAATGCGTTCTTTCCAGGGTCACTGCTGAGAAACCTGCACTGGTTCTACCTGCGTCGTTTCCTGCGGCTGTTCCCGCTGTTGGCGATTGCGGTGCTGTTCCAAGCATCGCTGATCCACCGGGTGGCTGACGGGCCCGGCTGGCACGTCATGTTAGAGCAAGTCGGCAACTGCCGCCGCTACTGGTGGAGCGCGCTGCTGCTCGTGCGAAACATAGCCACGGCGCTGATTCCTGAACTGTCTATTAGTGTAATTTGGATTGTTTTCATTACTAAACAATATAAGTACCTAAAGAGGATGAATGAAAGAAGAATTACGAAAGAGATATACAGGGTGTAATCGTTAAGTGTAGCCAGGCGATTACAGACATCATATTTTTTTTAACTGATATCGAAAGTACGTTACCTAAGGAGTCCACGATTACCTTGGCTCGAGCGCGGCGCATTTTAGTTTGGAGTCTGATAGATGTACCGCATATTTTGTAAAAAGTGTTTTTTTTGGTAAATAATCTATTTTTATTATTATTTTATTATTTACTATTTCTTTCTGTGAAACGGTATAAGTAGATGACAGAAAGAGATGGCGAATGCGAATATGAGTGGCCGTGCATTAGACATTATGTTCTCTGGGCTGAACTTACGTACGACCCTCTGCTTGAGAGGCCAAACCACTAGGTTAGTCACGTCTCTGAGATAGGCTTGACCAAATCTGAAACATTTGGGTCATTCTTCAGGAGTTCATTGGTTTGCAGTGCGGGTCTCATCTGTGGTACCTGTCAGTGGACATGCAGCTGCATGTGATCTCACCGCTGGTGCTGTACTGGGTGCTGGGAAGCCGCCGCGCCGCGTGGGCCGCGCTTGCCGCCGCCTTGATCGCTTCTATCACCGCGACTCTCGCCTTTTGCTTCACACTCAATTACAACTCTTCTATTTCGCTAGTAACGCAATGGTACGTTGACGACTGCATTGTTTGGGGACACACTGTATAACTTACGGTCAGCTTTAATTGTTGAGTAACGTGCCATTGTTGAGTGTGATGCAAATCAGGATTATACTTATTCTAATGAGTATAAACGGCTAAACCCGATTATGCAGCTAAGCCGCATTACACGGACGGCTAAAATACGAATGGTGACAAGTTGCTCAACAATAAAATTAAGCTCAAAATCAATCAAAAAAAAAATCAAAATCGTTTAATGGTATCAAAAGTACAGAATGTTGATAGTGGTTGGCACCTCTTTTTAAGTATGAAATACCTGTATTAAGAGGCACCTATCTTCCGTTATTACAGTTAGAGTTATTACAATTTGTACCAATTAATTATTTAATAACATTACAATTACTATATTATAGCAAGCTCAAACAGAAAAGAAAAATAAAAATTTAAAATAAAATCGAGCATCAAAAATATAACTTAGACTAACATGCAATCGAATTTATGTGCGCGCGCGTGTGTGTGTGTGTGTGTGTGTGTGTGTGTGTGTGTGTATGTGTGTGTGTGTGTGTGTGTGTGTGTGTGTGTGTGTGTATGTGTGTGTGTGTTAGTGTATATAAATAAAATAACTATTGTTCAGAATGTGGCCCCGGTTAGTGTCAGTGTTTTAAACGTTTTGAAATAAGTTTTCAATTTCATAGTAGTTTTTGGTTTTTAACCAATTACTAACTTTATTTTTCAATTCATAGTAGGTCACAGAGCAAATACTATTCAGCGACACGAATTGGGATTGTCTAAAATATTACCATAATATTCATAAGTCCATGGAAGCTTAAGGTTTGCCAAAGAGCAATAAAGCGCAGCATATTAGGTGTGAAAAGGCTAGATAAAATCCGGAACACCACGCTGCGCTCAAAAACACGCATAACCGACGTTGGGAAAAAGACTGTTAAGCTAAAATGGGACTGGGCTGGACATGTCTGTCGCATGCACCCACAAAGATGGGCTCACACGGTCACTTGGTGGGTGCCGGAGAACGGCCAGCGACGACGTGGCAGACCAAGAAGGAGATGGCGGGACGATTTGGACGTGTACGCAAAGGACTGGCCTGACATTGCGCCGGACCGGGAGTTGTGGAGGTCAAGAGGGGAGGCCTTTGCCCAGCAGTGGGACACTATAACAGGCTAACAAAAAAAAAATATTACCAAAAATTTTCATTTTTTTTATACATTTTGCACAAGGCCATTGCATGAAACTAATTTTAATATTTTTCCATTTAGTTCACTAGTTTATGAAAATTAACTATTGAAACTAGTTTGGTTGATGACATCAAAGTTTAATCTAGTGCTGCCACACATTTATTTAATAAAATAATTATGTGTATGTTGAGCACCGGCGTTCATTTTTAACCTGTGGTGAAGTGGAAAACTGTCAATAATGTTGACATTAGTGACAGTTACCATCATGTCAAAACAAAGGCATTGTCAAAGTGTTAGGTGTCAGTTGCGGGTCCAAATCAAACTCCGTTATAATCCACGCAATTGTGAAGAATTCTAAATAATAATAATAATAATAATAATAAATCTTTATTCAAAATAGGTTTTTACAATATAAATAACTCTATTTCTCACCGTGTAAAGTAAAACATGAACCGGCTACGTCATAGGTTTCAAATAAAGGTGGCTTTATTTGTGATGTATTTTAAATTGGCATTTCTCTGATTTGACGTTTGATTTCGAGTGGACGATTTTCCATTTGTACTTATTGACAGTAGACCTTTAAATTCTGCAGCTTCTTTCTACAACTTTTGTGTTGTGTGTGTTACAGGGAGGCAACACCGGGTAACATTATGGACTACGTAAATAATTATTACTGCAACACTTTGGTGCGGTCGATGCCATTCCTCATCGGCATGTTGTTCGGTTACATCTTGCATGTCTTCAGAGGACACAAGGTTAAACTGTCGAAGGTATGCAAACTTTTTGATGTGACAACGTCTAATAAATCGATGAACGCCGGGTGCAAACATGAAAAAGGATGACGCAATTTCAAAGGGGGGATGAAAATTTCATTGATTTTGCCGTAGGATGCACCGTTTTCAAGATATTAGACAAAACACCGGTTCTCGTCCGATCACCGAGATTAGGCTGCGTATCCACCGGAGCTGTGCGAGGATGCGTTGCAAGGGATGTGTTTGTCATGAACCAATAGAAACACTTCATTTAAAAGGCCCTAAGTGAATGAAGTGTTTTTATTGGTTCATGACAGACACATCCCTCGCAACGCATCCTCGCACATCTCTGGTGGAAACGCAGCCTTAAGCAACGTCGGGCGCGGTCAGTACTTGGATGGGTGACCGCCTGGTTTCATTTTTGTTTTTTGAATGTTTTGTTAAGACATTGTCACGTTAAACTATCGTCCGTAAATCGACTTTACAGACAACTGGTTTTTTATACATAAAACTAACCAGTGCTTGACCTCTATTTCACCTGATGAAAACTAATTTTAAGATTTATTCCTCGACTAGGCAGCCCTTGGTTATATTCGTACCCAGAGTCTAAATTGACACACACATAGAGACACACAATAATGTTCAATATTGCTTGTATCTGGACAGGGATGTTTGGAAATGGTTCCGATCCGCATTGGCGATCCCTAGTCTCAAATAGCGTATCTACTGTGTTAAAAATTTAATTGTATTATATACTTTAGATGTATGTAATTTAATAACAATGTAGATCTGTTTGAAAAAATATACCTTGTTGAGTTTCTTGCCGGTTTCTTCTCAACAGGGTTTTTCCTAACCGGTGGTATATTCTTCGACATTCATAGGAGCATCAATTGATGCCTAAATTGAATGAAAAATTTTGACTTTGACTTTATCTCAAAGACCGAATAAATCACGTGTAATCTGTACATTCGTTCGCCTCGAACTCTTGTCGGCTCTTTTTCCGCTTCGAACTCTTGTCAGCTCTTCTACCGCCGACCGACTGGAGATGATGTGACTTACTCTCATGTTACACGCTTGCCGAGACTTGGCAAACAACTTCTACAAGCTTCAAGCCTATAAACCCTTGAAGGCCATTTACGCTCTTGCAAGTGCGTTATGGTTTTGCTATTAGCTTCTTCTGATCTGTGTTCAAAAACCGACACTGGGCCGGATCGGCAACAAGCTCTTGCAAGCCAAACCAAACACCCCTGTTCCCACACTTGTGTAAGGTTGTCGAAGGTTGACAAGCATGTAATTGTAGCATTAAAAGATTACAATGCTCGAACACTGGATGACTTTTCCTAAATCTGGCCCAGACCCAGAATACAATCATCTAAAGCCTATGGGGTGGTAGAAGCTGTGTTATAGTTGTTCAGAAACGGCATATAAAGAGATGTTCCATTGAGCCCGCTCTATGAGAAGATTTGGCGGCAAGGCGCCTTGAGTGGAGAGGTCTCGTTAATCGTCAGGTTGGGGACTTCGAAACCCAGCGAAGAGCTGACCTAGATGCGAAACGAGACGAATTGAAGGCTCGACCACCAACAGCCATCTCCTACGGATTGAGGGCGGTGTTCTTACGTGCCCTAAATGCGTGCGAAGATTCACCGCCAAAATTAACTACGTAAGCCATCTTAGAGCGCATCAGCGCCGCAATGAATTGGAGTTGATGCGGTTGCCGTGACCGACATCGGTCGGATGGATTCATTTATTTATAGTTCCTCTTGAGTTTACTTCTAACACAGCAAAGTCCTAGTCACAGTCTGTGAAATATTTGGAAAGATTGGTGGTCTCATCAAATAACTTTAATTTTTCAGTTGGTATTATTTACATTCCACGCTCTGTCGCTGGGCACATTTGCCTACGTCGTTTACATTGTACATCTCTGCTTGCAACCGGGTTGGGACAACCACTTCGTCGACAGCATGAACAACTCCTTCAGACGGCCCGCCTGGTCGCTGGCTCTCTGCTGGATGATATTCGCCTGTGTTCAGGGCTATGGAGGTACCTAACTTTAATATTATACCTATTAGAGTTTTATACGTATACGAGTGAATTAAACAAAAACAATCGGTCAACTTCTTTCTATTTCTTCACACTAAAGCAGATTTGAATGAAATTTGGTATGTATACTTAGTCGACCAAGTAAGTGCTATACCTACCATTTTTTATGACAGTTTCTACATCAAAAGAAAAACAACTGGGCTCACTGTCAAGTGAAAATAGCCTTTAGTTGATGTTTTAAGCCGTCCAACCGTAGAGAGTTATAGTCTATACGACGACGCTACAACGTCGAGACCTGTATAGTTTGTAACATCACTAATGTTAGGTAGCCACAAAACTGCCCGCTTGATAACTATATCTACTTATTACTTAGCCTATATTTGTGTCCCACTGCTGGGAAAGGCCTCTTGACCGCCACATCTCCCTATTTAGAGCTATGCTATATTTGGCCACTCTCTCACTTCTGCGTCCAGGTCGTCTCGCCATCTTCGCCGCGTTAAGACTTAAGCTCCAAACGCACAGACAGCGGAGGCATGGCGGTGCAGTGGCGGTGAAGGTTGTAATATTCTAACTTGTATGAACGGTTGTGCGGTACCGTACCGCGAACTCGTTCATACAAGTTAGAATATTACAACCGTCACCGCCACCGCCACCGCACCGCCACGCCTCCGCTGTCTGTGCGTTTGGAGCTTTACGGATACTTTTCTCTTTGATCCGTGCATTATGTGCATTCTGCTGCCATCTCTGTGCAGGTCCCGTGAACTGGTTCCTGTCGCTGCGGCTCTGGAAGTTCGTGGCGCGCATCTCCTATTCGATGTATCTGTTCCACTATTATATTCAGACAATCAACGTAGGCGCCGCCGTCAGCACCGTTTATTTCAGCATGGGAACACTGGTCAGTACTGGTACTGGTCTTATACTACGAAGTTCGATATTCGAACTTTGCATCGTGCCTTCTGTTCACGCTAATAGTAACAAGTTTGATATGAAGTATCTTTTTGTATTTTTATTTTTCAACTTCATTTTTAGGGTTCCGCACCCAAAGGGTAAAAACGGGACCCTATTACTGGGGCTCCGCTGTCTTCCCTATCTACCTGTCTACCTTGCTTACTTCGGCTAAACCGCTCCTTAATATACGGCGAGCGACGGTACGGGATCGCAGTGACGCATCGTAATTGTCACAACTTTACTATGGAGAGCATGCGGTATAATATAGCCCGACGTATAAAGCTGGGTCCACATTTGTATCATTTTGTCGTATCGTATCTCCGTCGCGTTGCACCGACGCGTATCAAGATCGCTAGTGTGGACGCAAAAACAGCGCGATCATGCGACGCGCCGTATCTGATCGCTCGGGATCGATGTTGATACGCGTATATTATATACCCAGCACACTCGCGATCGGATACGCGTATCAAGATCGGTAAGTATGGACGTGTTTTGATACTGTATCACGATACGAAGTGATGATTTGATACGCGATACGCCGTGATCGCTCTCGAGCCGGTTTTTCCCCGATCACCAAAGGGGCTACGGATACGCACTTGTCAAGTTTGTACGTGTACCGATCCGAGCACCGATCACACCAGTGCAGTGCTGTGGCAGCTACGAGAGTTGCAGTTTGTTTTGTTTGCCCTTCCACCATGTGTTTCTCTATTACGAAATATCTGCAGTTCCCACCAACGTTGCGGTTTTTTTTTTTTTATTCTTTTTGATATTATTATAAAACACGCACACATTAACGCTTAATTTCGGTAAGCGTCCGCAGGCGACATTTTTACAACGAACGACACGGTGTGATACGATGTGAACGTCCACACATGACACGGCGTTATGATACGGTACGCTGCTACGCTACGGTTAGTGTGGACGCATTTTTTCACGCGACGATGCTAGTGATACGGTGTGCCCAAAGTGAGCGTCCATACTTAGGATACGCGAGATCGATACGATACGCGTGATCGTGATCGGCAAAATGATACAAATGTGGATCCAGCTTTAGGCACGTCACTGCGATTACGTACCATAGCCGTATTTTAAGCAGCGGTATAAATCAACTCTTCCTTAAATACTGTTGTTGATAAGTGTACCGCAAGGGAGCGAATTGGGTCTATTAGTCTTCCTCAAATATGTAAATGTTGTTGCGAATTTTTCAAAGCTGTATTAACCTGGACCAATGTTGATATTGCAGTTTACTTCTTTTGCGAGTAATGTCGTCTACACGAGTTTATTTGCGATGGCGATGTGCGTCATCATCGAGGAACCTGCCTCCACCCTTCAGATGATGTTCCTAAAAGGTGTGACAAGCATACTCAATGTTATTCTTTAAAGACAGAAGTGAATAAGTACTCAATAATATCCGATTAATGACCAGTTTTGTTTCGGAATTTAAGTTAATATCATAATATGTAACATTAAGGATAACAACAACAAAATTAAATCATTGAGTTTCTAACGCTAACAAAAGATACAACGATTTGAAAGCTTATTTCAAAACAAAAAAAATAAAATTTGTCAAGATATTAAGTTGTTAAATGGAAGGGTAAAGTCTAAAAGTTCCAATCAGCGAAATAAACTTTAAAAATCCTCAGTGAGCGAGTACGAGTTGCACTTGGCCGTTTTATTACTCTAACTAATCTCCTCGTGGAAAGTGTAGATGAGGTCAAAGATGTACCTATGTATCTCACTGATTTAGTTACCGATTCACTTTAGCCTTGAATAATGCGTAAATTTTATTATACCGTTTGTGGCCGAAAACATAAATAAATGATACTAAATATTTTCAAAAAATAATAAAGTAGTGTATTACGAAGAACTGAAGGCACGGTAAGAACATTTCTTTAAAAGTGAAAATAAACCCGCGGCTTCGCCCCCGTTGTATTTTTCCTAAAATTTCTTTATTTAGAACCTGCTCGGGACCATAAGAAACGCAACAAAACAGAATTAGCGGAATCGGTCCAGCCGTTCACTCGTGATGCCGTGATTATTTTTATTTTTTTTATTTTTAGATATTATCTATATTTGATTCGATGGTGAGCTATAGTACTTTTCCAGCTCTACATATTGAGATAAAATCACATTTTTCAAAAAAGTTTTCGAGACATGTTCTTTTCGTATACCCTCAGTGGCGGGGCGTGAAAATTTTTGCAAGTAAAGCTGAAGCAAAAACAAAACCTTAAAACCCACTTAAAACCCCATTTATCCTCTTCTTGAAAGTGCAGTGAATCGGGTTGTTAGTACATACCCATCGCCATCGCCACTGTACCCTTCAACTGTATTAGCTACTGGTTCATGTCATGACCATGACGTTACCTAACTTAGCCCTCTAGGATGGCAGTCATCTGCATAAACAAATTTCTACTTGAGAAAAACTTACTTTAAAAGTTCCTAAACTTCTATCTGACAATCCTTCTGCAATAAAATGTCATTTTCTGTAGATTTTCTGTTAATAACGTTCACTTTTTTCCAGATTATTCCGAGCCACGAAAGCAGACCAGGCATGAAAAGAAACCTGCGCCTGCTGAGGGAAATGAAGTGAAACATAATATTGAATAATAAAATACGTTGCTATGACAATTTTAACTTAACTTTAACAAAAATTTTAACAAAAAAAACTTCCCAAATTATAATTATTATACGTGCAAATTAGGATACAGGCCTCTTCTTGGCTTGGGCCGTAATTCCCACGCGGGACAGTGCAGATTTTCTTCATGGTGTGTACAGGCTTCCTCAGGATGTTTTCCTTCACGATAAAAGCTCATGGTTAATTTCAAATGTAATTTCGCACGGTATGTCGTTGATCCCGTGGAGTATGGGAAGGGTGCTGGTGTGGGATGCAATCTGTGTAGACACACTAGCCCCTTCGCATATCCACCGGACCTCCACAAGGGCAGCAGCCGCAGCAGAGGCGACCGAAAATAATTTCATCCCTTTCGGTGTCGAAACCCTTGGTCCGTGGGGCCCAGGAGCACTAAGCCTCTTCAAAGAGATTTCAAAGAGGCTTATAGATGCTACCGGTGACCGAACATTTAAAACAAACTTAGATAAAATACTTAACCTACAACTTAGACTAATTAAGACAATTGTAAATAAGAAAACAAAAGAAAAATGTAATAAACATTATGAGAAACTTTTTGAGAAATGTAAGATATTACCTGTGCATGATAAATTTCGATATTTGTTAGCCATTAGCCAGTATAAACGCCCAGAGTTCAAAACGCTTAAAATATACCCCGGTAACCTAAGAAAGTTACCACTATCGCGCAAAAAATATACCGAACCGAGAGCAAATAATTATTATGGGAAGCGGACTCTGGCCTACCTGATCTCAGATCAAATAAAAAGTAAAGATAGAGCGCTGCAAACAACGAAGTGAGGCCGGTCAAAGTACACCAATCCGTGTGCTTACACAGTGGCACGCGCACACTTGCAACCAAACTACACCAAATTTTGCTTAGAACCCAAAACGTCAACACTAGTGCTGCCATTATAATGTTGTAGTTACCCTATTATTGGGTAAATTCCGCCTATTATTTTTTCATTTTAAATTCTATTCTTTATTAGCACGGCTTAAAACGTGAGAACGTAACACGAAACGAACTAAAACGAACGTAAAAGTTTATCAACGTTTTTTTATTGTAGTAACGGTATACTTAAACGTGATACGCAACGTAGTATCGGGGTATTAAGAATAATTATGGCAACACCGGTCTATGCACACATGTTTATAAAACCGGCTTCATTCATCTGTTCACCGCGCTCTATCTTTACTTTTTATTTGATCTGAGTACCTGATACCGAGAATCCTAAACAATATCCCTTCGGAGGAAGGCTGCACTGCACTGCACTGCAGTTTACGTTGTTTTAAAAATAAAGTAAAAGTTAAAGTTACAATATTCGTGATTACCTCAGTGTGGATTTGCGTGTCCGATTGTGTGAATCACTCGTATTGTCTAGGATGAACTATTGTGACGTCGTTTATGATGGTTGCTTACTTGGTCGTTCTGGGAGATTGCTCCAACGAGTTCAAAACGCATGTGCTCGTTTTTGCTTCAAAGTCCCTCCTCGGTCCCATGTCACTCCGTACTTGAACGCTGCTGATCTGCTTAAGATGCACAATCGCTGGCGCTTGCACCTTGCAACCCTTTTGTTCGGTGTAGTGCGACACAAGACGCCTTCCTACCTTTTTAAAAAAATCTCATGGTTGAAAAGTTTGCGCAGACTTAAAGCTATTGTGCCGCCGCACCGGACGGCGGCGTTTCGAGGGAGTTTTAGGTTTGCGGCGTCTAAGTGCTGGAATGACATCCCCCCCTCCCATCCTAAGTGTGACTAGCAGGTACACCTTTGGGCGAAAGCTTAAAGGCTATTTGTTGTCATTGCAAAATCCTTAATTTCCTCTCCTTTCCAGCACTATTTCACAAAACTTCTTTGATTTTTATTGTCTTGGTTATTTCCTTTTTCGTTTTAGTCCGCGCAGGGTTGTATACTTGGCAAGTGAGATATACTAATTATGTTCAAGAAATTTTGTTATTATTATTTGCTTTTACAATTTACAAATTATTTATTTACGCATGTACCTAGTCTTATGTATGTAGCTATTAGTGTGCAGTTTATTTATTTATTTATCTATCTAAACAGCGATCCGGGTGTCACCAACGGTACTGGCTGAAAATCAGCGCTGGGGTGCTTTAAACGCCTCAGCATTATGCTGAGCCAGTGTCCGATTTGCAACCGCAATGACACATTCTATCTTTAGCTTTAGTATTGCCTTTTTGTTTTGTAAAATATTGTGTCTTGTGATGTTGTAAATAAATGTATTTTCTTTCTTTCTTTCTTTCTTCTTTAAAGTTGTTTTTGCTAAGTAATCCTATTAGTAAAACATTTAGTCCTTAATGTAATGTATTAAGTAATTATAGATATAACCCACAGATGTACCCACTATGACCTAATATCAAATTTAATAAGTACCCACCTGCTTTTTTTATATAACTCCAATTATGCATGCAAATGTAAGCTAAGATTTTTTTCTAGGTTATGTAGTTAGTTATATAGTTTTTGCACAGTATTATATGGAAGTGTTTTGAGTGTTTAATTTCGCCAACAAACTGTCATGCAGTTTGGCGAAAAATGTTTTAATGTCTACGCTGTGTAATTGTTATTTAAATAAATTAAAAAAAAAAAGAGCTGGCAGCTACCTCGCCAATTATTCGGTCGCTGGCTAATTAGCCTAGCGATTCAACGAGGAAATGCTGCCAGCATCTTCGGCACAATGCCGCAGGGGCCTTTTTAGGGTTCCGTAGTCAACTAGGAACCCTTATAGTTTCGCCATGTCTGTCCGTCTGTCTGTCTGTCCGCGGCTAAGCTCAGAGACTGTTAGTACTAGAAAGCTGTAATTTGGCATGAATATATACACCGTGAAATTTTAGTGGTTGTTTTCCCGAAACGAGGTGATTTAGTATCGATTGTACAATCGATTTATAATTACTATTTTGACTAGAGTCAAAAATCCAATTGTGAAAAACTAAAGTCGGAAATGACCGCAAACCAATAGTAACGCTTCGTTGGTACCTAACCTATCGTACGATCGTACGCTACTTGTACCAACGAAGCGTTACTATTGGTTTGCGGTCATTTTCGACTTTAGTTTTTCACAATTGGATTTTTGACTCTAGTCAAAATAGTAATTATAAATCGATTGTACAATCGAAACTGAATCACCTCGTTTCGGGAAAACAACCACTACAATTTCACGGTGTATATAAGTCACGCCGACAAAGTGGTAAAATAAAAAATAAAAAATAATTTTTTTTAGTGTACCTCCCATAGACGTAAAGGGGGGTGATTTTTTTTTCTCGACTAACCCTATAGTGTGGGGTATTTTTGGATAGGTCTTTCAAAACCATTGCGAGGTTGCTAACATGATTTTTCTATTCAGTGATCTGTTTGCGAAATATTCAACTTTAAAGTGACAATTTTCATTAAAATCGACCGTCCCCCCCTCTAAAATCTAAACTGTTGGGTGGAAAAATTTGAAAAAATTCAGAATAGTAGTAAATATATCAAATTTACTAGGAAAATTATAGCGGCTAAGATTGCTTGGAAATTATTCGTAGTTTAAGAGTAAATAGTAGCCTAAGGTATAAAACATACCTAAACTTGGATGATTCCGTACACATACGAAATCCTTAGAAAAATATTACTTGGTTTTTTCGTAATGGCTACGGAACCCTACCTTGGGCGTGTCCGACACGCTCTTGGCCGGTTTTATTTAGGTCTAGTTTAGTTTTTAATTTAGTTTGTAATTTTTAGTATTATTTCTGCTTATTGTTTTATTTTACATAGTTTTTTAATTTAGTTTATGGTTAAGTTTTATTCATTGTTATTTTGTTGTTAATATTTGTATTCTTAGGTTCAATAAATATTTTATTAAATGCTAATATATGCGCTTATTTCGCACATAAACTCTGGAAAATTCAGAGGTGCAGGCCTGGGCTCGAACCCACGTCCCTCTGCATGAGAGGCCATAGTTCAAACCACTAGGCCACCACGGCTGCTTCCATTTTCTTGAAATACACATGGAAACTATACCCTGAGAAACAAAAATTGTATGCGTGCATACATACACATACATGCCTTTGTTGTGTCATTCATTATTCAACTGTTATGTTGAACCTGCCGGATCCAATCAACCCAGAACGGTCCAATTGGTGACGGTAGTTAATACCACAGATTTTAATTGTCACTTTTGAACACAAACAACTTTGCGAAAATCGTGATTTGCTTCGCAACTTATTATACTTATTTGTTTTAAATTAATGAAAAGAAACTCTGAATATTTGTTCCTGAGTTATGGATGTTTTCTACGTATTTAAGTATTTATTTGCCTAGTTTTATTAATTTTGTAACATAAAATGCCAGTAATTTATTCTAAAATAATTTTCAAATACTTAAATAACCTAAAATAAAAAATAAAAACAATATTAACTAAAACGGCCTTCCTCTTCCAAAGGTAGAGCAGCGCGGGGCATTGTATAGTCGACCAATTAAGTGCTTTACCATTTTTAATGACATTTCCTACATCAGAACAAAAACAATAAGGCTGATTGTCACATTGACTTGTAAGTGAAAATAACCTTTGACGTTTTAAGCCGTACAACTGACATTGATCCTTGAGTAATTTCTTGGTCGACTAAACCTAAGACGCTAGCCGCGTTGCCCCGCTGCATGCCCGCTGCACTGCGAGTATTTACTATATAAGTATGTTTATCGTCGTCTAGTACACATAGTACAAGCTTTGCTCAGTTTGGGACTAGGTCGATTTGTGTAAGATTGTCCCCTATTTATTTATTTATTTTATTTTTTTAGTCCGTACGTACCTACTTAATTAAAAATACTTTATTTACTTTTCTCAAACATAGAATGAAAATATTGATGTTATGTTCCTTATAACAGGCCGCGAAGTATCACGTTGCAGGTGCGGCTAGACGAGAGGTCAATAATGGAGTTTCATACAACATTGCCGGCCTAGGCCGGTAAAGTGATCTTTTTTAATTTCCATTCCACACGGAGTGACACCAAATCTTGGCGTACTGCCATAAAAAAAAAACTATGAGCAATATTTGCTTTTTGGTTCATTATGGCACTCTGACATTACGCTTATTAAAAATAAATATTTATGAATTATCTCTGTTTTCTATTAAATCCGAGTTGTAAATTAAATGAAAGAAATAGTAATAAATGTGTTAGTTATATTTTTTTATCTAGTTTACTTATAATTTCTCTAGAAATAATCCTTTGTTTTTTTTTTAATTTATTTCATTGCATTATTGAGAAAAGCTCTATACAAGCCTCTGCCGCGAACAGGGATTGTCGGCCTCGTATATCTAGATGGCCTCGTTAACACTCGGCCGTCTATTACTACTCGGCCGGCAATCCGCTATTTCGCGGTCTCTGCAGTAATGTATTATTACTACTTCTTCTTCTTCTTCTTCTTTTTCAGGCTTTTTCTATCCACTGCTGGATGTAACTCTCTCCTAATCTCCTCTACTTCGTACTTACTTTACTTACAAACAAGTTAAGTTAAGTATGAAGTTTTTATTTATTTTTTTCAACTTCATTTTTATCACTGCATAATGTGATTATAACAGACTGAAGTGTACGATGTGTGGGAAAAATTCGTCGCTAACTTCTAGACCAGTGATGGTGTAGGGGTAAGCACGCAGCACGGAACGCTGAGGACCTGGGTTCGATTCCCAGCATTGGTCTTTTTTCTGGGGTTTTTTCTGTGCATCTATATTTCAGTTTGTATTTAGTTTGAAATATTTACTTACAAACTTTAGCAAACAGCTGGCTTATTTATTATCTAATGCTTCTGACGCTTGCATTCGCAATCACTATTTCTTTCTGACAAATGGTATAAGATGATGACAGAATGAGATGGTGAAAGCGAAGGCAAGCGCCCGCGCGTTAGGACAATCCGGCCTCAGGTTCTCTGTATTCTTCTAAGATTGAACTTATAACCATTCGTAACAAAAGTACTTAACTAACTAAGCTAGAGTAAGAGACTCTGTGACCAAGTACACATCGGTCCCACCGGTGTCGGGCAGCAGCGATACCGGTTCGAATGTACTGCGATTGCCAACCCGCCTGCTCAGCGTGGCAATTAGAGCAAATCCGACCAAATGGCTAGTCAACACGAACCACGGCCCCCAGTTGAGAGTGGCCGAGGATCGTGCTCAGTGGCGTGCCATGGGAGCGGCCTATGTCCAGCAGTGCACGAACATAGGCTGATGATGATGATGATGAACAAAAGTAACTGCAATTCTCCACTCAAAGATTATCTTCAATCAATTTTTTTAACTTCACAGCCTCATTAGCTTCCCGCCAATTCTGGAGTTGCCATCGCCGAAAAAATTAAAATTTCTTTACTCCGTCTTGTTTTGAAAATGTGTTTTTTTTTCGGGGCGGTGGTACGAGTAGGTACGACTCACACTTGACTTGTTTTTGACAACTTCTGTAGTTCCTCTCTGACAGTTCTGGTTTTCAGTTAAAAATTAAAATGTTACAATATCCCAAAACTGTTTAAATTAATAACAAATTATGTTTGTAGTGTTAAAATTATAACAAACGTCGTTATGTAATGAAACTCGTCAAACAAAATGTCTTTCGTGAAGTTAACTAAGTATAATGGCTGTGATCTGTTAGTAATGCATAGTGTTTTGGTGTTGGCGTGTATTTTAAGTGTTAGTGCGGATAATTTGTTCAATTATAAGCTATACAAAGATGTGCTGGACCCAGAGATGTGCACAAGACACTTGCAAGCCATAAATCATCAATGCAAGTAGTTATTTTGAACTTAAATACATTTTGACTTAAGTAGGTACACATTAGACATATTTTCGATGGCATGTTTAGGTACAGTCAGCAACAAAAATATGAATACACTCAAAGTACCAAAAATATGCATCCACGACTCTATTACCAGGGCATAAAGGCGTGTATACATATTTTTGGAACTTTAAGTGTATTCATATTTTTGTTGCTGACTGTACTTCGATAAAAAGATATAGAATAGAATAGAATAGAATAGAATAATTTTTATTTCGGGCTGCATAGGCCCATATAAAAAATACCTTAAAGACTAACATACATATTTATATTATAACTTAATTACTAAACAAGTTAGCTATGAAGTATCTTTTTTTTGTACTTATTTTTTCAACTTCATTTTTTTATTACTTTTACGGTCATCCCGTGAAATCATATATTTCGTACTAAATACAAACTGAAATATAGATGCACAGAAAAAACCCCAGAAAAAAGACCAATGCTGGGAATCGAACCCAGGTCCTCAGCATTCCGTGCCGCGTGCCATACCCCTACACCACCACTGGTCTAGAGATTAGACACGAATCTTTCCTATACATCATACATTTCAATCTGCTAAATCATCACCTTATGCAGTGACAAGCGCACATCTATGTTACACCCTCATCGAGAGATTTTAACACTCCTTCGGAACTAACCGCTAATTACTAACACGAAAAGTCTGTGACGTGGGCAATTTCGCGGTGTCAGTTAACCGGCCACGAAACCGCCGGTATGCGACACCTTTCGGCCAAAACTCTTCTCTTGTGAAGGTCGACAGTTGATCAGTCGGAACCCTCACCACAAATGAATTAAAATTCACGTCATGGCGGGACCCCAACCGCTCGACCCTCAGAGTGAGCTTGGTCTTAACACGCACATATTCCACGATGTCCGCGACCTTCGTGGGGTGATGCAGGCGGGACACGTACAGCTGTGTCGTCGGTGTCGCGGGACGCGGGGGATAGGCATGGACTTAAGGTATAAGTTGGCAGCCGACCGCACGCAGCAACAGCATACGACGTGTCGCTAGCTACGCTAGTTACGGAGTGAATTTTATAGAAATAAGGTATAAGTTGGCGTAGCTAGCGACACGTCGTCTGCTGCTGCTGTTGCTGCGTGCGGTCGGCTGCCAACTTATACCTTATACCTAACCTGGACTGAGTACTGCGACAAAAAAGTGAGGCCGATAGAGAAACCAAACCAGAGAGTTGCATCTCGTTCTAATTAGGGCGACCAAGTACACCTGCGGATAATCAAGATTTTTCTTTAAAAAAAAAGTATAAATGAGTCAATTCAGAAATAGAAAGAAATAATGTAAGGCTGCACTGATCTTATATTTATATTAATGTTATAAAAGGAAAGATTTGTATTTTTGTATGTTTGTAACGAATGAACTCCAAAACTACTAGACCGATTTCAAAAATTCTCTCTTTTCTACATTATTTCTGAGTAACATAGGCTATATCTATTTATTACTGGAAAAATGCCACTTTTTTACGACGTTTGTTACCGTTACGAATCTAGTGACAGTGTGCCTCTCACTCTCGCGTGGCTGAATCGCTGCGAAATTCGGTAGTCTATTTTCGTCCTAACAGTAACAGCGAGTCGGGGATTTCCCAAGACATGTCATTTAGTAATGAACGTCTATTGTACGCCATCGCCATATTTGTTTTGTTCATCCGTATTTAACGAGTAGGTACAGTACCTACACTATATTTTCGAATGACGGAAATTAGGTTTAATAATGTTTCGCGAATTATTTTTCCCAAACTGATTCATTTGGCAAATGTTTCATTTCCCAAATGTTTATTTTTTCTGAAACTGTAAACTTTTCAGGATTGTTATAAAACAAATCTAACCTAACCTAACCTAACCTACAGAATAGTCCTGAAATATATCCTGAATAGTTTACAGTTTCAGAAAAAATAAACATTTGGGAAATGAAACATTTGCCAAATGAATCAGTTTATATAGGTAACATAATATAATTTATTTACACATATTCTATATACATTAGAAAAACACATTAGGAAGTAATAACGGATAAAAATGGAAACTAATAAATTAGTAAACTATCAAAAAATTGTCAAGTCAGTCTGTCAGTCGGTGTGGTAGGGCAGCACCATCATCAAAGCCAAACAGCAAATCAGTTTGGGAAAAATAATTTGCCAAACGGAAGTGCACCATATACAGATTATTAGGGCAGGCCTATGTTCATCAGTGGACGTCTTTCGGCTGAAATGATGATAATGAATGACGACATGCCACTGTGGACGATTTAATAAGGTGACGAAACGGGATTGTGGATGAAGTCATCCTGAGCCGTACCTATAGGATGTGTTAGGATATTATCTCACTTATTTACTATTTTGACAGTCTATGACGCAAGTTTCCGCGCTCCTGAAGGCCTGCTCGTCGGTAACTTGGTCAGTTTGGGCAACTACCACCAATGCCTGGCCATGAACCAAGACTTCCCCGACGCCAGCATCCAAGGCAAATATTGCTTGATCCGTTCCCAGATAACATTACCCACCATCAGGATACCTTCCTTAGCTGGTGTTTCAGCATCAGAAAATCGGACATGGACAGAAATGACGTTGCCTCCGTATATAATGAAGGCGTACGCGTCCAAGTCTCTAGCGTTGGGTGTATGCGTACCCAGGACGTGTACTGTGGACGCCATGTTGGCGCCTTACGCCTGGAACCCAGCTGTCAAGTTCAACTATAGCGAGGAGTACTGCCGGCTGCCGAACGATAGGCCGTATGTCGCAGCTGATTATGTGGCCATGTAAGTCCTGTACGTTTTTTAGTACTTTACCTTAAAACATAAATTCGTTGTAGCGTTTACCGAATCGCACTTCACCTCGATCATCTATTATTGCTTTGCAACTCAATCGACAATTTTCTTTGTCGCTGTCAGTTTTGCTCGTATTTCATCTCGACCGTGCATTTAACTGTCGCGTTGTGTGTCAATCGTTTATTTTTCTAGTCGCTATTAGTCTCAGTCGCGTTTCAACTCGATCGTATATAAAAAAAACTTTAACAATGCATAATGCTCGGAAAGTGCCTCTTCACGCGAGTCAACATATCTATAGAAAGTTAGTCATCCCAGCACACTTTCGCAAGTGTGAAAAAAAAATTGTATGGATTTTACTTTCCACGCGCGTGTGGAAAAGTAACTTTTTAAATTACCAAATCTCAAAAAGTTGTGTCCAAACTAGTGTTTAAAAAATAAGACTAGAGAGAACGCAACATCTTTTTCCGAAAATGTTTATGAGCGCGCGCAGACAGAGAGCGGTCTGGAGTTCCGAGTTCAGAGTTCTGCGTTCTTTCGAATGTACTGAGTCTCTTACGATAACGCACACAGCAGGCGACTGGAACTCTCGAGCGATGAAAACACAGAACTCTGAACGCGGAACTCGGTACTCCAGACCGCTCTCTGTCTGCGCGCGCTCTTAGCCCCAATTTTTTTCCTCGCTTAATGCATTGTAAAATGTTGTATGATACACGTGTCGAAAGTAGGAAATTCCCAACTCATGTCGGCTAAACCAAACTCGCTTCGCTCGTTTGTTTAGATCTCCGCCATTCGTTGGGAATAGCCTACTTTCCGCACTTGTATCATAAATAACTATTGTTATTTATTAGTTATTAGTCACCAAGATAATATTTCTATGCGTTTGATAGTACTTAAGATATGAAACAACAGCTACATAACTCGTTTAAAAAAAGTTTGCAGAATTTTAATGCAAACTTACATTAACGCGTCAAATTAAATGACAAACATACATCGCGGTGAAATGCGTCTAGGGTAAAATATAACACAGAAAATGAAATGCTACTTAGTTACTATTAAATTATACTAATGTAAAAAGCCACGCGAAACTTTACTTCAAGTAAAAAATTCTATTGAGATTTTGTTCATTCAAGGTGAAATGCGATATGGTGAAAACGCTTCAAGGAATTTATGCTTTTAAGGTAGAGTACTAACAAACGGTCCTGTATCATGCATATATTTCTCATTTTTTTTTTTTATTGATAGAGGGAGGCAAACGAGCAAGTGGGTCACCTGTTGGTAAGCGATCACCACCACCCATGAGAACCAGAAACCCCAGAAGGGTCACTAGTCCGTTGCCGGCCTTTAAGGGAACAATACACTCTTTTCTTGAAGGACCCGATGTCATAGTTAGTTGGAAACACCGTAGACGGGAGTTGATTCCACAATTTAACTGTGCGTGGCAGAAAATGCCGACGGAAACGCACAGTTGTAGATGTATATACATCAAGGTGGTGACGGTGGAACGCAGACTTACGGCGCTCTCTCTTACTCTTTACTTAGAGATGTAACAAGCTGTTCAATTCAACCATTAGAACTTAAAAAAATGTTGATGGGAATACCTTCACAAACATTCATACACATATGTATACGGTATAAAGGGTATTTTTTTAATAAGTGCACAAATTTTAATATGTGATTCAGTGTCGTTAAAATAACAAATTTCAGTATTTTTCGATATAATATTAATCACTTTTTTTTTTGTTTTTCACAGTAACTCGACCAATTATTGGATGAATTACTATGAACAACCCAAATTTCAAAATTTAAAAAAAAACCTTAAACAGATAATCGTGATCTATCAACGATACTGAATCACGTATCAAAATGTGTGCACTGATTAAAAAATTACCCTGTATACGGTAGTTTCATGTTTAAAGTTCACAAACATTATGGACAGTAAAATTTTTGGTTAGGTACAGGTGAATGTGATTGAATAATATAACTAAATACACGATGATTTTTAATCGGCGATCAGGAGTTGAAAAATATGAATCCCTAGCCAAAATGGAATTTAATAGATGAGGTCTCAAGCAGTTAAGTATCCATTTAATAAAAAAAGAAACGTTATTGTTAAAACTTCCTCCATCCACCGAATGCATGGTCATCCTACATTTGTTGAAATTGAAGTAGTTTTGTCAAGTGTCATCGCTTTGGCATTGAATTTGACAGGTATCACGTCACTGATTTTTCAAAGAGGTTCTAGGCTCGTAGACTAAACCGTGTGTAGGGTGACAATAGTTTTTCAAAAGTGATTTTTCAAATAATAATTATTAAAAAAAGACGTTTTGTTTCATCTAACTGCGACTTAAACGTAGATTTTTTTTTCTGATCTCACTGATTAAAGATCATCGTGTATAATTGTACTTAATACGACTATTAATCTTATTCTACTATTGTAGTATAATTACCGCATTACATTATAATCGTTGTATTTTTCTTTTCAAGTATACTTGTCTCGCTGCTTGCCTTGCTTACTGTCGCCAGCACAACATACGACATTCGCCATACGCTAATACTGGGAAAAGGTAAAATTCAAATGAACGAATTAAATGGAGGCTCACAGAAATCTGACGAAACATAACTTCTCTCGGTAAGCAGGTAATGGAGATCCATCAACATTTGTTCCATTCCATCAGACCCTGAGCATACCAGCGAGCTATGCCGCGCCTGCTCGCTGTACACCAACACGCGCCGGCTGCTGACCTTCAACAAGCCCAGAGCACTGGACTGCCTCGACGGCATCCGCTCCCTCTCGACCCTGTGGATTGTGATCTATCACACCTACTGCTCTTACTTTGTTTACTCAAACCATGTGGTTAATAGTTTGGAGGCGTCCGAGGTAAGACTTAGGAACAGGGTACTACGAAATTCGAAGTTCGAAGTTCGGATCGTGCGGTCCCTCTCACTCTCGTAATAAATACCATTAGCGTGAGCGGAACGGCATGAAACGAAGTTCGAATTTCTCGCTTCGTAGTATAGGGCCAGATCTAAAGGCTCTATAAAGGCTTTTCGGGCTGCAACCCAAAGCCTCATTAAAAAGGAGCTATTTTTAAAGAGCAGAGGCCGTATTGTCTAACGCTTCTGACGCTTGCCTTCGCTTTCACCATCTCTTTCTGTCGTCATCTTATATATACCGTTTGTTAGAAAGAAATAGTGATTGCGAAGGCAAGCGTCAGAAGCATTAGACAATAAGCCTGCTGGTTTATTATTATTAACGAGATGCGACGTTGTACAGACGTTGACGACAATCCTCTTTATTTAATCGTACTTGCTGAGGTTGGCTCAGTGGTTTCCTGGCTCTGGCATATCATGCAATAAGTAAACAGAGAAAACGCTCAACAAGCATATATGACCGTTGACCGAGACTTTATAGACACTTTTGAAGCAAATTAGGTACACCTGTAGTTCTAAGCTATTACTCTATTTTTTTTGTAGTGGAAGTACAAGAAGCAAGCTCTGTGGATATCGTCAGCCGATATCGCAGTAGACTCGTTTTTCACTATGAGCGGGCTGCTCCTCGTGTACACCAGTTTCAATAAAATGACACAAAGTAAGCAGTAGGTACATTTCATCAGCAGTCATTGGCAATCTTCAAGTTAGGTGTATGTGCATCATAAGTACTGCTAGGGGTCAATACCAGGAGTAGCATAAGTAGCGCAGTAGTAGTAGTAGTAAGTAGTAGTGGCAGTAGTGGTAGTGGTAGTAGCAGTGGCAGTAGTAGTTAGGCAATGCTGATACCTTATAATTTTATTGCAGTCCATTACGTAAACCAACGTACGTAAACCAACCTAACAAACAAATAACTTCTTAATTATGTTAGCAAAAAAGTTAAGTTTTTTTATATGACTGGTGATCAGAGAACAGTGAAATTAAAAAAAGTTTGGCTAACTAGTTACCTAAAAGGCCGGCAACGTACTTGTGACTCTTCTGGTGTCACAAGTGTCCATGGGTGACGGTAATCGTTTACCATCAGGCGATCCGTTTGCTCGTTTGCCCGCTATACCATAAAAAAAGCAAGTTGGCTAAGTTGAGATTCTTGCTGGATTCTTCTCATCAGGGTTTTTTCCGAACCGATAGTAGATTCTTCGACGTTGCCTAAATTGAATAGAACTTTGACTTTGAAATACCGCGCATGTTGCCCACCCAGAGTCGTTGCCGAGGAGCCTGCCCTGGTTCTACCTGAGCCGCTTCCTGCGGCTGTTCCCGCTGCTGGCGACTACAGTGCTGCTGCAGACGTCGCTACTCCACCGGTTGGCCGACGGGCCCGGCTGGCACGCGATGTCTGTGCAAGTTCAACTCTGCCGCCTCTACTGGTGGAGCACGTTGCTGCACGTCCAAAACATCGCCAACATGAAGGAGATTGTAAATTTGTTTTCTTTTTAAAAGCTTTTTATTAACTTGCAATGTATGTACGGATCAAATCTTGGAAGTTGAATTTGACCCACTTCCAGTGGTCGGATTTACTTGAAATTTTGTATACTTATGTAAGTTAGATGACAATGCAAGTACAGTCAACTAAAAGTACAGTCAGCGAAAAATCTTGCATTGAAAATGAATTTTTGTACAAAAACTAATTTACGAATAAACACAGGATGACAGAATAGAGACAGCGGACGACAATCAACTGGTGGGTAAATGGAACTGGGTGGAAACTAAACAAAACACCACAATATACACTTCATTTAATTTAGAATTAGAAACCACAAAAACATTATATTGCGTCTGGTCAACTATTTCTTACCTAGCAAATAGTACAGTACCTACAATAGACTGGGTTTGCGTGTCGTCAATCGTTAATCTAGTACAAATTGTACAGAGATTACAGTTCACGAGCCGCAATATAATTTTGCTGTGGTTTCTAATTCTAAATTAAATGAAGTATAGTAGT
Organism: Archips crataeganus; assembly: GCA_947859365.1. Classification (NCBI taxonomy): domain Eukaryota; kingdom Metazoa; phylum Arthropoda; class Insecta; order Lepidoptera; family Tortricidae; genus Archips; species Archips crataeganus. The sequence continues at coordinate 7,872,434 of OX402073.1, read as the reverse complement.
CTTTAAGTCAAGGGTAAAAAGGCATGTACAAGACAAACGTGCTCCATCTTAGATCACATTTTCAATTAAGCGTGATTGTGATCAGACAGATGTGTGTTATTTTACTTAATAATACTGCAACTAGAGCATATTGAAGTAAAAATCGGAAAAAAAGTCGCTTGAGTTGGTGTATTTGGAAAAGCAAGCGTCACGTATTGACGAAGAACCAGATTCGATTCTTGGCTTAAGACTACTTTTCTGGTTTTTTAGGGTTCCGTACCTCTGTAGGAAAAGCGGAAGGATCACTTTGTTGTCCGTCTGTCCGTTTGGCCATCTGTACGTCTGTTTGTCAATACCTTTATTCGGAAACACGTGGCGGTATCAAGATCAAATTAACATTAAAAACTTATGTCTGGGGTCCAAAAAGCTGAAAAAAATCAAGCTTCTAAATCAACTCAATCCAAAGATACACCCAGCCAGTTGAGTCTTTTCTAACATTTTCAGGCTAGCACTTGACACAAGGAAGGCTTGTCTACCACCGAACTTTTCCTGCTGATACGATGATGATTGATGATTAAGTATCCTATTATATCGCCCCATTCGTTTTTCGTTTAATTCTTATTTAGTCTCATTCTGTATTCGTCACTCATTATTTATTCGTCTAGTTCGCTATCCGTCATTATCTTATTTGGTCAAATTCTGCAATTGTCTCTCTATTAATAGGTCTTATTCGTTTTTCGTCATGGTCTTCCTTAGACTCATTCGTCTTTCATCCCTTTCGTTTTTTGTCTCATTTACTTACGAACATTTATTTACCAGCACCGAACGAGAACGAAATGAGACTAAAAACGAAAGGGAAGAACGACGAATGAGTCCAAGGTAGACCGTGACGAAAAACGAACAAGACGTATTTGACCAAAAAAGATAGTGCCGGATAGCGAACAAGACGAACACGAATACAGAATGAGACGAAATAAGAATTAAATGAAAAACGAATGAGGCGAGATAATAGGATACCGATGATTATGCTTGGTCTCAGTGCGTAGTTCCTGCGTGGTACCTATCGGCGGATATGCAGCTGCATGTGATCTCTCCGCTGGTGCTGTACTGGGTGCTGGGGAGCCGCCGCGCCGCGCGGGCCGCGCTCGCCGGCGCCTTGCTCGCTGCCCTCGCCGCAACACTCGCCCTTTGCTCCTTCTACCCTTCTCCAATTTCTTTGATGGCTCGCGGGTAGCTATTATTTAACGGTTTACTTGAGGTAGGGATTCCCACGGGATAAGGAAAAACCGGGATTTATATTTTAACTTACTGATATTAGAAAACATGAATTCTGCGCGGACGGAGTCACGAGCAAAAGCTAGTTTATTAAAAATACTATTGTGCTAACGGTACTTTCGAATCGAGTTCTTATTTTGGTATTATAGTACTGACCGTGTTGCTACAATTTATAAAATTGTTTCTGTGTATGTTTTAGCGCATCAAAACGAAACATTGCCAATTTTACACCACGTTACTACAAAAACACTGTCACGAGATCGCCGCCCTTCTTCACCGGCATGCTGTTCGGATACATCTTGCATGTCTCTAGAAATCTGAAGATTAAATTACCGCAGGTAATTCCAACTCAACCGCTTTAGCCTAGTTGGTAGTGACCCTGCCTACGAAGCAAGAGGTCCTGGGTTCAAATCCCGGTAAGGGCATTTATTTGTGTGATGAGCACGAATATTTGTTCCTGAGCTATGGATGTTTTCTATGTATTTAAGTATTTATTTATCTATATAAGTATGTTTATCCGTTACTTAGTACCCATAACACAAGCTTTGCTAAGCTTACTTTGGGACTAGGTCAATTGGTGTGAATTGTCCCATGATATTTATTTATTTATTATTTATTTATTTTTATTTATTTAATTCACTCACGGTCAAATAATTCGGCCCACAGTCCACCTTTCATACAAACGAGGCCACTTTGATGCCTTAGTTCTCCACTTGTTCTCCATCAGGGCGTCAGGGCGGTGCCCCAGTTGAGATCTGATGATGGATATCCAGAGCATCGATAATGGAGGTCCAGAGTTCCCAACATACACAACAGATTCAACAAGCAGTTCATACCGCAGCGAAATAATTTGTGTCAGCACTTACATTTTCATTCATTTTATTGCCATTTTAGATGTTTTTCTGAACATGTATAAGTAATTTCCGTGTTAAACGCAGATTCAATTAGGTGGGTATCTTAGCCAACATCAGATCACAGTCAAAGCACTAGATCTCATTTTTCAAAACAGGTGACTAGACATCTTCTCTCCGTGGACCCTTCATATAACGTTGGGTTATCGGTTATCGTATATGTAGGTACCTAGATGATTAGGTACTAAACCTTTTTTTCAGTGGTCCCAGATCACATGCCACAGCCTAGCGCTGGGTGCATTCACGTACGTCATCTGCATAGTGCACCCCAGCTTGCAGAAGGATTGGAACAACCAGTTCGCTGACATCATGAACAACGCCTTCAGGCGATCCTACTGGTCCTTCGCCCTCTGCTGGCTGATATTCGCTTGTGTTCATGGTTATGGAGGTACAATACGTTTACTTTTAGTTTACCACTGACAGATTGCTTGCCTTCATTTCATTTCCAACTTTAACACCATACAAATAAAGTAGTTATTACAATATCTGCAAACGTGGGTAACAGTATTCTAAAATTGGCTTTATTTGTAGGTCGTTAAAGTTGAATATGATATGAAGGCAAACCTTCTGTCAGTGATAAACTTTATGTAATTTTACTGTACATTTTTGAGAACTTATAATTAGTGATCGGCGACGTCACTTTGACGTCCAACGAAAGACAATATGAATAAGTCTGTGTTATTAACAACTAGCTGATGCCTGCGGCTTCACCCCGTTGTATTTTTTTTTAATTTCTTTCATAAGAACCTTCTCCTGACAATAACAAATGCAACAAAAAAAGAATTATCCAATTTGGTGCTGTCGATCGGAAGTTATGCGCGTACAAACATTTCTGTGATTAATTGTATTTATATAGATAAACCATAATAATATATTGTTATATACTCACTGAATTTAATTTGTAACAAATTAAACAAATTAAATGTAACAAATTAAATTCAGTAATAATGGTAATTACCATACCATACCATATTTTTTTCTGGGTTTGATATTGTCAATCGATTCCTTTTAACATTGAGGATTTATTTATATAAATGCAACGACCTTTCTACATTAGGTAACAGATGTAAGAAGTGCATAAAAAACAAAACTCGATAAAAAATCAGACGTTTTTCACAGTTAGACTAGCTGTTGCCCGTGACTCCGTCAGCGAAGAATCACACTAATATTATAAAGGCGAAATTTTTGTGAGTGTGTGAGTGTGTATGTTTGTTACTTCTTCACGCTCAAACCGCTGAATCGATTTACCCACTTGAACGTCCGTCCTGCGTAGGCAAATTCCGATCTTACGTCCCGGCCGCGCGCCGCGCGACGCGCGTCCCGTTTTATTCACAAAACATCACAAAAACGTCTGCTGTACACACTGCCACCTATATGTTTATAGGTGCAACACTTTCTCCGCTACAAGTATGTATCAACAGTTACGAAATAATGCCGATATAATTCACTAGATGTCGTTTTTTTAACTATTGATGCGATTCGCCACTGGTTACCGAGGTAACCATGGACGTAAGACGCTATTTTTCTTTTGGGTACTATTGTAACCAATATCAACGTTCAAGTGGTTACATGAAATTTGGTATGGAGATTGACTGAAACTCTGGCAAAGACATAGAATAGTTGTTATCCCGGAAAATCGCATAGTTCCCGCGGGATAGCGATAAACGGATTCTTGGCAGACGGAGTCGCGGGCAACAGCTAGTAGGGGTATAAAAAATAGCCTACGACCTATTCCACCTATTCGACCTACCAAATATGGACAAAAAAAATTGAAAAAAATTGGTCAAGCCGTTTTGGAGGAGTTCGATAACAAACACCGTGACACGAAATTTTAATATACTTATTAGAAAGAATAAGATAAATTGTGCACGAAATTTAAATATTTAATCATATTATTTATGTAATACTTGCGTTGAAAAATTGCCACCGGTCACTGATCACTATTTATAGGTATGGACATACCAACTAGCTATTTTAGATTTCGGCTCTATTTACTTTTCATTGGATGCCTACTCTTATTTCACTCTTGTGTCCATGCAATCGTTTCTTTATGGGGTAAGTCCACTTTTGTACGTACATCTGTTTCTCTTCTTATATGATAAATATATTACTGAAGAGACCAGTAAGTAAGCCATACTGGACGAGTAAGATTTGAAATCCAAGCCATTGTCGAAGATTTCTATGTATGTACGAGGAGCTTATTGGTCGACGCTTGTATAGTGATTTTCTCAAAAATAAAACAGAAAACTATGTACAAAGACAAAACTACTTGGAGATATCTTCATTAGGGGTCAGTTTACTAATAACGCGTATAAATACTTCCCCGTGCAGGGCCCGTGAACTGGTTCCTGTCGCTACGGCCGTGGAAGTTCGTGGCTCGCGTCTCCTACGCGATATACCTGTTCCACTCTCTGGTGCAGCTCACCACTGTAAGCGCCGCCGTCGCTCCCATTTACTTCAACATCAGAACACTGGTTAGTTTTAAGGTCGATTCGTACCTACAGACATTGAGCATGCGTGGCAAACACCGGCAGGCACCGTTTATTTATATCTAGATAAATATCTTGAGCCGCGGTGCTTCCCCCTGTCCGTATAGTTAGTTCTAGTTGCGTAGTTCTCCTTCGGCCATCGGACGGGGAACTTGTGTCGCTCGCGCTTACGCACGGCTTTGATTCTAGCCGCTCTAACGCACACATACACGAGTGCATAGGATACCTAAAATCGATTAGCGTAAGAAGCTCGCTGCGGCCTTAAGAGTTACACTCTTGTCGGTGGAATATCTTCCACTCGTCCCTCCTATGAGCCATCTCTTTGACCTCCTGATACGACACGACACCAGCTTTTTCATTTACTTGATCCATGTAGCTGCGCTTAGGCCGAGCTCTTCCTCTCTTTCCCTCGATCTTTCCTTCTAAAAATAGTCTTAAAGAAACTGTACCTATAGAAGAAAATTATTATCAGTCAGTCAGTCAGATCGCGTTGGATGCGGATGGCACGGAACCGATCTGTTTGGCGAGCCTTGGAGGCCTATGTTCAGCAGTGGACGTCTTTCGGCTGAAATGATGATGACAATGAGTCAGTCAGGACTTTGAATTTTATGTATTGTTTTAACAGTTGGCTTCATTCGTGACCGACCTCGTTTACACGGTTGTGTGGGCGATGGTTGCGTGTGTGCTTGTTGAGGAGCCTGCCCTCACTCTGCAGAGGATTTTCCTTCATGGTGAGTCCCGTGAATAAGATTTAGACAAAAAAGGAATATACAGAGTGTACATTTACATCGGTCAGTATGGGCGAGTCGGTACAGTACCTACAGTTAGACATTCTTATAGCGGGCGGTAACTATGGAGAGTTGACCAAAATTGCAGAGTCTGTGGAAAAGTCCCTTGATCTCTGTAACATGCACTTTTCCAAGGCTGGCAAGACACTGGCAGAACAAATTCTAAGTAGGCTCTCCGAATCACAGTCTTCGCTTGCTGGCAAGTTTGTCCCTAGTAGGATTTCACCAGATTCGTTCTTTATGACTCCCACTAATGTTCACGAGGTAGAACTTCTGATCAATCAGCTTAAGCCGGATAGTGCCCCTGGCTTTGATGGCTGTAAACCACTACTGATTGCAGAGATTAAAGACATAGTCCTGGAACCGCTTACCCACATCATTAACCTCAGCCTCCAAAAGGGGTGCTTTCCTGATTGCTGGAAACTGGCCGTTATCTCACCAATTTACAAAAATGGATCCAAAAATACACCAAAAAATTACCGCCCTATCTCTCTTCTATGTATCTTCTCGAAAATCCTGGAAAAAATTGTTAACAATCGACTCATTCAGTTTATAAATAAAAATTAATTGATCTCAGAGAAACAATTCGGATTCAGGTCTGGCAAATCCACAGAAGACGCTACAGTTTTACTTGCCAACACAATTGCAGCAAATCTGGATGCTGGCAAAAGGTACCTGGGAGTGTTTCTAGACTTAGCGAAGGCCATTGACACCGTCTCAGTTGATTTACTGCTTCGAAAAATTCATGCGATGGGTGTCAGAGGCGTTGCCCTTGATTGGTTCTATAGTTATTTGACAGACAGACGACAATTAGTAAAATGTGGACACACTGTCAGTGGCACGCTTCCAGTATCTTTTGGTGTGCCTCAGGGCAGCATTCTCGGACCTACCCTCTTTATTTTGTATATCAACGACCTGCTGCAGCTCCAAATCCCAAATTCTGAAGTTATTTGTTACGCTGATGATACTGCCATTCTCTTTACCGGAAGTACATGGCAGGAAACGTACTCTACGGCCGATTCTGGGTTAAGGGAGATAGCTAAGTGGCTAGACTTTAATTTGCTTACATTGAACATTGGCAAAACTCATTATGTTCCCTTCTTCAAAAACATAACCACAAATCCGTCAGACGAATTTAGGCTTAATTTGCACACATGTAACGAGTCAGACTCTTCCTGTTCTTGTGCAAGCATTACGAGACGCGGCTCGATAAAATATTTGGGGCTTATAGTTGACCAACGCCTATCTTTTAAGGAACATATTGGCATTCTTGCAGGGAGAGTGAGAAAGGTCGTATTTGTTTTTAGGCGTTTGAGGGGAAGCGCGCCGACTAGTGTTCTTTATCAAGTGTACTTTGCATTGTGTCAGTCTGTTATCCAGTACTGTGTCTGTCTCTGGGGCAGTGCCTGCAAGACCTTTTTAATAGAAGTTGAACGTGCTCAACGTGCCGTCATTAAAGTTATGCTTAGGAAACCTTTCCGCTATCCCACTGACACTCTTTACAAGGAGTGTCAGTTGCTGAGGGTCAGACAACTTTTTATATCAAGAGCAGTTGTGCGTACTCACAGCCTGTGGTGAAATCCGCGTTGCGCAATCAGCTTTTGGTAAGACGACTGTACAAGGTGCCGGTCCCGAGAGTTAGATCTGAGCTAGCGAGGAGATCTCTGATGTTTATCCATCCATTTATATATAATGTAGTCTGTAGGAACGTGGACATTAAGAATTGTACAACGTCAAAGGCGACTTACATGACTAGGAAATGACTTACGTTTCTGTCATATGCTCAAACAGAAAACATGCTCAATATTTGTTCTTAGGTCTCAGGATACATACCTACATCCACACACTCATACACACACACACATACACACACACACACACACACACACACACACACACACACACACACACACACATACACACACACACACACACACACACACACACACATACACAATACATTATGCGCTCACATTTTGACTTTTGACATTTCTGTATTGTACCTACTAGTTTAATCAGTTTTTTGCCTGTATATACTAACTGTAAACTAAACAGGCAACTGTAAACTAAGATGTTAAACCAACTCACTGGGCCCCAAGATACAGGCTCAGCCTAGTTTGGGGACCACTGTATACTGTAATAAAAATTTTAATTTTAATTTTCATTTTAGACGACCAGATGGCCTAGTGGTTAGAGAACCTGACTACGAAGCTTGAGGTCCCGGGTTCGATTCCCGTGTCGGGGCAGATATTTGTATGAAAAATACGAATGTTTGTTCTCGGGTCTTGGGTGTTTAATATGTATTTAAGTATGTATCTATCTATATAAGTATGTTTATCCGTTGCTTAGTACCCATAACACAAGCTTTGCTTAGCTTACTTTGGGACTAGGTCAATTGGTGTGAATAGTCCTGTGATATTTATTTATTTATTTATTTTATTTAATTTATAGTATTTTCACTGTATAGAATGGTGCAGGTGACATTTACACTAAGAAAAATGCTGCGGTGTATATACATCGCGAATTATTTAAATTGTATTCCGAATATACCTATCTCTGCGTTTAAACATTTAAACATCGAAAAAACTATCTTACACGAAAGAAATTTAACCTAAATAATTTTTAATATTAATAAAAAAATATATACGAGAAAGTTAAGAAACGTAATTTGCGTGTAACGAAACGTTAGAGACTTCTTTAATGATGGGACAGGAACTACCACGAGTCTTTCGATACTTTCGTATGATATACATACATCGTATTATATTACTGTCTTCGGTCTGCCACGCAAAAAATATTGTCCTAATAATTTGTAGTATATAGAACTCCGGTACTTAGCTTACTTTATAATGTGATTTCATGAAAATATTCGTAAATTAATAATATTTAATGTTTATTTGGGCAAAAAACGGCACAATATAATGAGTGAACTTAAAAAAACTTCCCTGTGCAGGGCCCGTGAACTGGTTCCTGTCGCTACGGTTGTGGAAGTTCGTGGCTCGCGTCTCCTACGCGATATACCTATGGATTTATCGATTCGAGTTTTAAAGGTTGCACTTTTCTAGTCTGTGGTTTTGACACCTGCCACCCGCACCATGCTACAGTGAAAATACTATAGGAACTATGTCATCGATTTAATCGATTTTAGTGTCAAGAAAAACTGCATTCATAAATTTAAAAAAAACTCGCCTTGATCATATTTTTCGGAAAATTAGAAAAAAATTGACCCAAGCATTTTTTGCACTAGACCTACCTCCTTCACGCACGCCATGTTTGTCACGATGTTTTCTGTCATTCACCAAAAATCGCATGATACTTTGACCTAATTTAGAATTCAGAGGTGTATTGTATTGTATTGTATTGTATTTCTTTATTTGCATTAAAATGTGGTTAACAATAGATCTTGAATAATTTTATATGATCACACATTTAGCTGAATTACAGCATGCAAAATGTACACATTAAATCTAAAAAAAAAAAATCTTTCAGCATGCAACATCTAAAAAAAAACTTCTTACGGCTTGCTTATCTACACAATTTCATAAAATGATATGTCCGAGAGTTGAGAGTTAGAAAACTATAGTTACATATAAATACTCAATAATACAGCTAATTTTTAAATATTTTATGTGACTTAGAACATTGTGGCTATAATTAATACTTAATGTCTAAATATCTAATGAAATTGTCAATCTTATCATCTCCTAAATATTATTATTAAAGAATTCATTTATTGAATAGAAACATTTTTCTATTAACCATGTCTTAAGATTTGAATTAAATTTATTTCCCACTAAACTAGTTATAGATTTCGGCACTGTGTTATAAATTTTGCTTAGCATATAATAGGAATTCCTTTTAAATAAGTTCAATTTTGCTACTGGCATGTTCAAAGGTTTATGTGTGATTGTTCGTTTATTGTTGTTGTTCTTTATGAGAAACAGATCCATGTGTTTTTGGGTGAGAGCTCGAATCGACCCTTGAGGGACCACAATTCAAACCGAATTTGTTCATAGGTACGGTCAGCATCAAAAACAGCTTGTCACTATTGTCATCATCATCATCACCATCCCAGCCTATATACGTCCCACTGCAGGGCGCAGGCGTCCTCTCAGAATAAGAGGGTCACTTTTGTACTTTGTCGTAATTAGACAATTGACAACATTTCATATTTCTAAGACTATAATTTGATTCGTTCTCTGTATTCTGTTTGGAAAGAGAAAGACGCTGATAGTTTTAAATTTTCACTAGGATTATTAATTCATTTGTTACAATTTTTTCAAGATGTGCTTATTCTAAAAGAGCGTAACGATAGAATAGATCCATTACTTTTGTCTAGTCTCTATTAAAAAAAGTGATGACGTAATTTTGACGTTAAGGTTGTTATCAAATTTAAAATTATGACAGCTCTTTAATCTAGTGAAAAGGGTAAAGGAAACGTAATATATCTATTCTGTGGAAGTATTTGTAAGTACATATATGTTTTTAAATTTGTTGTATTTTATTGAAATTTGGTGAAATAAATTATAATAAATATTTTTCCGTGTTCAGGAGGCGAAACTCTTTCGATTCCTGCAGTAATTTTCAGGTGTTAAAAAAATGAAAGGTTGTCAATTGTCAATCACGTATGACGTTTTGCATCTAACAACTGTAGAGCGACAAGATACAAAAGTGACAATATAATTTGATGCTGATACCATAAGATGCTTATTCAATATTATTATCTGCAGGTGCCTACAAGTCGCAGCAAAATGAAGATAAAAAAATAAAAGCGGCACCAGGCGCAATTGGTGATGAAATCAAAGACGTGGAAAAACTGAAAACGCTGTTATAAATCACAAACAATATTTCTATTTTCTAATATATAAAAATCTCGTGTCACAGTGTTTGTAATCGAACTGCTCCGAAACGGCTTGACCGATTTTTATGATTTTTAACCCCCGACGCAAAAAGAGGGGTGTTATAAGTTTGACCGCTATGTGTGTGTGTGTGTCTGTCTGTGGCATCATAGCTCTTAAACGGGTGAACCGATTTGAATGCGATTTTTTTTATTTGAAAACAGGTTTTTTGGCGATAGTTCTTAGATATGTTTCGTCAAAATCGGTTCAGCCGTTTCAAAGTTATAAGCTCTTTTGTTAGCTGCAGAAGAAATCTTAGACACATTGGGCATTTACTTTATTTTTCGAAGATAATATGTGAGACGAAATTGCGTAGGCGGTTTTTAAAATATTTAATTTATAGTTATTTTCTTTATTGTAGGTCTGAGAATAGGTCGTATGCTATTTTTTATACCCCAATTATTTGCGGACAGAGTCGCGGTCAACATAATAATAATCTTCTAATATATAAAAATTTCATGTCACGGTGTTTGATATCGAACTCCTCCGAAAAGGCTTGACCGATTTTTATTAAACTTTTTTCTCTATATTCGGTAAGTACTAGGCTATTTTGGTCGGCTATTTTAGTTTTGGTTCGCTATTTTAGGCTATGGTCGTAGGCTATTTTTTATACCCCTAATCTCGGCAGACGGAGTCGCGGGCAACAGCTAGTCTAATATACAAAAAATCTTGTGTCACAGTGTTTGTTATCAAACTCCTCCGAAACGGCTCGACCGATTTTTATGAAACTTTTTTCTCTGTATTCGTTAGGTTTGAGAATAGGCCGTAGGCTATTTTTTTTTATACCCCTATTCATCGCGGACGGAGCTAGTATTTCAATAAAAATTAATAGAACTAAGGATGAATTAGTACTAAGGAAGTTCTTTAAAGTCAGTTTTATTGTGAAATGATAATAGCAAAGTATTTTATTATTCAATATTATTCTCTTCGTTGTTCTCAGCAGTCGCAGGTTTATTGTTTCCATCTTCGGTCTGCTTTCGCGGCTCAGAACAACCTGGAAAAGAAACAGATTGCACATGCACAATACCACGTCAATAACGAAATAAGTATCTGCAGAAAACTATGCTTTATGGTGTAAATTACGTTTCCCAAAGGGATTCATTTGGCAAATGTTTCATTTCCCAAATGTTTATTTTTTCTGAAACTGTAAACTATTCAGGATATATTTCAGGACTATTCTGTAGGTTAGGTTAGGTTTGTTTTTTTTTTCTATTTTTTTTTCGAGGCTTTAGTGCACCAGTGTGACTGTGCCAGCCTAAAAAAAAAAAAAAAATAGGTTAGGGTAGGTTTGTTTTATAACAATCCTGAAAAGTTTACAGTTTCAGAAAAAAATTAAAAATTTGGAAAATTAAAAATTTGCCAAATGAATCAGTTTGGGAAACGTACTTTGCGAAACATAAATAAATAAATAAACAAATAAATAAATATTAGGGGACAATCTTACACAAATCGACCTAGTCCCAAACTAAGCAAAGCTTGTATGTACTATGGGTACTAGACGACGATAAACATTTACATTAGTAAACCATGCTTTATTGCAGATGAATTGTCAGATAGAATTTGAAAACCTTTTAAAGTACATACATACAATCACTCCTCTTTCCCAGCAAAGCGATAGGCGAGATAGGAGCAGTCGTGGGTTCGAATCCGGGCACGCACCTTTGAGTTTTTCGGAATTTTTGAGCGAAAATTATATTTACAATTTGCCATGAGCTTTACGGTTAAAGAAAGCATCGTGGGAAACCTACACAAACTTGAGAAGAATTTAATGGTGTGTGTGAAGTTCCAATCCACACTGGGCCCGCGTGGGAACTACGGCTTAAGTCCTCTCATTCTGAAAGGAGGCATTTGTCCTACAGTGGGACATTATGTATAGGCTTACATGATGTGATGATGATGATGAAAAGCCTTTTCATGCATTGCAGTGTAGCCATACTTGTTAGGGTTACGTATTGACTTCAATTCCGGCAAAAATATGATCATCAAATCACACAACCCAACTATCACCACCACCAAACTACACTGACGCGTTTCGAACTCATCCAGAGCTCATCTTCAGAGTAGGTAGGTACCACAACCATACGCTATGCTACCAAATGTTAGTCTCAAAACACAAAAATAAAAAAAAAATAAAAAATGACTTGAGTTTGCTTGTCTCACCTCTTAGGAACATCTTCTGCAGGGTGAAGGCAGGTTCCTCGACGAGGACGCACATCGCCGTCGAAAATACAACCGTGTACACGAGATCACTCGCGTACAAAGTAAACTGCAATGTTAACATTGGTAGAGATAAACTACGATAACAAGGCCCGCCCCACCACATTACTATTTCAATGTGTTTAGTCACATATTTCGAAAGATTTTTTATGTAGTAGTATCTGCTTTTGTTTGACGGCTGTCTCAACACGCACACATGCGTTGAAAGTTTTGGTGTGCTTTATAAATACTTTCACAATACATTGAAGACTTCTTGAATTGTGAATGGGCGGGTCATGTTATCGCAGATTATCTCTAGAGGTTAATACAGATTTGAATAATACCCAACAAAGTTTAAGTATTAAAGGAAGAGTAATCGTATTAATTTGCTCCCTTGTGGTATAGGTAACGCCATCAGAGTTGAGGTCACATACACAATAACATCTCATGTAATGACAGCGGGATTTTGACGTTTATTCGTACCGATAACAAGTTCAACAGACTCAACAGTGAATTACAAGTTTGACTAAAAATTTCTTCAACCTATTTCGTTAAGAATTATTTAAGAAATTCATCTAGTTCAAACAAAACAGAAAATAAAATATTTTGATGAATTTTATTTCAATCAGATGCATCTTTTTCGCTTTTTATAAAATACCGATTTTGTTCGTTGCGAATATTTCTTATCAGTTTCAAATTATTTTATTTCAAAAATAGGGTATATGATAAAATAAAAATTATAATATGCATAGTTTTGCGTAGGTATTACCTTAAGATCATATAATTCACATTTTCATTCACTCACTCATTTCATTCATTCACTACTTTTTGTGCAATCAGTACTTTATGTAGCTGTGTGTGTAATCATTCGCCTCAACTCTCGTAGCGTTACATATACACTTATGTATTATAGCATTGTTATCAACGGTCATATAATGCTGCGTTTCCACCAGAGATGTGCGAGGATGCGTTGCGAGGATGTGTATGTCATGAACCAATTAAACACTTCATTTAAAAGGTCCTAAGTGAACCACGGTGCGGTTTTACGGTGGTATTTACCGTAGTTGGAATGAAAGACAAAACCTGTACTCAGGTTTTAATGTACTAAACGACAATGACAATATAAAAACAAAATACAAAATATAAAGCATAGACAAATCAGCACATTCATCCCCCCCACAAGTAGTCCAGTAGGTACTTTGGAGTAGAGCGCGTCCTGCTGGATCTACGGACTGGCTCAGGAGGCGCTGGCTCAGCCGAGGCAGGAGCCTCAGGCTCGGCGATCGTAGCCTCGTCAGTTGTACCGCGCGGTGGGGTCCGAGGGCTGGCTGGTTCCGGCGTCCGCTGTTGGGATGATGGAGATGATAATGGTTGTGGTGATGATGTGGGCGACTGTGATTGAGGGTTAGCGTGAGGATCGGGTTCATAGCTGGTGGAAGGATCGTTCTGCTCTCCGATTCTTTTGATCCGATGTGCACTACATGTACGTAATAGTTAAGTACTGACCAGTGTTTCCATGTTGAAATAAATGGTACTGACGGCGGCAGTTGCGTTGACTTTCTGAATGTAAGAGTGGAACACATACATCGAGTAGGAGATTCGCGCCACGAACTTCCATAGACGCAGCGACAAGAACCAGTTCACAGGACCTGCACAAAGGTGATAGCAGAATACACAATGCACAGATCAAAAAGAAGGTATCCTATTATCTCGTCTCATTCATTTTTCCTTTAATTCTTATTTCGTCTCATTCTGTATTCGTCTTCGTCTTGTTCGCTATCCGTCACTATCTTCTTTAGTCAAATTCTGCAACTTGTCTATCTCTTAATACGTCTTATTCGTTTTTCGTCACGGTCTTCCTTGGGCTCATTCGTCGTTCTTCCCTTTCGTTTTTTGTCTGATTTGCTTATTCGTCAAAATTATTTCGATACGTTCGGCGCTGGTAAATAAACAAGTTACAGAATTTGACCAAATAAGAGAATGACGGATAGCGAACAAGACGGATAAAGAATGAGTGACGAATACAGAATGAGGCGAAATAAGAATTTAACGAAAAACTAATGAGGCGAGATAATAGGATACCAAAGAGAAAAGCATCCGTAAGAACTACTTACTTAAATAACAGAGATTAACGTCTCGTAAAGTGGTAGCCCTATTATAATGGTTTTACCTATGGAGAGGCCATAGGTAAAACCACTAGGTTACCACTGCTCGTTGGTTGACCGATGGTTATTATTTAATTTAGGGGCTGTTTGCTAGATATTGTATAATTTGAGGTGAAAACAAGCTTTAAACGGAAGAAACGAAGATGTATTCAAAAATAACGCGCTACGCGACAAGCAAAAGAATAAAGAGTGACCACCAAAGAGTTCCAACACTATTTCACCACTTTTCTTAAAGTTCGGATTAGCTTAATCGTAACCTTATTTGACAGATGGAATTAAAATTTCTGTTTAATTTGACCATCAGATCAGGAGGCATTCAGCATTTTTATCCGTCACATAAAGTTAGTTTATTTTTTGTGGCCATGGTTGGAGAGCCCTTCAGCCGGTTTCAGAAAATAAATCAAAGTATTTTTTATTTTTTAAAGAAAGAGGTCATGCTAAATTGCATAAAATAATTTAAATATCAATATTTGAATAAAAAAATGTAGGTACACTTTTAGTATGTAAAAATAAATCCAAAATTTCGTAATACTTTTTAATAACAAACTTTTTTTCAGTGGCTCTATCGTTTGTTCTACCTGAACTTGTATGTCGCCATTAAAAAAAAGTTTATCTGTCAAATGGTTTGGCGCCACTTTTCGATTCGTTTTACGTGATTTTATTTTTCTTTGTTATTGTTAACAAAGTATCGTAAATAAATACCGTTTTTGGATCAATTATAATGTTACATAATTTGTTTATGCAAAAAAAATAGATGTATTCAAAAATTATATAGTTAACCATTTCTTTTGCTTTAATAATGGGTGACTCTTTGAACGAAAGTGTGCGAACCGGAACGCGTGGTCGTGAAATGCGACGTTGCCATTCCGACTTTTTGTTAAACCCACGATTTGTTAAGTGGTACTTAGTTTGCACAGGACCGGAGTGGTGAAACTGAAAAAACACTAGCTGACAGATTTGTCCAGTACTTAGTTTATTCATTGGTTACGTAACCAGCAGTTTGACAATAAGGTGGTGAAACACCCCCTAAAATCTCATACGGATAAATTTAATAGCTAAGTATAATATTAAAGTTACCTCCGTAACCGTGAACGCAAGCTAATATCACCCAGCAGAGAACCAGCGACCAGGCGGGCCGTCTGAAGGAGTTGTTCATGCTGTCGACGAAGTGGTTGTCCCAACCGGGTTGGAAGCATTGATGTACGATGCCGACGACGTATACAAATGTGGCCAGCGACAGAGCGTGGAATGTAAACAGTATCCACTGAAACATTAAAATAAGTTTAGTAGTGGTAGAGCCATGTTGTAGCTAGCCGCTGTATCACGAATGGGCCGGCTCGTCCGTGGCAGTACCACCCTCTCACAGAACACCGGCGTGAAGCAGCAGTAGCAAGCAAAGAACATTTCATAAAACATGCAAAACGAGTCCTTAATCCTAATTTTAAGGATTTTGCGTGGCCTCGGTTAGCGAAAGACTGAGTTGCTCACGCGTAATTAGTCTAATTATACAATACGAGTAGATAGTAAATTTATTATATAAATCATGATTTCCCATGCATGCAGTTTTTTTGTTTTAACTTACATATAACCTAAGTCTGAGTGCGCATCCGTCCCTTCCCTCTCAAATATATCTCTCATAAAATATCTATTAATCACGCTTTTAATTTGTTTACTGTTATTACTTTCTAATTTTTCCGCAATAGACAACGGTAAATTATTTAATAGTTGGGGAAGGATGCACTTCCAGACCCTTCTACCAAACTCATTACATTGCTTGGGGACCCGATATAGCGGGCGGTTGGGTATATGGCGTAAGTTATCTGGCCTGTTACGATGTTTTTCAAGTAATTCTATTTTATCAGTATTTTCACATATTATGGCTTGCTTTATCTTATTGAATACATTCATCACTTTACAGTATTGGAATAGTTGACCATAATTATCTTTATATTTATATTTAATTTTCAGAGGAACAATAGTTTTTAGAATTCTTATTTGTAAATTATAGATGTCTAGGAGGTAAGTTTTATATGTTTTACCATAGGTCGAGATACCGTAGCTTATAATTGAATCTGCCATAGACAAATACAACAATCTTAGCGTATTGTAGGGTAATTTAGGGTTTCGTACCGTCAGTGAGAGCGCCGGGGGCCCAATACCTCTTCCTCTATTCCCTTTCCTTTTTCCTCTCCCTTTTAGGGCCGACAACGCACTGGCATCGCGTAAAGCGCTGCGGGTGTCTATGAACAGTGGTGATCATTTAACATCAGGTGAACCACTAGTTCGTTTGTCTGGCCTCTCTAACATAAAAAAAAATTAAACAACAGATGTGCCGCGGAGGGGCGAGGGGTAAGGGTGCCTAGTCTTTTCCACCAGAGATGTTGTAGACGAGACGCATGCAGCACGGCTGCACCATTTCAAAACCTTTAACTCTCAAAAAACCAGTTTTACGATTTTTGCTTATAACGTGGTTTCTAGTAAGTGCCTACAGGATACAAAAACATTTATAGTAGAGGAGCCCCCGATGCTAAATGAGGATTTACTCGAGCGTCATAGAGACCTATTAGCCTAGGATCCGCTTATACAACGACCTTCACCGAGCTGGTTAATGGATTAGAAATATTTTATATGAAATTAAATATGTTGATAAATATATTGCAAGTGGATTGACTAAAAAATTACAGTCCAGTAAATTTTTTTTTTACAGTTCAACGTTTCGGTTAATAGCCAAATGCAATACCTACCAATCAAAAGTATGAAGCCTATAGAATATACAAACGTTAGGTTGACTATTTTTTCCGGTCATAACTTTTGACCGGAACGGAACGGATCTTTTGAACTTTAACATGTAAAAACAGGTAAATCGATATTTGCACTGGTCTGGTTAGTCAACCTAACGTTTATATGTTTTATAGGCTTTATACTTTTGATTGTTAAGTAATTTGTCTATTAACCGAAACGGTAAAATGTTTAAAGAAAAATAAAAATAAAAATAATCATATTCTAGACTGAAATTTTTTAGTCAACCCACTTGCAAATATTTATCAACATATTTAATTTCATATAAAACACTTTTCATCCA
This sequence comes from Archips crataeganus, assembly GCA_947859365.1. Lineage (NCBI taxonomy): Eukaryota > Metazoa > Arthropoda > Insecta > Lepidoptera > Tortricidae > Archips > Archips crataeganus. The sequence continues at coordinate 7,854,651 of OX402073.1, read as the reverse complement.
TTAACCAGCTCGGTGAAGGTCGTTGTATAAGCGGATCCTAGGCTTTATTGGGTTGCGAAGCTTAGATGATAAAAAGAAAAAAATGTTATATAATGTATACCTTTTCATCGGTGTGGGGAGCAGCTATAGATTTTCAAAAATGTAAAAAAAACTGCTGCATGGACATACTCGAGCGCGTCAGATATTGATAGCATCCATGTCCTACGTTTTTTTAATAATGTACGTATGTTAATCTGATCGTTTGCATGATGGGTGTGGTCGTACGTAAGGGTTGAAAATTACAAACAAATAAAGTCGGTTTACAGACGATAGTTTAACGTGACAACGTCATAACAAAACATTCAAAAGACTAAAATTAAACCAGGCGGTCACCCATCCAAGTACTGACCGCGCCCGACGTTGCTTAACCTCGGGATCGCACGAGAACAGGTGTTTTGTCAAATAGTATCTTGAAAACGGTGCATCCTACGGCAAATTTCAATGAAATTTTCATCCCCCCTTTATTACCGCCCTCCCGCCCTCCCCCCGCACCCCTCCCCACATTTAAAATTACCCGAGCGCTAGTACTAAGATTGTACATCCTGGCGCGCGCTGCTCTCTTGTAAATCCTGGCGTTTACTGCTATGTTATGTACGGGACAGTGCGTCATCCTTTTTCGTGCGTACAGCCGGCGTTCATCGATTTATTAGACGTTGTCAAATTTATTTTCAAAGGGGATGTTAAGTGAACTTGAAAAAAGCTCTCATTCAATAATCTGACGATTTGAATGTGACGCAAACTCGCTGTAAATAGTTATTAGAATGTGCAAAATAATCGCCATTTTGAAATACTCAAGCGTGTCAGATTAAGATATATATATATATATATATACATATGGTTGATCTTATTGTGCTAGACGTGCTGTCTCATACATAATCTGACAATTATCTGGAGGGGTTCGCCTAATACAATACAATACAATACAAATATTCTTTACTAGCTTTTGCCCGCGACTCCGTCCGCGTGGAATTAGTAATTTGGGCAGCTTATTTTTTTATCAAATTTGCTTTTTCATCAATAGAGCATATCTTTTTTTTTTGTCCACAGCACTTTGCTCAGTGTCCCACAAGTTTGAATTTCATAAAAAATATTTAATCTATAAAAAACGATGAACTACAATTTTTTGATGAAAGTTCATTTAATTAGTAAACACACGAAATTTCATTTTTGGTGAAATACCTTGTAATTTATTGAATACAAAATTTAAACTAAAACATTATAATTTCAAATGTATGAAAACCGGCGTGTCCCATCCAACATTTCGCTAATTCAAACTCATTTTTATTAATAACGGTCAAAGACACTATATGAACCTTTTGATTTTTATTATTTAGCATCGCTTTATAGTAGAAAATATTTCATAAAGTTTGTCCCAGGAAATATTCCATACAAAAATTCTTTTTTTGTTACTCATTTTGGTTACTAAATTATAAGAAATTCTACCAAACTTCGTTGTTTTTACCATCGGGCAACACTAAAATATGTGCTAACATACGCCGCCATGTTATTACGTCAGCCATCGTCGAAATATTGCCACGTAAACACATTGCTACTTTTCGTACCAAAGTAAAGTTCTGTTTTTGATACCACGGTTTGAAGGTTAGTTCATACAAAAACATAATTTGCTAAAATTTTTTGTATAGTTCATACTATTAGTTATTAGAAAATGTAAATTAATCTGTTATTTAGTTAAATTTGAGCCATCCACAACTTTTCAAAGTAGTTGAAGTAGTGTTCGTTACTTCTTTTTTTGTTACTTTCACGTGGGTTCGTATCTAAGGAAAATTGAGTAACAAAGGAGGAAAAAATATAAGGGAGTGTTTTATTGTCGTACAGGGTTAGAAAATGCCATTAACCGGCTGAAAAGATGAGGCGCTATTCTTTATATTCGATCTCTTGGTACCCAAAAAATTAGTAAATAATTTTAAATTATCGTTTATCTTTATTTTATTTTCACCTTACATCATCTAACCCCTTTTTAGTTTGAATACGGTTTTCATGCTTTATGATGAACTTAGCTTAACATTATTTATTTTGTTACCAGTGTCTTTCTTTGTTACTGTCCCAAGATTTCAACAGCCGTATTTTGGATTTTTTCGCTTTTTTAACATATCTAAATTAATGAAATAGGCGTAGAAAGTTAATTGTAATTCATATTTTCCATATAGGATACTAGAAGGCTAAAATTCTGGGTTACTTGTTCGTTAAATTTAAATATTATACATGATTCTTGACCCGAGTAACAAAATAAATATATAGCATCGAATAAAGTAAGAAATATCTTCTTTGCAAATGTTTAATTCAGTTGATTAAATTGTTTACATTGTGTTGTTCAATAGAAAACCATAAATGAATGATTTTAGCCCACTATTTATTATTTTAAGTTTTTAATAAAAAGTAACAAAATTGGAAAGACAATTGTACCTTTCGTGGAAATTTTAAGTTTTAATCGAATTAAACCTAATTAAATGAAGTGACTATATCATAATAACTAAATTTATTAAGTATTCTACCAAATAGTCTCAATAAAATATCAACGCCCCCGCACCCCCCCGCACACCCGCGTTCACATTCAACACCGTACTCCCAAGTCAAGCGTGCCTATAGAAGTTTTACTTCCAAACCCCCGATTTTGAAACATTCTTCCGCTTCGCTCCGCTCCTATTGGTGTTAGCGTGATGATATATAGCTTATAGCCTTCCTCGATAAATGTGCTATCTAACACTGAAAGAATTTTTCAAATCGGAGCAGTAGTTCCTGAGATTAGCGCGTTCAAACAAAAAAACCTGTTCGATAAATTCTTAAAATAGACGTATCTTTCTTATTTGTGAACCGATTGAAATGAAACAAACACTAAATGTTAATCCAAGAAAATACCAACATATCAGTGAAAACCGCATCCTTCTAGGTTAAGCCGTTTCTGAGATTAGCGCGCACAAACGCACAGACAAACAGACAAACAGACAATAATTCTAAAAATCATTGTTTCGGGTTCTATTGCGCTAATAAATAGCCCTAGTGACAGTTTTTCTCAAATATCTTCAATGTACAGACACCGACTTGTTACAGATTTATTATATGTATAGATAGATTGATCACCAAAAACAGTACAGTGACAATCTGACAATTGAAAATTTTTTGTTTTAATTATTAGACTTAATTAATTAAAAAGCTCAGGAAATAGCATGCAAATAAAAAAGTGTAAATTTTTTAAGTAGAATACTTGTACTTATAAGAACATAACGAACATTTTTAGTTTTTTAGATTTTATTCAATCATAACCGCTTCATCGTGGTCAGGGCATTACAACTCGTAATTAATGATGCGTGTTACTTTATTATCAGTAACAGAATATTCATAACACAAATCATGTATTATATATGTAAATTACCTTTTTTTTTCTATTTTTTTTTTCGAGGCTTTAGCCTAAAAAAATTACCTTACTACCGATAATTACGTTATTTTTATTGCTGTAAAGAATTTATAGCACTGTGCGTGATATAGGTACTTCATTTAATAATTTAATAATAATAATAAATCCATTACAATCGGTGAACGCTTAATAACTATGTTAGTAAAAAACTACAAAATAAAAGAATAAAATAGTGTATATTTGTGAATAAGCTCTGCGCCATTCCATTCGAAAGTTCAAAAAATCACTACCGTGAATAATTTTCGATTTTGTAATGTGGTGCTACAAGAATCTGGTACTTAAGCTAGAAATGTGGTAATTTCAGCCGAAAGACGTCCACTGCTGAGCATAGGCCTCCCCCAAGGCTCGCCAAACAGATCGGCCCTGCGCCATCCGCATCCAGTGCGTTCCCGCCACCTTAACCAGGTCGTCGCTCCATCTTGTTGGAGGCCTAGCGAGGCCTAAAGGGGGTGGGGTAAAGGCTTGTTGCGATATAAATCTTAATACCTGTATTAATTTTGGTTTCGTACCTTCGACAGTTTAACCTTGTTTCCTCTGAAGACATGCAAGATGTAACCGAACAACATGCCGATGAAAAATGGCATTGATCGCACCAAAGTGTTGTAGTAATTGTATTTTAAAAAGTCCATCGTGTCCCCCTTTGTCTCCCTAAAACACACAATACAAAACTAGTAGAACGTAAGCACCAGATTTTAAAACGTTACTAAATTACTATTGTTCATCATATTACACATTTTCATTCCTCAGTCATTTCATTCATTCACTATCTTTTTTTGCAATCAGTACTTTATGTAGCTGTGTGTGTAATCATTCGCCTCAACTCCCGTGGCGTTACCTATACCTTTGCACTACTGGCGAAATAGATAAGTTGTAATTGAGTGTGAAGCAAAAGGCGAGTGTTGCGGCGAGGGCAGCGAGCAAGGCGCCGGCGAGCGCGGCCCGCGCGGCGCGGCGGCTCCCCAGCACCCAGTACAGCACCAGCGGAGAGATGATATACAGCTGCATGTCCACTGACAGGTACCACAGATGAGCCCCACACTGCAAACCAATTAACTCCTGAAGCACGACACAAATTCACTAGGTTTGAGATTTGGTCAAGCCCGAATATCTCAAAGCTTTGGTAACATGCCTTCATTTATTACGTACTAGCTTTTGCCCGCAGCTTCGCTCGCGTGTACTATGAGTATTCCAAAGAACCAAGATATCAAGCAAGCAAGTATACAGGCAAGCAAGCAAGCAGGTCCACAATTGACCGAGAAATCGGTGAACATACCTACATAAAAAAATACATAAAGTGGAATGCATAACCTCCTCCTTTTTTAGAAGTCGGTTAAAGTGCCCTTTGCGGCCTACTTACAGTATAAACTTATGAATTTTGAAATTTTAGCTTTCTACAACCTTTAGAACGCAAAATCCCGTTTTTTCCCGTTCCCGTAAGAATTTCGGGAAATGTTTTCTTAATGCTCCCCGTCCCCTACACTGCCCAAGGAACCCACTTGACAAATTTCAGCTTTCTATGACCAGTAAAACGAAAAATCCCGTTTTCCCGTTTTAAATCCCGTTTCCCGGATTAATTTGAAGACAGTGTATTGCATAAGAATAAAAACAATGTAAACAGTACGCTAAATATGACTTCAGGAATCAGCGCCCAGACTATATTCTGGACGAGCAGCAGGGCGCTCCACCAGTAGCGGCGACAGAGGTCCACACTGTCAGCCATTTCGTGCCAGCCGGGCCCGTCAGCCACCCGGTGGATCAGCGACGCCTGAAGCAGCACCGCAGTCGCCAGCAGAGGGAACAGCCGCAGGAAGCGGCGCAGATAGAACCAATGCAGGTTCCTCAGCAGTGACGCTGGAAACAAATGTACTAAATGATAGAGCACTCCGCGCAATAACAAGAATTAGAATTTATTATTATGGTTAATGATTTACCAAGTGTTATAAAATATTCAAGCTGCTTGCTTTTTGCCGACGACTTAAAAATGTTTTTACCCATTAGTAACCATACTGACTGTCAAAATTTTCAGAGCGATATAGACCGAGTGGTATCATGGAGTGAAGCTAATAACTTGCAGTTTAACTCTTCAAAATGTCTCACTATTACTTTCACTCGAGCACGCAACCCAATCCTCCATGACTATGAAATTAACGCTATGAAATTAAAGAGAGTGTCAGACGTTAAGGATCTAGGGGTAAAATTTACATCTGATTTAAGGTTTCGAGAACATATCACCAGTGCTTGTAAAAAAGCTTATAGAATTTTGGGATTCATACTTCGAACTTCCCGCGGTTTCACAAGTATTACAGCTATTGCCGCCTTGTACAATGCGTTGGTTAGAAGTAACCTTGAATGCAATGCGGTAATATGGGCTCCTTATGAGACAAAATATAATCTTATTTTGGAGCGCATACAGAATAAATTTGTAAGATTTTTGTATCTTAAGAAGTATGGAGTCTATCCTTTTTACCCTTTAATGTACCCCACTCTATTTGTTTTGGGTATGGGGGGGATATAACGAGCTGCGAGTGCGTAGAGTTTTCTTTGGTGAGCTACATATTTAAAGTAATTAGGGGGCAGGTGCACAACAGCCAAGTGTTAAGCTGCGTCGGCCTGCGTGTCTCCGACGGGTACGCGCTGCGCCGGCGCCGGCCGCCGCTGCTGGCCGTGCCGCGCGTGCGCACAAACCTACTCGGCAAGGCGCCGCTAACGCGCGCGCTGCGCACACTTAACATACTAGCGGAGAATGTAGATTTGTTTACGTGTTCTCTGAGTGAATTCACTAGGTCTGCAATGTTTTCTATATGCTACGCTAGCAATGATTAATTATTATTGTTAATTTTAAGTGGTGGTGGGAGTGGTTAAGTGGTGGTGGTGGTGGTGGTGGTGGTGGTTATTTTTACTTAAATTGTACCTATAGATTCAGTTACACTATTGTTTTAGGCTAAGATCCTGTAAAGATAGTTGTAAGTGTGGTTAAATAAATAAATAAATAAGATTATGACACGGCAGTTCTAACTTACATTATTTAATTCCTCCATCTGCAATTTACCAACCGGACGTCCAGGCAGGGGCAGCGTCTATATCCATAATGTTATCAGTATTCCATTGATCCACACGAAGCGGTTGTCTCTCTCTCTCTCTCTCTCTCTCTCTCTTATGCAAGTTATGTATATTTAATGCTCTAACCTTGCTTCATTTTGTTGACGCTGGTGTATACCAAAAGTAAGCCACTCATAGTGAAGAATGAGTCCACCGCGATGTCGCCGGACACCATCCACACAGCTCGCTTCTTCCTTAGCCACTACAATAAAAGTGATTGCTTTTTTTACACTTTCAAACTCGAAGCCATTGGCCAGTTATTTGAAACAGTGCCTACCTGGTGTACCTCAAAACTGTTAGCCACGTTATCTGTGTTATAAAAGTGCTCCAAGAAGGTGTGTAAGATGATGATGAGCAGAATGGAAAGGGAGCGGATGCCGTCGAGGCAGTCGAGTGCCCTGGGCTTGTCGAAGGTCAGCAGCCGGCGCGTGTTGGTGTACAGTGAGCAGACACAGGACAGCGCACTGGCTTGCGAAGGGGCTGGTGGATGAAACAGTATTAGCTCTACAATCCATACACGTTTCATTTATGAGAAAAAAAAGCACTGTAAGGTATACGCCGGAGTTCTGATCACTGTTCCAGTGGTCGCCATCTTTAATTTTATGTACCTACTAGCTTTTGCCCGCGACTCCATCCGCGTGGAATTAGTAATTTGGGCAGCTTATTTTTTTTATCCAATTTGCTTTTTCATCAATTATGGCTCTCCTTAGTTCCTCGATATAAAAAAATTACTTCAAAAACCCCCGATTTTGAAACATTCTTCCGCTCCGCTCCGCTCCTATTGGTGTTAGCGTGATGATATATAGCCTATAGCCTTCCTCGATAAATGTGCTATCTAACACTGAAAGAATTTTTCAAATTGGAGCAGTAGTTCCTGAGATTAGCGCGTTCAAAAAAAAACCTGTTCGATAAATTCTTAAAATAGACGTATCTTTCTTATCTGTGAACCGATTCAAATGAAACAAACATTAAATGTTAATCCAAGAAAATACCAACATATCAGTGAAAACCGCATCCTTCTAGGTTAAGCCGTTTCTGAGATTAGCGCGCACAAACGCACAGACAAACAGACAGACAATAATTCTAAAAATCATTGTTTTGGGTTCTACTGTGCTAACAAATAGCCCTAGTGACAGTTTTTCTCAAATATCTTCAATGTACAGACACCGACTTGTTACAGATTTATTATATGTATAGATTAGCAATAGAGACGACAGCAGTACCTCTATACCATGAGTTTACACTAGTTTACGTGACCGTACTCGCTAGCGACGGCGTAAATTATTTGTATGGAGAATTGTACAGCGCCTCTAGCGGTCACTTACGGAATTACAATTCTCCATACAAATCTTTTACGTCGTCGCTAGCGAGTAAGGTCACTGTGAACTAGTGTAAACTCATGGTAGAGGTACAGATCATCTATTGGGCATTAGCATGTCAAACACTCAACGCCAGCCCTAGCGTCTGATCGGGGTACTGCGAAGACGTCTTCGAACGCATGATTTGTACTGCCCTCTGCAGAGGGTCTTTGGGCCCCATGCCACAATATTTTACGCCTAATATTTTTGTGCCTGGTGCACGTGCTCCAAAAATACTATGTTACCAGAATACTCTATTTTTCAAAATACTACCACTTACCAATTTACCACCTTTAGGTACCTATAGCTTACCAGATTCTCATTACACCACAGTACAAAATCGAAGATTACTCAAGGAAGAGACATTTTTGGTAGAATGCCTTACTTTGGATATCTAGTATAATGGGAATATAATAAATAAATAATAAATATGACGGCGAGAGAGACGAAACGGAGCGGTAGGTGGATCATCACCGTCGTCGCGTGGTGGAGTTTCCATGTTAGTGGGCGATACAGAGAAACGCAGATTACCTTGCAACGTGTAATTATTTGGAATCACAGTAGGTAGGTACTGGCAGGAGTGACTGTGAACGTGACAGGTTCGATGGAGTAGGAAATGACCGTTCTCAACGGCGGTCGGCAATCAAGTGAACATCGACTCTGTCCTCGTGCAATGGCGCCAAAGCGATACTCGCCCCCACCACACTGCGTTCACTGCACTTTACAATTTAATTCAACCAATCAGAGATAAGATCCGGTACTAGGTAGTCAAATCAGCAACTATAATGCTACCAATATAACGCGCGCGACGACACGGCCAGACTGACCGCTACACGTCCTCGTGTATATCTGGAACAAAGGCATAGTTTGGAATATCCATTCACTCGGCTTATCCTGACTAAAAGATTGTAATTTGCAACGCAAAGATTGAATTAAAAAGAAAGCCTCAAAAGTAAACAGAGCACCTTATAAAATGTCAAAACAATATCTCAACTACTCAAACATACACACACGCAGCTACTCAAACATGGCTCAACATATTGGCATTCATTTGCCTTTCAATCATAACCAGGTCCTCATAGACCAACCAATAGGTCCCCACGGACCAAACACAAGGTCCCCATAGACCAACCATAAGCCCCCATGGGCCATTCATCACACCACACCTCCAGTCGCACATTGCGCTCTGATCGACCTTTAATAAGATCGCAGTTACAACTACGCTGGAGTCATAGTGAAACACTGTCCTCATGGACAACAACAACTGTCATTACAAGACTGGCCGCTGCCACAGCACCGGTCGCACATCGCGCCCTGTTCGGCCTCTGAAACGACCGCAGTTACAACTACGCCGGTACTGTAGCACGCACAACCCAAAACAAAATGAGCCATGTGTGTGTATATTAGTTATTTAGGCAAAAAAATCTCTAATTACTATCAGAATAAGACTCTAGGACACAAACATTAAGTTCAAAAGGTACAGCACTTTGAGGCATTCTTCGAAGGCGATCGTGAGCGTATTTATAACTTCTGTTATTAGTCAAAGATTTTAACGTGTATCGATCACCTTCGAGGACTTCTAGAATTTTGAAGGGTTGTATTTAGGATCTAGTTTTGTCTAGTTTCTCTCCTCATTTTGGATGAGAACCAAATCACCAACAACAAACCTATCGAATTTAATCTTATTACGGTCAAAACGAGATTTTTCGTATGTTGCACTATTTTTAATACTGTGGACAGCTCGTTCTCTTGTTTCGCTAATATCAACCTCGGTTTCGTAATTGATAATCGCGCTTTCGATAAATTAACAGTCAGTCCCAAGTTTAAAATATCATAATATCATACGGAATACGATCATCTGGCAAGATAAGAAACGACAAATTTAAACAATGCCCGTCAATAATTACCACGCATGAAATCTGTTCGGTACAGTAAATGTGAGCGTTGCCAACACCGGCTAAGTGCACGTTAGTTGCACTACACAAACACTCCCAAAAACCGGTTTGCTATACTTTGCTTTACAAGAGAACATTCTGCGCCACTATCGAAATAAAAAGGGTACGACTCACCAGATTGTGTAAGTTCGCCGCGGACACCGGTGACCTCGCAAACATTGACCCGACGCTCGAGCGCAGCGCCGCTGGCACCACCGCCGCCGGAACCGACGCCCGCGCCCTTGCCAGGCGTGCCGACTCCACTGCCTCCTTCCTTGATGCAGTAAGGAGCGATGTGTCCTTCTTCTCCGCAGCGATAACAGGTCACAAACTTCTTCGAGTTTGGAGTGAAGCTTGAAGACGAAGAGGCGTGTGTATTCAGGGCTGGTTTCTTGATCCTGGAGTAGCAATCTACCGATTTGTGTCCAAATTTATGACAATTGTGACACTGGATCTGTTTGTTCACATCTCGAGGAATAAAATTCATCCCATTTCATTTTGTTTCGTGTGTGTAGGTATCTATGCTTCGTTCTTGCTTGCGTTTTAAAGAAAATGTTTGCACTTCTTGAATTAGTTTCGTTCTTGTTTTAATGGGGGTAGTAAATGCCAAACGGTTAATTCTACCGTCAAATTGTGCGAGATGTGCGAGCACGTATGAAATGGCGATTTCTTCAGAATACAGGTCTTTCTATTTAGCCATTAGCGATGTAATTAAGCGACTGGCATATGCGGCAAGATTTTCTCCTTCTTTAGGCCGGCTATTATTGATGTTAACAATAGTGGCTGCGCATGTTTCAGCTGAGTCATAGCAGGCCAAGAACAGGTTTTTGAAATCATGCCATGTCATACCTGAGTGTGCGACGTGAGAAAGCCAGGTTGATGATGATCCTTTAAGAGCCTTACTCAGTGCGATAATTAGGGCCCCTCCTTCCAATGGATGTTCGGTCAGACAGATGTCCACAGTCGAGCACCAGGACCGTGGATCGGCGTCGGATAGGTCAGGATTAAACTCAGGCAGCTTGATTGCCACAGAAGACGAGGATGGCGGCCGCATGGCTTCAATCAGGCGTACCATGTTCTGATTCTGTTGTTCGAGCAGCAATTGCAGGAGGGTATTCGACGATGATGGTAGGGCTTGAGCGTATCCCACTTCTGATGACGGCGAGAGAGACGAAACGGAGCGGTAGGTGGATCATCACCGTCGTCGCGTGGTGGAGTTTCCATGTTAGTGGGCGATACAGAGAAACGCAGATTACCTTGCAACGTGTAATTATTTGGAATCACAGTAGGTAGGTACTGGCAGGAGTGACTGTGAACGTGACAGGTTCGATGGAGTAGGAAATGACCGTTCTCAACGGCGGTCGGCAATCAAGTGAACATCGACTCTGTCCTCGTGCAATGGCGCCAAAGCGATACTCGCCCCCACCACACTGCGTTCACTGCACTTTACAATTTAATTCAACCAATCAGAGATAAGATCCGGTACTAGGTAGTCAAATCAGCAACTATAATGCTACCAATATAACGCGCGCGACGACAAATATAATAATAAAAATAATAATAAACTTTATTTCAATAAACTTAAACAAAAGTAATACAATAAGAGATTAAAATTAACATAGATCTACAGTTTCTTAAATGTGCCTGAACTAGGATAAACCAAACAGGAAAATAAAATAAGTGCAATGTAATTATGTTAATTAGTTGATCAATTAAATAACATAAGACAATATAGGTATCTAGTGCACTAAATACTACTAGCTTAACTTACTTAACCTAAAACAAGTAATTCTTAACAATAACAATGGACGCGATTCTACAGCGGCCGCTAAAAATCCTAATCTATCTATCTATTTATCTAATCTAATACCTTTAAACGAGCAATTCTTGTATATATATATAATCAGGATCTCGGAAACGGCTCCAACGATTTCGATGAAATTTGGTATGTGGGGGTTTTCGGGGATGAAAAACTGATCTAGCTATGTTTCATTTTCAGAAAACCGCTTTTACTCGTGTTTTCCGGCTATTTTTGTTTGCATTAGAATACAAAGCTAAATTTCGCCGGCTTCGAGCAGATCATAATAGCACAGTAGAAATCGGGTGGTCGCGGATCCAGCCGACCTCGGCTCGATTCCACGTTTTTTTTTAAGTTTATTTTTCATGAGAAAACGAAGTTTCTTCTTTTGTGAGAAAAAGTTACTTTTTTGTGAGAAAAAGTATTATAGGGAACGTGCAGTAACTATAGGCGGCAGCACTAATGCGACAAAAGAGACACTATGCGGACAGTAAAACAAACTTATCAAGGTAAAGCATTCAAATTGATGGCACCCTTATGACACCAGTTGGCAGCATTGTCTATGTGGACGTTCCCTATTGGGAGCAAAGAACAAGAAAAACTGGTTGTCTGTAAAGTTGGTTTACGGACGATAGTTTAACGTGGCTCACCCCCCCCCCCACCCCCTCCGGTTTTTTTGTCAAATATCTTGAAAACGGTGAATCCTACGGCAAAATCAATGAAATTTTCATCCCCCCTTTGATACCCCCACGCTCCCTCCCACGCATCCCCCCGCACCCCCTCCCCCCTCTCACCCCCCAACCCACAGAAATAATAATAAATTATTCACAGAAATAATAATAAATTATTTCTGTGCCCCAACCCCTCCGGTGTTTTTGTCAAATATCTTGAAAACTGTGGATCCTACGGCAAAATCAATGAAATTTTCATCCCCCTTGAAACCCGCGAACCCCCTCCCCCGCAAATATATAATCAGGATCTCGGAAACGGCTCCAACGATTTCGATGAAATTTGGTATGTGGGGGTTTTCGGGGATGAAAAATTGATCTAGCTTGGTCTTATCTCTGGGAAAACGCTTGGTACCGAGTTTCTGCCCGAGCAGAGCTCGGTCGCCCAGGTACTTTTATTTAGGCGTCGTTAAATCACTTTGCTATTCTATTATTACCTAGTTGACATTAAAGTTGCTTGAAGTAGGTACATTATTTTTATTGAGTATACTGCGCGTTAGCCTGCGTCATCTTAATTGCAAACTATGGCAGATTAAAAACACATAATTTCGCAAAAAGATTCATCGCGTTTTGCTTGCCAGGTATGTTTGAAGACATAGTTACGTACAACTTGAGGTTTGTAGGACAGTGGCATCATTGTTATCGTGGAATTATAATTTCCTGTAAGAGTTACTTGGAAATAAGGGCTCTTAGGCATCTCCATAATCTATAAAATAAATAAATATCACGGGACAATTCACACCAATTGACCTAGTCCCAAAGTAAGCTAAGCATAGAGCTTGTGTTATGGGTACAAGGCAACGGATAAACATACTTATATAGATAGATACATACTTAAATACATATTAAACACCCAAGACCCGAGAACAAATATTCGTATTTTTCATACAAATATCTGCCCCGACGCGGGAATCGAACCCGGGACCTCAAGCTTAGGCTTACTAGGCCTTCTGGTCGTCTAATCTATCGAAGTAATGTATCGTTTTTCAGCCGATTTTTTTGCCGGACATTCAGAATCGCCAGTTGAATGATCGCACGGCTTCTTGAAGTGCAAGCATGTAGCACATTTTGGCGGCTCGGTCTTCTTAGCGCACTCTTTAACCCCGTGCCCCACTTTCCCGCAATGGCCGCAGGTGATGGCCTCCTCTCGGCACGTTTTGGCGGCGTGACCGTACTGCTGGCACTTGAAGCATCTAGTTACCAGAGTAAAGTCTCTCAAGGGACATGACGACCAATTAATAAAGACTCTAGTATTAGTAAATAAGGCCTTACGAATTTCTGCAGGAACTTCTATCACATAATTGCAGGTCTCAGCATCCCTCCTTCCCGACTTATGGCTTAGCTTAATAGAGGTCAAAAACTTCTCAAGTGACGTATCTTGTAGCTTGTCGGCCAAGTTTTGCTGGAATAGACAGTTGAAGACTTCTGTTTCCTGCATGGACGAGGGCACTCCGACGACAACGATTCTGGGCTTGCGCTTAAGTGGTTCGTCAACGGTGAGGCCAGATGTTGTCAGCTGTGCAGACTGCTTCAGCTTCTCGATGTCACTTTTGGTATCGGTGCTGATGATTACACCACCGTTTTTTGTTTTACGCAAACCTCTTACGTGCAACTTCATTTGTTAAGGCCTGATGATAGATTGAACGAGGGTCGAGGGTTTTAGTCTCCTCACTCGACTTCATTTTATCCTTAGGGTAAATCGCTATCAAACTCACATTATTGGGCTGAATAAAATGATTTGCGCTTATATTCATCACGTCGGCGAAGGAAACTGTTCCTGTAGCAGGCTTTGGAGACTCTTTGATGCACTGTTCGAGGTCTAGCAGGCGCTGTGAAAGATCGTGTTTCTCTTCAATGGCTTGAACAGTGACGTGGGTCCCATAACAGTTAAAATTAAGGGACTGATACTGCACGCCCATTTGAGAAGTCCCATGACATATTTCGCGGCACAAGTTATTGATTTTCAGTTTTTGGTCCGAGTTCAATTTTCCCTCAGACGAAATGGCGCTTATGTCGTTCAGGCACTGTTCGATTGAAGCCATCCATCTTTGTAACTCTGGTGTGGGCATCATTTCTGGAAGACCTTGCTCTAGTTGGGCTGGTGCAGTGGGTGCATCGGGTGTAGGCGCGGGTGTCGTTGGTTCGACGGCGGTGGGCCCGTGCTGAGGCGGAGGGCTGCGGCGCAGGAGCGTGCTCCGGGTAAAGGGACTGCCGAAGCCGTCCATTGGTAGGTTTTAAAGTTAAATGTGTACACTATACATTACTTATACAGTCACAAACAATAGTTCACTTAAACGAATGACCCAGTTAAGTCACATCGGCTCAATGTAGAGCTAGGTCACGATTTTGCACGCGATAGATTATTTTATTATTTTACTAAGTCATGATTAACAAGTCATGATAGTCAAAATGGCTTTCGAGCAAATAGATCAACTATATCTGCATTATATAAGTACACAAATTAAATTTTAAACATAATTAATAAAAGGAAATATGCTGTCCCGTTGTTGCTAGATATGAGCAAGGCGTATGACAGAGTATTGCATTCTATCCTCTTGAATAAGCTTTACGGAATCGGTGTAAGAGGTTTAGCCAACAACTGGTTTAAAACTTATCTAGAAAACCGAGAACAATATGTAGATATTGAACACTATAATTTTGACGAAAAATATTTGAAAACGTACAGATCACGAAAACTAATAGTTAAAAATTCAATACCGCAGGGCAGTGTTTTAGGGTGTATTCTCTTCTTAATATATATTAATGACTTACCAAAAGTCTTGAACTCTAAAACCATAATGTATGCAGATGATATTACGATAATTTTTGAATGTAATAAAAGTGAAGAATTAGAAAAAGAATTAAATGTAAAAATTGAACAAATAACAGCATGGTTAACAGCTCACAATTTGAAATTAAATCTAACTAAAACTAAATTAATGCAAGTAAAACCTCGCCAAAAATCACCATTTAACCTTAAAGTTTTCATTTGATGGCCAAGAAATAGGATTTGTAAATTCATGTAGTCTATTAGGGATAGAAATTGATTCGGAATTTAGTTGGAAGGATCATGTGGAAAAGGTTTCTGGCAAACTATCAAGATTCACATACGCTCTCTACGAGTTAAAAAAATGCACAGATTTGAGGACAGCAATGACAGCATATTATGCTTACGCGCATGCCTGGCTGTCTTATGGCGTAATTCTATGGGGTAATAGCACATACTGTAATAAACTCTTCATATTACAAAAGAAATGCATCAGGATTTTAGTTCACATAAAGGAGAGAGTCAGCTGCAGACCACATTTCACTTCCTTAAAAATATTAACTTTCACATCTATGTACATATTAGAAATCAGTAAATTTGTAAAAAAACATAAAAACTTATTTGGCCAAGAGAGGGACGATTATTGTAGAGCAGGCTTAAGAAAGCGTAATCAATTAGTCGGCTCATTCACTAATCTACAAATTGTAAGATCGGGAATATACCATATGGCAATAAAAATTTATAATAAAATACCATTCGAAATTCGGAATATTACAAAAGTACATATATTTGCTAAAAAGCTAAAAGAATATCTGTTGTCAAGGTGCTTTTATAATCTCCAAGAATTTTTTGATAGTGAGGAATAAATATATCTTTTACTTAGTTGTAAGTTTTAATTTTGTAAATATTTAGAGCAAATTGTATGTGCAGCAAATTGCGGTGCCCTTACAGGGTTTATGTTGGCGCATATATTAATAGATTTAAGACCTTTTATACCACATAATGCAATAAACGATATGACTATGACTATGACTAAGACGACACGTCCGATCCGTAGATCGTCCGCAGAGCAAAATAAGTACTGTAGACACTGGCCACCGAGACCGAGTTGCTGTTTCGGAAATTTGAATTTGTGGCTTCTAGAATTCGAATCAAGAAACGAGCAACGGACAGCAGACGGTCTGGGCAGCCATTCTTGGATAGGCGGTGCCACTGAAATGTTGTGTGTATAACCGAATGTCAAATAAACACAAGTCCTGAAATGCAAGTTTTTATTTAAATAATTTAAGTTAGGCAGTTATTTTCTCTTCCAGATACCCCCCACCACATGTTTGGTGGAGGTGCGGGGTACCTATTAGGTAGTACCTAATTAACGCAAATGAACTTCAACCGTAGGGTGGTAGACCATATTTTTGGCCGATGGTACAGTCTAAAAAAGTAGTCAGCTTAAAAAGCTTGCTCGTAAAATGAAATTATTAACAAAAACTTATTAGTTTTAAAGTGGTGCAATAGTGATAGGTTGCTACCCTATCGTCTTAATACTTACTTACTTACTCCGTTGGCGCAGCGACCCAAAGTGAATCTTGGCCTCCGATACGAGACAGCGCCATATCTGTCGTTCTTGCACAGTATTCCGCCAATTTGTGGCTTGCAGTCCATCAAGGTCGGACTCCACGGCGTCACTCCAGCGATACCTAGGGCGGCCCACCGGATGACGGCCAGTCAGACGACCCTCATATGCTCTCTTCGCGCCACGATCTTCACCCATTCTTTCCAAATGGCCGAGCCATCGGAGTCTATGAGCTTTGCTCTCTCCAATGATATTGGGTTCGGCCATGAGCTCTTCAAGTTCAGAGATTTTCAGGGCTCTCCAGCTTCCATCTGGTCTTTGCCGAGGGCCAAAAATCTTTCTGAGGATCTTCCTTTCGGCAATCAACAGCTTGTTCTCCTCTCTGAGGGTCATGGTCCAGGCCTCACATCAATACATAAGTATTGGTCGTATCACCGTTTTGTAAATACTCAGTCTTACTGTGGTTTATCCTTAGGCCCACCTTCATTGCTTCTGTTTCAAGGGCTGCGGCGGCTGTCTCGACTTCAACGCTCGTTTGACCCAGCAAGGCCAAATCATCCGCATAGCCTATAACCTTGTGTCTTCCATTTAGTTGCAGTCCAAAGTTTAGAGCTAGAACTCTTCTAAGAACATGTTCTAGAACCAAATTGAAGAGCATAGGCGATAAGGCATCCCCCTGTTTCAGTCCCGTCATCACATCAAATTCGTCCGTTAACTGGCCCCCGACCCGGACCCTCATCCTACTCTCTCTCGTGGCTACCTCTACCATATCCACCAGTTTCATAGGAATATTAAAATTCCTCAGGATAGTAAACAGGCCATTGCGGTCGATGCTGTCATAAGCCCTGGCGAAATCTACGAAAGCGAATGGATGTTTTGAGCGTATTCCCACCTTTTTTCCATCAGCTGCTTTGAAGTGAAGATTTGGTCTACTGTACTGCGATTAGGTCTGAAGCCACACTGATAATCACTGAGGATTTTTTCCGTGTACGGTTCTAATCTTTTCAGGAGTACATATGACAGAATCTTATAAGCAGTAGGAAGAAGAGCTATACCTCGGTAGTTTGTACATCTCTTTTTGCATCCCTTTTTATGAACTGGGCAGACAACGCCCATATTCCACTCCCTTGGTTGTCGCCTTAATACACCTTCCTATTTATGTAGAACCAAAATTAAATGTACAAAGTTTTTGAAAAATGCTCATGTTTACAAATATCGCCTAATTGCCTCTATTCAAAGTTGAACTAGTTGAACTAATTGGACAAAACTATTCCAATTACTTATTTCAACTTTGTAATTTAACTTTCTGGACTAAATTGATCCTATTAGTTCAACTTTATAATTATTTTAATGTGCTAACATTCAAAAGTAAACATCTAAAGGACCTTTGTTTGGTACCTACAAGTGCAGCGGGGCAACGCGGCTAGCGTCTTAGGTACAATGCCCCGCGCTGCCCTACCTTTGGAAGAGGAAGCCCCGTTTTAGTTAATTTTATGTGTTTTTATTTTTTCTTGTAATAAATAGGCATTACTGAAAAATTAGGTTGCCATGAAGAAATAAATTTATCTTAATAGTAATTTTATGACCTACAAGTTCTACATAGACCTAAAGTGCTAGAAAAAAAAAGTAAGTAAAATACAAATATATTCCTAGGCAATTATTCAGTCACGGAACTATTTATTTCTGTACACGTGTATAAGTATAGATAAGCATAAAGCGGCATTAATAGCGTGGAAAACGTTTTATTTTGATATATTACTATTTACACATTATTTTCTAAAAATTTTAAGTATCTAAGGTTCGTTATATTATGCACAGGCAGCTAGAAGCCATTAACATAAGTATTGAACCTGCGCGCGGATCGAAAGTGCGGCGCGCAAGCGGCGCGCGAAAAAATAAAACTTGTGTGCCATTTTCCGTAAATATTTGGTTAAGTTGCTGCTGTGTGATTAATTACTATCAAACATGTCTACTTCAAATAGTGAACACGAACAGAATATTATTTCAACCCCGCCGGAAATACTTTTAACGAGGCACGAAACGCGAGTGATAGATAGCCTGTTCCTCCAAAACCCAGAGAAAAATACCCGGTTCTATAATTGGGTTACTATGGCAATACGTTCCTACAACTTAACTAACTATACTTATTTGATCTCTTTGCAGGTTGCGTTACTATTCGGTATTACTGGTGCGTGTAGACGTCAAGAGCTCAATCATATTACAACAAAGGATGTAGGTAGAAACCCACGGTGAAATGTTGCTTGTAAAAACTACAAAAGTTACTAACAATACACGTTTGTTTTTTTCCTCACAATTGTGTTGAAAAACGTCGTATGCAACTCGTGTGCATTGATCATTACACACTCAGCTTCCTTACCGCGCTCGCCTACGGCTCGCGCTTACAATATGCCTCGTATGTAATGACCAACGTAGCATACTTGTATCATAATGTACTATTACCAGGCGGGTTTCACTCCGCAGTTTAGGTATGTTCGGCCGGCGCTCCTCCCGGGAGGAGTATGGCAGTAGGTTGTCGCGCGGCCTTCAGTTCGCACGCTAGCCGCGTCGCGCCTAATTAAGCATCTTTTTTTTCTGTGATTTTTGCAACAAACAATGACTTCTAAACGATATTATAAATAACTTACTTACATATTAAAGGTAGTTTACTGAATGAATACACACTGTTATCTTTCTTGATTTATATACCTACCAAATATGGGCGAGTGGGAACCCTGTGCCCTTGGTTTCGGATCAGCGGTGCCCAACGGAATATGAACGCTCGTATCACACGATAATGTTTTAATTTCGCGTGCACGCAGCAGGAGTAGGAAAGTTTTTATACCTAAAGTTGACCTTTGTTCGAGAGTGATCCTTCTGTACGTTAGTACTATTACTTTATTCTGTGCTATTACCTAAGTATATTTTGGTTTATCCTATTTTTCTATGTTTCCTTGATGATCGAGTGTCTTAACATAAAACCAGTTCGCATTATAGACTAGCTAGACTTAATGCCATATGCTAGCTCTTACAATACAATACAATATAACAATACTTAATGCCAATTATCTAATTTTACGGCAAATGACAATGTTACCATTCAAGTCATTACATAATAAATGAATATTTAAACCTGGACCATTGAAAAACTCAAGCGGAGAGCCACACAATGAGCCAGATAAGTATGTCTGATTTATGCGAAAAGTTTTGAAATTGAGCGTCGAAGACTCTATCTATCTACAGCCATTGTCCGTCCACTGCTGAACGTAGGCCTCCCTCATATTGCGCCAAAATTTGCGATCCTGGGCTTCCCTCATCCACCCACTGCCAGCTGTCCTCCTAAGGTCATCAGTCCAACGTGTCGCAGGGCGTCCCACATTACGCTTTCCTAAACGTGGTCTCCACTCCATGACACGTCTGCTCCAACTATTGTCAGTTGTACGGCAAACGTGACCAGCTCATTGACACTTCAGCGTGCTAATCCTTCGGGCTATGTCAACGACTATCGAAGACTCTGAATAATAAATTAAAAATTTAAAAAACCCAACGTTAAAAATAAAAGCGAATATTTAAAAAGTCAAAAATAGCACAAATGTGTATTTTAAATTTTAATTCACACATAAGTTTGTAAATAAAGTAAATGCCCATTATCGGTTTAAAGAACTTTATTGTCTAAAGATTTACCGTTTCCACTAATGCTAAGCTAATGCACTAAAGCAAGATGCGCAAGATGAGTGTGAGGCGAAGGAGATGAGTACCGCCCGCGCCGGAGCAGCCGCGACACACGGCCGGCCCGTGCGACGACCCACAACCTGAGTTGCAAAATACCTATAAAGCGGTAGTGGGAGGTGAATCACAAGAATTAAACTGGAAAGTAGTTCAAAACCAGAGACGAAATCGTTTTGCTGCTAACAGAGGGAATGCAAAAAACGCGGGAAATAATAATTTTAAAGCGGCGGAAATCGCTATCCCTATATATGTAACTAGCTGGTGCCTGCGACTTCGTCCGCGCAATAAAGCTTCATTTTTTTCATTGAATAAAACAAAATTCCGGCAACGGCAACATCCAAAAATCCATCGTCAATAGTGAATATAGTGAATATAATAAATCCTGTTTATTCCCTATCCCGTGGGAATTTCAACAAATCTATCCTTATTTGTTGCTCGATATTGATAATGGCAACAGGTAGACGCTTGAAATAGGTATGTACCTACTTATTCACAGAATATTTAGTTATACATTAACTATAAAAATAAATTATTAAATTAAAATAAAACAAATACTTAAGGGGGCTCCCATACAAAAAACGTGATTTTTGCCGTTTTTGTAGATAATAGTACGGAACCCTTCGTGCGCGAGCCCGACTCGCACTTGGCCGGTTTCTACATTTTGGCAAAAAAAATCTAAATCTTTTACATACCCCTCGCAAGCTGCAGTTTGCCGATGCCTGCTTTTGGCGGCGTTTCCACCAGAGATGTGCGAGGATGCGTTGCGAGACTTGCGAGGGATGTGTGTGTCATGAACCAATAGAAACACTTCATTCACTTACGACCTTTTAAATGAAGTGTTTCTATTGGTTCATGACACACACATCCCTCGCAACGCATCCTCGCACATCTCTGGTGGAAACGCAGCCTTAGTATAGCATTTATAATTATGGTTTTGTATGACTCGTATCGTAAGTTTTATATCTTACTATATTAGTACAAAACATGTTAGGTATGTGGAGCATTAGGTAATGTATGTAATACATATTAGTGACAGAATTTTTAAAATCAAGCCTGAAGCCTGAATTCACTTATGTATTTCTATCCCACCGACAAAAACCAACCAAGTTTAGATATTTTCATATCCTACGGGAATTTCGAAAAATAATTTCTTTAGTAATGTCAAGTCTCTAGCACCAGTTGTTGAGGCTGTGCGTTGTACAAACCAGTACTTCGGTTAAATGAACAGTACACACCCAAAACACGTGTGATCCGTACGTTCGTTTACCTCGAACTCAAGAGACAGCACTTCTGCCGACTACCGACCGTAGAATTGAAACTTACCCTCATATTAAAAGATTACAATGCCCGAACAGTATAGATTAAACGACGATAACTTTATTCATTGTGACCCAATTTTAATGAAACAAAGCTTATATGTTGCTATTGTTGCTCCAATTTAAGCTTCATCTATCTGTCAAAACCGCAAGAAAATCCGTGCAGTAGTTTCGGAGATTAGCGATTACATACAGACAGACACAGCTCTACTTTTACTGTTTTATTATAGTATAGATAGATGAAACCAAAATAACCATAATAATGTCCTTGCTAATTGTTACATACTTGACGTGATTTATTTTTCAAAAGTGTTTTTTAAGAAAAAGTCACGTCAAGATCGCTTACCTTCTTTCTAATGGTAAAAAAAAGATGTAAAGTTCGTGTTATCCCAATGGATTGAATTATTATTATTATTATTCTCTTTATTTATATTTTTTTCTTAGGTTAGATTTTTACAATAATTATACAAAAAGTAAAATATAAAACTATACATACAAATCATAAAATCATTATAAAAACCTAACCTAGGGTGCCACCGGCAGCGAGGCGGGGCCTAAGCTATCGGTGGTTAGGGCGACAGAGAGAGGAACCTCCTGACTATCCGCGCAGTGTCCAGGAGTACCGCCTTCTGTATCTGACCCTTGATCCAGCCATCTAGCGAGAGTCTCTTGAGGTGTTGGTCGAGACTCTTCGCTATCAGCCCGTTCGCAGAAACGACTATCGGGACAATGATCGTCGAATCAACATCCCACATGGCGGTTATCTCGTGAGCTAGGTCAAGGTACTTGCTGGCTTTGTCCTTCTCAGCTTTCACGAGGTTCTCGTCATGGGGGATGGTGATGTCGACGAGCACTGCCTGGCGTTTCGATCGATCTGTCAGCACGATATCAGGCCTATTGGCTATAATAGTCCTGTCCGTGATAACAGACCGATCCCAATAGAGCGTGGCACGACCATTTTCGAGAACTGGCGCAGGTATATACTTATAGTAAGGCACTTCAAAGTCCACAAGGCCGTATAGCAGAGCAAGTTGCTGGTGAATAATTCTGGCTACAAGGTTATGTCTGTGCAAGTACTCACCGTTAGCAAGATGACCACAACCGGAAATAATATGCCTGAGTGACTCCCCGGGACGGCGGCATGCCCGACAAATGTCGACCGTACCGTCCTTCAGGATATACTTCCGGTAGTTGTTCGTCATGATAACTTCATCCGCAATTGCACAGACAAAACCTTCGGTTTCCCCGAAGAGATCCCCGAAACGTAGCCAGTTCACCGACGCGAGCAGATCTACATCTGGCCCTGTGAGTGCCTTGTAGAACCGCCCGTGTAGCTCCTTGCTCTTCCATACCGCCTTGCGGTCCTCGATGCTCATTACTTTAAGTCGGCGCCAGTTCTCGTTTGCCAAGGAAAGCGGGGTGAAGTTTTTGTCTACTGCTACTACGTCGCGATGCACCCCACACTCGTTGTTTAGGAAATAATCCCTGAGATTATACACCTCGCGGTTGTGGAGGTCTTTGGCATTTAAAAAGCCACGACCTCCATACTTCCGCGAGATGTACAGTCTCATAACAGACGAGCGCGGGTGAAGCAAACGGTGCGCAGTGAGCAGTACACGAACTCTTCGATCCAAGGTATCCAACTCAGTCTGAGTCCACCTTAGTATGCCAAAGGAGTAAGTAAGCAAGGGCATTACCCAGGCGTTGAAGGCGCGCATCTTGTTGCCGCCCGACAAAAGACTATTAAGTACTTTTGTCAGACGACAGAAGAAGCGCTCCTTCACCGTCTGCTTTTTAAACAAACTTTTTAAACTTTTTAATTTATTATTATTATTATTATATTTTTTTAATTATAATTCTTGTTTGCAATTAAGCATGACTTCTTTCTTTAAAAAAATAACTTTGATATATTTTTTTACCCGGCTGAAGGGCTCGGCAACCATGACCACAAAAAATAAACTAACAAATTAAGAAGTTATGTGACGGATCAAAATGCTAAATGCCCGAACAGTATAGATTAAACGACGATAACTTTCTTCATTGTGACCCAATTTTAACGAAACAAAGCCTATATGTTGCTCCAATTTAAGCTTCATCTATCTGTGAAAACCGCAAGAAAATCCGTTCAGTAGTTTCAGAGATTAGAGATTAAGTACATACAGAATGACAGACCTCTACTTTTGCTGTTTTATTATAGTATAGATAACGTTGCGAAGGACACAGCCGTGTGTGATATTGCGAGTTACGTAAGTAAAAACTCGAACGTAAATGTCACGGTTTCTAAAATGAACATGAAAATAGAACGAGAAACAAAAGCTAGATTTATTTTTAAAAGATAATTTCTGGCCTGAAAGTGTTAAATATCGGCGTTTTATTAACTTTAGGAACGATGCAAAAGACCGAGGTACCGATAAACCTCAAAGCAACGACGAGTATAGCACTTCAATAATAATTATGGCAGATACAATACAAGCTTCAATTGTAAGAATGTTATCCGATCAATTCATTGTGTGCAATCTTTGTGTCTTGCTGCTGATATTGTGGCCCTGCAAGAATCATGGCTTCTGCCACATGACGTGCCGATGCTGGGGACAATAGACGATCACTTCTCGTTTACCTACGGGTAAATCTGCAGTAGACACGTCCGTAGGAGTGCTGCGAGGCAGACCATTCGGTGGAGTCGCCTTGTTATGGAGAAAATCGTTGTTCCCGTGTGTCTCAGTGTTAGCCTGTAAGAGTGTGCGTCTCGCTGCGATTAAAATTGAGTGCAGTGATCGTTCATTGTTAGTATTCTCAGTATACATGCCAACAGCGTGCAATGAGAATTTAATGGAGTTTACAGAGTGCATGGGTGAGATAAATGCCATAATCGATAGTAGTGATGTGGAGTCCGTATTCATTCTCGGCGACTTCAATGCGCATCCCGGTGTGCAATTTGCCCATGAATTATTAAACTTTTGTTGTGAACAGTCTTGGGCATGTGTAGATTTAGAGTTATTGGCGAGTGATACGTATACCTTTGTAAGCGACGCGCACGGTTGTAGGCGATGGCTAGACCACTGTGTAGTCACCGCTGCGGCGCGCGCGACAGTTGTAAATGCGTCAGTGATCCACGGTGTTTATTGGTCTGATCATATCCCATTGTTGATTCAATGCAATTTTAACGCAATTGGGGATGTCTATTTTTTTGCAAAGTATAGTAAATCGAAAACCATTTCGAGATAAATGCTTTCTAACTCGTTTTCTGTAGTTATTATTTTTTATATAATGTAATGAATTTATTAAATAAGATATAAGCAATGACTTTCATTTGACATTGGTGTATTTTGCGTGACCGGTCCAAGTCGTACTTTATTGTGTGTGGTTAGATTCTTCACAATTTACGCGTGGATTATACTAAGGAGTTTGACTTGGACCGGCAATCTGACATCTAGCACTTTGTCAGCGCCGGTAAGTGTCATTACTGTCAATTGTCATTCTTGTTTTGTTTGCGACGAATATTGTATTATTGAGCTAAATCAAGTAAAATACTTACCCTGGCTGTGTTTATACCGGATTCCGATAACCTTCTCTGAATGAATTGTACCTTTGCTTAACCCGGACGCCGATTATTTTGCACGCACAACTCTTCTCTAACAACCTATGCTTCTCTTCTTAAAAACGACTTGGTTTGGCCCCGGACACCGATCTTTCTGCATTTACGACGACTTGCGCTTTTCTCTTTGAGAATAACTTGTTGTGCCCATACAATACAATACAATACAATGACTCTTTATTGTACACCAGGAATAGTAAGCAATACAGAAAACAGGTACACAGAGAGTAAGTTACAAGGTAAGCAATAGGCGGCCTTATCGCTTAAGAGCGATCTCTTCCAGACAACCCTTTAACAGAAAGAAGGAAGGACTAGTTTACAGCAGGTGGTGCATAAACAGTGGATCAGAAAATTAAAACGCAACAAAAATAGTACATCTACTCATACATATTGTAACACCCCCCCCCCCTGCCGGTCCTCCCCTTTTATAATTCTTCTACCCCCACTAGATATCCTATCATTACCTACGTATTAAAACTTATGGATACGCTTATGTATCCCACTAGCTTAGAAGAAGCATACTACCTTATTCCTTGTTTAGGTAATAAGAACATAACATTATATTAATTAAGAGGATATTCAAAGGGAAGTTAGTTACAGCCTGTGGCCGTCCTTGGATCCAACCTGTGATCACATTGCCTCTGCAATAGCTAGCCGAACTTCGGTAGTAATTGTAGACTTCGATGGTTTATCATAATGACTATTGAGTACCTACCAGATCCTATGGTACCAGTAAGCCACTAACTTGCATCTGCCTCAGTTATAGTCAGAATGACGGTTTGTAAATTTAAGTATTTGGTAAAACTTTTACCATTTAGATTTAGTAAGTATAACTAGCCACTAAAGGACCAGATAATCCAAGGTTATTTCACCAGGGACGACCGCCGACTTCAAAGGAGATTCTACTTTTCAGCAAAATTCTGTATAAAATTTATAGTGAGTTTGTTTAGTTTTATTTTTGACTCACTCATTTGCAGCTACCAGCGTTTATAATGTAGGACATATGGATGAAATCAAACCCTGAAATCTTTCATCCGTCGGAAGAAGATTCGTCTGTTAGCGTAAGTATTAGAGATATGTCTCAGCGTAAGTATTAGTCAGTAAGAATTATCAAAGTCTCAGACTTCAATAAGTTAGTCAGATAAACCTAACCCTCTCCTCCATCGTCAAATAGTATACCCAAAGACAACATTTAGTTAAATGGTAATAACACTTACTCCCTATAATCCTATCCTAACAGCTAAACTAACCATCTATTCTACACGAAATTGGCAATCTAGGAATCCGGATTCCACATTTACAATTACCGCGGGGCCCCTCTCCAACTGATAAGAGAGAGCCTATCCTAAAACTAATGCCTACGTTTGAGCGGGTTAACTCAGCGTCTTATCCTCTATACCCGTGTGCTTCTGGTATCCATCTGAGGGGATTGGGTTAGACGAATACCAGAGTGTAAATATATATATAAATAGATAAGTGGGACTAGATATCGATGAGGTTAAAACACCGGTTGTGGCGCTTCAAACCCTTCAACACCTAGGGAGAAATTAGGTCCGACTCTTGAGTTATAATACAGACCCCCACCCTTCTCCGATAGGTGGTATACTACACTTAAACGCTTCCAGGGAGTGCTAATCTATCGTTAACATCGCAAGATGACCCGAGTAGCACACTCTAAAACCCGACTTATACTTAGTCGAAGCCCGGTTAGGTTCTCCTCTACCACAATTTAAACAAAACTTTATATTAAACCCACAAAATCCCATTAAACCCCAATTTATATATTAACTAAACAAATATACAAATTTCTGGCAATGAATATCAAATCACAGGTATTTCTGACGATAAAATATACAAAGCAGAAATTCACACTGAAATACCCCTTATAATTAACACAAGAAATAATTAAACCCCACAACACAATTACGACACCAATTAATACCTAATAATTCCGAGAGAACCTTTCCCGAACTCGTAGCAAAAATAAAGAGATCAGTGTCCCCGCCTCGCTCTCCTTTTATACTAAAATAGTAGCTTGTTTTTCCATACTGGCCACCCCGACCTTGATAACCGTAATGTCAACCCGGACCACCGCTGCCGCAAGGAACGTTTTGGCCGTTTGGACCGCTTAGGCCGAGAAATTGCTTTGAAAACCTCGTATCTTGATCCGTCAACAACCGTTGAAGGTTACACGTGCCTTGTACATTGTACATTGACCTCTCATGGTCGGTAGGTGCTGTCAGTGATTTTATTTGGATATTTAGTAATGAAATATTGTATCATCGTCATCATCATCATTTCCACATCCTATACACGCCTTATACAGGCCTCCTATCACAATGAAAGAGTTGATATGGAGGTGATAAGTTTGTTATTGATAAATTAACAATTAAACCACCCTATTTGTGTATGGAATAATTTTATTTTGCAAAGTTAAATTATGTTCACATAAGATGGAACATTACAGATTGAGGTCTGTAAGGTTACAATATATCGTACATATGTATAATAGGTACACGTCTAAAACAAATATAAGCATTGGGAAAAACAGCCACATATAAATAAATAAACTATAACAAAGCTAATTATTACAAGAAGACAGATAGTACACCTTAAGCATAGATTTAAAGATTGACAGAGATTTTGCCCGTCGTAAGTCAATCGGCAAGGCATTCCACAACCGAATAGCCTGGACAGTATAAGAATAGACATAGAATTTGGAGTTAGAGAGAGGCACGGTAAGGAGAAAGTTCTGAGAGCATAATAAAAAACAAAACTGGAGATGCCTCAGACTTATCTAATTATAGGCCTATTTCGCTCGCCACTATCATAGCTAAGGTACTGGACAGTTTGCTTGATAAATGCTTAGGAGCGCATATTAACTTAAAGGATAATCAATTTGGTTTTAGACCTGGCCTATCCACAGAAAGTGCAATCCTGTGCCTCAAGCAGACAGTGCAGTACTACACTGCTAGAAATACATCAGTCTTTGCATGTTACTTAGACCTGCCGAAGGCATTTGATTTAGTATCATATGATGTATTGTGGCAGAAAATGAGATGTGATACAACACTGCCATCGGAGGTTGTATCAATATTTCGATATTGGTACAGCAATCAGATGAACAGTGTCAAATGGACGGGGGCACGGTCAGTACCTCTACCATGAGTTTACACTAGTTTACGTGACCGTACTCGCTAGCGACGGCGTAAATTATTTGTATGGAGAATTGTACAGCGCCTCTAGCGGTCACTTACGGAAGTACAATTCTCCATACAAATCATTTACGCCGTCGCTAGCGAGTACGGTCACTGTAAACTAGTGTAAACTCATGGTAGAGGTGTATAGTTTGGAGTGCGGGGTGAGGCAGGGGGGTTTGTCGTCGCCCAAGCTGTTTAACATGTATATGGACAGGCTGATCGGTGAACTCAATAATACCAAAGTTGGATGTCATATTGAAGGGATTTGTGTAAACAACCTTAGTTATGCTGATGACATGGTGTTGTTGAGCCCATCGATCGGAGCCTTACATAAACTCCTGCGCATTTGTGAGAGTAATGCGGAATCCCATGGGTTTAGATACAACGCTTGCAAAAGCGAAATTATGATATTTAAATCCGGTACTAAAACTTATAAGCACGCGCTAACGACCCTATGTGGAACGCCCTTCGATCAACAATACGTACTAGATTAAAGGTGACAGCTCTGAAAACGGCCCGAGAAATAGAAGCACAAATTAATTTTGTGCTTCTATTTCTGACAGTACGCGCCAACCACTGCCAACGTGAGGACGTCATAAAATGCCACAATGTGCGCTTCAAAATTGCGGAAGCAGCCACCGTAGCACTAAGTTTTCGGAAGGAATATCCTTTTTTAAGTAAGTACAAGTCAGTATTTCATTTAAAGTACGTAAAAATTAGCAGTTTACATTTAAAAATCAATAATTTATTGTTTGGCTAACCATTTCGCTAATAATCGGTGGTTCTGGAACAAGAAATTCATGGAGTACTTAGTTCATGGAGTTCTCATTTTAAAATAAAATATTTATTTTTATTTTTTTGTAGATTTCCAAGTGATCCTTTTTGCAGTGCGGAATGGATATCTATTGTCGCGAAAGAAAGAGAAGAAGAATTTTGTAGGCCTTACAAAAATTGGACTATATGTTCGATTCATTTTGATAAATTTGACGTAACTGGAAATAGCCAAAGGCGTAGATTAAAGAAAACGACGATTCCCAAATTGCAGGTATAGTTACATAACATGTTTAAAATAATATAAGATTAAGTGTGGTGAGATGGAGCAGAGGAGTTATCACTTAAGTCCAGCTATATTATTAAAGAAGACGTAAAGCTTAAAGTTTAAGCCGTATAATATTTATAATTGATTTACGTTGATTGCAGATTCACGTCAAACAACAGAAAGTGCAAGCAGCGGTATTAACATTCATTTTCATTTTCATTAATCACTTGGTCGATGACACATACATATTTAAAATTGCAAGTTAGTAAAAAGCTTTAAAACATAGCTTAGTTGAACCCGTTTCCACTGGTGCTATGCTATGTGGACCAATGAATATCATTGGTGAAAATAAACGGATCACTCACGTCTTAAAACGAGTTTAACTCGACATGTTTCGGGCTAATCAAACGCAGCCGCCGTGACGTGCGACTCCGAGAGGAAGGGCTACGGATTAGCCCGAAACATGTCGAGTTAAACTCGTTTTAAGACGTGAGTGATCCGTTTATTTTCACTATGAGTGAGTATCACGGTAGTTTCATGTTTAAAATATCATTGGTGGATATCAAAAGCATTCATAGCAACGTAGCATACAATACAATACAATGACTCTTTATTGTCCACCACAAATAAATCAATACAGAAAAACAAGTATGTACATGGAAAAAATATATAAGGTAAGCAATAGGTGGCCTTTTCGCTTCGGAGCGATCTCTTCCAGGCAACCTTTTCACAAAAGAATGATAGCAAGGAATTTATTACTGCAGGTGGTGCAAATATATAAAAATAAATAGTAATATAAAAACAACCTAATATATAACATCAAACACACATAGACAAAACAATATACTTTTAAATATATAAGCAGGCTATAATTTTATGTACAAGATAGTAAATAGTGCTCCATGAGTAAGGATCAGAAGCCACCACCGGTATTTGCTTATTTGTTCGATAGAAATACCGGTGTGCTTCACATGTGATCAAATATGTGTTGAAACATTTGTGCTACGTGTGGCGCCGGTTTTACGTTAGGCACATCTCTGGTATATAAAAAAGCCCCTAAGGCTGCGTATCCACCGGAGCTGTGCGAGGATGCGTTGCGAGGGATGTATTTGTCATGAACCAATAGAAACACTTCATTTAAAAGGTCCTAAGTGAATGAAGTGTTTCTATTGGTTCATGACACACACATCCCTCGCAACGCATCCTCGCACATCTCTAATGGAAACGCAGCCTAATCGTGTCTTGTAGTGTAGAGCGTAGAGCTTTTATCTTCTCACTATTGTCTATATTGTCACTATTTCTCGACGACTGGCCTCAGGCTGCTTTGGATCGGGAGAAATGGAGGACATGGGGGGAGGCCTTTGCCCGGCAGTGGGACATCAATCCAGGCTAGATAATAATAATAATATTGTCTATGCTCTTTGGTTCTTCTATCCACTATCTATTTAAAAAAAGGTTTTACACCTATTTTATTCCTTTCTCTGCTAGATGTCATTCTTGATATGTCAAACAAAACATGTACGTCATCAAACTTAAAATGCGCCAATACAACGAAAATACTAAACCACATTTTAAACTCATAGCAAACAACCTAATTGCACTTAATTATAAAGTAAACTAAGTATTTGGGCTGCAATCTGTTCGCAATGTATTGTGGTTTCGTATTGGCGTGTATTCTAAGTGTCAGTGCCGATGATTTGTTTAATTATAAGCTATACAAAGATGTTCTGGACCCGGATATGTGTAACGTACAAGTTCAAAGTATGAGTCATGAATGTAAGTACTGATTTACCGGAAAAATAGCTCAGATACCTACCTACTAAAGTCGTTATAAAAAAAATACGCAAGCAAGGGATTTAAGTAATTAGAACAAAGCTTAATTGATTCCTTTGTGTAACGAATCTTAGCCATATAATTTGTATGACGAACTTTCGTTACACAAAGGACGCGATCATGATTTTGTTTTCATTAAGCTCTTAACTAAAGCTCTAAAAGCTCTTATGTACATTTTTAGGGTTCCGTACCAAAGGGTAAAAACGGGACCCTATTACTGAGACGCCACTGTCCGTCCCGTCCGTCTGTCACCAGGCTGTATCTCAGAAACTATAAAGGAACTAAAAGCTATAGTCCTGTAATTTATGTGTTAGATATTTGAGGATTCACCCTAATGACAAGTAATCGAAACACGATTACTTGTAGTTCGCTCGATAGAAAAAAAATCCAAAGTCTTCTCTAAAAAATAAAATAAATTCGTAGTACGACGTAAAGACGTAAATACTGCAAGGTTGGTCATGACTTTTTGAACATTAATAAAACAAGATGTTTTCTGAAGGGCATAGTGTTGCTACATTTTTAAAATGTGTACCTACTTATTTGTTTGACTAGTAATACGATGAAAATACCTAAATACAAGCGCAGTCTAACCAACCTAACTTGAGCCATCGGGTTCCCCCCATGTCCGCGTGAGTGCTCCTTTAGTTCTCCTTCCACCATCGGACGGGCGCTTACGCACGGCTTTGATTCTAGCCGCTCTCACGCACGAGTGCATAGAATACTTAAAATCGATTAGCGCCAAAAGCTCGGTAGTAGGGCCTTAATGCCGAACGGAGATGCGGACTGTTTCTCCATTCGCGGAGCGAGCCCACGAGCACGCGACAAGTCATTTGAGCGGGTAGGTCCCATTTGTTCTATGGAACATGACGTCATACGCCTGATTCAATAAATTACAAAACGACACATTTTTTTCCCCCTATTTTTTCCATAGTCAAAGTCAAAGACAAGTTAAGTATGAAGTATCTTTTTCTAAAAAAAAAAAAAATATATATATAGAAAAAGATACTTCATACTTAACTTGTTAAAGTTGGCTTAGTAGCGCCATCTCTTGGTCCAGGTGAGCGGTTAGCTCCGAAGGAGTGTTAAGTCTCTCGGTAGAAGGCATAACATAGATGCGCGCTTTATCACTGCATAATGTGATTATAACAGACTGAAGTGTACGATGTATGGGAAAAATTCGTCGCTAACTTCTAGACCAGTGATGGTGTAGGGGTAAGCACGCAGCACGGAACGCTGAGGGCCTGGGTTCGATTCCCAGCATTGGTCTTTTTTCTGGGGTTTTTTCTGTGCATCTATATTTCAGTTTGTATTTAGTTTGAAATATCAAAGTCAAAGGTTTATTTGCTAGAATCATGGTACACAGGCTTTTATTAAAAAAAAATCAGTGTGGATCAACACAATTCATCATACATTGGCATGCAAATTAAGGTGCTTCTAAACGGGCTATATTTTCCTGCAATATGTGGCTGCAACACAGTGGCCGGAAACATTGCGAGCAATTCCAGCCATACTACGCAATATTGCAGCAATGTCCCGGACATATAGCCACACATGTTTGATATTGCAGCGAATGGCCGATATTGTTTTGATAGGTTGCCGGACGATCGCTGAGCTATCCATTTAACTGCAATGTTGCCCAGCCAGTTTTATTGTTGTTTCAGTCGCTCTCTATTGTTATGATATAGTGCATCCTTTTCTACACGACGTGAAGTTGGCTGTGAGTGCGGCTGTGTGAGTGTGACGCCGTGCCGTGACTAATTGCTATATTCTGTGCAGTTATCACGTTGTTTTGTTTTGGTTTTCGGGTTAAGTGAATTAATAATAAACAAAAATGACTAATACGTGGACTAACGAGACGGTGGTTGATTTTATCAATGAAATTCATTTACATCCTGAGTTATGGGATACGAAAAGCGGAATTTACAAAGATAGAATCGCAAAAAAAGATGGATGGAATGAAGTCGCTGAAAAATTCGGCATAACCAGCGACGAAGCCTATAAAAAATTTAGAAGCCTGAGAACATACGCTCTTAATGAGCAGAAAAAAAATAAAAGTGGTAGCGCTGGTGGTAAAACCGTGAAATGGTTTGCTTATGATGCAATATCGTTTGTTTATACTCAAAACACCGCGAATACAGGATTAGACAGTGAAAATGCAACACCTAATGTAAGTATCTATTTAATTAAGTATTTTTGACATTAATAATGTAGGAAAATATTTTACTATATGTAAGTAGGTACGTATCATAGTAACTTGATAACGTGAACTAGTTCCTTCTAAATATTTTTATCTTGATCTTCTACTAGTTAAATATTTATCTTGCCATGCTACTCGCCCCTGCCGTGTCATAAAATAGTGCATAAATTCGTCTCTCACTGCTTTTGCCCTTGTGGTTGCATTCCTTCCCAATATTCTTAAATCTGTTAATCTTTGTTCATCATCTCTCCACGAGCCTGGTATTACTCCACCAACATCAATATCTTCACAATCAAAGGTCCCAGGTGGTGAATATACAGATCGTGATCTTGTATTTCGTCGCAAAAAATTATGTAAATATGCACAGGCCATAACTATATCTTGTACATATTTTAACTCAACATCAATAGTTGTATGTAAAATCCGGAAAACTGAAGCCAAGATACCAAAAGAGTTTTCAACTATACGGCGTGCTCTAGATATTCTATAGTTACATACACGTTTAGGAGAACCTATGTTCAAATCTAACGTATAGGGCTTGCAAATATTCTCTGTTAGTGGAAATGCATCATCTGCCAGGAAAACATATGGTGTTAACATTTCACGGCCTGGGAGGGATTCAGGATGTGGTATGTTAAGAGTTTGACTCAGGAGTGCTTTCCCAAAAGCTGTATGTCTAAAAACTCCCCCATCAGATATACTTCCCTGAACACCAGCATGTACATACAAAAAATTGTAACGTGCATCTGTTACAGCAAATAGCACTATACTAAAAAACTGCTTATAATTATAATATTGACTCCCACTGTTCGGTGGACAGATAATTCGGATATGTTTGCCATCCATTGCACCCAAACAGTGAGGAAAATTCCAACGATCCTCGAAATCTTTCGCAACTTGCTTCCACTCTTCTGTTCCTGACGGCATCTGAAAAAAGTTTAAAATTATATTCACAATTTTATGTATTTTCAGGTGGAAACTGCAAACACTGACAACAGTGCTGGCCCAGAAGAAGTCGTGGATTCAGAAACAACTGACTCTGTAGAAATCTTAGATACTACTCCAAAAACACGTGCTAAGAGATCTAAGACTACAGATCCACTATTAGAAAAGGCTCAAAACATTATACGTGGTGCTGGTGAAACAAAAAGAAATGAATGTGCTGGTTTCGGAGAGCATATAGCAAACAAGCTAAGCAAATATGATGATTACACCCGTGCTCAAGCAGAATTAAAAATTATGCAAATTCTGTTCGACTGTGATATGTCTTTGCACAGAAGTCGATCTTCGTCTCGGTTTACACCAAGTCCTCATAACAGTAGTAGAGGTGGAGCTAGCACATCACAAAGCCAATATTCTGACTTTCCCACACTACCACTTCAAAATAATATCCAGTATGTTATTGTTCCTGATACTTCAATTCAAACTCAGTCAGAGCAAACTACTTCGCAGCATGTTTTGGATAATCAGTCAGTTCCTCAGTCGATTATGAATTCTGCTTATGAAGAACTTGTGTCATATACTGTCGAATATGATGAATCACAAAAGTAAAAATTATTACTACCTAATAATACTATGTACCTTGGTAACATAACTTGTTATAATACCTATCTAGTTCTTACACGTTAATTAAAAGTTAAGTAGGTACCTACTTATAATTACACCTTATGATTAAAATAACATACTTAACCTACATAATAAACCAATGTCAACTTACCTTGATGTATTCTTTTAATCCTTCTATCAAAGCTGCACAAACCTCTGGAACTATAACAGAAATCGAAGCATCTGACACTCTGAATAGATACATCAAGCTTTTAAATGAATCTCCAGTTGCCAAATAACGTAGAGTTATCGCTAATCTTGTGGTAACCGGTATTGCGTTCCTCATGTTTGTATCATTTCTTTTTATTTTCGGTCCAATTTTATTTAGAATATACTCGAAGTCACTCTTTGACATTCTAGAAAAGTTGTCAAATAATTTTTTATCAAGCATTAATTCTTGGCTTAAATTGTCTAATGTTTCACGCCTATTGAAGTAAGGTCGAATCCACATTCTCTGCTTTTTCCTTTTTGATTTTTCTCGTAAAACAATATAGGCTGCTGCGACGAGTGTGATTTCGTCAGCCATTGTTGCCGGTTTGTGTGGCTCGTTTAGGAGTCTGCATCATGCGCCATACTATTGCAGACATATTGCAACACATGGCTCGGCCATAGATTGCTCGGCCATCGTGGCAATAAAATATTTTTGTGATGGCCGGGCAATAAGTTGCCAATAGTGCAGCTACAAATTGCAGAAAAATGTTGCCCGTTTAGATCCACCTTTAATCTAATACTATTCATAGTTGATCCATAAATAGTAATTATTAATACCTAATAC
This sequence comes from Archips crataeganus, assembly GCA_947859365.1. Lineage (NCBI taxonomy): Eukaryota > Metazoa > Arthropoda > Insecta > Lepidoptera > Tortricidae > Archips > Archips crataeganus. The sequence continues at coordinate 7,818,639 of OX402073.1, read as the reverse complement.
CAAGGATGATATAGACTGGATTAGCAATCGCCATGGTACAGATCGGCCGCGGAAAAATAGTTCGATTATTAAATCTAGATGGCGCTGACATATAGCCCGAGGGTTTGAAAACAAAACATGCAATAAGACTACAGATATTTCCTATTACTGCAAATGTATTATTTTATTGTACAATATTTTTGAAAAGTAATACATTTGTAGTAATATGAAACATCTGTAGTCTTATATGTGGGTTACGTCGGCTCTGGGTTCACATTAATGCACGACAACGCTCGCTCCCACACTGCATTAATTGTTCGGGATTATCTGGAGAAGGTCGGGACCCCCGTTTTGCCGTGGCCAGCCAGGAGTCCTGACTTAAACCCGATTGAACACCTTTGGGACGAACTGAAGCGACGGGTTCGGTCACGAGATGCTGCCCCTACCACCCTGCAAGATCTTCAGGACGCAGTCATCGAAGAATGGGGCAACATTCCACAAGAAGACATCGTGAAGTTGGTGCGATCAATGAAAGACCGTTTGGAGGCAGTGATAAGGTTAAGGGGGGGGGGGAGCGTAACACTAGGTTTTATTTAAGTTAATTTTAGGCACCTTTTGTAAAATTTTGTTATCCATTTATTGTTGTAAAACTTGAATAAACATTTTTCAACTGTCCGCCTGCTGTCCGCAATGTCTTTTCCTTGAATTTATGACCCCAATGAAAAATCTTTTTTTTTTAACTTTCCAAAAAAATACACTTTATTACCTTTCAAATGATACCTAACAATCATATTGTTGTCCTTTATCAAATAGGGTTTAGTCGGTTGAAACTATTTTCCGAGGAGGGGCGATATTTTTGACGCCGTGTAGATAAAAAAAACTACCAACCTTACAATTAAAAATATGGCTCAAGCCAAAATCCCCAAATCACACCGCCGAAGCCCCTGACACAGACCGCTAAACCCCTACACGGGTTCTCTGCTTAATAAACGTAATACAGTCTATTTATTTACTTACTTACTTTCTAAAAATCCGTATACAAATCTAGCAGCCTGCGACAAGGGCTCCGACAGTATAGCTTGGAAAACACCAATATTTAAGAGGGTAAGGTCCCAGACACTACAGAACGTATCCCTCTTGACTCGAGTCCTTGCACACTCCATCAATTATGAAATATTGTAGGTATACAATAGTGACATACCTCAGTTGTTTATTATTCTGACAGTCTACGACGCAAGCTTCCGAACACCTGAAGGGCTACTCGACGGGAATTTCGCCAGTCTGGGCCACTACCACCAATGCCTGGCCATAAACCAAGACTTCCCCGACGCCAACATCCAAGGCAAATATTGCTTGATCCGCTCCCCCATGACGCTACCTATCATCAGGATACCCACTTTATCTGGAGTTTCGAGTAAGCATATTAAAATAATTGGGTCGGTCAACTTTTTTTTGTCACTCGTTGCTATAGTGACGGTCTCCTGGGTAACTCTTTAAACTGTAAGTTTATCTGATTAAAATTTGCCAAACATGCATTTTTGTGGTAGTTTTAAACCCCTTCTACAATGGTCATCTAATAAGCATGTTAGTTAATGTGACACAATATTTCTTCTAATTAAACAGTAGGTACTACTTTTGTCCCGTCGCTGACGGGACAGAATAACAACAAGAAAATAGTCGATCCACCCAATTACAATCAAGCATACACTGATAAGTGGTGTTGGTTAAGGTTGCGCAGAAATTCAATGGTGTGTGTAAAGTTCCCAATCTACATTACACGAACTACTGTTTGACTGCAGAACGTTTATAAGCTAGGATGATGATAATGACTCATTGGCTCTAGTACCAATAAGCCTACAGAAATCTTAATCTAAATAGATAAGCAATACATTGCTCAATTACCGCGACTCCATCATTTCAATGCATTCTAAGTATTTCATTTTATTTCATTATTAAATCCATTTTCAGCGAAAAATGTTTTTGCTTTAACTTTGCTTTAAGTCGCAAATATTGTATTTGGTTACTTTAATACGTTCTATTAATTCCCTAACATTTCAGTATCAGAATCTCTGACATGGACGGAAATGACGTTGCCTCCGTATCTAATGAAGGCGTACGCGTCCAAGTCTCTAGCGTTGGGTGTATGCGTACCCAGGACGTGTACTGTGGACGCCATGTTAGCGCCTTACGCCAGGAACCCAGCTGTCAAGTTCAACTATAGCGAGGAGTACTGCCGGCTGCCGAACGATAGGCCCTTTGTCAGATTTGATTATGTGGCAATGTAAGTCCTGCCTGCATGTTGTACTTTGTGACGCAAATATCCGTCGTTGGCGTTAACTTTGTTTTTTTTAAGGTTCGTTTTCGCCCTGATCGCCCTGCTTACTGCCGTCAGCACAGCATACGATCTGCGCCATACGCTTATTTTAGGAAAAGGTATGACAATAAAACTAAAACTTTAAATAAGGTTTTCTGTGACAGGAAAATCGTATACGTTTTCTAACAAAATTCCAGACTACTACCGATTAAACAGATGCAAAATTCAAATTTATTATCAAGTAGACTAGACACTAATATCTAAGGCGTATTATAAAAATCAACTCACTCACTTATATCGATCTGCATTGCGGATCCCTGTTTTAAATAGCGTATCTACCTACTATGTTGAAGCATTTAGTTCTGTTAAATACTTTACATGTATGTAAATAAATAACATTCTAGATCTGTTTTGTAACTTTTGTACCTAGATTTTTCGTCATTCATAATAAAGTGCTTATTATAGCCTAAATTGTTATAAAAATCAAAAGTTTATTCCTAAATTTCATTATTACAGCAACGATATTATCGATAGTATAAATGGCATATCAATATTGTGATTATTTTTCAAACTCACCATACTATCGTCGTCCAATCCAATCTATTATTGCATCACTAGCGGCGAGTATGAGGGTAAATACAGATCCGTCATGTTTTTCACCAGACCCTAAACAAGCCAGCGAGTTATACCGCGCCTGCTCCCTGTACACCAACACACGCCGGCTGTTGGCCTTTAGCAAACCCAGGCCTATTGACTGCTTGGACGGCATCCGCTCCCTCTCGATCCTGTGGATCGTGTTGTACCACACGTACTGCACCTACTTCTTCTACTCAAACTATGTGGTTAATAGTTTGGAGGCGTTTGAGGTAAAAACTGCTGTTATTAACAAACAACTGTAGGATGTTTGACTGCAACGCAGATCATTTATGTAAATAATAAGTAGTAGGGGTCCTAAAATACTGCCCTGTGGTACTCTAAACTTATTATCTCTTTTAGAAGAAACAAAGTCCTCCATTGTAGGTATTTTTTGCTTTATTTAATTTGGTTATTTGTCTAACTTGAATATGATTAGATAAGCAACAGTATCCAATTCTCTGCTGGTCCACGAACACCATAATAATGCAAATTTTTGTGACCTACAAAATCAAACGCCTTGCTCATATCCAGAAATAGAGCAACAGTTGGCATTTTATTATTAATATTAGTTAACTGAACCTGCGGCTTCGCCTCCGCTGAACTTTTTTTTCTTCATAAAAGCCTTGTCGTGACTCCTCCGAATACAAAAAAAAAGAATTATCCTTTTTGATGCAGTGGATCTCGAATTTTGCGCTTAACAACACATATATGGTGATCCACTTGTATTCTGGCAAATAAATTGATTATGATTATGATTATGATTATGATTATGATTATGATTATGATTAAATTGATTGTGACTTCTTTTATTGAAGTAGAAACGGCTAAGGCTGTAGAGCTATTTGGTCTAAAACCATTCTATGTTCTATTGATAATGTGCTATTCTTATCTAGAACAGTAAACTTTTGTTCATTACATGTCATCCAGGCATCACAATTAGGTACAATAATATAATATATGATTGATTGGTGAATCCGTTCTCCTTAAAAATATAAAACCCAATCAATTCAATATTGTAAAGGCTATTAACGTCTGTAATATAATTTTCATCACTTAAAATCTGACAATAGGTTGCATTTAACTTGAAATCCGTGTTGTAAATTCGATTTTAATCTTTAGGGATGTAAGTAAATTTAAAAATCGAATGGTGCTCCTTTGTATTCACGAACTGGTAAACAAGGAGATTGTAATGTGTGTGTTGTTACCTCCAAACCTCCATGCTGGCATAATGCTGCTGGCCAGTGCTGGCAGAATGTGCCAAAGCCAAAGAGCGCGAGTCCATTAAAAAAAAACAAAAGACGGTTTGTCGCAATAAATTTTCTTCCGCTCTGTTACAAATTGCGTATGTACATTTTTAACATAACGGTTTTTCTTTATTTCCTCGCATTTGTGATGAAAAGTGGAGTGTTCAACTCGAGTGCAATTGATCACTTACGACCCTTGTTTATCAATCTACTATTGTTATCTCCCCCAGTGGTCATATAAGAAGCACGCTATGTGGATCATTTCGGACACGGTGGCGGTGGACTCGTTCTTCACTCTGGGCGGATTGCTCGTTACGTACAGTGCGGCCAACAAGATGAATAGAAGTAAGCACATCAAAAAGTAGCCGTGGTTGGTGTTGGTGGTTATAAGCGTCCCAGTGCAGGGTACAGGCCTCCTCTCAGATTAGGAGGTACTGGGCCGTAGTTCCGTAGTTCCCGCGTGGGCCCAGTGCGGATTGGGAACTTCACAATTCATTGAATTACTTCACAGGTTTCCTCAAGATGTTTTCTTTCACTGTAAGGCTCATGGTACATCCGGCTGTTCCCGCTGCTTGCGGCTGCAATACTGCTCCAGGCTTCGCTGATCCACCGGGTGTCTGACGGCCCCAACTGGCACTACATAGCCGACCGAGTGGAGTTAACCACCAACTGTTTTCAGCGTCTCTGCTAAAGAACCTCCACAAGTTCTACCTGGGCCGCTACATCCGGCTGTTCCCGCTGCTGGCGGCCGCGATACTGCTCCAGGCTTCGCTAATCCACCGGGTATCTGACGGCCCCAACTGGAACTACATGGCCGACCGAGTGGAACTCTGCCGGCGCTATTGGTGGACCGCGCTGCTGCACATTCAGAACATCGTCAACTCTTTTGACATGGTATTAGTATTACCCATTCATTTTCCATCATTTTAGCTAGCAATAGTAAGTATCCTCGGTCTAGATATAACTTCGAGGAAGAGATCCGATATTCCAACTCGGCTGGGCAGCGTCCGTGAAGCTCTGCAAAGTCTTGTCACCCAATATACCGCAGTGTCTCAATTTAGTATCAAGTCAAAAGTCTTTGACCAGTTGTGTTGCCAGTGATGACCAAGAATCGGAAAAAACCCGTCACGTAAAAACCTATCCCTGTTTCATATAGTAGAGTTCCTAACAATGTTACAATATGTTTTAATGATATCCGTAGACTGGAAACGGACCATTTAGACTCCTAAATAGGTCCTAATCAATTGTTATCCTTAAGTATCATGAAAAAAAAAAACTGTGTTGAAAATAATTGAGAACAGGAGAGGGAAAATGTTAGGTCATCTCTTTCGGCACGATAATTACATTAAGACTTTAATAGAAGGGAAGATAGAAGAGAAAAATAAAAGGGGAAAAGACCAAGAAGGACATACATGGAGCAGATAAAAGAAAAAATAAATGTTATGTTATATAAAGAAGTGACGGAAAGAGCGGAATGTTTCTTTCACGTTTCTTTCTTATTCTTAAGCTGGAAATTACTCCACCAACAAGAGCCTAGCTCTTAAGTATATAATGATGATGATGTATCACAAGTGAAAAGACGGGCGTTTCTCCAACCATTGGTGATTACTTATAGCAATGAGACGTGGTCGCCAATGATGGTCCTCATAAGAAAACTCAAGGTCACGATAATTCAGTGTTATACAGCGCACTGCACCTGCTTCGTCGGCGTCCCGCGCATGCTTCGGTGCGGAAGGATTTATAACTAAAGCAAGATTCGCAAGTAAAACGGTTCATAGACGGACTACTTAGGGCGCATTCAAATTTGCGGCAAAGTGACGCGCGGAGGCAGCGCGTCTGCAGCGCTGCGGCCGCGCTGCTTTGTAAATCCAGATAAATAAAAACGCGCGATTGCAGCGCTACACCCGCGCATCACTTCATCGATCGACTAGTGATGTGCAAGAGCAAGAGAAGAGAGCAGTGTTTCTTCGTCGGAGTCCATCGTGAACATATCGAATATCGATATTTGATATTTTTAAACTATGTACAACAGACGCGCTGCCTCCGCGCGGCACTGCGGCCGCAAAGAATGCGCCCTTAAAGCAGTCGAGACCAACCTGCACGGGAACTGTCGTCGCTGTTGTCGCAGCAGTCCTTCTATGGAGGCCCTTAGACTGCAACGACATAGTACAGAGTAATATTTAATCAGCGCACAAATTTTATAATGTAATTCAGTATCGTTAAAATAACAAATTTCATTATTTTTCATTATAATATTTATTAAGTACTTAAATTTTATGTTATTCATAGTAACTCGACCAATTATTGGATGAATAACTATGAACAACCCAAATTTGAAAATGTAAAAAAAAATCTCAAACAGATAATCGTGATCTAGCAACGATACTGAATCACATATCAAAATTTGTGCACTGATTAAAAAATTACCCTGTATAGTGAGGCATTATAATGCCATCTATAGATGTTCAAGCTATCCAAAAACTCTCATCAACATCTGATTCGTCATTATTGTTTGTTTCTAGTGCCTTCCCCAGACCTGGTATTTATCAGTGGACATGCAGCTGCACATCATTTCCCCACTGATTCTGTTCTGGATCTGGGGCAGCCGCCGCACTGCCTACACTGCCCTCATCGTCCCCATCGTCTGCTCCCTCGTAGTGACACTAGCCATCTGTTTCAGCTTCAACTTTATTACATCGCGCATAGCACTGAGGTAATTAACCCTTAATTTGATTGTGTACCCCACAAGTCACATGATCTAATGCCACCTTTTTGTATTTTTTTATGAAGAATTTGTCAGTAGGCCTAATATTGGGTTTGAATTACAAACATTTAGAAGTTTTGCCATTTTAAGGGTCAAAGAAAGAAAGGAAGAAATACATTTATTTACAACTACACAAGACACACACAAAGACAACATAAGTACACAAAGGATAAAGATACAGTGTGTCTATTGAGGTTGTAAATTGGACACTGTCTCAGCATAATGCTGAGTCGTTTATGGCACCCCAGCGCTGATTTCAGCCAGCACCGTCGGTTATGTTATACTCGTACTCGGATCGCTATATACATACACACTAATAGCTAGCTGCATAAGACTACATGAATCCACCCGCTTCGCACATAGCCAATAGACCAAATGACATGTCACGCAATCCCTATCCCGAACTCGTCATTGTAAGTACCTACAGTCAAATGAAATCGTGAACACGTGCTTACAGCATTAATAGTATTAGGGCAGCAGTTAAACTTTGTACTACGGTTATATTAGCTGGGTATTTTTTAGTGTAAGTACCTCCCATAGATGTATAGTGGGGGTGAGTTCTTTTTCTCGTCTAACCTTATGGTGTGGGGTATCGAGGTTGTGAAGACAAGATTTTCAATACAGTGATTCTTTTGTGAGATATTTAACTTTAATGTGCAATTTTTTGTTAAAATCGAGCGTCCCCCCCTCCCCAAAAAACTTAAACTGTAGGATTAAAAATTTTGAAAAAAAAAACACGATGAGACTAAATATATGAAACTAACAAGGAAAGCTATAACGGCTAAGTTTGCTTGAGAATTATTAGTAGTTTAAGAGTAAATATAGCAAGCCTGAGCTATAAAATATACCTAAGTACTTGGAAAGTTCCGTACAAAACACAAAATCCTTAGAAAAATATTACTTGTTGAATACAGATAGTACAGTACACGTCGTAACAGCTGCGTAACCCTATCCTGGGCGTGTCCGACACACTCTTGGCCGGTTTTTTATTCAAAATTCCCGACCATGGCAGGGACCTGCTGCTATATGAATGAATGTTGCTTATTCTTTGCAGCGCAAGCCAAAAGGAGATACGCGACCACGTGGTCTACTACTACCAGAATACTGCCACCAGGTCGTCTCCCTTCTTCATCGGCATGCTCTGTGGTTACGTCCTGCACGTCTATAGAGGCAAGAAGTTGAGATTGCCATGGGTAACGAAGGAACAGTTCTAGTAAACCATAAAAAGGGTATTCTCAATAAAAAGTGTACCATTTCCTTTTTTTAATGAGGAAATATTGGGGTTTTCGTATTCAAAATCAGTAAGTATTCATTGTCACAATATAAAATGTGTCCTTATTTTTAAGTCAGTTTTGTGAACTTTTTCATACAAATTATGATTTTATAAATATGGCTCGTCACGTCACAAAACTCATAGAAAAAAGTTGTATAGAAAATTAGAGACATTTTTTAAATCATCAAAATCAATAGCGCACTTGGTTCTGACTAAAACGCTAAAATTTCCTCATTCAAAAAAAGGGTAGGTACACTTTTTATTGAAAATGCCCGCGTGATTGACTAAAAACATTCAAACATTCAGACATGTTTATAATCTTTTCTCAAACATGCTATGAAATATTGACGTTATGTTCCTTAAAATACGCCACGAACTGTCACGTTGCAGGTGCGGCTAGACGAGAGGTCAATAATGGAATTTCATACAACATTGCTGGCCAAGGCCAGCAAAGTGATCGTCTATTGTTTTATGTGACACAGCACCATGACGTTTAATAGGTCGACGTGGTCGACGTGGATGGATGGATGGACGGACGGATGGACGGACGGACGGACGGAGGGATGGATGGATGTTGATGGATGGATGGATGGATGGATGTTGATGGATGTTGATGGATGTTGATGGATGTTGATGGATGTTGATGGATGTTGATTGATGGATGTTGATGGATGTTGGTTGATGGATGTTGATGGATGTTGATGGATGTTGGTTGATGGATGTTGATGGATGTTGGTTGATGGATGTTGGTTAATGGATGTTGATGGATGTTGATGGATGTTGATGGATGTTGATGGATGTTGATGGATGTTGATGGATGTTGGTTGATGGTTGTTGATGGATGTTGATGGATGTTGATGGATGTTGATGGTTGTTGATGGATGTTGATGGATGGATGGATGGATGTTGACGGATGTTGATGGATGTTGATGGATGTTGATGGATGTTGATGATGTTGTTGGTGATGGTGATGGTGATGGTGATGATGATGGCGGTGATGATGGTGGTGATGATGATGATGCATGTTTGAGAAAAACTCTATACAAGCCTTGGCCACGAACAGGGATTGCCGGCCTCGTATCTCTAGATGGCCTCGTTAACACTCGGCCATCTATAACTACTCGGCCGGCAATCCCCTATTTCGCGGCCGCTGCAGTAATGTACTATTATCATTTCGACACCCGATAGCAAAAACATTGTAAGTAATTTTACAGTGTAATTTAATATTCAAAGGTTGAAATAAGCAAAAGCTGACCTATCTGCGTATCTATTTGCTTTTTGCCTAAGATGAAAATTTAAAAAGTTAGTACGTGTGATTACATTGTAAGTAACTATTTTTATCTCATTGGTCTTATTTTTTTAGTGTAACATTATTGCAAATTTAGTTACAATGTGAAAAAATCTCGATTGGTAAACAGTATACCCGCAAAAACATTGTAAATAATATTGCCATTATTTTATTTCTCGTGCGATCTAGGTATCGGGGAGTATAATGATCAACAATATGGTAAGAAGACTTACATGAATAATAATAATATTGTCAGACGCGACACACGTGTCAAATTTTTATCATATTTTATAAATTTGTTTTTAATGTTTTCGACGCCTTTCTAAACATTATTTTTATTTATTTCCCCTTAATGGCGGCCTTAAGGCTTGGGCCAATGTCAGTTACAATGAGGAGTTTGCGGTTGAATCTGCAGAACGCCAACAGTTTGATAGCAGCAAGAAAATAATTTTGGCAAAAAACAAAAAAATAAGACTTTTTTTTTTTCCGGCCGTACGCTGTTGTGGGAGACACGTAACACTGCGACAAAGACAAAACATGTTGTTATTAATTAGAACTATAGTCTTATATTGTTAGAGGATATAAAGTCACACAGAATGATAATAAAGGGGGAATATACATAGCGAAGGAGGGATTTAAAATTAACAGGGCGGGGAATGTAGGGGGGGAGAAGGTCATACAGGGAGGATGACAGCTTCGAACATTCGAAAAATAAATGATCGATAGAGCCTTCGTCTAAACCACATTCACACAAAGAGTTGTCTCTCACACGAATCTTGTGAAGGAAAACCGGAGTACAGGAGTGGCCCAGCCTCAGTCTGCATATAGTTGACGTAGTTGCTTTGTTAGCTGCACGGTATTTAAAGAACCAGGGTTTGGCGGGAACAGTGTCTTGAACATCAGAGTAGTGCAGTCCTTTCATCTGACTAGAACTTATCCAGTGAGCGAGCCAGTCCGAATCCAGGCGATCCTTAGCCAGAGATGTCAAGTCATGCGAATAGCACCTGAACTGATCCAGGCAGCCCGAGTGAGTCGCGTCCTTAGCAAGCTGATCCACAGTCTCGTTGCCCTGGATTCCAATGTGGCTTGGGATCCAAGCCAACGAGACTCTCACATTCTTAACAGAGAGACTATGTAGAACTTGCTTAATTTGAAGGATGACCGGGAATTTGGATTTACTACGCAATTGGTTGGATGAAATGGCTTGTAAGGCACTTTTGGAGTCTGAAAAAATTATGCAGTTATTAAGGTTGTGCGAGTCTACATACTTGAGGGCCTCGAAAATTGCCACCGCCTCACCAGTAAAAACAGATGTATGCATCGGCAATTTATAGCTCAGGATAATTTTGAATTTAGGTATCCAGACAGCCGATCCTACACAACCCTGGCTTGAAAGTTGTGAAGCGTCCGTGTAAATAGAGGTCCAGTTAGGCCAGTTACTAGCAATGGCAAAATTTAAATCGAGATTAGGGGAAGGGGATTTACTATTAATACATAGGTCAAGTGAAATATCAGGACGGAACATGATAGCATCATATGGGGTTTCAAAGAGAGGGCTTATTAACCTACATTGAAAAATAGGGCACGGAAGGCGAGTTATTTTAACGTAGCTATTGACCAGACAGGGGGGATCTTTGTGAAACCAGTAAGGAGAGGTAGAGACTAATTCCGAAAGAGAGCGAAGATTAGCGACTAGAGGGTGGGAGGGAGATTGCATAATTTTGATAACATACTTATCCGAGAGAAATTGTCGTCGGATAGAAAGAGGAGGGTCGACACACTCAATTTGAAGCGCATTTGTAGGAGAAGATTTCATTGCTCCAATTACTAAACGAAGACTTTTATATTGGATTTTATCCAGAGAACTTAAACAAAGTTTATTGCACGGCTCTAATATGAAGGACCCATAATCAAAGTGACTACGAATAAGGGCATTATATATAAGTTTTTGAGTGTATGGGTGTGATCCCCACCAGACGCCAGATAGGGAGCGAATGATATTTAAGTTCCTCTCACATTTCTTAACGATATGATTAATATGGTGGACACCTGTCATTTTGGAATCAAGAACCACGCCAAGAAATTTGATCTTGTCCTGAACAGGAATACGGATACCATCGCAGAAAATGAGTATCTCTGGAATGGACCTTTTACGGGTAAATGGAACTACAGCACATTTCGGAACAGAAAGGGACAGGCCATGCTCCATTAACCATACATTCAAATAATGAAGAGCCGAGGAAAGAGGACGAACAGCGTCGGAGATATTAGGAACGACTGAATATAAGCATATGTCATCAGCATACTGAAGGATGTTACAAAATGAGTTTACCGACAATTCCAAATCGTAGGTATATAGGCTATAAAGAAGAGGACTAAGGACAGAGCCTTGAGGGAGGCCTTTATAGACCACCCTGGGAGGAAGGGAGACATTATAAGACGAAATAAGGACTTTTCTGGCCAAAAGAAAGTTAATTGTGAAGTCAACTAACCTCTCCGGAAAACTCAGATGATGCAGCTTTTGCCTGAGAAGAGGGAGAAGAACGTTATCGTACGCAGAGGAGATGTCTAAAAAGACCCCCACTACGGACTCACCTTTGGAGAACGCAAGCCGTATGTCGGTTGAGAAAATGGAGAGACTATCCATCGTACCGAGACCTTTACGGAATCCATACTGACTTTTGGCCAAAAGGCCCCTACTTTCTGCCAGCCATTCCAGACGGTTTTTAATGAGATGCTCTAAGATTTTTGCCAAAGCGGACGATAAGGCGATAGGCCGATGACCTGAAGGGTCATTACATAGTTTTCCTGGTTTTAAGATGGGAACAACTATCTGAGATTTCCATTCCTCAGGGGGGGAATTATGGAGAAAAATATTGTTTATAATACCAAGGAAGATTTGTTTGGAATTTGTACTGGAATTGACTATGAAGGAGTAGGGGATCCCATCAACCCCAGGGGAAGAATCTTTGAGTTGGTCTGTGGCTGTGAGAAACTCCTCCATAGAGAAAGGGGCATCAAAAGTGTTATGGGAAGAAGTAGAGGAAAGAGACCAAACTGTAGAGATTTCCTCAACAGTTGGGACAGAGGGGGGGGCTAACTTAAGAGCGAATGCTTCTATCCACTCTGATGAATCGTTAGAAAAGAGATTTGCTTTCGGGGTAAAAGCACCACGAAACCGCCTGATACCTTCCCAGACCAAATATGAAGGGGAATTAGGAGAAAGGCACTCACAGAATTTTTGCCAACCTATTCTTTTTTTATTTTGAAGGAATTTGGAGGTTTCCTCTGCAACTCTCTGATAATTTAAATAGTTTTCCCTCGACAAGTTGATTGAAAGGAGTGATTCAGCTTCTCTACGGTTTTTAACTGCTGCAAGACATTCAGCATCCCACCAGGGAGGAAATGGGATCTTTTTTGAAGGCTTTTTTTTTATTGGAATTGATTTGTCAGCCGCAGAAAAAAGAGCATTCTTAAAACCTTCGTACAGTGAAGATATATTATTGGGATCAGGGGAGGGGAGAAGAGATAATTCCTCGTCTAAGGCGGATCTAAATTTGGTCCAGTCTGCTTTTCTGGTTTGATATTTGAGACGAGGGGGGGAATAAAAAGAGGGAACAGGGTCAGGAAATGATACTTTAATAGGGAAATGATCACTTCCCAATGTGGAGGGGATCACTTGCCAAAAGAGTCTGGAAGAAATTGAAGGAGAACATAAAGTAAGATCAACAGCACTTTGTGGGTTTTGGGAAGGGAGTACTCGTCTCGTTGGGGAGCCATCATTTAGTACACACAAATTAAAGTTATCAAAAAGGTCAAGAAATGCAGAAGAAACTGAATCACTGGTATGGGAACCCCAAGAGGTATGATGTACATTAAAGTCTCCCAATATGATGATGGGGGGAGGTATAGTAGATAAAATGGAGGAAAGTTCAGCAATCATACCTGAATGAGGATCCGGAATATAAAGCGACAAAAAGGAAGTATTATTCACCCTAACAGCAACTGCGCTGATAAAGTCGCTATGAGGGGGAATAGAAATACGAGTAAAAATAATAGAGCGGGCAACTAATATAGCTGCGCCACCATAGCCATCCCTCCTGTCATCCCGGAGACAGGCAAAACCATGTACTCTAAAAATAGAGTTAGGCTTCAACCAGGTCTCCTGGATGGCTAGGAGGAAGGGTTTATGTTTATTAATAAGGTAAATCAGTTCATTTTTTTTATTATAGATACTACGACAGTTCCATTGAAGGAGAGTTTGGGTCATTTTGAGAGGAAACCAGAGATAGCAGTTGGGTCAATTTTTAATGCATGTTGTTCGGTAAGCCAGAATCAGAAAAGCGTGACAATATATTAATTAATGTGTTGAGCAGAAGCTCAATGAGGTTGTCATTAGGGGAGTTAGACTCTTGATTAAGAGCACAACCGTTAGATTGGGAGGAAATTGGATCGCGGACAATATTATTGTGAGCAATTCTGTCATAACCTGGATTACCCATCAAAGCATTAGTTTTTCGGCGAACAAAAATAGTTTTGCGGTATGATTGGGATTGGGATGGAGACTGAGCTTGCGGTTGAGATTGTGATTGGGGAGTGTTATAAAATGAGGCAGGGGAAGGAGAATTCAAAGTCTCGGAGAAGGTTTTTCTTACCTGGGGGAAGCGAGCAGAAGATTCCGTGTAGGAGAGGTTTTCCTGTGACATCACCATTTTAATGTTGCGCTGCCTTTGTTGTTCTGGGCAGGAAATGTCAGTGGCACAATGATTGCCAGAGCAGAAGAGGCATTTAAGCATTGGGGAATTACAGGTTTCACCAATATGATCAAGGGAGCATTTGTAACATCTGGACTTTGATCTACACTGCGCTTTTATGTGTCCAAATCTACAGCAGTTGTTACATTGGATGGTGGGGAGAAGGTAGCATTCGATAGGTAAACTGTTATAGAAACAGAATACCTTTGGAGGTAGGCTGCGACCACTGAATGTAAGAACCACAGATCGGGTAGGAATCCATATGGGAGTATTGTTCTCACCAACTGATTTCCTACTCAATCTGCGGGCCCTGATAACGCGTCCAAAGCCAGAGGGTACAGTTACATTTTCCACTATCTCTTCCATTGACCATTCTGGTGAAATATCCCTAACAATGCCCATACGCGTGACATGAAATGTGGGAACCACTGCTGAGTATTCTGCCGAGGTGAGTGCAGGGTGTAAAATGAAGTTATTAGCGTGTTCCGCCGAGTCAAACTCGACGGAAAAACGATTGCGCCCGATTCTTTTCACACCGTCCCTAACAACGCCGTGAATATTGTTGGTGTAAAGAAAATGTCCAAAATTAATAGCTCTCAAAGCAATACCTGAGGCTGGGTCACTCTCTATTCTCTGGACGTTGATGATGTAAGGGCCAGAGTCTTCTGTGGTATATGATGACTTTAGTTTTTCGAAATCTGGGTGTGTGAATGTTGCTTCAGAAGAAGCTGCAGGAGAAGTGGACTTTTTGGATACAGGAACATTGGGATCGTTTGAAGATCTTTTACCGAGTAAGGGGGATGGGGTTTGCGGCAAATTAACTACCTGGTTAGGAGGGATAGGAGAACAGACAGAACCTCCACCGGGATCATCTGGCTCCGAAGCATCTAGATCCATGATTAATTAAAACTACCACGAATACTTACACCAGGACACTCACAAACAAATCTAAATAACTACAGGATCACAACAGCGGTTATATCACGAAATAAACCCTAATTACTAAATTCGAAACGCTAAACTTGCTACCACCATAAACGCTGACAGCAGACTCCCTTTCTAAACATTTTATACCTTTCACAAGCATGACAACCAGCTGTCAAAGGCGAAAATATAAGAAATGGAAACAAATATTTGTATAATAATATGATAACGAGGACACGTTCACAAGCGGCACAACGCGCACGCCCACCATCTCCGCCCGCGCCATCCAGCTCCTCGCCATCGTCGTCGGGCGACGAATTTGCCACAGCGCCCGACACCAGCGAGTCGAGCGACGAGCGCGGGCCGCCATCCCCGGCGCCACGACCACCTGCGCGACGAGGACGACCACCGCTGCCGGCACGCTTGGGGCCTACGGGGCACTCCGCCCCGCCTACGGCTCCCGCTGTCGGTGGTGTAGTGCGCCGCATGCGATGGACTCGACAAATGAATGAGAACTGCATGCGAGCGTACTTTGGGGCTACAGAGGGGGGAACCAATTTGTCCGCGTATCGTGTCCGGATGCTTCCTCTGTTCCAGGCCCTTGAACCCGCCATCACCGTGTCTGCGCAGCGTCTGTCGGATCAGGTGCGAGTCATCCAGCGACACAAACTATTGGATGACGCCACACTTGATCGGCTACGCCTGGAAGCACTTTCTGTTCACGCGGCCTCTTTCTCGATGCGGGATCCGCCCGCTACGTCGCCGACTCCGGTGCCCGCACCCGATCTGGCACCGGGGGTACCGCGGGTCGATCCCAGTGTCGAGGAAGAGGACTGTGCGAATCAGAGTGTAAGTACCCAGGCCAATGAGCAACTGAGGAGGGTTTTGGAGGAGGCGATTACGCAGTATCGCTCCACGGGTAATCCTAGGCCACGATTACCTCGCTTGCCGTTGAATAGACGCAATCTAGCGTTAGTGGGAGCCCTGAATGATTTGCTAGACCCGTATTTACGGGCTAGTGAAGACTTAGTTGATACTCACTCAATCATGTACTGTGGGGCCATCGCGGCGTGCCGTGTTGCTCGCGTCAAGTTTCCGGACGCTGACCGAGCACCTAGGACCACCGGGGGTGTCCCTGCATGGCAAGTGCGGATTGAGCGGCGTATCAATACGTTCAGGACTCTCATTGCAAAGCTGATCTGCTTCAGGGGGGGCAACAACCGCCCCCGAGTAATGCGCTTCGTGGCCCAGGCCTTTGTGGGGACTGACATCAGGCCCTGCAACTATATGGCCTGTGTAACGGAACGTATCGACTTTCTGAAGCAGAAAGTCTATGCATGGGCAAGCCGTATTCGCCGCTACAGGAAGCGTGTGGACCGATACCAGCAGAATCGCCTTTTCCAGAGCGACCAAAGGAAGGTATACCGAAAGTGGGAGGGAGACGATCTTCGTGTGCCCGACGGACGGTGGCCGGATGCTACTGCCATGATTGACTTTTGGCGTAATATCTGGTCGGTACCTGTTGAGCACACCGAGGGCGAATGGATAGGTGTTGTCGAACGTGAGTGCGAGTCCATCGAACCTATGGGGCCTGTTACCATTAGCCCCGATGACGTTAGTTGTGCCATCCGGTCGGCTCCGAACTGGAAAAGTCCTGGGCCGGATGGATTGCACAACTTCTGGCTGAAATGGTTTCGATGCTCACACCAGCGTTTGGCAGCACAGTTCCAGCAAGCCCTTGAGCTCGGATCCCTACCATCTTTCTTTACAACTGGTATCACCTCCCTGCTCTATAAGTCCGGTAGTACCACAGAAGCGAAAAATTACAGACCCATCACGTGCTTGCCTACGCTGTACAAGCTCCTAACATCCATTTTGAGAGCAAAAATTAACACGCACATTGTTGCCAACAACGTTTTGGCCCCTGCTCAAAATGGATGTAGGGTTGGGTCTCGTGGTACTAAAGAGCTCCTCCTCATAGACATGACCATTTGTCAACGAGTCCGGCGGAACAAAGGGGCTCTCTCGGTCGCCTGGATTGACTACAAGAAGGCCTATGATTCGGTGCCCCATTCATGGCTGGTGAGGGTCTTAGAACTGTATAAAATTGATGCAGTCCTGAGATCTTTCTTAGGCGCTTGCATGGGACAGTGGACCACAGTCCTTCGTCAACCGGGGGAAGGAGACGGCCCCTCTGGCCCACAGGACTCTATCAAGATTGAGCGAGGGATCTTCCAGGGTGACAGCCTGAGTCTTATGTGGTTCTGCCTAGCGCTGAATCCGCTCAGCACCCTGCTGAAGGATTCAGGGCTAGGCTGCCGGCTTCGAAGAGGGGGTGAGGTCATTTCTCATCTGCTCTATATGGATGACCTTAAGCTATTTGCACCAAATAAACATGACCTGTTGGAGCTACTGAAAACAACAGAAGTTTTCAGTAGCGCCATCAACATGGAATTTGGTGTCGATAAGTGTGCAGTTATGCATGTACAGCGGGGGAAAGTTGTAAATTCAACAAATTTGCAGCTTTCTGATACAATGTCCCTCAGATCTATTTCCGAAGCAGAAACCTATAAGTATCTTGGTATGTCACAGTCATTGGGTATTGAGAGTGAGGTCGTAAAGCAGACGGTGAAGGAGCGCTTCTTCTGTCGTCTGACAAAAGTACTTAATAGTCTTTTGTCGGGCGGCAACAAGATGCGCGCCTTCAACGCCTGGGTAATGCCCTTGCTTACTTACTCCTTTGGCATACTAAGGTGGACTCAGACTGAGTTGGATACCTTGGATCGAAGAGTTCGTGTACTGCTCACTGCGCACCGTTTGCTTCACCCGCGCTCGTCTGTTATGAGACTGTACATCTCGCGGAAGTATGGAGGTCGTGGCTTTTTAAATGCCAAAGACCTCCACAACCGCGAGGTGTATAATCTCAGGGATTATTTCCTAAACAACGAGTGTGGGGTGCATCGCGACGTAGTAGCAGTAGACAAAAACTTCACCCCGCTTTCCTTGGCAAACGAGAACTGGCGCCGACTTAAAGTAATGAGCATCGAGGACCGCAAGGCGGTATGGAAGAGCAAGGAGCTACACGGGCGGTTCTACAAGGCACTCACAGGGCCAGATGTAGATCTGCTCGCGTCGGTGAACTGGCTACGTTTCGGGGATCTCTTCGGGGAAACCGAAGGTTTTGTCTGTGCAATTGCGGATGAAGTTATCATGACGAACAACTACCGGAAGTATATCCTGAAGGACGGTACGGTCGACATTTGTCGGGCATGCCGCCGTCCCGGGGAGTCACTCAGGCATATTATTTCCGGTTGTGGTCATCTTGCTAACGGTGAGTACTTGCACAGACATAACCTTGTAGCCAGAATTATTCACCAGCAACTTGCTCTGCTATACGGCCTTGTGGACTTTGAAGTGCCTTACTATAAGTATATACCTGCGCCAGTTCTCGAAAATGGTCGTGCCACGCTCTATTGGGATCGGTCTGTTATCACGGACAGGACTATTATAGCCAATAGGCCTGATATCGTGCTGACAGATCGATCGAAACGCCAGGCAGTGCTCGTCGACATCACCACCCCCCATGACGAGAACCTCGTGAAAGCTGAGAAGGACAAAGCCAGCAAGTACCTTGACCTAGCTCACGAGATAACCGCCATGTGGGATGTTGATTCGACGATCATTGTCCCAGTAGTCGTTTCTGCGAACGGGCTGATAGCGAAGAGTCTCGACCAACACCTCAAGAGACTCTCGCTAGATGGCTGGATCAAGGGTCAGATACAGAAGGCGGTACTCCTGGACACTGCGCGGATAGTCAGGAGGTTCCTCTCTCTGTCGCCCTAACCACCGATAGCTTAGGCCCCGCCTCGCTGCCGGTGGCACCCTAGGTTAGGTTTTTATAATGATTTTATGATTTGTATGTATAGTTTTATATTTTACTTTTTGTATAATTATTGTAAAAATCTAACCTAAGAAAAAAAAATATAAATAAAGAGAATAATAATAACCATTTGATTCAGATAATTGCATCCATAGAAATGTTAGTATCGTTACTTACAGCTACGTTAGTCCTTAAAAAATAAAATTCACTTTAATAGATAGCAGTAGGTAATACTAATAGTATAGAATAATGTGCTTTTCAATTTATGAAATTTAATCAACTGAATGATTCTAAAGTAATTGTATTATTCAATTCAATTGAATTTAATTTAATTAATTAACCCGATCCAAAATTTGAGGATGGAACTATTGATCCTATTCGCAAATGCCATCAGAATATTGTTGCGGCTACCCCGCTCCCAGCTCAGCAGGGATGGGATTCTCTTTCTTTTAACTGCATAAAAATTGTCTGTGTGTTTCTCGGCAAACATCCCCGAGGCGCTGCAGTAGCGAGGTAGCCCCAACAGCATCCTGAAGGCATTATTATATTGGAGACGGAGGGCATTGTACGCTTTCTGCGTGTAATTAATTCATAGGCTTCTCGTGTAAAAAACTTGACAGAACGCCTTAAAAAGGGTAATTTTGACTTGTCTTGAACAATGAGCGAACCTACGCCTACGAGCCAGCATGTTACTTCGCACTGCTAGCGCCCAGACAGACCGTCAGACAGGATGATATACCATAGTAAACACTGGGATTCATCCTATGCGACTTGAAGACCATGTACTCGCTTTTGTTACAATTGTATATTTAACCATGCTTCTCTGCATATGACTCACACACGCTCAACATTTGTCTGAGAGCACAGACCGAGGGGCACATCAGCACCATATCGTCGGCGTAGCTTAAATTGTTAACGCCAACCATCCACATAGCATCCGACATGCATGCTGCTGAGCTCCCTGATCAGACTGTTGACGTACTACAGGTTGAAGAGCTTGGGTGAGGTTAAACCCCCTTATCTCACCCGCATTCCAACCTATAGGCCTCCGACAATGAACCATTTCATCTTTCGTAGTTGAGCTGATTGCTGTACCAAAACTTAAAAACATTGACGAGCTCACGTGGTGTACTTGTACTAGCTAGCTTATCCCATATGATACCGTAGACCACCAAATCAAAAGCCTTTGTTTTGGTTTACTGGCTATTAATAATTCTTTTGAGCAATGAAGTTGTAACATTGGTAATCATCAGTAAAATTGACTCTGTCTTTTTATACATTGATGGTGGCTGAACAGCAAATTTGACCATAAATACGTGTAAACAGATGCAAACTAACCCGTTCACAGACACAAAAATAATTACACAAATTTGAGTATATTATAATTACCTTGTCAATGACACTTTTTAATTGTAAATACTAAGACATTGTATCGCTATAGTAGTTTGGTGTTGATATACATAACTCATTAAAATATAATTTCTGGTTCATATCAAGTTTTATTCTATGATAGTACCCAGTGTTGCTTTTAATAAGGTTTTTTGTCATTAAAACTACTTAAATTGATTGAAATATTGTAAAATATTTAAAAAATAGGTAAAACTATATTAGATATACAATGAAGTTAGACAAAATTCATCTATGCATCAATATAAATTCGATAATAGACCATGGTAAGTAGTACTTACAATCTTTTTATCCAGTTTTATTTTTATTTTTTTGCATTGTAACTGTATGTATATCAGAAACTATAATAGTTAGAATAATTCAAGATTTATGTATATAAAGGCCATAAAAAGTTACATAAAACCACATTGTCAAATTAGAAAAAAATAAGAAAAATAAAAAATATCACCACTCCAAAGTATTGAAATTAGTAAAAACGTCATACTGTAAACCTATTAAAAATAATTACAATGTTTTTGCTATCGGGTGTCGATTTATAATATTAGGACTCACGGTGGTTTTAATTCAAAATAACTAGGTATACTTAAATTAAAAAAATTAAAAACCCCCAACGCAATTTGGTCACACAATATACTTAAGTATGTTTGAAAACAAAGTAAATATGTACATTACGCGTCTAAGAGCCCTTCCGCAGCTAACAAAAGACCTGATAACTTTGAAACGGCTGAACCAATTTTGATGAAACATATGTAAGATAGCTTTTGCCCGCGACTCCGTCCGCGTGGAATTAGTAATTTGGGCAGCTTATTTATTTTTTATCCAATTTGCTTTTTCATCAATTATGGCGCACTCCCCCCCCAACCCCCCCCCCCCCCCCCCCGCACACCCGCGTTCACATTCAACACCGTACTCCCAAGTCAAGCGTGCCTATGGAAGTTTTACTTCAAAAACCCCCGATTTTGAAACATTCTTCCGCTCCGCTCCGCTCCTACTGGTGTTAGCGTGATGATATATAGCCTATAGCCTTCCTCGATAAATGTGCTATCTAACACTGAAAGAATTTTTCAAATCTGAGCAGTGCCTGAGATTAGCGCGTTCAAACAAAAAAACCTGTTCGCTAAATTCTTAAAATAGACGTATCTTTCTTATTTGTGAACCGATTGAAATGAAACAAACACTAAATGTTAATCCAAGAAAATACCAACATATCAGTGAAAACCGCATCCTTCTAGGTTAAGCCGTTTCTGAGATTAGCGCGCACAAACGCACAGACAAACAGACAATAATTCTAAAAATCATTGTTTTGGGTTCTATTGTGCTAATAAATAGCCCTAGTGACAGTTTTTCTCAAATATCTACAATGTACAGACACCGACTTGTTACAGATTTATTATATGTATAGATATAGAAGTAAGAACCATCGCCGAAAAAATCCGCTTTCATATTTAAAAATCTGCATCCAAATCGGGTCACCCGTTTAAGAGCTATGATGCACACACACACTTAGCGATCAAACTTATAACACCCCTCTTTTTGTGTCGGGGGTTAAATACGTACTTACTAATTTACTTCCAGTGGATCCTAGTAACGTGTTACACTCTAGCGCTGGCAACGTTGTTCTACGCGATCTACATAGTCCACCCGAGTCTACAGGCGGGTTGGAAGGACCATTTCTCGGACAACATCCACAACTCCTTCAGGAGGGTGGTCTGGCCGCTGGCTCTCTGCTGGCTGATATTCGCTTGCATTCACGGGTTCGGAGGTACATATACTGGTTTCCAGATAGTTTAACGGCCCGGCGAGCGTTTTATCATTTCATTGCGTGTGCGGCCAGGTAACCACTGGGCGACGAGAGTCTCGGCCGCGCAATGAACAGCGAAAACGGTCGGCGCACCGCCGGTCCGCTCGTTAGACACATATTATACAGGACATCCCAAAACTCAACAATAACTTGGTAGCAGGCGATAGTGCCAGTTTTATTAGTTCTGAAAAAAATAAAAATATAATCCCTGTCAAGTATTTAAGCGATAATTTGATATTGATAAATTTGATAATAGAGATCACTATTATTAAATATGAAGTACAATCACAAAATACAATTCAAAAATCCTGTCAGTCACACAAACCGCCCCGGCCGGCGTACCCGGCGCAAAGGTGCCCAATATTATACACTAGCTGTGTTGCCACGTTGAACCGCGATAGACAATATTTGCAACAGAAACGACCCAGAGCGAGGGTCAAGACATCTCTCACGCAGACGGCGCCCCACTTCTTAAAGAAACAGCTTTGCCTCGGAACCCCAACAACCAGTAAATAAGATAATAGAGATGTTTTCGAAAATATCTAATATTAAGAGATATTTATGTGACTTTATTATCGCTCAAATAAGTGTCATGGATTTTTTCTTATTTTTTCTAGAGCTGGTGTAACTGAACTAAGTTTTTTTTTTTTTTTTTTTTTTTTTTTATATAAGAGGTGGCAAACGAGCAGACGGGTCACCTGATGGAAAGCGATCACCGTCGCCCATGGACAGTATAAGTAAGTTAAGTATAAATTAAGTGAATTTAATATCAAACAATACAATTAATTATCAACATCATTCAACTGACGTAACTTTTTGTGAGCGATCAAAACTTGATATCCCAAAGATTTTTGAGAAGCACCCTAAGGGTTCCTTGTAGAGCTAGAGAGCTTTTAGGCTTAGCACGCACTGCGGTTTTTAAAAAGCGGTTCCGCTACCGCAAAAAATGTAACGTACGGCATTCTTTATAAGCGCACGCACTTGCGATTTATTTCAGTGACTGATTTTAAAAACGCAACTTGCTACATTTTGATTCGCGGTTTGCAACCGCGCGTTTTTATGTATCCCATACTTCATGTACGGCAGCGCCCTTAAGGTGAAATTGAGTTTTCACCGAGTTTGCTAGCTTCCTCCTTCCTACTCCAGCGTTGGCTGTGCAGGTCCGGTGAACTGGTTTCTGTCTCTGCGGCTCTGGAAGTTCGTGGCTCGCGTCTCCTACGGCATGTTCTTGTACCACTACATGGTGCAGTACACCTTCGCCGGCGCTGAAGTGGCACCACTCTACTTCAATTTGGAAACCATGGTAAGACTGGTCGACCAAGTATCCTTTGCCACCCCAAGAGCCCCCGCAGACCGGCCGATAGTTTTGTTGGGCTCTTTAATCAGTATAAAGATGTATGCAAGTCCGCACACTAGGTACACCGTGTTTTTTTTTATTTCCGTTAAATTCGACACCTTGCTCGGTACGTTATCAGAAACTACCAGGTACCAAGGATGATATAGACTGGATTGGCAGTCGCCATAGTACGGATCGGCCGCGGTTTTTGTAGTTCGATTATTAAATCTAGATGGCGCTGAAATATAGCCAGAGGCTTTGAAGGCAAAACAATAAGACTACAGATGTTTCATATTACTACAAATGTATCTATTATTTTTCATTTTTGCATAATAATACATTTGCAGTGATATGAAATATCTGTAGTCTTATTGTTTTGCCTTCAAAGCCTCTGGCTATATTTCAGCGCCATCTAGATTTAATAATCGAACTACAAAAACCACGGCCGATCCGTACTATGGCGACTGCCAATCCAGTCTATATCATCCTTGCTGGTACCTAGTACCTATATTGATTTTTGTCAACATATTTTGTTTTTTTTTTCCATACATAATAAATCAATATTACAGTGCAAAAGTTCCCTTTGAGAGCCTCATTCACATTTATCTGACGTGTTGTGTCGTGACGCGTCAGAACAGTTTCAGTTTCATATATTTAATATGATTGCGTTCATATTTCTCTGATGCAGCGTGTTGTGACGGCTTGTCTTAAATGTATGAAACCGATACTGTTCTGTTGCGTCACAACACAACACGTCAGATAAATGTGAATGCGGCTTTACACAAAAGTTAGTGTCAATTATGACAAAGTTTAAATTTCATCCATGACAGCACATGCCAACACATAGCTTAGTGGTAGATGTAATTAAGAACCTTTCATTCTGGTTCAGCGATTAAATTGCATTATTGAATATCTCAAAAATAGAAAGAGTTAAGACTCTTAGTTTCTTCGAGAAATTAACTCTATTTGACCTGAATAATCTTCCCTTAAAGTTAACGGAAATCAAAAAAACACGGTGTAGATATAACTATTCAGTATCGGCCGATATAGGGTAAATCGCCAATAACGACCCCCGCCAAATGGCCCCCTCATACTGAAAATGAACTCTGTTCCCCTACAAACAGAATTCAATTTAGTATAACGTGGCCAGTTATTGGAGGGTGGCCAGTAATTAACACCTTACTTATACTAAAAATGAATTCTGTTATGGGTGAATAGAGTTCATTTTTAGTATGAGGTGGCCAGTTATTGGCGATTTACCCTATATCGGCCGATACCAAAGATTATACCTATTGCTTCATTTTCCAAATAAACGTCGTAATTTTATTGTAAGAATTTCATTTGTAGTTTTTTGATGAGTAAAGGCTTGTGCCACGCCGAAGCCATGTTGCCGGGCGGCATTGGTGGCCTCTTAATAATAAATAATAAATAAATGATAATGAATGAATTAAATAAATAATGTAATAAATAATGAATTTATGGAATTTCGTCTGAGGCCCTATCATATTTCAGCTGTCATTGTTCGCGAGCGACTTGGTGTGCACAGTGCTGGTTGCATCCTTGGCGTGTGTCGTGATAGAGGAGCCGTTCTTCACGCTGCAGGGACTGCTGCTGGCAGGTGAGGCTAAAGGGTATAGCATAGGGATGATGTCACTGACGGATAATCTAGAGCACACGAGTGATAGGCAAGAGCGTCATTACATGGGACGCCTTAGGTACCTACTTACCTTAGACTCTGGCAATTGTTACAATAACTAAATAATAAATTCGCATTAGGTTAAGCCTGTAATGATATATGTAAGTGTGGTTGAATAAAATAAATAAATAAAATAAATAAATAAAAAAACACAAGGTTCTCGAACAGTGCTGTTGCGATAGCGAGTTTCAATATCCATAGTTGACGTTGAGAAAACTGTCGACAGCGTCGATAGTCTATCAAAAATACCGACATGCTGCAATACTATCGATAGTGAAAATTAGGCGATACTATTGAACTTGGTCGATATTATCGATATTTTTGCAACAATATAGTGAAATGTGCGACTATCGATAGAGCAAAACTATTGATCTTTAACAATAGTAACTATGACATATTTTCATCAACCGATACTAACTATCTATAGTTTACATATACTTACTATTGATCCGATAGTATCGACCAAGTTCAACATAGTATCGCCTAATTTCCACTACCGATACTATCGGTAAAGGGTCGATAGTTTCGATAGGACCATCTATCATTATTATCATCATCATCTCAGCCGATAGATGTCCACTGCTGAACATAGGCCTCCCACAAGGCTCGCCAAAAAGATCGGTCCCGTACCATCCGCATCCAACGTGATGCCGAAACCTTAACCAGGTCGTCTCTCCATCTTGTTGGAGGCCTACCTAAACTGCGTCTTCCGGTCCGTGGACGCCACAGACCAATGGAGAGCAATGGAGAGGGCTATGCTCGGAGTTTCTCTGCGGGATCGCATTAAAAATGATGAAATGCGCGCACGAACTAAAGTCACCGACATAGCTTGAAGAATCGCCAGACTCAAATGGCAGTGGGCAGGGCACATTGCTCGTAGACCTGATGGCCCATGGGGCAAAAAGATTCTCGAGTGGCGTCCACGGACTATCGATAGTATGACTGATTTTCAAGGCCACGATAGTATCACGATACTTATTATCGATAGACTTTCGCTATCGCAACAACACTGTTCTCGAATGGCACCCACGGACCGGACGATGCAGTATAGGTCGGCCACTAACAAAGTGGAGCGACGGCCAGTAGGCTTATTGTCTAACGCTACTGACGCTTGCCTTCGCAATCGCTATTTATTTCTGACAAACGGTATAAGATATATGATGACAGAAAGAGATGGTGAAAGGGAAGGCAAGCATCAGAAGCTTTAGGCAATACGGCCTCTGCTGAAGGTTGAGAATGCGGATGGCGTAGGATAAGTAGGTCTGTTTAGCCGAACCTGCATCCACGGATGTCAAACTAAACAAAATACTTATCTATCGATTGTGCTAAAATTAGGCACACAGAGCTATTATGACATAGGCATTCGCTAAGAAGGGATTTTCGAAATCCCCACGGGGCAGGGCAAAACGGGATCTATATATTCAATTCAATTGGACCCTATTTCAAACACCATTCCTTTATAATCATAGAAGTGCAGAAAAATGAGATTTTTGGAATTTCCCGCAGGATAGTGATCAGTAGAGACCGGATTATATGCAAGTGCATATTTGCATTATGCAGTTGCATATTTAGCCCATTTTCGTCTATCATTGCATATTTTACCTAAAATCTGTCATGATGCATATTTTCACTACATTGCAATATTTCTGGGTAAGATTCATTGCCAGAAACAATAAGTGCTATAACATAGCACCTAAATTTAAATATTGCCTGGTTGCCTCAGTGTAAGTAGAACGGTCGTTTCCCACTTGTAAAAATATTTTGTGTGATTAAAGGCACGATTTTAGTTTATGTAAAGTAGAATATTTGGAAAAGTACCTCATTGTTATCGTCTACACTACAAGAATACAAACAAAGTGTTAAATACCTAATTCTTTATCTTACTATTCTTGATATTCTTGATAACTCTATGTTGCATATTTTGACAGTTTTCGTGCATATTTATAACATTTTTCTTAGCATATTTGCATGCATATTTCAAGCCTTTTATGTTGCATATAATCCGGTCTCTAGTGATCAGGTTGATGATAAATTTTCTTTGTGAGCGGGCTAAGTCGCGAGAATAAGGTAGTTCTAAAATAAAGTTGTTTTTATGTTTCCAGGTGTTTTTAAGCCACAACAAAAACCAACGGCAGCTGAAGGCGGTCCTCCACCTGATCGCACTCCGTCCCCTGACTCCAAACCTGCAAGCAAATCAATCGTAGCAGAATAATCATCGGTACCAAACAGGAAACCTGTACGCAAGTCACCGTCAGCGCGAGAATTAGAAAAGGAAAGCTCCAAAAGTGATCGCCAACGACAACAAGGAGGAAATAAGTCAACGAATAAATTATTTTGCCATTATTTACATTTACCATTTCATTGACTATGAATATTAACTAAGTTACCACATTGTGCTCGCGGCCTCGTCCGCGCAAAGATAAAAATAGTCGACTCCCGATCTTCGCTTCGCTTCCTCCTCCCGTTCAAACACTTTGCTGCACCTCTATGATTCAAAAAGATGATTATTTGCTACTTTCTCTATAACAGCTTATCAGTCAAATAAAAAGTCCTCTTTGTGCCTTATCGTGAGATCATGAGAATTTCGAAAAATCCTGCTCTCATTGCCTAGTTGCATGCCAAATTAGTAGAAGTATCTATATTGCATTTATTCTTGCTTTTCTCATTTAGTAAATAAGTTTATAACCTCTAAATGCACTTTTTTCGTTAAAATAGCTATTTTATCTTATCATAAATAAAGTAAGCAATTCCAGACAGTAATTTAAACAGGGTATCCAAAATGTTGAATCTGATAGCTTTATTTACGGGAAAGTAGCTGTTTTAGCTAAAAATGACGCCTTTTGAGCTTAGATCTAAGCTTTTGAGGTTAGAAAGTTGTTTACTAAAATAAGAAAACATAAGGATCAATGCAAAATATTCACTAAAATAAAATCCCGAAATCCGAACCGCTAAGTCTAAACCTAGTCTTAAAGACATTAAATTTAGCACGGATGTTCTATGCAATGTTAATGGAAACCAGCATGCGATGGTTTCGAAATTCGCTTGGGAATTTAGTGAACGCCCAGAATTTAATTCGAATGCTAGACCAAGGCGACGCATGCAAATCTGCGGGTCATAGCTAGTAGGTACTAAAAGAAAGAAAACACCATTTCAGGAATGCATGGTATATTTATTTTACATTAGGTACAATTGTTTTTACAGAGATCATTTCAGGATTCCGTAGCCCACTGGCTTGGATGGAACCTCTATAATTTGTCGTGTCAGCATGTTTGTCCGTATGGTAAGTCACAGCCCTTTTTAATTTTAGGTAGGTTCGTATTTGTCATGAGATAATATCAACGGAGAAGTCGCTCAAAAATATTATTCAAATTCAACGTAGAGCTACATAAAACGTTGAAATATTTTTAAACATTTCAAGGGTTCCTTTCTAGCAGAGATATGCTATGTTACATTGCTATGGATGTGTTCGATATCCACCAATCATATTCATTGGTCCACATAGCATAGCACTGGAGGAAACGTGTTCAACCAAGCTATGTTTTTAACAAGGACAGATATAGGTAACGCCATCAGAGTTGAGGCGAATGATTACACACACAGCTACATAAACTACTGATTGCAAAAAAATAGCGAATGAATGAAAATGTGAATTATTATGATCTTAAGGTGAAATACACCTACGTTACTATGCATATTATAATTTTTCTTTTATCATACCTATAACCTATTTTTCAAATAAAACAATTTAAAACTGATAAGAAATATTCGCAACAAAAAAATCGGTATTTTATAAAAAGCGAAAAATATGCTTATCTGATTAAATAAAATAGATCAAAATATATTTATTTTCTGTTTTGTTTGAACTAAATGTATTTTCTTAAATAATTCTTAAGGAAATAGGTTGAAGAAATTTTTAGTCAATTTTGTAATCCACTGTTGAGTCTGTTGATCTTGCTGTCGGTACGAATAAACGTCAAAATCCCACTGTCATTACATGATACCTGATTTACACTCTCGCCTCGTCACCTCGCCTGGCGCCTCGCTGTCGCGCGCAACGCGAGTTGCCATATTAAATTCGGTAAGTGTCACAGCCCTAGTCCTAGTACGTTATTACATTTGTAATGTGGTCACACTGCTTATGCTTACTTTGTCTTAACTGTGTGTTGGCACGACTGTATAGTGTAATGGCGACACGAAGGCGCGTCAGATGAAACGAGAGGGAAAGAAGGAAGCTGGTACCCTGGTTCGGAGAAGTCAGTTGCTGAAACTCGGATGAAACCTCAGGTGAGTGTTTCTCTCATGTTGAAATGTTAATTGCTATGATCATGGAGTGTGTAAGGACGTCCGCGTTAAATACAGGATAGATTGCCCACATGGGTCCAGTAAACGCTAGAGTACAATGTACACGTTGATAATGTCATAGACACTGGGGCGTATTAACTGGACATGGAGCAAGCAACTTTTGTCCAGCAATAACGGTCGTATGATGATGGAGCAACCGAGGTCAGGACTATTGGGGATGGTGGAGGTCCTCGTGGGGGCATAGCCCCCATGTCCAGCGGGCGCCAGGCTAGATCACGGCAAACTGAACCGATCAGGAGCCAGTCGATCGGTCGGGATAGGTCTGAGGATCACTGGTAGGCCCAGGATCCTTCTACCTAAGCATTGAGGCGCCCGGGCATAGCGCTGTGCCTAGACTGTAGTAAATCGACCGTAAGCTATGCATGCTACTTTAGGCCTAGCTTGAGACAGGAAAGTGGCACAGCCACACCGCGTTGGGAATCACTGTTATCACATATCTCGTGATGCCACTTGAATAAGAACTTATCCTTGCACACTCATGTGTCTCCTGTAATAGGGAGATATGCAGTAATATTTGTTGTCCTAACCCTGTGTACCAATAGCACCCCAGGTATGCATGTATGACAATTATAGAATGCATATACTTAAAGGGCGACACTCGCCTCGTCGTCTCGCTCTGGACGCGAGCCTCAAAGTCAAGGCAAATCACGAGACGAGGCGCGAGGCGCGCCTGTTCACACACTCTCGTCTCGTGGCTCGTCCCGCAGTTCGTCTCGCCACTCGTACGCGAATGTAAACCAGGTATGAGATGTGGTTGTGTGCGTGGCCTTAACCCTGGTGGCGTTACCTATACGCGCTGTGGATGCATGCTCTGGATATTTCTTGAGCGGCTACATAGCTTAGCATTAGTTAGACATATTTTATAGTCTCGTAGCATAGCTTTCACATTCTCGCAGCACAGCTGCTTAGCACATGTCTGGTGGGAAGGCACCCTAAGCCCAATTCGCATGAGAACTTTTTAGATGTTAAGTAGTTTAAAAAAAATAACACAAATTGGTACTTATGTATTTATTACACAATAGCGCTTTTAAAACGCGGCGTTTTTAACCCCCGACACAAAAAGAGGGGTGTTATAAGTTTGACCGCTATGTGTGTGTGTGTCTGTCTGTCTGTTTGTGGCATCATAGCTCTTAAACGGGTAAACCGATTTGGATGCAGTTTTTTTTTAATAGAAAGCAGGTTTCTTGGCGATGGTTCTTAGATATGTTTCATTAAAATCGGTTCAGCGGTTTTAAAGTTATCAGCTCTTTTGTTAGCTGCGGAAGGGATCTTAACGTATAATGGGCATTGACTTAATGATCAAACATGCGAGTGACATAACTTCGTTGGGGGTTTTTAAAATTTGTAATTTATCTTATCGAGCACTTTTGAATTCATGACGTTGAGCGGTAGACGGTAAATCGAATCGGATAAACATTGGATTTTATAATAACGTTTTATACCATTGTTTATCTAACAACACCGCTAAAGTCTAAAATGAACGCTTTTTAAATAAAAAAAAAATACTTTTCGATATTAAAACTATTCGATACATAAACTTTCGATATTCAGAACCGTGCCCATTATAAGAAGTAATGAATTACTACGTTCAATAATTAACCAAAAATCCAATGACTATTGCCAAACAATTCCTCTTGAACACACACATTTTTTGCCGTAGTATTCCGCGGTTAATAAACCGCGTGTAGACACGGTCTCCAATGTTGTACGGGCTAATATGGAGGTTTGTACATATTCACGGTTTTAGCACGCCGTGTCGTGGTCAAATCGTACCGTGGACAACCGGTCTTAAGCTACCGTGCGAATAAGACCTTATCCATTTCGAAAACTAGTAGTTCACTAGAAGTAAGTACCTACAAGTGTTGATTCGACGCAGCAAACATTTTAAACACTCGCTCCACTCTTTCAATTATTTGACTATTTATTTTCTAAGAGATCACATGATATTTAATTCTTGTATTTGTTGTTCCTAGTGAAAAACTGTGTTCTACGTAATCTCACTGTACGTAGCATGCCATTGCTTCGAGTGTTTCACAAATTCATTCTTATTATGAAACCCCGAGCCGCACTCCGAACAGACGAACTTGAATACTGAATTGTGACTCCGCATATGCTTACGAAGCGTCATCTTGTGCATGTAAGCATTCTTACATATCGGGCATATGAAGTTCCGTTCCCCTGTGTGACCGCGCATATGCTGCTTCAATTTAGACTCTATGCTAAAGCACTTAGAACAAACCTCGCATTTGAATTTTTCCGTGTGGAACCTTGTCGTGTGCTGAGTTATGGCCCTACGCGTATTAAAAGTAGCTTTACATAAGTGACAGGGGAAGGTTTTAGTGATGCCATGGACGTCTTTCAAATGGATCATTTTGCTGTAATGCTCTTTGAAGGTTTCATCGCATTGCGGACATTTCTTTGGTTTGACCCTCGCTTTACCTTTGTGGATAATCTCTGTGTGGTATTTCAACTGACTTTTCTTTGTGAACACGGAATCGCATTGTTTGCAGTTAAATTTGATATTGTAGTGCGTTTCTTTGTGTTTCATTAGGAAATGTTGATTTAGAAATCCAGCGCCGCAAGTCTCGCAGACGACTTTACCCACGTGGCAATTCATGTGCGCATTCAGAAGCGGGAATGAGTGGAAATCGCTGCCACAAATGTGACAGACGAAAGCGCCATTTCTTAATTCCATATTGTATTCCGTCATGCCGTTAGTCGCGTTAAAGAACTCCTTTTTATGCTCTAACTTCAAATGTTCTCGAACGTTGTCTAAATTGCTGTATGTTTGATTGCATAATCTGCATTTTAAATTTGATATATCAACTTGCAGCGTCCTTTTCCCTTTATGGACATATTTCTCCAGTATAACCTTCAAGTTCTCCTTTATTTTGTGTGCTGATGTATGGTCTAATAAAGCTGGAAGTTCCGAATGGTACTCCATGCAGTAAAAGCATTTGAAACTCGAGCCCATGAATATGAAAGGACGAACAGTCGTGAACATTATGAAGGATGCGGCGTTTTTTCGTTCGGGAACTGTCATTTGCCAGATACTCGTCTCTAAGCCTGAATTTTCGCCTGCGAAAGAAAATATTTACATTTAATTGACCTGACAATGGAACTTTTTAAACGCACAGATATTTTCTGGTGTGTATGAACTGTAGTTAATTTACTACAATTTACTTGCATAGATACATTATATTTGAACAACATACGGGGGAACAAAACTAATTAGATTCTGCTTACACAACTAATTAGATTTGCATAATTTGTTACAGGATATAAAATCTCTTACCCCTATTTATCAGCCGAGAATAATTGAATAAAACTTCTCCGAATGTTTAGAATACTTTATTTATTGCCATAATTTTTCACGTGTTGTTGTTGTTGCTTGACATAAATCACAAGAAGCACTTCGCTTATGGACAAAGGAACCTTATTTTATATTGACGTGAGAGCCCCATATTTGAAACCGTGGTTGGACATGGAAAATACCTACAATAAAGAGATCCAGCAACATTTTATTCATCTTATTACACCTCATAGATCAAAGTTAGGTTAGGCAATTTGATAAATGAAGTGGATCTTAAGTAAAACGTCCTCTGAGGACTTGAGTGACATATAGAAGGCACACAACATCATTTTCCTTAAGATCCCAATTCTCTAACGTTGTTAGTCTTCACGCTGTTATTTCACGGGACCCAATGTGCCACTGTTTCGTATGCTTCACGAATTCGTTTTTATTATGAAATCCGGACCCACATTCGGAGCACATGAACTTAAAAACCGAATTGTGACTCCGCATATGCTTGCGAAGTGTCATCTTATGCATGTAAGCGTTCTTACAAATCGGGCATATGAAGTTCCGTTCGCCTGTGTGTCCACGCATATGCTGCTTCAGTTTGGACTCTATACTAAAGCACTTTGAACATATTTCACACTTGTATTTCTCTGTATGATATCTAGTTGTATGTTGTGTGATCGCCCATCGAGACGTAAACTTCGCTTTGCAAATGTGACACTCGAAAGTCTGTGCTACACCATGCACGTCTTTTAAATGGATAACTTTGCTATAATGCTCTTTAAAAGTTTCATCGCACTGAGGACATTTCTTAGGCTTCACTCTAGCTTGGCCTTTATGAACTATTTTAGTGTGATATTTCAGCTGACTCTTCTTTCCGAATACAGCGTCACAGTCTTTACAATTGAATTTATTATTAAGATGCGTTTCTTTATGTTTTAAAAGAAAATATTTGTTGAGAAACCCTGCACCGCAAGTCTCGCATACGACCTTACCTACATGGCAGTTCATGTGCGAGTTTAAAAGTGAGAATGTGTGGAAATCCCCATCACAAATATGACATACAAAAGCACCGTTTTTCAGTTCCATGTTGTACTCCGTCATTCCATTGCTAGCTGGAAAGAATTCCTTGTCATGTTCATTAACCAGGTGTTTCTTTACTGCTTGTAAGTCAGGGTATTTATGACTGCACAAACGACAGTTTAAATCCGATATGTCTACTTGAAGCACCCTTTTTTCTTTATGAACATATTTTTCCAAAAGCACACTTTCTTCAGGTATTTCGTGGTTGCTGGTGTGATCTAATAGAGATGCTAATTTAGAGAAGTATTCTGCACAGTAGAAACATTTGAAACAGGTTCCCATGAATATGAATGGTCTGACGGTCGTGTATTGAATGAAAGCAGCCGCATTTTTCCTTTCTGGCAGCGTCATTTGCCACACGCTTGTTTTAATGCTTGGTATATCGTCTGTGAAAGAAAAAGACACTGTGAGTTTCATTCTTGGATTATTAAATTATTTTAAAATTATGAAAATGTTATATTTACCTATTTTTTATTTATGTCTAGCAGTTGTATCGATCCAGAAGTTCAAATGGTAAAAAAAAAACTAGGAAATAAGTACGAAAAATAGTTTTATTCACTCAACACTCGCAACTTAGGTCTAAAATTAAGAGATCATTTTGAAGGCTATTAAGAGTTACAATAATTAGTCTCACTCAACTTCAAATTACTCTGTAGTTAGATCTGCCTAGTTACAAATTAAAGCCGGTTACACAAATAAATATAGCGCAGTCTTGTCTTTTTTAAGCTGTAAGTTTGTACTCATTCAAAAATCCTAAGAAAAACACAAAAGAAACAACTTGTAAAATATTAATTTACAGTGAAGTTAAAGAAGCATCTCGGATGCCACTCCTTCACGTGTTTATTAAAGTCGTTTCGATTTGAAAACCCACTGCCACATTCTGAGCAAGTAAACTTATTATAATCCTCCTGTAAATGCGTTCGCATGTGCTGTTTCAGGCTCTTCTGATGCCTGTAAGCTTTTTGACATAAGTTACAAATAAAGTTACGCTCCCCCGTATGTGAGACCATATGTTTCTTCAAGGTAGTACGGCAACTAAAACTTTTTTTACATATTTCACATTGAGTCTTTTGCGTGTGGAACTTGTTTGTGTGCATTGTCAATGCACGGCGACTTGGGAACGTTGATTTGCAAACTTCGCATTCGAATGTAAAAGTAATTCCGTGAGCTTCTTTCAAATGTCGCAATTTACGGAAATGTTCGAAGAACCTCTCCGGGCAATGCGGACAACGCAACATTCGCATCCTTGTCGACCCTTCATGAGCTTTTTCTATGTGATATCTCAAATTCGAACTGGTAGTGTATACTTTTTTACATCTATCGCAAGGGTAGCCGCCTGGGAGGTGGATTTCTTTGTGCTGCATCAAGCGCTGATGCGTCATGAAACCTACTCCGCATGTTTCACAGATCGCATTGCTAAAATGCACGTTCATATGTCGATTGAGAAGGATAAACGTTTGGAAAATTTTACTGCATATATGACAAGAGAATTGGCCATCTTTGACAGTTAGATTATATGCGACTAAACCGTTTCCAGACTTAGTGAACTCTTGTTGATGTTTCTCGGTTAAATGCTCTCGAATTTTGTCCAAATCGCTGAAGTTTTCGTTGCAAATTCTGCACTTAAGTTCTGAAATATCAACTTTGACGGTTCTCTTCCCCTTTGGTAGAAGCTCTTTAAGAATTTTCTCTCCAGACGGCACATCGTGAGTGGCAGTGTGGTGTAACAGCGAATTGATTTCGGGATAGTGCTCGTGGCAGAAGAAGCATTTAAAAAAGTATCGGCAATAGACGAAGGGTCGGACGGTGGTGTGTTCAAGGAAGATGGCGGCATTCTGTCGCTCCGACACCGTCATCTCCCAAATACTGGTGATGGCACCCTGTCGAGCCGCTGGGTCCAGGCCTGAGGAGACAAAGTCAATTTTGAATTCTTCCCTGTTCCTTCTGTTTACTTTTCAACACCATCACAACATGCAAAACAACCAATCCATTCAGTGGCGATAGTAAAATTAGGGCACCGTCTATACCGTCGGCAATCTCGTTCTATGGTGATTCAAAATTAATAAGTGCCTGCTGTTTATCTCGTTGCTAAGTGTCATTAATATCGAGTGTATTATATTCTAATGAACTGCTCTTAAATTTTATGGATAATAGATTTACAACAGTAATTCAAGTAAGTAGGTAAAACTAATAAGACCTAATTAAGTAAACTGTCAAAATTAACGTTTAAAAACTGATGTAAATCTTACATAGAACTTGCAAGTGAGAATCAATCTGTGAAAATCGGAAATATTGTATGGTTAAATAAAAATAATTAAAGCTTGTTTAAAGTCGACAGTTTCGCTACTCATTATTAGGTACAGATATGCCAAAACAAAGGCAGATAATGACTGCCTTGAACACAATATGTTATAAGTTAACGAAAATAAAATGAAACTATTATTACAGATATATTATAAACTGAATAGTACAGTAAAATTACATAAAGTTTACCACTGACAGATGATTTGCCTTCATTTCATATTCAACTTTAACGACCTACAAATAAAGCCAATTTTAGAATACTGTTACCCACGTTTGCAGATTTTGTAATAACTACTTTATTTGTATGGTGTTAAAGTTGGAAAATAAATTAAGGCAAGCAATCTGTCTGTGGTAAACTAAAAGTAAACGTATTGTACTCAATTTAAACAATATCAAAAAATATGGCACTGAAGTTGTAATAAAATAAGTCAATCTAGAAACGTAGTCGTTGATACTAACTAACACACTAAAATCTTCGCGGTATTCATAATAAATAGCATTGCTCACAACATATTTCAAATTAATTCATAAGCTCTGATCCAAAATTCTTAACGATAGTTTTAAACTGCCACTGCGGATGCCATTGCTTCATGTGTTTGTTGTAGTCATTCCTATTATGGAATCCATTCCCGCACTCTGAACACGTAAACTTCCAAACAGGACCGTGGACTCGCATATGCTGCCTCAAAGTCCTTTCATGCATGTAGGCTTTCTGACAAATGTTGCAGAAGAAGTTCCTCTCCCCCGTGTGTCCCCTCATATGCATTTTCAATAACGATCGAGTCCCAAAACATTTTCCACATATCTTACATTGTATTTTCTGCGTATGTAATTTCGTTGTATGCTCTGTTAAAGCGCGTCTTGTGGGAAACACGGCTTTACAGACTGGGCACTCGAAGGTAAATGTGATTCCGTGTGCTTCTTTTAGATGTGTCATTTTACGGTAATGTTCTGCGAATCTTTCTAAACAATGGGGACACTTTAGAGGTTTTATCTTCTTTGCGTTTGTGACTTCGTGCTTTTTGAACAAGTGGTAGCGTAGTTTCAATTTCGTGGTGAACACTTCTTGACACTTATCGCACTTATGGACGCCGTTTTGGTGAACAATTCTGTGGTTTATCAGACGTTGGTGAGACATAAAACCTAAACCACACGTTTCACAGACTACACTAAAATGTACGTTCATATGCCTGTTCAGAAGAAAGAAGGAGTTGAAAGTTTTTAAGCATTTATGACAGGAAAGAAGACCATTATTTGTGCTTAAGTCATAAGCCATCAGACCATTTCCAGCGGTGTTGAATTCTTTTTTATGAGCGACTGTTAAATGTTTTCTTATATCATCTAAATCCGAGTATTTTTGGTCGCAAAGCTTGCACTTTAGTCCGGATATGTCTACTTTAATGACACGTTTCCCTTTTCTTAAGTATTGTTTGAGTAGACAGCATCTTTCAGGTGTAACATGGAACGCTGTGTGTTGCAGGACGGAATGTATCTCTGGAAAGACTTCGTTACAGTAGAAGCATTTAAAATTAGCCTGCTGGTAAAAGAATGGCTTGATGGTTGTGAACTCAAGGAACGTCGCGGCGTTTTGTCTTTCCGATATTGTCATTTGCCAGATACTGGTCCTTGGGCCCGGGCGATGTCTTGCCGGTAGTCCTGGGGAAGAAAAGTTTGCCTTTAGACCTTTTGGCCGGTATTCGGAAATAATTCAAATTACGTGCATCGAGTGATACTAACCGTTTACTTTTGCCTTCTAACTAAAGCGCCTTTAAATTATAAGTAGGACAAAAATTGTGAAATTAACATAATTAGTAGAATAAATGTCAGATGTTTATTTAAGTATATTAACATAGGTCCAAGTAATAAAAAATATGTAAATACCCTCACTTTTTTATTTCGTGGCACTCAATATGATTATGTTCGTACACAAGAACAGTCGCTTGGAATCACCTATATTAAACAACAAAGCATAGACATAAGCATTCTTTACACTATAAAGTTTACAGTGAGATTTGCAGGAGTTCGTTACGAACTTTATTACTTCTTCTTCTCCACTCATATTATTATTAAGTAAAGAGCATTGACTAACTATTCTGTCGATAGCTAGCATAACGTTGGATTCATCTTAATAAGAGTTTAATTCCTGGAGGAGTCTACATGGACTCGCTAATTTATTTTTAACTGTTTTTCTAAATAACACCGTGAGAATTATTGATATGAACACTGAGCGCTGTAACGTCGCTGCAGCTCAATCCACAGACGGTACAAGTAACCCCAGGGGCATGCGTTCTCGTGTGCTCTTTCAGATTTTTCATCCTCGCGTAAGCTTTTCCACAAACACCACACACAAAGTTTTTCTCTCCAGTATGAATTACCATATGTCTTGACAGGCAGTACTTGGAAAAGAATCTGGCATGGCATATGTTACATTCTTGATTACGCTCCTGTAGATGTACTGACCTTATATGAAGTAAGAGATGATACTTCAGATCGTATTCACGTCCGCATGTCTCACATCTAAATAAACCACTGGTTTGATTGTGAATGATGCGTAAATGTTTCGTCCTTTGATAATTTGAGTTAAATCTCTCCGGACATATGGGGCATCTTCTTGGAAACTGTTTTATGTGCACACCTCTCATGTGCAGAGTTCTTTTAGCAGCATTACTGAATACTTTGTCACATTTGTCACAAGGAAAACTGCCTTGTTCGTGCGTTTGCAAGTGGCGTTTGAGAAGATTGAGCGAGATGAAAACAGAACCACAAACGTCGCAACTGAAATTATTAAAATGCTTGCTCATATGGATTATAAGCAGTCTAAGTTTAAGGAATTTCTCTCCGCAAATTTGACAGTTAAACGTTTTTTCATCTAATTTAAACGGAATTATATTATCATTAAATTCAGGATCTATCTTTTTGCCATGGTTTTTCAAATGCACTTTCAAAGAATTTAAGTTTGGGACCGTTACTAAACAAATTTTGCATTTCAAGCAGCTAACGTCTACTTTGACGCTTTTGTCACGAATTCTGTTATTCAGTTCTTGTTTCATGTCTCCTATACTATGATCATTCGTGTGATCTTTCAGCAAATTCGCATCTAAAAATGTTTGAGAACAAATAAAACATTTGTACTTATTGCTCGCGTGTATAAAAGGATATACGTAGGAGTATTCGAAAATCGTTAGAGCATTTTGCTTCCATGCTTCATGTTGTAATGGAATGTTCTTTTTGCGTGGAGGTCCGTAGTAGTACGCACTCTGGACTGTCTTGACATTGAAAGTTACTGAAGTTTCCTGGCCTTGTGCATGGCTGTCCCACTGTATATCATCAAGAGATATCGGTTCCTTTAACACTGTC
This sequence comes from Archips crataeganus, assembly GCA_947859365.1. Classification (NCBI taxonomy): domain Eukaryota; kingdom Metazoa; phylum Arthropoda; class Insecta; order Lepidoptera; family Tortricidae; genus Archips; species Archips crataeganus. The sequence continues at coordinate 7,778,936 of OX402073.1, read as the reverse complement.
AAACTGGCCATTTTATTCGATCTAGCCTTTTTGTTGCATCCAAGTTTTGAAAAACGAATTTTACTTTTATTGTACGCTTTTACTGATTTCTTTTCCTCATATGTACATTCCAGATCGTCTATATCAATGGGAGTCCTCAGTACTGTAAGCTTTATGTCGTTTCCGTCTTCATCTTTCAGTATGATAGACGAAAGGCTCTCTTGGATCGTCCCTAGAAGAAAAAAAAAGAGTTCTATCACTTCAAAAAACAAAACCAGTTTTTGTAGTATCATCAATTTATTAAAATAAAATAAAATAAATACATCAAATCACATGTCCATAAGGAATTTCAATTAGAATAAGTTACATTTGAAAAAATAAAATGAGAAAAATATCGTCAGATATTGCCGTTTCATTCTATACTTGAAGAACACTGTCATGAAGCCTAAGATGGTCTTTTAAATTCTTTCGCCGTAAGAAAGCCATGCCACACACTTCGCACTTGTAATTCTTTTCACCTGTGTGTATAACCATGTGTCGCTTGAGCGTTTCCTTGTTGCAGAACCTTTGGTGACACACGTCGCATTGCTGGTTCCTTTCTTGTAAATGAACCGAGCGCGTGTGACAAATCAAATGATATTTCAAATTGAACGCACGTCCACACGTCTCGCATTTGTGCACACGAGTCGACTGGTTGTGGACGTCTTGAAGATGGATAGTACGCCTATAGTTAGAATTAAATCTCTCTGGACACATGGGGCATCGTCGTGGATACTGCTTCAAATGTACGCCCCTGATATGAAGTGACCGCTTATGTGGTGTCGTGAACACCTTGTTACACCGGTCACAGGGAAAGTTTCCATTTTCATGGACTTCAAGATGCTTTTTCAACAGACGTAAAGTCATAAAGCCTGAGCCACATATTTCACAACTGTAATTATTAAAATGTACGCTCATATGTATGACTAATATGCGTACTTTTATAAATTCCTCGTCGCAAATCACACATTTGTGTGTGCCTTCGCGGCCGTCCAATTTAAAAGGGATCATATTGTCTTTTAGTTCGGGGTCTATAGGTTTTTGATGTGCTTCTTTTAAATGGTGTTTAAGTTCCACCAAGCTTTTGGGCCGCAACGAACAAAGCTTGCACATCATGTCACACACGTCAACTTTAAGTACGTTTTCTCTTCTATTGTTAACTAGTCTCTTCAGTGGAGCAAAGCTGTGATTTTCATGCATATGTCGACTTAAATCGACAGTTTCCAAAAAAGGTTGAGAACAAACGAAACATTTGAATTTGTTGTTACCGTAAACGAACGGGTAAACTGTTGAGTACTCGAATACTGTTAAGGCATTTTGACGAATATCCGGCCGGGTTTTGACTTTCGGCGGGACAAATACTTCCACACTCGGATTAGAGTCGATTCCTACAGGAGGCGGGGATGTTTGACCGCTATTTGAAATCGGAGATGGACTACAGGACGGAGTGTAATTCTTAGAAGTTGTCGGGTTGTAATTCGAGTATTGCGTGAACGATCTGAGTTTCAGGTCGATTTTATCGAAGTCCGATATAGTGCCCAGGGGTCTACACAAGCTGCGGTCGTATGCCACTTGGAACAAAGGCACGATCCTTTTCTGCTTCTGTATTTCCGGTAATATTGGAGTGTCGGATCCTAGAAAAACAGAAAATTCGTACTTGTATCACGACGTCAACACAAACATGCATTATTAGATTATTGTGTTCAATTATATACTTAGGTGCATTGTTATAACCATCCCCCAAATTTAGTCACTTAAATTAAAAAAGGGCTTTTGAAGTTTCAGGCGGTTTAAGAAATAAGTCAAGTCGTGGCTGTGGAACATCCGGGAATGGACGGGAATCCAGAGTGCCGCCGAACTCTTTCACTTTCTCAAGGATAAAGAGAAATAATGTTGAGCTCACTGCCAACCTTCACTAGGATAATAAGAAATAAAAAATGAGTAAAGCTTGCTACTGTTTATTTCAGTACAAAAGCAATTTGAATTAATTCTACCAGAAATCTTATTTAACCTTTCTATAACCTAACCTCGAGCTTAAAAATAATTCTAATATCACGTCATATCACTGTATTCATATTTGACTGGATGGTGCACTTTCACGTGATGTTTCAGGCTACAATTTTGCACAAAAGACTTTCCACAAGTCGTGCAAACGAACCGCCTATCATTTTCATGTATTCTCATATGTTCTCTTAACGTATATTTCCTCGCGTATGCTTTCTTACAGATCGTACACTGATGCTTTCTCTCCCCTCCGTGACGAATCATGTGCTCCTTAAGCTCAGATTTAGAATAAAACTGCCATTCACACACCTCACATGAATGTCTTTTTAGTTTTAGATGTACCGTTCTTATATGGACACCAAGTTTCCCACTTAACGTGAAGACCTTGGGACATAGATTGCATTTAAATTCTTTTAACTTGACGCCGTGGACGGAAGACACATGTTTGTTCCTTTGGAAATAATTTCGGAATGTTTCAGGGCAGTTAGGACATCTGTGTCTCTTGACTCGCATATGAACGAGCGCATAATGTTCGTTTTTAGCGTTTGTGGACCGAAAGACCTTGTCGCATGCGTCACAAGCAAATGAACCAGTTTCGTGGGAAAATGCGTGAGTTCTTAGGCGTTCAGGTGTTATAAAACCTGTGCCACATTGTTCGCAAATAAAATTCTGATAGTGGATATTCATATGCTGGTTTAGACTTTTAAATTCCGCGAAAGCTTCTCCGCAAATTGCGCATTTGAATTCGTTTTTAGTCACACGGAATGGTAAGACACCGTCATTCGATTTCGGATCTATATTTTTATAATGCTTTTCCAGTAAGTGGCGTTTGAGAGCAGATAAATCAGTTAAAACATCGTCGCAGAGAAAACAACCTGTGTCTGATACGTCTACTTTAACCAGTTCATATTTCTTCAATTTGGATAAAGCGTTCTTAATTTGTGAGGCAGTTCTGACCTTATGTTCAGCCAGATTATGCTCCCTGAGCCAGGCAGGATCGGCGAATTGTAGATCACAGTAAAAGCACAGGTACAAATTCTTCATCCATCTAAATGGACACAGTTTTGTAAACTCAAGTAGTATCATGGCGTTCTTTTTCCTAGCCTTCAGGTCATCAATATTTTTCTTATAATTCTCTTCATTTTGCTTAAATCCCGTAGGTCTCAGGACAGTTAACCGACTGTCACTCTCGAAGGGTGAAGTCTCATCACCTAGAAATGAGAAAAACGTACTTCAGGTACTAATTCATGTTGCATTCGTTTTCAAAGTAAAGCATGAAGATCTTTCACCACCAGGCTTAGAAAACTTATAGTAAATTTCGGTCTAGCCAAACAAAATTCCCGTCAAAAATAGTTTCAACAGTAATTGTATTGTTTGCAGTTTTTACGTTAAAATAATATTAGTTTTATATAAATCCAATTCTTTATTGTTTAATAAAAACATAAGTTGTATCTACTTTTGACAGATAAGCCTCTTTTGATCAACTCCTAAGAAAAGAGGTGGTTATTAGACACACTACTCGCGCTTTCTGACTAGCCAACTTTGTACACTCGAAACGTGTACTTTTACAATGTCAATTAGTATATACCTCTTAAATAATGGAATATATTCTACAAATGAGTTGGATGATGTACTCTCATGTGCTGTTTCATACTACATTTCTGGATAAACGTTTGTCCACAAACAGAACAGGTGTATCGCCTGTCATTGTTATGTATTCGCATGTGTTCCCGTAAAGTTTTTAGTCGAGCGTACGACTTCTTACAGATATCGCATTGGTAAATTCTGTCGCCATCATGTTTGATTGTGTGCTCTTGGAGTTCGTAGTTACTGAAAAACTTCATGCCACACACGCTGCAAACATGGTTTCGTTCTTGCAAGTGTTGGAACCTGATATGCGCTGATCTCTTACTGCATAAATCAAATACTCTATCACATGAAGGGCAAGGAAACAGTGGCGTTTTTTGCTCGTGTACCGTGTGCAGATGCTTTATCCTCTGTTTGTAAGAGATAAACTTTTCGTTGCATATTGGGCATTTGTATCTTTTATTAGACTTGTGCACTCTTGCAATGTGGCTGTACAGAGGTGCGTATGTGGTAAAGGTTTCACCGCAGTGCTTGCAAGGAAACACGCCTTCTTCGTGCGTTTTTATGTGGTTGAGCATTCGTTGAGACGTTGCGAATCTTTTGCCGCATTTTTCACATATATAATGCTCGTAATGGTCATTCATGTGTTTGTGTAAAGTCAAGAACACCTCGTACATTTTCCCACAAATTTGGCATATTTGCTCTTCCGTCCCCAGTTTGTACGGAAGTATCGTTTCTCCGTGTGTCATGTCTATGTATTTACCGTGTGCAGGCAGATGTGTTTTCAGCATTTCGTAGCTGTCTATTTGCACAAAGCAGACCTTGCACAAGGCGTCCACGAAATCCACTTTCAATGGTTCATATTTTCTAGGTTTGAGCATTAGCTTTGGTTCGGCATGGTAAACTCGGTTGTGATGTCGGAGCTTTTCTGGTTCTATAAATGTGTGTTTACAGTAGTAACAAAGATAAATCCCTCTTCTGTATTTAAACGGGTAGGCTGTGGAGGTGCCTACGATAGCAGACATGTTATTTCTGAAACTGGCTCGCTTCTGTTCGGCCTCGACTCGGTCAGCAGCGACGCGGATAGTGGAAATGCCCTCCGAATCCGACATCACTTCCTGTTTAATGCCCTCTTCACTTTTCCGTCCTAAAAATAGAAAAACATCCAATCAAGCCTCCTTCTTCAACCTTTTAAGATTTAAAGGCTTTCAATTCATCCGACATGATAATTTATAGACTTTAATTGAAATTTGCCAAAATCTGCTTTCAAATTTAGGATTGTTAGAGGTTAAAAATATGTGACAATTTAGCAGTTTATGTGAAATTGGGCTCCGTCGAAAAGGATATAAGTAGAAAAACGGTTATCTTAAAGCACATAATTTATTAAAAATATAATATCAGTACATATTAGGCAATCTCAATTTCTTTAGAGGCTCTGCATTAGGATGGTGAGTTCTCATATGACTCTGTAAACTACATTTCTGTACATACGCACTGTTACAAAATTCGCATACAAACCGCTTATCATTATTATGTATACGCATGTGCTCCCTCAACGTTTTGGTTCTCGCGTAGGATTTCTTACAAACTTGACATTGGTACTTTCTCTCTCCTATATGTTTAACCATGTGGTTCCTAAGCTGAGCCGCTGTGACGAATTGGTAGGGACACAACGCGCAGAAGAATTGCTTATGCCTTATATGGACTTGTTGTATATGCTTCGTGCGTTGATTGCACATGGAAAAAACAGCTGTACATAAATGGCAAGGGTATTCTACTTTCCTATCATGCGCGACTTTCAAATGTTTGGCTCTATCCGCGTACCGTAAAAATGAGTCGTTGCAGTAAGGACACCTATAACGGTACTCCGGACCGTGTGTTAAAGCCATGTGACTGTTTTTCAAAGCCCTAGTCGTAAAAACATCGTCACATTTCGAGCATTTATATTGCAGAATGTTTGAGGATTCGTGTATAACTAAATGGGCTTTTAGTCTATGAGCAGCGGCAAATGCTTTGCCGCATTGGAAGCAAATGTTGTTAGGGTAATGGTGATTCATGTGCGTGTTTAATTTTGAGAAAAGTTCAAAGTGTTCGTTGCAGTGCGTGCAAAGAAAGTCCTTTCCTTTAATTAAAAAGGGAGTGACGCCGATGGTATGATCGTTGCTTATCGGTTTATTGTGGGTTTTGAGTAAATGGTCCTTCAATGTTTCTACATCTTTGATTAGCAGTAGGCAGAGTTCGCAGCGTAGATCACTGATTTCTACTTTGACGTTGTCTAGGGGGCGCGCGAGACGCATTGCCTCGACCCGGTTCGGGTGCTCAAGCGCATGTTCTCTCACGCTGCTAAAGTCTCCAAAGGAAATTGGACAGAACGCGCAGGTGAAAGCGCCTCTCTTCCACCTGAACGGGCAGACGTTGGAACACTCAATTATAATAGCCGCGTTGTCTCTATGATCATTATACTTGCGCTTCGGTTTCCATTTAAGTTTGAGGTCGATGAACCCTAAAAACAAAAGAAAATTCACTGTCAAACACTAGCGCAGACTGATTGATGCAATTAAGTAATTGATGATTGACTTTTTTTTAATAGCATTGTTATCCTTTGAACTTCAATTCAGAAAAATGTTAAGAAATATGCATTAAATGTTAATATTCTTAATGATGCGAAGCTATTTACGGATTTGTTTTCCGTTTATGTACTACTTTAACATGAGAGTAACGCAACGTGCCGCTACCGAACACAGAAGGACACAAGCTACAACGATACTCAGCCTTCTGCCCGTGCGTTTTGTCCAAATGCCTTAACCTAGAATGGTAGGAATCAAAATGCTCATCACAGATAGGGCAGCGATATCTTTTCTTTGACCCGTGCGCGGTAGAAATATGTCTATTTTTGGCTACTCTATTTGGAAACACTGCCTCGCATTTGGGACAAGCAAATTGTCCTAACTCATGACACATTTGATGTGCTCTCAACTTATGCTTTCCCGAATATCCCTTTCCGCAAGTATGACAAATATAACTTTGATAATGCTTATTCATGTGAATGAATAGACTCATGAACCCTTCGAAAAGCAGATCACAGTGGACGCATTTGTATTCCTTTCCCGTTAGTACAAATGGTATGACACCGTCGCTGCACTCTGATTTGAATTCCTTGGAATGTGTTTCCGATAAATGCATTTTGAGATCCTTTAGCTCCTTGACTTTTTGATAGCATATAGCACATGTGAGATCAGTTATATCTATTCGGAGGGGAAACGAGTTCCTTACTTCCTGATTTTCGAACACGTCGAGTCTGTTGGTATGAATTTTTGAGTGGACGCGTACGTCGCTCACATTGGCACAGATAGCAGGGCAATATGCGCACATAAATTTCCCACGCTGCCATCTAAACACAACAGCATTAGAATATTCTAGAATAAGAGCCGCGTTGGCTTTATCCTCCACCATTTTCCTTTTCCGTCTCCATTTTATTTTAACCGACGCGTCGCAATTCTCTGATGCTTTGGGGACGGCCAGGCCTAAAAATAGAAAGAAACGAATTGAAATCGCAGACCGTTTGTTATTTCGTGACAAACTGAGCATGATTACAATCCATTGTGTGTGTCAATATGTGGCGTTGGAGCTTAGAAGTGGAATAAAAGCGCCAGTGGCAATGAGGGCATTCGTATCGTTTCTCAGCAGGTTTGTGGGCGGTTCGGAAATGTGCTGCTCTTTTACAGCTAGTTTCAAATGATTTTCCGCAAATAGTGCAATCATACTCTCTTTGTTGTTCAGCGTGATCGTCTACCAAGTGTTTTGCGCGAGCATAATATGTTGTGAAGACTTCAGGGCATCGAGGACAAGTGTACCGCACACCCTTTTTGTGTACCCGCAGCCTATGGCACATCCTAGCAGCCCGCGTCTGTAGAATTTCCTCACAGTCCCCACAGGGGAAGCTCCCCGTTTCATGTGACTGCACGTGGGTTCGAAACCTGGATTTAGACACGAAAGCTTTCCCGCACGCATCGCAAATGTGATTTCTGTAATGAGTATTAATATGCTCGTTGGCTTTTGCAAAACTTATGAAATGGGTGAAGCACTTTTGGCAAAAGAATCCGTTTTGGTCAAGTTTGAAGGGTAAAACACCATCACTATATTCAGAGTTTAATATCTTCCCGTGTAGAGACACTAAATGATCTTTCAAATCGTCTATGTCCGTTAAAGGATGATTGCATAGCCGGCAGCTGAGATTCCCTATATCAATCTTAACCATATTATTTTCAGTCAATTTTGCAAATATTTTTTTAGTGGGCGGTACGTTTAAGTGATTGCTTTGGACGTGATCACGCAACGGGGCGGTGTCTACGAACTTGGCATCACAGTATGAGCAGTAAAAGGCGCTGTGGAACCATCGGAAGGCCCAAGCGGTGGAACATTCGAGAAGCGTCATAGCGTTCCTCCGCATCATAGTTTTTGATATGCGCTTCTCGGATTCCTCTGGCAACTCGTTGTTCGCGCGGCGGCGCCGGCGCATCTGCCGCGCGCTAACGTTCTCCTTTAACTTCCTAACTCGTCTAACTCCTACTTTTGCCTCCGCTACCGCACTAGCGGAACCTAAAAACAAAACAATGTGTTACTACTATAAACGGTCAGTGTCCTTTTCCCGCATGCATTTTGTTACTTAATTTGATAAATGGTTTTTCTCTGTCTGTAATTAAAAAGCAATTTTATGGTGGAGATAATATGTGATTGAAGAAGTTAACCTACAAAACTAGTGCCGCCTAAAAGCCATGGTAGACCAGGGGTTTGAACTACGGCCTCTCAAGCAGAGTCGTGGTCGTGGGTTCGAGCCGGGGCTGGCACCTCTGAGTTTTTCGGAATTTATGTGCGAAATTACGTTTGAAATTTACCATGAGTTTTACGTTGAAAGAAAACAGCGTGAGGAAACCTGCACACACCTGCGAAAAATTTCAATGGTGTATGTGAAGTTCCTAATCCGCTCTAGGTCCGGGTGGGAACTATGGCCCAATCCTTCCGAAAAGAGTCCTGTGCCCTGCAGTGGGACGTATATAAGCTGGGATTACGATGATGATGACCATACAAAACATTATTCAGTCAACTAGATGAACATCGTTCATTATGGCTATAGAATTAATACCCAGAAAACTGGTTAAAGCTTTTATTACATCACAAATTTTGCACATAGCTAATTTAGAGTTTGTTACATTTTATCCGGGTCTATACTAACGAGATCGCACACATCCGAATGGATTTCCCGCAAATGCGTCAATAACTGAACGCGCTGCTTAAACAGAGAACCACACCATTTGCAACTTAAGTCATCATGTGTCTTTAGGTGTGTCCTTAAAGCTCTATTTCTTGGAAAAGACTTTTCACAAACATTACAGTGGAAATTTCTCTCTCCTGTATGTTTCACCATGTGCCTTTTAAGTTCGTAAGCAGTTTTAAAGTTCCATTCGCAAAAGCGACAGCCAAAATCGCGTTGCGGTGGGAAATGAACTGTCCGGACGTGAATTGCTCGCTTCCCCGATGTTTTGAATGAAAGTTCGCAATGCGGACAACTGTATGACACTTCTTTTTCTCTATGGGCCTCGTTTAGGTGGTTCATTCGATCGTAGTATCCGTCGAAACGCATGTTGCATTGGGGGCATTCGTATCTCGGCGCTTTTGCATGCGCGTGCGCCTTGTGATGGTCCCTCGCAGCTCGCATTTTAAATGTCCGAACGCATTCATTACACGGGAACAAGCCGCTTACATGCACTTCTGAATGCTTTCTCAACCTAGGCGCCGTCATGTAACCTTTGCCGCACGTAGCACAAATATAATGCTGATAATGTACATTCATATGTTCATAGAGTTTTAAAAAGTTATTGAACTTTTCTTGGCATATCACGCATCTCCACGATTCTTTATCAAGGCAGAATGGGAGAACACCGTCCGGTTGTCTTGTTTCAAAGTTGTATCCGTGATCGATGACGTGTTCACGCATCTGTTTCACATCTGTGTATGGCAAAGAACAGAGACGACAAAGAGCTGCGGTCACGTCGATGTTGATGAGGGACATCTCTTTGAATTTGCTGTAGATATCTTTGACGCTGTGTTGTGAAGAGCAAGTTGCTACGTGAAGCCTCAGGAGGTTACAGTCTGTGAAGTTGGCTTCGCAGTAGGCGCATTTGAACTGGTTTCTCTTCCATCTGAAGGGAACGACGGACCAGCATTCTAGAATGGCGGTCGCGTTTTTCTTTGTCGCGAGCCTAGCCTCCGCTCGGGCGCTTCTCTGGTACCGCGGCTTTTCCTTGAGCAAATGCTCTATTGGTACATCTGTTGCCTCTACCTTTATCACAGTTTCGTGTTCGGTTTGGCTGCGTCCTAAAAATAGAAAAATTGCGTCTTGAGATAGCTTCCAGGGTTTTCTTCAAATTTTTTCAGAGAGCACATTTTCTGGCCATTATTTGATATTTGCTTAAGGTAGAAGTTTTATTGATCGTTCAATAAAAATCATATGTTATCTGAACTTGTTTAATGGACATAATATTTACAATATTTAGATAATAAGTCTCAATATACAAGAGTATTCATACAGTACACGCCACACACATCTATTTTATTAATAATAAGTTAGTCAGGCGATAACTTAGTACGGGACTGTATGGAACTTTCTGCAGTTCTTTTAAAAGTCAATAGAAAAATAAACCTTCGCCATATATGTATTTACAATTTTACGTGGAAGAATAAGTCACTTGCAGATATAAACAAATTATTTATTAGGAACGTCAGAATTTAGTTCGTGAATACCTGCGTACATTTCTAAACTTCACTCAATCTAATGAAGATTTTGACTTCTTGGTTATTTTTTTTACATTAATCAAATATAAGACGAACTTTCAAGAATTCTTAGCTAATAATAACTTAATAATAAGTATAAAATCCACAGGAGTTAATTTCGTTTAAAAGATGTAGGTATCTACATTTAAATAAGAGATCGGAGATATAAATAAGTAATAATGGCTATCGACAGTTCTACTATACTAGTATGTTACATTTTTATGCCTTCGCATATATTTAGGTGAAGTAATAATCTTTTGACTTAAATAGACATGTCAAGTTATTGCATTTAAAAATTGCCTATATACACCGTGAAATTTTAGTGGTTGTTTTTCCGAAACGAGGTGATTTAGTATCGATTGTACAATCGATTTATAATGACTATTTTGACTAGAGTCCAAAATCCAATTGTGAAAAACGAAAGTCGAAAATGACCGCAAACCAATAGTAACGCTTCGTTGGTACAAGTAGCGTACGATCGTACGATAGGTTAGGTACCAACGAAGCGTTACTATTGGTTTGCGGTCATTTTCGGCTTTCGTTTTTCACAAATGGATTTTTGACTCTAGTCAAAATAGTAATTATAAATCGATTGTACAATCGAAACTAAATCACCTCGTTTCGGAAAAACAACCACTAAAATTTCACGGTGTATAAATAACTACACACAAGCAAATATTGCTCAAACTGCGAAATCAATAGTTCTATCCGAAACATCACACGTGGAAATGCTTCTTGGCAATATGTTTATCCAAAGACAATTTAGTAGCAAAAGCTCTAGAACAACTACCACAAGGATACCCATACTCTGTTTCTTTCTTAGTCCTATGGGCTTTAACGTTGTGGTGATATTTCTGAGACCTAGTCTTAAATGTCATGTGGCAAGTCGTACACTCATACATTTCAGCGCCAGGCTTGTAGTTATGAAACTCCATAAGATGGCGTTTCCTGAGTTCCCAAGTTGCAAAGCGAGGTTTGTCCTTGCAATGCGCACACATGTAAGGTAGCGTGGTATGCTGTGTTTTGATGTGGACGTTCCTTTCTTCTAAAGTAGAGAAAGTGGCGACGCATCGACTGCAACTATATTTGTTGTCGTGAGGTATTTTTGTGTGCGCTATTAGAGCAGATTCTGTGATGAAACCCTCACCGCACGTATCACAGACGAAATTCTGGTAGTGTTCCGCTGTGTGTTTCTTTAGTGAGATAAAATCTGAAAATTGGCATGTGCATATAGCGCATTTCCAGTGAGTACCATCATTTAGTTTGAAAGGAAGTACGCCGGGCTGTACGTCTGCATTTATAGGCTGTTTGTGGTCATTTTTGAGATGCGTTATAAGATCGTCAAGAGAATCTATTCGTAAGTAACACAGTTTACACTGAAGATCAGTGATATCTACTTTGAGGAACTCCTTTCTTAATTTCCGGCTGAAGACATGTTGTATGTTGAAGTTGGCGTGTCTAGCGGCCATGTGCATTCTGAGACCGTTTGGATCGTTCGATTGCACACGACAGAAGACGCAATTGAAATTTTGGCCCCATGTTCTGAATGGTCGAGCTGTAGAACACTGTAGAATTATCTCAGTATTGCTACGATGCTTCAGTGCCTTCCCAAAACGCGGCTTATAGGTTGCCTTGTAGCATTTGAAGTTTCGCTCATGCTGTCTCAAACCATGTTCGGATAAGAATGTAGCACCACACTTCTCGCAAGTAAATATCTTAACGTGACTTCGCAAATGACCATTTATTTGGGAGAATTCCGAGAAAGTCTTGTCGCAATCAAGACACATCCATAATCCTGTGGGTCCCTGTCTGTACGGTAGCACTCCAAACGGCACTTCAAATTTAACCGTTTTGCCATGATCCCGAGACAGGTGATTCATAAATACTTCTACGCTCTGAATGTCTTGTAAGCACAGGTTACATTTGAACTCGGTTATGTCTATTTTCAAACCGTCTACTACCTTGTAGAACGCACTGTTGTAATCAGCATTCGCGTGGTCGGTTTTGATGTGACTCCTCAATGCCGTCATAGGCTCAAACTCGTCATGGCAGTACGAACAGACTATCCTATTAAACCGTGTTTTAAAAGGGAACGCAGTAGAGTACTTTAGTATCAGTACAGCGTTTTGACGCTGCGGGTTCTGGTTAACCGATCTTTCGAATAGTCTCTTTTTCGATTTACGTTCGGTCTCAGTACGTTCCGGTTTTTCCTTTGGCCCTAAAAAAGAAAAGAACGTCATCATTACACAGTCGTGAAAACATTTTCTCTAAGTTCGTAATGTAATTTCGGTCCATGCCATGACTACTTTGGTGGCTACATACAATAAGTTAAAAGATTTAGATGTCCTACAAATTGAAATGTTTTTTAGCCATGTGTTTATCCAGAAACAATTTAGTAGTGAACGCTTTAGGGCAACTTGGGCAAGGGTAATTAAGTTCGCTGTCTTTTTTCACTCTATGCGTTCTGGCCATGTGATTATACTTCCCGGAGCGAGTTTTAAAAGTTTTCTGGCAAGTAACGCACTCGTATTTATCTGCGCCAGAAGTATAGTTGTGGACTTCCATTAAGTGTTTCTTGCGAAGTTCCCAATTAGAGAAGCGGGGCTTATCTTTACAATAGTTGCACATATAAGGTGTGTTTGTATGCTGAGTTTTTACGTGGTGATTTCTCTCGTCTAGTGACGAGAAAGTAGCCACGCATCGGCTACAGTTATATTTGTTTTCGTGCGGTATCTTGGTGTGAGCGATCATAGCAGATTCCGTAATGAACCCCTCTCCACACGTATCGCACACATAGTTTTGCAAATGCTCAGCCGTATGTTTCTTCAGCGATACAAAGTCTTGGAATTGATTCGGACAAATAGTGCATTTCCAAATAGATCCGTCGTTCAGCCGGAACGGTATAACACCAAGCTGTTCGTCATTTATAGGTTGTTGATGGTCAGTTTTTAAATGGTTTGTCAGAGCGTCTAATGATTCTACAGGCATAAAGCAGAGTTTACAATGTAGATTAGTTATATCAATTTTAAGGAATTCCTTCCCTAGTTTTCTGTAAAAAGCATCTTGAACGTGATAGTCGGCGTGATGAGTAGCCACGTGAGTCCTAAGGCCACTTGGATCACTCGTTTGTACGCGGCAGAATACACAGCTGAAATTACTCTTCCATGTTCTGAAGGGACAAGCGGTAGACCACTGCAGTATCAGTTCTGCATTGCGCCGAGAACGCATAACCCTACCGTTACGAGCTTTGTACGCCGTCCTGCAACACTTGACCTGACGATGATGGTCTCGCAAAGCGTGATCTGATATGAAGGTCGTACCGCACTTTTCACAGCTAAAATTCATAAAATGAGTGCCAATGTGACGATTGAATTGAGTAAACGAGGAGTATGTTTTGTGACAATATACGCACGGCCATTCGCCGTTAGGGTTCTCTTTATAGGGCAATACTCCAAACCGAGCGTTGAATTTAACCGGTTTTTCATGTACCGTGGACAAGTGTGTCATCAATGTATCAATATCATTTATCGTTTGATCACAGATTTTACATTTAAGGTTAGTTATATCTACTTTAATTAAATTGTCGTTTGTTCTATAGAATACATTCTTAAAGTCAGAATTGCGGTGCTCGGATTGCATATGGTACCGTAGATTTGAAAGGGGATCAAATTCATCAAGGCAATACGCGCAGAGTATTTGCGTGAACCTTGTTTTAAAAGGGTAGGCGGTTGAGAATCTTAGTATTAGTTCGGCGTTACGCCGCTGTGGTGTCTGGTAAACGAGAACTATTTTCGGTTTTGGTTCCCTCTCACTGTCACTACGCCCGCGAATTTCCAACGTGTACCCTAAAAACAAAAAGAAATTGGTCAGTGTCACTCCTGATCACTACCTACTGCGAAACTAGTTTATCGGTAAGGGAATTGTATTCAAACAATAGATAAAACATTAACCGTTTATTCAAGTAATTTCAAATGACAATGAAAAGACTTTAGTCAGTTATAGCTAACTACAAGGTCAGGATGATGCGATTTCATATGGCCCTTTAGACTAATTTTTTGAGCAAAATTTTTTTCGCACATTATGCAGCTGAATCGTTTAGTTTTGCTGTGGATCCACATGTGCTGTTTAAGGCTTTTGTCTCTAGAGAATGACTTTAAGCACACTGAACATTTAAAAAGCTTCTCGCCGGTATGCCCGATTCTGTGATCTTCTAACGTTTTTTTACTCTCAAACTTTAAACCGCAACAGGAACAAGTAAAGGTCTCATCGGTGTGGGTAAGTTTGTAATGACTATAAAACAATTTTCTCGAATCGTAAGTTTTATCGCAATCCGGACACTTATATGTCTTTTTGGGACGAGCATGTACCTCGACAAGATGTTTCTGCTTGTTCTCCCAAGATAGAAACCTATCCCCGCAATATACACAGCAGAAAGGCCAGCAAGGTTTCGTGGACCTGATATGTTCCTTCTTTTCTTCTAAGGAAGGAAACTCTTGCCAGCACTTACGACAAGCGTGATTATCAGAATGGCTACACCTCATGTGGTACTTCAAGGCTTCTTTCGTCAGATACGTTCGTCCACAGATCTCACAAGTGCACTTTCTGTAATGAGTTGGCGTATGTCTGCCAAGTTTGGTAAGAGATGGAAACTTCTTTTTGCATATGAAGCAATGCCACTTGTCTTGGTCTAGTTTATAAGGTTGCAAGCCCAAATCATACGTTAGGTTTAGGGTAGTGTTTTCGTGGTTATCGAAAACATGCTGGGCCATTTCCTCCAGGGTGTGGTAAGGGGTACTACAGACGCGGCAGCTCATGTCGGAGCACTCGATTTTAAGATGTTCCTGGTTACGGAGGCTGTATGCGAAGGCTTTGGCGAAGGGGAAGGAGCGTTGGCACGCGGCCGCATGCGTGCGGAACTCCGCCGGATCCTCGAACTCATCATCGCAGTAAACGCAAAACATCGACTTAGAGCGCAGCCTGAACGGATACACAGTCGAGTACTGCAAGATAACCTCGGCGTTCCGTTTCGCCATTCGGAAGCGACTGATTTCTCCAGTTTCTAGAAAAAGAAAAAAATGCCCTGTGACTGGAGTCCTACTTTGATGGATGTTAAGCTAAATGTATAATCTGATCTCAATGACATTTTGATAGCTTTCTACAAAAATGAAAGTAAATTAAGTTTTTTTTAGGGAGGAAATGCTACCATCCATTTCATTTAATAAAAAAAGAGGAAATGAAACAAGGAAATTGCAAACAATGTTTTATTATAAAATTTCAGTTATTAAAACAAAACAATAAATAGACCCCCCCCCCCCCCATTTAAGACGAAATTTTTCTTAAGTGAATAATTGGATTGGGTTTCTTAAGGAACGCCATTCCGATATTAGTATTTTAATACCAGTCAGCCTTATAGTTTTAATGGGTAGTATAAAAAAACTAATATTTATGATGTAACATAACTCAAGATAAACCATGACATACTTTTTTTCCTAGTCTAATGTTTAATTGTTTTCAAATCATTTATTTTGTCAGACTGAGTGAACTCACAAAGCTCTGGGTGGTGAGATCGCATATGAGTTTTCCAACTTATCTTTTGAGTAAACTGCTTATTGCATTGTTTACATTCAAACCTTTTAACTTCCTTGTGAATCCACATGTGTTGCGTCAGATTGTTACTCCTCGGAAATGTTTTGGAACATACCGGGCATTCAAAAGACTTCTCTCCCGTGTGACCAACAACATGTCGTTTTAAATTGTATTCTGTGTCAAATTTCCGATCGCAGTACGTGCATTGGACGTAGTCGTTGGTGTGGTTTATCCTAAAATGAATCGCGAATGACGGGCGCGAGGCAAAGATAGCCTTGCATTCTGGGCAGCAGTGTTCCTTCTTTTTCTTTCCGTGGACCTGTAGCATGTGTTGTTGTTTGAGGTTCCAAGTATGGAATCTCTCACCGCAACAATTGCATGTATGCTGACGACATAATTTGGATTTTTCAAAATGTTCCCTCCTAGCTTCTAGATTCGGGAATGATTTTAGACACTTTCTACAAATCGGCCCATTTCCTTTATTGCAGAATTTTCTATGGGCGTGCAAAGATGCCGTAGTGGAATAGGATTTTCCGCAAGTCTCGCAGGTGAACTTAACGAAATGCGTTTGGGTGTGTTTGCTCAACGTTCGTAAACAAGGGAACTTGTCTGAGCACACTGCACACAGTAACATGTTCTTGAATAGCGTGAACGGTTGCAAACCTAGATAGTAATTTAGATCTAGCGGGTGGCCGTGGACTCTGAGCAAATGCTCCGCCACGTCTTTTAGCTTTGGAAAGCGTTGGCAACAAGTTCTACAGCGGAGATCGGTGCAGTCGACCTTCAAATCTCCGTCAGACACATGGACGAAAGCCATCCAAACTTTGAACTGTTGGTGCTCGCCGTCCATATGCAGTCTGAACAATGAGGGGTCCTCGAATTTCTCGCAGCAATACACGCACACCATGAGTTTGCCGGGAAGCCTGAACGGGTACGCGGTCGAGTAGAGTACTATTAACTCGGCGTTTCGTCTCTCGATGGTGGCATTGGTGACTGATTTTTTGTCTAAAACAAAAGAAATGCTTTCTGTCATTGACCTGACATTTAGTGTGCGTGTATGCTTCTTTTTAATTCAAGTTCGTACAAGTTTTTTTTTATTACGAATAAACGAAAGGGCCACCAGGTCTAAGTTCCACTTTTTTTTTCACATAAAAGTGACCCGTGATTGACCCCTATCTCATCTGATGGAAAGTGCAGTGCAGATGAAGCTAAAGGTTCAGCAACAGCCTATTCACTTAGCCTTAAAATGCCCTTGGTTATACCTATCTATTTAGAAACATGTGATCCCTATTCCTGTGATACCTACTTTTAATTGTATTGTGGATTATATTATATTACTTGTCCTGAGTTCCGGCCTTTTCTAACCGATGTAGAACTTAAGACCTAGATATGAGACGTAAGTTTCGTAATTTTGGAACTTATTAATGCGTCTTTAAAGTTCTTTATTCATTGAATAATTTGTACTTTTATTCTTACTGATGATTTGTTCTTTATGAAGAACCAGCTGACTCACGAGGATATAGGTACCGTACGCGTTGTGCTTGAATAGGGAAGTATAAGGAGTTAGAGAAACATTCAAAAACATTGTTGCTATACGATAAATTTATTTCGAACAATAAATATAAGTTTCATATTTTCCAAGTCCTTAAAATAAGTAAATGAAAGTTGTGTTATGACTAATAAAGATATTAATTGATTTGAAACGTTATTCTTTGAAAACACATACTTGTGCTCATCGTAAAATATGTAATCAAACTAATCAATAATCATATTCGAAATAGCTTTTAAAATTGATGATTTAATACAAAAATCACTAATTCAAAGAACATCGCATCAAATCAATTTAATACACAATTTTCTTCTCGGAAAATTCGTTTTATATCTATGTACAGTGTTTTTAAAACAACTCAACAAATTAACTTGACTAATAATAATTGTGATATACATTAACAATAGCAAAGAAGAGTAACAATGGTGTGTTCCTTGTAAATAAAAATCTTTCCGCATAATGCAAAAGTTTGTGATATCGCGACGCTCAACAATGCAATCTTCTAGATTATTTTGTGACTATACAATAGAGCCTATTCAGTCTGAATTGTCATTTGTTTCAAGGGAGACAATAAGAAAGACATAGAAGCGCCATACGCATCCATTTATTATGACGATTGACCACAATGACGATTTTGCGTTGCATTTAATGTAGCATTGCTGCTTATTAGTTTCTTAGACAAACTAAGTGTTTTTAAAGTCAGTCAAATATGTCATAGATCGCACTTTGAGCTTATCAACCTGGATTTGTTTCCCATCAAAATCGACTAAATCTGAATGGTAAGACTTCATGTGCGTGCGCCAACTAACTCGCTGATTAAACTGTTTATTGCAAGGCACGCACTCGAACCTCTTATACTCGCTATGAATCCACATATGCTGAGCTAAGTTCTTTTTCCTAGGAAACGACTTCGAACACACTGTGCAAGGAAACAACTTCTCTTTCGTATGCACAACTCTGTGCTCCTCGAGACCGCGCTTAGTGTCGAATTTCATACCGCAACACGTACAGGTAAAATTGTCGTCTGTATGTGATATTTTGAAATGTACACGATATTTTTTACGTTCTGCGAATACCTCGCCACATTCAGGGCAAGGGTGGGATCTTTTAGGGGCTTTGTGAACTTGATTCAAATGGCTTTGCTTGAGCGTCCAAGTCATGAATCGCTCGCCGCAAAACATACACAAATGAGACCAGCATTTAGACGATAATCGCAAATGTTCTCTTTTCGCTTCTAAAGTGGAGAACGTCATTCTACACTTCCTACAAATTCGTTCGTTACCAGCATGGGAGAATCGAATGTGGTTTTTTAGAGTCGTTATCGTTGCGTAGGATTTGCCGCAAGTGTCGCAGGTATGTTTAAGAAAATGGGATTGTGTGTGTCTGCTAAGTTGACGAATGCAAGGGAATTTCAGATCGCACATTGCGCAAAGGAGTTTGTCTTTTTCGAGTTTGAACGGCTGCATACCTAGCTCGAAATTGAGGTTCAATTTCATGTCGTGTTCTAGATGCAAGTGGCTAGCGACAGCTTCTAACGTGTCGAAGGGTTCCGTGCAAAGGCGACAGCGCAAATCTGTGCAGTCTGCTTTAATAAAACCTTCGCTACAGTGGACGAAAGCCATGCGCACTTTGAACGTTTCGTGTTCATCACTCATATGTTTTCTATACAAAGTAGGGTCATCGAAACCCTCACAGCAGTACACACAAACCATAGAATTCTCTGGAAGTCGGAACGGGTACGCAGTCGAATATTTCACGATAATCTCGGCGTTCCGTTTCGCGTTGAGATAGGCATCGTTGTCTAGAACAAAAAGAAATGCCCTTAGTCATTCGATTGTTCTTATGCCGTTTTTAGCTTATACCAAGATATTTTACCGCTTTACTTATTGATACGAATAAATATTAGAAATATTTTAATTCGTTATGCGAATAGACAGCATTTGACAAGATTCAGTCAGATACGTTGACGATCATGAACATAGAACATAAAATGAATGCAGAAAAACACGGCTCGTTTAGACTAAGGACTTGCCAAAAGTCAGTAAAATCACGAATTTACAAGAGTGAAAAGTTTTTCGGGTCTTTTGCCTGTCTTTTGCTAAATGGCATTAGCCACGGTATTTCTTTAGGCTGCGTTTAAGTACATGTGATTATGCTGTTCCATATTTGACTACAATCTCGGCGTTCGGTCTAGAAATTTCATAAGCAGTCTTTAAAAAAAAATCCAGGTTTCCTATTATAAAACCCATTATTTTGCCAAAATTAAGACACGGTCTGTTCAGGATGGTGAGACTTCATATGGCTTTTCCAGCTAACTCTTTGGTTGAATTTCTTATTGCACGGCTGGCACTCGAACCGTTTATATTCGCTGTGGGTCCACATATGCTGCGTTAAACTAGATTTCCTGTGAAACGTTTTAGAGCAGCAACTGCAGGGGTAAGACTTCTCCTGCGTGTGAACAATTATGTGGCGGTCCATAGTGTTTTTATGTTTAAAGTTGTTTCCGCAGTAGGGGCAAACGTATTTCTCTTCGGAATGAGTTATTCTGAAGTGATCAGAAAGTCTACTCTTGGCCATGAAAGTCTCGTTGCACTGAGGGCAGGAAAACGTTTTCACTGGAGCGCCGTGCTTTTCAGTCATGTGAGCATCTTTCTCCCTTAAAAGTATGAAACGATCTCCGCAAACAGTGCAGCAGTACTGGCGACACTCTTTAAACTTTTCCAAATGCTCAGATTTTTCCTCCGCCGTACTAAATGTCTTTTTACACTTTCGACATATCCGCTCTTGACCAAAGTGCACAAATTTAACGTGTTGCTGGAGTGAGTTCATTGTGGGGTAGCATTTACCGCAATATTCGCAAGACAGTTTGGAAAAATGCGTTTGAGTGTGTCTACTTAAATGACGAAGGGACAAAGCTTTAGAGCTGCAAATAACGCACGACCAATTGTTTTTATCGTCAAGTCTAAAAGGTTGTAGACCTATTTCATACTTTAAATTTAGTGTTTGATTTAAATGTGTATTTTTCAGATGTTTAGCAGCGAAATCTAAGTTTTCTAGGGATTCTCCGCAAATACGACATTTTAAATCAGTGACATCGACTTTAATATAACCTTGAGCACAATGAATAAAAGCGAGGTTAACTTTAAAAGACTTATGTTCGTCTTCCATGTGTTTCCTATAGTCGATGGGGTCCTCAAACCCATCACAACAATAAACGCACACCATGGAAGACTCAGGGATCTTGAACGGATACGCCGTGGTAAATTGGACCACTACCTGGCCGTTCCGTCTCGCGGCGGCTTGTTCATCGTCTAGAACAAAAGAAATTCCCTCGGTCATTTTATCAGAAGCGAACGTCTTATGCCCTAGAGATGCTGTAGACATTTTGACACCTCAACAAATTGGCTGTATGTGTTCATGAAAGTTTGCTTACTCCCTTACTAAATGGTTGGTCATTCGATGGCCACGAAGTCAGCGGGTTAAACTTTTAGTTATCTTCAAATTCCAAGATGCTTTTAACTCATCCTTCGTTAACGTTTGGATATGCTTCTTTGCATCAATCGTCGAATGTGTGTAAGGGCATCACTTCTGAAATGTTGCGTCTTTTTTTGATTGTGTCTGTCAAGAGAAGATTTGTAAGATAGGAAAAGTTTGAAAATATTACGGAAAATTGGTTCATGTGAAGCCGGGCGAAGAGTTTGTAGAATACAAATATTGCTATATAGAATTTCGTTGTTTAAATATCCGCTAAAAAGAAACTGATACAGATATTCGGTCTTTTCGGGACAACACTACTATAATATAAGGATAACTTTCGCGGGCAGACGTGATAGCACAAACCTTTGCGTATCTTAAAAAACGTTGAGCAAAGCCTTAGAGGCATATGTCCCTAATTCCAACAGAGAGTTTAAAACCTCAGTGAGCATAAAATAGCAGTGACAATCGCTTGCTTTTGTCACATAGAACAAAAATCATTTGGGATTCAGAGCAAATTCCTGTTGGAAAACTTCAGGGTGATGTTTCTCGACGTGAACGCGTAATTTTTTACGATCAGTGAAGAGTCTGCTGCAAACAGTGCATATTTTCTTTTTGCTATCATCATGAATGACCAAATGTTGTTTCAAAGCCTTATCACGGGTGAACGTTTTGTCGCATACATGACATTTGAGCGGTCGTTCGCCAGTGTGTAGATGCGTGTGTTCGCGTAAATCCCGTCTAGTGGAAAAAGTCAATTCACAGTACGTGCACTTGTGATCTTCCGTGTGAGCTGCCTTAAAATGAAAGTACAGCAGCGTACGCCGTTCAAAAACTTTCTCGCATTCCGTGCACCGAAACAGTTTCTTTTCTTTACCGTGAGCCTCGACCAAATGATCCTCTCTTCTTTCCCAAAACAAAAACCGCTCTTTACATATGTTACACCTAAAAGGCAGGCAAGATTTACTTTGACGCATGTGCTCCTTCTTAGCTTCCAGGGTTGTGAAAGATCCCTTACACTTTCGACAGTAAAAAGACCTTGACGTATGGCGTAATTTGACATGGCTATCGATTCCGCGTCTACTCTCAAACCTTTTCCCACATATGTCGCATATGTTTCTAAAATAGTGCGTGCCGGTGTGTCTGGACACTTGCATGGTACTTGTGAATTTTTGGGAACAAACGACGCATTCGAAGCGATCTTTCTCGAGTTTTAATGGCACAAGACCTAGGCTTTGGCTTAACTGGATTTCGAGTTCGTGCTCGTCGTGTAAATGTTTGGCGACGGCTTCAATGGAGGCGAATTTCTTTATGCATTTTACGCAACGCAGGTTTGTGACATCAACACGTGTCTGCGTATCCAGGTTTGCTTTGTTGCATGTGGACCTGTCAACGCCCATATGTATGACGTCCATGTGAGCTCTAAAAAGCGTAGGATCGTTGAAAACCTCCGGGCAAAAACAGCACCTCAACGAGTTAGAAGATTGCAGGAACGGATACGCCGTCGAGTGTCTCAGTATTATTTGGGCGTTCAGCTTGGCGGCATCCCGACTCCATCCAAGGATGTCTAGAAAAGAGAAGAGTTCAGTTGTTCACCAATTCCTAGAACGCTCAAATATATACTGGAATAGTTAAAAACGCGTTTATAGCTAAGCCGCGATTAGAGTAGGCATTACTCTAAATTGGTAGAGATAAATAATACTTATAGCATTTTCTGTGCGGTTTTAGAAATACAATATGCATCGACGTTGTGGAACTTTACATTTATGTTTGTCAAGACGATTTTTCGTTGTAAATGTATGGTGACAAACAGTGCAAGGATAAGTAAGCCCATCGTGAAGTTTCATATGCACTTTCAGGCTTCGGTAATAACGAAACTTTTTCTCGCAAACGGTACACACTAAGTCATTTTTCCCTTCATGCATTGCTAAATGTTCATTCAAGATAGAGCGTGCAGTAAAACGTTTGTCACAATATTGACACTTAAGGTCATCTGTGTGGGTTACTTTGAAATGAAAGTATAACTGTGAGTTTTGTTGAAACACTTTGTCACATTCCATGCAAGGGTAACTCTTCTTCGGCTTGCCATGCATCTCTATTAAATGCTTTTCCTTGTGATCCCACGATGGGAGGCGCTCTTTGCATATGTAACACTTGGCGGGCATACATGCTGCGTTTTCCCTAATATGCTTCCTCTTTTCGTCTTTACTCGAGAATGATTTCATGCAGACTCTGCACGTGTATTTGGATGCTTTATGACTAAATATTTCGTGGTAACGGAGCCCTGATAAAGTCTCGAATGTACATCCACACGCAACGCATACAAAATTACTGAAATGTGTAGCTGTATGTCTAGACAGTTGGAAGAAGCCCGGGAAGACTTTCTCGCAAACGACGCATACGAAACGATCGCTATCAAGTTTAAAAGGTACCAGGCCGATTGGTTTAGTAGTATCTATATTTAGGTCATGTTCAACTAAATGTGCCGCCAGATCGTCTAGCTTTTCGAAAGCAGCAGAACAGACGTTGCAGTGCAAGTTTGTTATATCAACGCGAACTAGGTTATCCGACACGTTTGAAGGGAGATCCGACTTATCAATATTTGGGTGTTGAGAATCCATGTGCTCTCTGAACTCTTGGGGTTTTTCGTATACATCTAAACAGAAACAACACCGGAATATGTTAGAAGTCTGCTGGAACGGATAGGCAGAGGAATGCTTCAGTATGACAGACGCATTCCGCTTGGTGACCTCCTGGTTCTTCCATTCTATACCTAAAAAGAAGAAATAATTCAGTTGGTTCCTACCCATGGCTTTGTGGGCAACGAAAGCTAAGATGACTATTTTTGTCTAGGACACGTATAGTAAATTCTTTGTGGAGATTAAATAGGTACTTAATAAAAAAGGAATTAAGTTCTTGTTCAGCAGTTATAGAATTGCCAGAACTAACAAATAGCAGACGAAGTTCCGTCCAACACTCCGTGTTATTCTCATTATAACAAGGATAGGTCAAGGTAAACCTGATACTTTCGGACCTAGTACGTTTGTAACGATTCTTAATCATTATGTTTTTACTAGCTTTTGCCCGCGGCTTCGCTCGCGTGTACTATGAGTATTCCAAAGAACCAAGATATCAAGCAAGCAAGCATACAGGCAAGCAAGCAAGCAGGTCCACAATTGACCGAGAAATCGGTGAACATACCTACATAAAAAAATACATAAAGTGGAATGCATAACCTCCTCCTTTTTTAGAAGTCGGTTTAAGTGCCCTTTGCGGCCTACTTATGAATTTTGAAATGTTAGCTTTAAAGTCCTCTCTCAATGCTCCTCTTCACTCTCCAAGCAACCTACATGCCGAATTTCAGCTTTCTACGACCAGTAAAACGAAAAATCCTGTTTTTTCCCGTTCCCGTGGGAATTTTGGAAAGTCCTCTCTCAATCCAGCTCTACACTCCCCAAGAAACACACTTGCCAAATTTCAGCTTTCTATGACCAGTAAAACGAAAAATTCCGTTTTTCCCGTTCCCGTGGGAATTTTGGAAAGTGCTCTCTCAATGCTCCTCTACACTCCCCAAACGACCTGCATGCCGAATTTTAGCTTTCTACGACCAGTAAAACGAAAAATCCCGTTTTTTTCCGTTCCCGTGGGAATTTGGGAAAGTCCTCTCTAAATGCTCATCTACACTCCCCAAGCAACCTACATGCCGAATTTCGGCTTTCTACGACCAGTAAAACGAAAAATCCCGTTTTTTCCTTATCCCGCGGGAATTTCTAAAAATTCTTAAACCTGTTTTTTACTATTATAATTACCTACTTCTATGCCAAATTTGAAGAGTCTAGTAATTATAGTTCATAGGATCCCGTTGAACTGAATATATAAATCCCGTTTTTTCCTTATCCCGTGGGAATTTTGAAAAATCCTGAAATTAATGTTTTAAATAATGTAATACCTACTTGTGTATCAAATTTGAAGAGTCTAGTTATTATAGTTACTGAGATAGAGTCACTCGCAATCGAATATATAAATCCCGTTTTTTCCCTTTCCCGTGGGAATTCCCAAAAATCCTTCCTTAGTGGATGCCTACATTGTATAAGGTATCTATGTGCAAAATTTCAAGTCTCTAGGTCCAGTGGTTTGGGCTGTGCGTTGATATATCAACAGTCATTTATTTTATTTAGATATTTCAACCCCATCGCACCCCATTCAGGGAGATGGTATTTTACGTCTGCCACGTCGGATTTTAAAACCGTTGTTGTTTTCATAACCAGTGACCCGATAAACCATGGAAACAACACCCATGTTGATTTTCAGACTTTGTTACCCCTTTCCCCCCTTTTAGGGGTTGAATTCTCAAAAAACCTGAAACACGTGTTAACTCATTTATCATTAGGAGTATTTCTGTGAAGTTTCGAATAAAATAGTCGAACTAATCTTGTTTCCCCATACAAACTTTGAACCCCCTTTTTACCCCCTTAGGGAGTGAATTTTGAAAAATCCTTTCTTAGTGCACCCCTAGACCTTATAAGGAACCTACATGCCAAATTTGGAATCTCTAGGCCCAGTGGTTTGGGCTGTGCGTTGATATGTCAGTCAGTCAGTCAGTCAGTCAGTCAGTCAGTCAGTTTCTTCTTTTATATATTAAGATTACTCAAACTCAAACTGTTTCTTTGGGACCAGAAAACAACAGGAAACAGGGGGAGGATTTCTAACGATTGACAACAATGTCATGTCTTGAATTATTCTTTATTATTACATTCAAGAAAATAAATGTGCAGCTACTACAAAGAACCTATTTTCTAAAACCAGTTTAGATTGTTCTTTGTCTGCTTGAGTCGTTATCTGAACACTTGCAATACAATGTTATTATCAAAAATACGAAATGTTTGGCAAATCTTAGAAATAATCAACTTTCAAAACCTACTTAACAAATGGATAGGTACGTTATTAGGCCGAAATGAGTTTTAGAATAATAACGACACATATTTCTATCCTGTTCTAATCGCGGCCTAATATTACAAAAGAAGCCATAAATCAAGAGAGCCTTTTCAAAAGACCTTCAACAATCTAATTAAACAATTACTTAAACTATTTTTTTAAACGTAATCTCAGATATTAGCACTGGGATGGTGTTTTGCCATATGAAGGGTCAACCTGTATTTCCTCGCATAAAGTCTGTCACAGATCGAACACGCATGTTTCTTGCTGTCATCATGCGTCACTAAATGACGTTTCAACGATTGGCCATCAATAAATTTCATTTCACACAAATTGCAGGCGAACGCTCTCTCTCCCGTGTGATACCTTGCCGTATGCTCCTTCAGTCTTGGCTGCGTAGGGAATTGCTTTTCGCAATACTGGCATTTGTTCTCATCGGTGTGCGTAGTTCTGAAGTGAACATAGAGCACAGTTCGCTGAGTGAAGACTTTATCGCATTCAGTGCAAGGAAACACTCTTCTTTCTTTGCCATGGACAGCAACTAAGTGCTCCTCCTTTTGCTGCCAGTGTAAGAAACGTTCATTGCAGTATGGGCATATAGTAGGTTGACACGCTTTAGTCATTTTAATGTGTTCTTGTCTCGCTTTCTTAGTGGGAAAGGATTGCTTGCAATGCTTACAGATTTCAGTGCCAGAGTGGCCGTACTTCACGTGTAAATTGAGACCGGCTGGTGTCTCGTAATGCTTGCCACAAACATCACAAATGTATTTGTAAAAGTGTCCGCCGGCGTGCCTCCAAAGCTGTTTCAGACCCGTGAACAATTTGGAACAAATCAGACATTGGAAACGATTCTTTTCCAACTTCATTGGCACTAATCCGTGATGATAGTTAACGTTGACATCCAATTTATGTGTTTTGTTTAAGTGAATCGCTAAGCTTTCTAAACTATCAAAGTTGGTCATACAACTCTTGCAGCGCAAGTTTGTAATGTCAACGCGCGTGTCGCCGCGTCCGGAAGGTGCAACTATCCTTGATTTATCGACGTTATCGTGTTTCGTGTCCATATGCGCTCTGAACAAACTGGGTTCATCAAACAAGTCAAAGCAGATGTTACACTGCAATTTCATGGTAGCCATGTTGTATCTGAAGGGATATGCAGTGGAGTGTCTCAATATAAGGCTCGCGTTCCGCTGGGCAGCCCGCACGCTCTCTCCGACTAATTCTAGAAAAGAGAAGATTTCAATTCCTATTTGTTCGGAAAGTCATTGCCTACGTTGATCGTCAATAATCCAAAAACTTACCAAAATAGCCATTTGGCAAAAAGTCAAAACACATAAAATTATATAACATCTAACTTGTTATTTTTCGAGTGGTGTTTCGTCAAATGTTGTTTCAGTCGACTACTTTCTACGAACAGTCGCTGACACAGCTCGCAAGTTTGTTTTTTGCTATCGTCATGCACTTTAGCGTGCCGTACGAACCCCTTCTTATACGCAAACGTTTTGCCACACAAGTGGCATGAATACGGTCGTTCACCGGTGTGAAGCTTACGCATATGCTCGTGCAAAGATAGTTTAGTAGCAAACGTCAACTCGCAACTGTTACACTTTATTTCGTTAGTGTGTGCCGCTTTGAAATGCAAGTATAAGGACGTGCGATTGGCGAATAGTCTGTCGCATACGCTACATTTAAACGTTATTTTCGGTTTATCGTGAACGTTCTCTAAATGCGCCTGCCGCATTTCTCCGCTTTGGAAACGCTCTTTACAAAAATTGCAGGTAAATGCGAAACAACGTTTATTTTTCCTGACATGCTCCAATTTCGCTTCAACGGTTGGAAATGGCGTTTTGTAAGTCCGACACAAGTGTTTCGATGAATGAGTGAACAACATGTGGTTTTTGAGACCTCTTAGAGTCTCAAAATTCTGGCCACAGGCGTCACAGATGTTCCTTAGGAAGTGGGAACCGGCATGTCTAGATAACTGTTTGATACCCGTAAAGAGTTTTGTGCACATTAGACAGGCGAATCTATCTTTCTCTAGTTTCAAAGGCACAAGTCCTAGACTTTGTTTCGTATCGATATTCAGATGGTGCTCCTCGTTCAAATGTGTTGCTACAGCGTCTAAACTTATGAATGTGTTAAGACAATGTATGCATTGTAGGTCTGTTATATCAACACGAGTTAGAGATTCGTGCTTAAGAGATGTAGCCTTATCAACTTTGCTGTGGTCAGCTTTCATGTGAGAGCGGAAGAGATTTGGATCGTCAAAGGTGCAGGGACAGAAACAGCAACGAAAAGATGTCCCGCTCTGCTGAATCGGGTACGCCGAGGAATGCCGCAAAATAACAACCGCATTGTCCCGCGCTGGGTCCTGCCTTTGCTCCCGTTCTATGGATAGAAAAGAAAATTCCCAGTCACTAACCCAATCTCTTCCTAAGTACGCAACACGCAACACGTAAATAAGACAATTTCTCAAGTAGCATAAGCGTGCTTAAGGCTTCTGCATCGCGCAATTATTCGAAAAATGTATCAGAAATCTGAAACTTCGTTCTGGTGCTCAGCAAATATAAAAGACACAGCACAAAGTTTAAACTTATTTTTAAAATATTATTTATTTTATTAGCAGTTACGTCTGCTCACCGAACCTAAGATTTAAAAGCGAAAAGCCCGCCCACCCACCCACCACCCACCCACCAGCGCACCCGGAAACTTTTTCACTTTTAAATCTTATTTTTAAAAGTTGCTAATAAGGCGGACTTGCATGGACCAGAGCTAAAGTCGAGTTAAGAGAGTCATAATGTACGGAACTATTATCCCTAACCCAGAGGCCTTGTCTAACGACCGTTTTCATCACTTCTTTCTGTCACACGACATAAGATGAGATAGAAAGAGAGAGAATGCGATCGCGAGCGCCCGCGCGCAAGACAATACCGCCTCAAGATTAACGACTTAATTTTCAAACCCTAGACTATGCAAGTGGCCATAAGAGTTCTAAATACAATCACAGAGCGTGCTTTCTCCCTAAATGTCTTTTAAGTCGGGAGGATGTCGCAAATTTAAGTCCACAGTGCACACAAGACATGCACACACGTGAGTGGCAAAGCTTATAATGATCATAGAAAGCTCTACGACTAGAAAAGGAGACATTACAATCCGAGCACTGAAACGTTTTTTTCGTCATGCCATGATGTTCGACCATGTGTTGCTGTTTTATCTCCCACGTAGGAAAACGATCCGGACACAGGGAACAGCAGTATGCCATGCATTTTTTCTCCATTTTCTGGTGTTGATTCTTGACTTCCATCGAGGAGAAAACCATGCCGCAACGTCTGCAGTACGCCTTGTACTGGTTCTCGTGTTTCATCCTAACGTGGTGCAAGAGTCCCGTTGTTGCCACGTAAGACTTGCCGCAAACCTCACAAACGTAACTCCGAAAATGGGTAATAGTGTGTCTATTCAAATGTAACAGAGAGGGGTGACTAGCCTGGCACACGGCACAATTCCACTCCCTGCTGTCAAGAAGGAACGACATCACCCCACTAGGAGAATTAACATTAACATTTTTATGATGCTCTTTTAAATGTGTCAAAGCTAATTCTAAATTGGGTAAAGAGATGGCGCAGATCCTACATCTAAGGTTAGTAACGTCTACTTTAACGTATTCGGATTTAGGTAGTTTCTCGAAAGGCATGCGGTAGTTAAATTTGGCGTGTTCGTCGTCCATATGGAGTCGAAACTGGATTGGTTCGTTGTATAGCTCTCCGCAGTAGACGCAAAGGATCGACTTATCGTTCACGCGGAAGGGATATGCGGTCGTGTACTTAACAATTGCCTCTGCGTTTCTTCGTACAGGATCGATTTCTGTGTCCACTAGAAAAGAAAACGTTTTCTGTAGTCTTGTAAACTGAGCACCGGAAACCGTTACGCTGACCATGGCAAATCTAAGATTAGCTAATGAGAAACATAAAAAGATTTCCTTCATAGTTATCTGATCTGAGGCCTTATTATCTACTCTGAATCACATTAGTTTTCACCACTTCTTACTAGCACATGGTGAAGAATGAAGGTAAAAGAAATGGTGAATGCGATTGTAAGCGCCTGCGCTTTAAGACAATACGACCTTTGCTTTAAGCTTGACAGTTCTACGCATGTTGACGCTACTAAATTGAGCTTAGTGTTAAATCCAGACTAGATTTTTTTCAGCAAGTGGCCTATGTTTATCAGAAGAAACCAAAATTAGTAAATCACTAGTTCCAAACCCGGGGATAATTACCACAAAGCGGTAAATCTGTTTTTCGTGAGGGGTTCACAGAAATTGACCTAGTCCCAAAGTAAGCAAAGCTTGTGTTATGGATACTAGCCAAAGGATAAACATACTTAAATAGATAGAAACATACTTAAATACGTATTAAACATCCTAGACTCGAGAACATACATTGGTATTTCTCATACCTAATATGTGCCTCGACCGGAGATCGAACCAAAGACCTCAAGCTTTGTAGTCAGGTTCTCTAACCACAAGGCCATCCGGTCATCAGATGGTAGAAAAAGCGACCGCAAAGTCGCACTGTACTAATTATTAGGGGGTAAATGACTACTTAACACAATTTTTACAGGATATGTATATTCCAAAAGATTAGAAACCAGCTAAAAATTTTCTACATTATCTCTGTAGTTTTGATTAGCCAAAAATTATTAACACGCATGCGTTCCCCTACTTGCTTCACACATTATGCTTGGCGAGATGCCGGTTTAAACGAGACACGAACAAAAACTTTAAGCCGCAGTGTTTACAAGACCGACACTCCCTCGAGTGGTGGAGTTTAAAATGCTCGTAATAAGAGTTCTCAGTGTTGAAACTAATATCGCAGTCCACGCATCTGTACGTTTTTTTCGTCTGTCCGTGAGACGTTTCCATGTGCCGCTTTCTAGATTTCCAATCGAGGAATCTCTCGTTGCATTTAGGGCACACGTAAGGCATGCAAGACCTCTCCGTCTTGGTGTGCTTCTCTTTAGCCTCCATAGACGGGAACACTTTTCTACACCTCTTGCAGGACACTTGGTATTCTTGGTGTTTCGATCGTATGTGCCGGAGGAGGCCTGTGGTGGCCAAGTAACTTTTGCCGCAAACATGGCACACGTTACCTAAAAAGTGTGAGATCGTGTGCCTATTCAAATGAAAGAGCGTCGGGAAGTTTTTATCGCATAACACGCAATTATGTACGTCCTTGTGCAGCAAGTACGGCATTACGCCTAGCTTTCCATCGGTGTCTATATCCTCTCCATGCTGGACCTTCAAATGGTCAGCAATAGCTTCTAGCGTCTCGTGTTTTTGGGAACACATCCTGCATCTCAAGTCTGTGACGTCTGCTTTAATGAACTCTAGACTTGGTAAGTTGTGGAAGGCGACTTTGATATTGAAGTTGTTATGTTCCGCGTCCATGTGCTTTCTGAACAGTTCGGGATCGTCATACAGTTCTAGGCAGTACACGCATAGTATACTTTTGTCCGCGACGCGGAATGGGTACGCGGTTGCGCCGCTCAAGATGGCTGCGGCGTTACTTCGCGCGGGATCGAAATGTTTCGCTAAAAAAGAAAACATCCCTTTGACTGCTGCCTTTAAGTAATCACGGAGTCTAGGCGTTTTTGTTCTATTTACGTGGTAAGTAACGGTCGTTCAGGAGAAGCGTAATATAAAACGCGGTGAGTTATAGTGCGTAAGAAAATTTCAAATGTCATCGTAGTTGCGTATGTGAACACATACGTAGGATCATGATGAGGCTTAGGTCAAATTATAGGTTTGAATCGCAAACGTTCAATGTCCTTAGCAAATTTTAATAGTCTATAACAAACATATCGCAAGATATTTGTGAACTTTGTACACTTTCTCGTACAAGTCTTGAACAAAATTAATATTTAGTTCATCAATGATCTTGCGATATGTTAACATGGAGTAAACTACATGAACGAATTTATAAGTCTAGTATGCGTCTAATAGTAATTTAAATACTAGTTATTATTGAAAAGATAGGAGATTGTCTTTCTCTGTACGTTTCGTTCATCTAATTTAATCATGTTACAAACATATTCTAAAAGCCTATTTAATATGGATATGTCTCTTTGATATTAATAATATTAAGCAAGTTGTCTGCAGATACTTATTAAAAATCAGAGTTTAGCACAGTGTAATAAATGGTTTTTACTGAAAATATTTAATTATGTTTTAGCAATATCCAAAACCACTAGGAACGATCGTTGTGGAACTCTTCCAGGAAGCCTTTTTTGCAGCAGTGGACATCTTTATACTGATATCATGATGAATATACAAAATCGTATGGAAGAGTAAAGTAGTGATTTTTTCGTGGATAATTAATTGCTGCAAATATTTATACATTTTCAGTAAAGTGAATCACTTACCTTTCGATGACAGCACGAAGCGTCGAACAATTACATTTTACTTTAAATGGGAGTCGAACCCACATCTCGAACCCATTCAGGCAGGAACGAAGAGAAAAGAAAGTTCTATTATAAATTTAACTCGCTGCCAGCAAAGTATTTTTGCGACTTTTTCCAGCGCAGTCACAATTTTGCAGAGATTAAAGCACTATTAGCGTTTGAGACACCTGAGGAAGTCAACCTCTACTGTCATGTTATCTACAGAACTAGCAAAAAGAGGAATATCGCCATTTAATCGTATCGTCGTTTCGATTCGATTCGCTGTTAATTGCGTTTTTTTTGTTTTCACAGATTTTGGTAAATGCCTTTACCAATTATGTGAAATATGATACTTTTTAAGACATAATGTCGGTAATGACCCTTTTTGAGCAAATTAGTCGAGCGGTGCTACGTTACCTATCCCTATTTAGTCAGCCGGGAAAATAAATCTGGCTTTTCAGACAGATATGTGTCACCCCTTTTTGGCTCGCGTGCCATTACTCTTCTAATTAGTTCTGTGACACCAGGATTTTGTATAGCAATAATTAAAAACTTTTAAATAATTCTTATGAATTTGGCGACCATTCGCACATCTAGATCTAAAGAGGGTCAACTCAAAATAATATAGCATTTTAATTCAGACCTTTTAGAAATTGACTGAACTCGAAATTAGAAAGGTACATTATTTTTTAGGTAGGTAAGGTATATTATTTTCAGTTGACCCTCTTTAGATCTAGATGTGCGTATAATGCTTTTTCGCCGTGTAAAATAGTAGATTGACTTAGTCACTTATAATATTTATCCGTTTTATATAAAATAACTCAATAAAATTTAATAAAGATTTCTTCAATTTATTGAATCAGGCGTTACTTTGCGGAGGTCCATATTAATGAACTAAAACAATTACTTTGCTCACCCGCGACCTCGCGCGAAGGTCGCGGGTGAGCAAAGTAATTGTTTTAGTTAATTAAAGATTTCTTCTTCAGAGTGTACCTACTATTTATAATTAAAAAACTGTTTTTAGCAAATTTTGTCACTTATTCCGGATACAATGGCCTATGATAATGAAGAATAATTGTAGCTTTCTATTAGTAAAAGAATTATTCAAATCAGTCCAGTAGTACCGGCGATTACTCCCTAGACACATACACAGACAAACAAACAGTTATTTTGATCGAAATATAATCAATATTATTTTCAAATAGCTCGTTACGATGACCAAATCAAATAATCTCGTAGATATTCTGTAAAACCTATAAAAAGGACAAAAATACAAAACACAACAGCTCAGACAGACTTTAAGCTTTGAATACTTTTAGAACATAATTTTGGTTAAGACATAATTCAAAGCATTTTTTTATGAGACATATCCATAT
Source organism: Archips crataeganus (assembly GCA_947859365.1). Lineage (NCBI taxonomy): Eukaryota > Metazoa > Arthropoda > Insecta > Lepidoptera > Tortricidae > Archips > Archips crataeganus. Next base: position 7,745,141 of record OX402073.1, on the reverse strand, counting down.
TATTGATCATGCTTTGTTCTACATTTTAAATTGTATTGACAGATTTAGTACTAACTGGTTTTAACTGCTTTTTCGTTGCAAACTTCATTTAATATAGCATTTAATTTTAAAAAATATGGTGAACGAAATGCCAAGCAAACTGCAATGCTTCTTTTGTGAATTATAGACAGATTTTGACAAAAATTTTTGCATTTGAATCTCATTCCAATACTTTCATTGTATTTTTAACGCCTAGCCAAATGGCTCATTAAACTTCACAGATTAATAGCATCTTGTACATAAAGATGTACCGATTTTGCTGTAATTTTCTATTCGTAGTTCGTTTTTCCAAGAAATTGAGAAACCAGACTTTGATGAAATTTTAACCGGCTTTTAGGATGTAATACTGACGCAGCATACAACTGTAGAATTGAACCTAAAAATACCTACAGTCAGTAAAACAGTGTTACATAGTACAACTATGTGCTTCAATAAATATGAGATTGTAATAGAAACAAAGATATCTGAAGCTTACGAAGCGACTATAATTTAATTTATTATAATTCCAAGCAGTCAGTACAAAATCTATCAATATTAACATCGGTAAACAGAGTTGACATGAATAGTACTATTAAGTACAGAAATATCGAAAATTTGAATACAACACGCGAATTGAGAACCTTCTTTTTTGAAGTCGGTTAAAAATGGAGTTACAATCGTGCTGGCATAATTTCCGATATGTTTGAAGTTTACTATTTAGTTGATAAATCAATTATTTAAACATCGATTGATATTATTGGCGTTAACAGACAGCAAAACAAACTAATAATAAAAACGCTTTAAAACAGTCAAATGGTACATGATGAAGTGTATTATTTACCCAACCATATGTGGAGAATGTTCTCGAGTAAATTGAAGAATATTTCTAATATTAAGGACTAGACGGCAAAAAATTAAATTATTTACTTAAAGAACACTAACAGTCTAGTTTTGTGGTCGCTGTTGCTTTGAGAAGGAACTCGTAGAGTTAGAAACGCGTTAGTATGTTGTGTTGTGTTTGTCACTATCACAAACACAGAATAACAGTCCATGACTTCATGTGATATCTTTTGATTTATGTAGTAGTGCGGGAGGGCGGGTTCTGCACGAAAACAAGGCTATAGACGTCGCTATGTTACACGCGAGGGTGCGATTTAGCAAGTCAAAAGGTTGTACATCTGAATCAATGCGAAAATGTGTCTCTCGTTTACCTCTTCACACTCAACCGATTTAGATGAAATTTGGTATGGATATACTGTGAGACCCTGGGAAGGATATAGGATAGTTTTTATTTTTTTATCCCGGAACATTGCGTAGTTCCCGTGGGATAGCGATAAAAAATTCTTCGCGGACGGAGTCGCGGGCAACAACAACAATCTACACATAAAAAAATATTATCCTGCATATTCCCTACAGCAAAAAACTGCACATATTCTTGTCAACTCAATTTCCCGACGCATAAGAAATTCAAAATGGATGGCCTACCTTTCTTCTTCTTCTCGGGCTTGGCTTTGCTTGCGGTCGCTTTGGGGGTATCCTTCTTTGTTTTTGCCTTTTTAGCGGGGGTCGTTTTAGTTTTGGTGGAGGATTTACGTTTCTCGGCCACCTTTGCGTTGTCCAAGAGGTCTAGGAGGTCAACTGACTCCTTTTTAGGCACTTTGGAGGCCAGCCTCGTTAGGGGTTGATCGTCGACTAGAAAAAATAAAAGACGTCAGATATCTTCATACATTAAAGGGTCAAGGGTTAGTGAGGGGAAATATTAGATTTAGATAACGTCCGTCAGATTCCACTTTCGTCAGATCACTTCTTTTTTCCGTTTAGGTCAGATTTTTAAACTGGTGATGAAATAGCAGTTCTCGTGATTCCTCGTCCGTCAGATCAGACTTAATTCACCCAGGATTTATTCATGCATAATTCAGTTAAAACCTACAAATTCGACGAAGCCCCGCTTCGCAGAGCTCCCAATTCTAAGCGGTTTCGGGCAGAAGAAACTACCTAATAAAACCTAACCTACCTATTTTTTGGACTGAATTATGGCTGGGTGAATTAACTCTAGGAATTATCTGACCAAAGGGTCATTATTGTTTATCCACATCCGTCATTCCTGACGAAACTGAACTGAAAATATAATAAAACTGCTTCTGACGAAAGTGGAATCTGACGGACGTGTTCGCAACCATACTCATCGCAGACATATATGGATCTGATAAGCAATAACATGTCAAAACACACGAACATTTTGAGAAAATGGCCGTTAAAGATTTTTATTAGGGATGAACTAACGCATTTGTATGTATCTATCTATATAAGTATGTTTATCCGTTGCCTAGTACCCATAACACAAGCTTTGCCTGGCTTACTTTGGGACTAGGTCAATTGGTGTGAATTGTCCCGTGATATTTATTTATTTATTTATTTATTTGTCAGCTATTATAGCCGATTTTCGATATTGTGAAGGTGTTAAGTCGACAAGGATTCACCCTTAATAAGGTAGAGGCGACTTTAGCGACCACATCCATTGACTTGGAAATTCAACCATATGGTTTTGTAATAAGTCACAATATCCATTGTAATTTTAGGGTCTTATTTATTTAGCTTTAAAAATATCCTTTGTCAAGTATATGTATTCGATAGCTGCTTTTGATTCTGTGGTAGTATGCTCCAATAAATGGGGCCTTATTAAGGCCCATACTACACGGGCGGTTTCCCGCCGCGGGAAACTGCTCGACGGAGCTGCGCAGTGTAGTTTGCACCATACAACTTACATATAAAATTGTGTCTAGTGGCGGTTCAGAAGCGGTTTCCCGCGGCGGGAGAACCGCCCGTGTAGTATGGGCCTAAGGGTTACGACGAGGTTAAGATTCTGTATTCCAATCTCAATTTTCGAGTTTTTGTGGGTTGATACTTTATTGCTTATGTTATGAGCCGCAGTCGAACCTATAATATCAAATACTCGGAATAGAAATAACAAGAGGAGGAAATGGGATGTTAACGAAACACGCTGATCAGAAGTTCAACTAAACATAGGTAGGTACAGTCAAGTGTAAATATATGAACTTCATCAAAGTTTCAAAAATTAGTACCACAGACTCTTATTCCGACGCAATAAGGCCGTAGTAACATATTTTTGAGTGGTTCGAATAGATACTTATTTTTGCACTTGACTGTACATCAATTTCTTTATCATGGCGTCCTTTCTATACTTCGTTTTTTTTAGCATTACAAATAAGGCTAATGGCGCTGTATCACTGCATAAGTGATGATGGCAGGCTGGAATGTATGATGCATAGGAAAAATTTGCGTGTAAACTCCTGACCGGTGGTGGTGTAGGGGTAAGCACGCGGCACGGAATGCCGAGGACCTGGGTTCAATTCCCAGCATTGGTCTTTTTTCTGTGCATCTATGTTTCAGTTTGTATTTTAGTATGAAATATCTAGACGACGATAAACATACTTATATAGATAAATAAATACTTAAATACATAGAAAACATCCATAACTCAGGAACAAATATTCATGCTCATCACACAAATAAATGCCCTTACCGGGATTTGAACCCAGGACCTCTTGCTTCGTAGGCAGGGTCACTACCAACTAGGCTAAAGCGGTCGTTAAAAATGCATGGTTCCCGCGGGATGGCGATAAACGAATTCTTCGCCGACGGAGTCGCGGGCTACAGCTGGTTTCTCTATAACAGACCCTTTAATACGGAACTCTGAAGATGAAGAAAGCAACTCACGGTCGTCGTCGTCATCGTCTTCGAAGGCGGCGCGATCGTCGAAGTCGTCGTCGCTCTGTCCTTTTTCCTGCTTCACCTGCTCTAGCTTGACGTCCTTCTCTAGCACCAGCGTCTCTGGGATGGCTAAATTGAGAGCAAAAAGTTGTTTAAAAAAAAGCTGTGGTATACTGTTTGATACAACAAATCGACGGCAGCAAAGAATAAACGGTTATCTACGGAATTGTAATTTTACAGTAGAACTGTACTAAGAAAAAAAACTTAATATTTTTTAAATTAATGGACCGATTTTGTTAAAATTTGGTGCAGTGCTCATAAATAATAAATAAAAAAATATCATGGGACAATTCACACCAATTGACCTGGCCCCAAAGTAAGAAAAGCTTGTGTTATGGGTACAGGGCAACGGACAAACATACTTAAATAGATAATAAACATCCAAGACATGACCATTCATATTTTTGACACAAATATCAGTTCCAACCAGGAATCGAACCCGGGACCTCAAGCTTTGTAGTCAGGTTCTCTAATCACTAGGCCATTTGGGGCATTTCTATTTTTCCTTGTACCCAATTAAGAAATTGTTAACAGGGAGTTAAAATAAGTCAGTTTGGGTACGCACTTTTTCAAGCCTTTACAATAAAAAAAAGTAACAAATTGGACAAGTTTTAACAATGTTAAATGTTGTTTTTTTTTTTCCTCTGTGCATCTGCAATCGGTCTAAATACCATGAGCAAATCAGTTGTATGTAGATATGGCGTTTGGAACGAGAAGTCCATTGACATCTCTCTTCCTTATTTATTATGAATGTTTCAAGGTTTGAGAGGGAAATGTTAATGTTAATGTTTATTTAACAATGCTTAACAAGTAGTGAAGAATTGACCAGTCTGTTCCGACCCTGTTCTGACCCGACTGCGAAGAAGGAAGGGTTATTTTATATTGTAAAGACTTGAAAAAGCGTGTAACCAAACTGACTAATTTTAACTCCCTGTTAACAATTTCTTAATTGGGTACAAGGAAAAATAGAAAAATGCCCTTGGTTGCCTTAACCCGTCGAACGTCCCGCGCGCCACAGTGGCGCATAACGAAGTGCTTGTTGTTTGTTCAGTAGTTAAAGATACTAATAGTCAAATTGCCTTCGAAATGCGTTAACTATTGTTAAGTTTGCCATATATTTTAACTATTAGTTTGTTTAACTATTGATCAAACAACGGGCTCTAACATAGGGTACTTAGAAAAAAATGCCCAAAAATGTTGTTGGTTGTGCAACGTGTTAATTGAACAAACAGATACTCACTCTCCAAGTCAGTGGTCCCCTCCCTCCCGGGATCCAAGTACTGCAGGAACATCTTCTCGCACTCCTTGACCTGCCGCTTGAACTCCGACGCGTCCCGGAGGCGAGAGATGCACGGCTCGCAGATGAGGCGACTGTTGCTGTTGGGCCCCGACGCTTGAGCGTAGGCGATCTGCAAAGTAATTGTGCGGTTTAGGATGTGCCCGTCTTTTCCTATAGATCCCTATAACAACATTGTCAGTGGTGTAACTAAACTATCTGAGCCTCAAGGCAAATATTTTGAATATCAAATAGTGTAGTTCACACACCTTCAACCCAAACCACTATATAAGATGTAACTTATGCTAAGTCACATGATTATATAGGGAGATGTAGGGAACATGTGTGAGTGCACACTACAATAGAATCGCACCAAACAACCTTATTTAATATAATGTATACCTAATATGTATTACTTGTGAGCTTTTGGAACAAACGGGGTGGCACCTAAATTGTGCCAAATCGATCCTGTCGCCCATGCAGCATTTGGACTTATGTTTGAATACTTTAGTCAATATACAATATTTGCCATAACAAAAAGTAAAAAGAATAGAGAGGTCCTAACTGAAATTTGCTGGTGGAAGCGTGCTCTTCACCATGCATCAACTCTATTCCAATCAAACATTACACACTTCCCGACAACAAACGCAGCGGATGCGGGATGGGGAGTCCAGTTGAACAGACTCCATTTGTCAGGGAGATGGTCCAGAATTCAGAGGGCACTGCACTCCAATATAAAGGAGTTGTATGCAGTTTATGCAACAATGAAGAACCAGAAGAGAGATCTCGGAGATGCTCACATTCTGGTTCAGACAACTGGACCTTGGTGGCCTATATCCAGAAGGAAGGAGGCACCAGGTCCTTACAACTGCTGAATCTAACAACCAGGTTACTGATGCGCTTCGACCAGCTGAGCGTGTCCCTGTCGGCTTGCTACCTCCCGGGGAGGTACAATGGCATCGCAGACCTGCTATCATGTGGCAAACCGCTCCCAGAATGGAACCTACTCTCAGTGGCCACGGAGGCCATATTCGCAAGATGGGGATTGCCAGAGGTAGTCTGGTTCGCATTTGCAAACATCAAGAGTAGTTCAAGGTACATACCTCTAGTTTCGAGAGATGGTGCAGCCGAGTTTTGCAACACATTCTGTCGACCTTGGGAGGTAAGGTTGGGATGGAATTTTCCACCTCCCAATGTGCTACTCCAAGTACTTTGTCACCTGAACAAGTCGAGGGGAACACACATGGGTGAATCAACTATTTTTTGCCACCCATTGCTATGGTTACAAAAAAGTATCCCTCGGATAACCTGAGCATTTTCCTGTGAAATAGTATGAAGATGTCACTTAAAAACCTGGGGACAGAGTAAACAACACAGAACAGTTGATTCACCCACATCCTGATTGCCCAGTGTGGAGCCAGTCTTATTGGACACCGGACCTTCAAGCTTGTGCCCAAGAGAAACCTATACCAATTATGAACCTGCGGAAGGTACTCATAAATGTAACAATGGGCAACACCATCCCCCTCAAGCAGAATTACTAGAGCTGCAAGCCTAGAAGATTGGGGGGGGGGGGGGGGGGAGCAATCAAGTAGTTGAGGGGCATGACAAGGAAAAGGCCGAGTAATGACTAGCTGGAGGCTACCTGCTTTAAACACTTACTCGCCCACAGCACAGAATAAGTAATAGTACTAACGTACAGAAGGATCACTCTCGAACAAAGGTCAACTTTAGGTATAAAAACTTTCCTACTCCTACTGCGTGCACGCGAAATTAAAACTTATCGTGTGATACGAGCGTTCATATTCCGTTGGGCACCGCTGATCCGAAACCAACGGCACAGGGTTCCCACTCGCCCATATTTGGTAGGTATATAAATCAAGAAAGATAACAGTGTGTATTAATTCAGTAAACTACCTTTAGTATGTAAGTAAGTTATTTATAATATCGTTTAGAAGTCATTGTTTGTTGCAAAAATCACAGAAAAAAAAGATGCTTAATTACGCGCGACGCGGCTAGCGTGCGAACTGAAGGCCGCGCGACAACCTACTGCCATACTCCTCCCGGGAGGAGCGCCGGCCGAACATACCTAAGCTGCGGAGTGAAACCCCCCTGCCCACAGTAAAAAAGATGGATTTCATACTAAAAAAAAAAAAATGTTTATATAATAATAATACAGTTACAAGTCTCCATATGCAGGGATGTGGCTAAGGCTATTTAAGGATGTGGCTATTTAAACCACAACTTTGCCTATAGTACAATCTTAGTACATAAATCAGCAGTCTGAACCTATTATTTCATCAATAACAATTTTCTCATAAAACAAATTTTAATGGCTATTGGGAATGTTAGACCAATGTCTCGGAGACCTCCAATAGGAGATACTAAGGTGCTGTATAATTGGCTAAAGACAACTGTGTTAAATTATACCTTGTTTGATACTGCAAGAAGAACATCTGTCATTGTACTACTGGCCTCTGGTTGAGGATACATGATCTGACATTACTCGATGTTTCTGAGGACAGCTTTATAGAATCAGATAATAATTTAATTCTTTGGCCAACTTTTGGCTCTGAATTGGAAGATCAAATGGATGAAAGCTTTGAGTATTTACACTGAAAGGAGATGTTATCGCCCGTAGGTTGCTAAACAATTTTTCTGCCAAAACTCGCGGGGGGGGGGGGGGGGGGGCAATGCACTCACACACAAGCAATTTAACTACAAATGAAAACAGAGCAATGTTTGTACACACGCACACAAACCGAATTCGTCAACACAACAGTGATCGCCATAGACACATTGAAAAACATCTCGTCTATACATGTCACACGTACATCACACATAGACAACAATCTAGAGACAGCTAGAGTTAGGGCCATGTCGATAAGCATTCACTCGTTCATACATTCAGTCGTTCAATTAATCCCTAAGTTGTTAATAGAAAATTCGTTTTCTAAATAAATGTGATTGCTCTATAAGGTTTAAAAGTGGAGGATTTATTAAAATATGTACATATAGCAAGTAATATTAATGTCAGATGTGCCAAATGTCTCTTTTACTTTGTAATTTTCTATAAATAGAATAGACACATCACTATGGTTAACATTTTGTTGAAAAGGTACCTAGACAAATTTTAATAGACTAACAATAAAGTACCTAATAGGTGCTAATTTTACCTTTCAGCATCAGCAGGAAGTTGAAAAAATTACAATGTTGATTTTATCACCGTTGAATTTAGGCACCCGTAAACACTGCAATACACACGTTCTCGTGACGCCGCCATTATTAAAGAAAATATTATAATATGTACCTAGTTACTTTGTACCGAGCGCTTATAGACACGTTACGGAATCGAAACGGGGGCGAATAGAGCGGGCGGCGCGTCACAGCACTCACTCAACCAGCGACCGAACTGCGCGGCGTGCGGCGTGGAACTGCATAGTTTTGTCTGGCGATGATTGGTTAGCGGCCGCGGCCGTGTAAGAGGCTTGGCTGTGTGCGTGCGTCGATTCGGGTGCTCTAGCATGAAGTCGAATCACTGCCTGTTACTTGTATTGAATCATTAAAAAGTATTTGTTAATACTTTCACGTCAATTTTTTTAACGAGTTCAATACTTTAAACATACATTTATTACTAACCATACATTTCCATTTTATTAGTAACCTTTAAAATATGAAACCATGATAAGACAAATCATTCACTGATTCATTCACTCAATAGTTTATCGATTGTGGAAATATGTGTGTCCCCTCTCTAGTCGATACTAGACCGGTTATCGGTGTGGCCAATTATGTAGTAAGTAAAAATAGCCAATATTACTAGTGGTCGATGAAATACCATTTAAATAAAAAAATATCTAAATCTATTTAGAAAAATAAAAAAGAGAACTAAGCTTCGTCCATAGTTAAATAAAAATAGCAATTAAAATAGTAACGATTCTTAGAATTACTGTCTGTTTATCTGTGCGTTTGTTTGTGGTAATCTCCGAAGCGGCTTAAGCTATAAGGATGTGGTTTTCACTTATTTGTTAATCTTATTAGTCCAATATTTAATTTACGGGCGAGGGTGAGTGGGGGAGGAGGTGCGGGGGTTTCAAAGGGGGGATGAAAATTTCATTGATTTTGCCGTAGGATGCACCGTTTTCAAGATATTTGACAAAACACCGATTCTCGTCCGATCAGCGAGGTTAAGCAACGTCGGGCGCGGGGATGGGTGACCGCCTGGTTTCATTTTTGTTTTCTGAATGTTTTGTTATGACGTTGTCACGTTAAACTATTGTCCGTAAGCCGACTTTACAGACAATCGGTTTTTGTTTAATAATTGTCTGGCCAGTAGTTTTTTGCCAAACCACTTGATATATATTTATTACTGTATTAAATTTGATATAAAATTATTTTAATCCGTTAAACAGATGGGTGATGGTAGCTTCTCCTTTATTATTATTATTTATTTATTTAAGGTTTACCAACAATTGTTAGCACTAGGTACATCAGAAATTGTTGCTTGTATAAACATGTTGAGCTGAGTGTCACAATCACTTATATCTTATAGGTATAACCGCATACAAAACAAAACTGAGTTAGTTCTAGTACGGATCTTAGATTATTAGACCAGGCGCCGACTGCACTTTTTTGTCGCTTCGTTCGAGTCGAGTGCTATAGAATTGTTAGGAATTTTTAATTGAGAGATGAAAACTTGTTTTTGTGTTGATGGTAGCAGCGGTGGCATGTTGAATGGTGAGCGCGCTTTCATATAATTCCAGCAAAAAAATCAATAAAAAGTTGCAGTCAGCGCCTGGCCTTAAAATCTACATGGATGAAGTCAATCATACAATGTAATGAATGTATAAGATCAATCAAAATAATTTATATTTTACCTCGTTAATAATTAATTGATTTATAAAAATTATAAATGGCCAATGTGGCTATTTTTACAAAAAGCTGGCCACACTGACTGACATTAATATTATTATAAACTTCACGTATTTTTACTATTAATCAACAATAATTACGTTACGAAATACTTCCAGATGAAAAGTTACGTTGTCTTTTTGTAGACTCGACATGTCAGACATTTTTTCACGCCCAATTTCTTTGCATTTTGGTCATTTTTGTGGGAGCTCATTCACTGACGCTTGCCGTTTTGAAATGTCATGAGAGGCGAGCGAAACAGTTTTGTATAACGGTTATACCCGGCGGGTTCATACCTTTGGCAGAGGGGAAATGCGCTTCAAGGCGCCTCCCTTCAGTCTAAATACTCAAAGGATGAAAGTGACCAATTTATATAGTCTATTTATTTATTACAATTATGGGTTAAGTAAAACAGGCCACAAGGACTTGAAGGATGGAATTGATGCCTCCCCTGAAAGTTTAATATCACCTGTAGCATGCAGTGAGTGGCTCGATAACCAATCAGTAGATGAAACATTGGAGAGAGGCAACTGGAAATGCCTTGCAACATTTAGAAAATAGTACCTACTATTGTCCTGTGGCAAAGTCTGAGAATAATAATTATTATAGTACAGACATGTTGCATGGTAATATTAAATGCATTCAGTTGTTTTGTTAAACACAGAAGTGTGTAATTAAGTTCATTTTTATTAATGATGTTATGTTATACTTATTAATTTTATTTGTCTCAAATCTGAGGCTTTGATCTCATAATGATTATAGCTACAGTGCTTGTTAGCAAGATAACAAATCAAGAAATATAATAATTAATTAAAAAATAATTTATTATTTTTCTTGTGTATTATGTACAACATAATATGCATATAGTTAACCAGGGTTGGAAAAAATCATGATTTTTAGAAAAAATCGTATAAATCGCTATTTATTGAAAAAATCCTAATAAAATCCGATTTTTTTGATTTTATCAGTTGTCATAGTTTTAGCTCTGAGAAAAAGGGAATTCCCGCGCGGTGTTTAGTAAACGGCGCGCGGAAAATTCCCCTAAAATATCTCATTCATCCAAACAAGCTTTCATTTGTTCAGTTCAGTTTAAGTTTTCTTTGAACTTGTTTTTGTTATTGCTGTTGCGTGTATTAAACGACATAATACTAAGATTGTAATATAATGTTGATTTTTTTTTTTTTTTTATCATGGCTTTCACCCTTGCTATTTTAGCAAGGCGTATTTTGCCAATGTCGAAGTAGAGACATAACACACATGAGGAGACTGTTTGGTTTAAGATAATGTAGATTATTAATAAAAAAAAATGCCTCGCCAAAGAGATGCTATTTGGGAACATTTTATGGAAAAAAATTATGATGACAATTACCTTGATTGATTTTTAACCAACATTTATGAAAATAAAGAGTATTGTTTAAATCATTGATTTTTATTTATTTTTTTATTATATTTATTTATTTTTATTGAAAATGATTTAATCATGCCAACCCTGTAGTTAACAATACTATAGTTCATTTTATTTTGCGTTTGTGTGTTTTCTTTCAACCAGCAGATATCAGACACATCTTCAATATAGAGACATTATGTGTTTGGAAGGGTTCATAATAGAGATGTTTTGCATTCCAACAGAACATGTATTATGTACTGAACAAACACATAACATCTCAGCAAGGGCCTTGCTGTTGAAGACACTATGTCACACGTCAAAAGTGACAGCTCGTCTTTGGCAAAGAGCGAGCGTGCACCTGCTGGACCACAGAGAAAAAAACACGGTAACCAAGGACTAAGAGGTAACGCTTTACAGTTTATTTGGCTTGGCGCAAACGTAATCTTCAATATAGAGATGTTATGTGTTTGTTCAGTACATAATACATGTTTTGTTGGAATGCAAAACATCTCTATTATTTCTGTTTATAGCATTACTAGCTCAGTGAAATGCAAGTTTTTTTTGAGTGACAAAGATTTACACTTAACATTTGATGGTTGGTGCATATAGCCAGGAGATTTCATTACATGTTATATGTTTTTTAGGGTTTCATACCCAAAGGGTAAAAATGGGATCATATTACTGAGACTTCACTGTCCATCTGTTTGTCACCAGGCTGTATCTCATGAGACATAATAGCTAGACAGTTCAAATTTTCACAGATGATGTATTTTGATTGCCGCTATAACAACAAATACTAAAAAACAGAATAAAATAAATATTTAAGGGGGCTCCTATACAACAAATGTGATTTTTTTGCTCGTTTTTACATTCCAAAGTTCATTGTTTTTGAGGCTATATGAAACCAATTGGAAATAAATGTAAGAAATAAAAAAAAAAACTAACTAACTAATTAGGCTCAGGGACCCAGAGGGTCTTGGCCTCCGAAACTAGAGCACGCCATCTGTCCCGATTGTGTGCAGCCTCATGCCTTTAAATGTATGAAATTATTGAGGTTTTTTTTCTAATTAAACCATCTACTGGAGATATTTATATTGATTTATTAGTGTGCCACCAGACTAGGGTTGCCATAAGTGTGGGGACTCAGACCGGGACATTTAAAGAAAAACTAGTAAAGGTAGAAAAAAATAAACTTTTATTACAGCAATAGGTACCTAACTTTAAAGGTTTAGTTCTTGCCTAAACACAAAACAACTTTTAACACAGACATTCAATGCCAGCGAGTTTTTTACTTTTTTTTATGGTTTTCTGTTTGTTGGCGCTTTTCGCTATAGTGGTGAAAATGCACATTATCGGCTACGAGTGCAGCGTGTAGCATGTGCTGCCGCTAGGTATATTACTGTTTACCAAGTCCAGCCCTCTATTAAATTACTATGATTTTTAAACCGGGACAATTTGCTTATCGGCCGGGACGCCGGGACACCATGCTTCAAACCGGGACATGTCCCGGCGTACCGGGACGTATGGCAACCCTACACCAGACATTCAATTTCTGCATTAAGTTAGTAGTTTCAGTTGAGGTAGTAAATCTATTGAAACTAGGACCAAAAATTCAAAATCCACCTCGAATTTTACTATCTAAGTTACCCTTTGCTGTACCCTAACTGAATGATATTGATTTTTTTTATTACATACTTTTATATAGTAATTCCAATAAGATAATGATAAGAAGTATCGAATTCAGAATAAGTTTCATACATTATACACAGCATTTTTAAATAAAGCAGCTATCCTTCAGTATTGAAGACAAGCTACATGGGTGCCACATAATAGTATCCATACAACTTAATCAATATTTTTACAAGCCAACCAAAGTACAATACCGCACCACGGCGCAACTCCCTTCAATAAAGCTCTACTTCTTGATTTAGTCGTCTAACACAAAAAAACCAGGGGCTAAAGAAAATGGACGCCACTAGACTAAGAATTTTCCAAACTAATTAAAGAACACTTACAGTTAAGTCCAATGTCTCACTTAACATTTCGGCGTAAACTTCTCTCTTGCCCATCCAGAAGTATTCAGTTGAAATGTCTTTATAACAACCCTCGGCAAAACAACAACGGCAAACGGTAGGGCCGCTCGGCCCCCGCATCCAATCCGAACTTTTACCCTCCATTTCCACCAATTCACAAATATTTTCACATAAAATATAATTACTAATCTATCGCGTACATAACTAACTTAATAGCAAGGCAAAATACTAATCTCATCTAATTAATTTTAATTTTGTAAAACTGCAGCCGAATGCCGACACCATCACCGCAGCGTCCTTCAGCGTGTGTTGCCTTGCCAGAAAATCCAGAAATGGAATCAGACTCACGTAAGAACAAAATAATATTATAACTCTCTTTTTATTGATTACTGCAAATCAGAAAACAAAAAATATAGAGGTTTTCATTAAAATTATTAACACAGCTTATTTAATTTTTGTTTCTTTACGTTTTGACGTACTTATTATAATTATAGTGATAAAACAAAAAAAATTAGACATGGTTTGCAGTTTACGGTCTTACACGGGAAAAATCCTAATTTTTTATTAGCGCCATCTGTTGACGAGTAGCAATAAAACTACTTTTTTTATAAGGCTGTGAATACATATTAGAGCAAAGTAAATAAAGTTTTTATTTTTAATATAGTGAGTAAAAAATATTTGACCTAAACTGAATTTTTTAAATTTCAATTTCAAACCAAGTCTTAAATTCAAACGTTTTTTAATATTTGTTCACTTTCATCTTAATCATGTTAATAAAAATAAATTATTTGCAACAATTTCAACGACACCTCTTGTAGAAACGAAACGCAACCAAGCAAAACAGGTGCAAACGTCAATACGGGACTGAAAAAGTGAAAACCATGAAAAATTAAAAACTACTTGAAACATTAAATTTGTACCAGTTATGACTGCGACGATTCGAAAAGGCCCGGTGTTCGACCCGGGCTTGTGTCGGTGCTGCGGTGCCATAAAGAAATGCCGCCTCTTAAACGTGGAATATGAATTTGAAGGCAAAAAAGAAGTTTACTCAGATATGTTTGTGGATTCGTTTGGTTTGATGGTAGGTGCTGCTTTTCCACTCTTTATAATAATTTAGATATTCTAAGCTAGAACCCGAACCAACTCATCGTCAACCTTCCCTGCTCCTCACAGTGACGACCTGACAAAAGTATTGCTATTGATTTGAATTATTCTTATTGTAGTTAGTCTAGTAACAAAAAGTTCTTAGTAAAATAATAAATAAATATCACGGGACAATTCACACCAATTGACCTAGTCCCAAAGTAAGCAAACCTTGTGTTATGGGTACTAAGGCAATGGATAAACATACTTATATAGATAGATACATACTTAAATACATATTTAACACCCAAGCAAAACCTCTTGTACAAACCTCGATGCCATAAGACTATGTACAGAAGGAATGTCTATAATATGTGCATTGTCATTTATAACCGACTTCCAGATGATTTAAGAACTTGAGAAGGAAACAATTTTAGGCGTTGCCTTACGGACTGGCTTCTGAGCAAATGTTTTTAAAAAAATAAAAAAATAATAAATATCAGGGGACAATTCACACCAATTGACCTAGTCCCCAAGTAAGCTAACAAAGCTTGTGTTATGCGTACTAAGCAACGGATAAACATACTTATATAGATAAATACATACTTAAATACATATTAAACACTCAAGACCCGAGAACAAACATTCGTATTTTTCATACAAATATCTGCCCGACACGGGAATCGAACCCGGGACCTCAAGCTTCGTAGTCAGGTTCTCTAACCACTGGGCCATCTGGTTGTCTGGTCGTCTGGTCGTCTGGTAGTGTTAAAATTTACCTTGAGCAACAACAATGATAATAATGTATAATAATGTGTAATATTAATAAGTAATTTAATATGTTATTTCTCTCTTTCTATTTCTTGGTATACATACAATACAATACAATACAATGACTCCTTATTGTACACCACAAAAAATACAATACAGAAAAACAAGTACATGACAAAAAAGAAATAAGGTAAGCAATGGGTGGCCTTATCGCTTCGAAGCGATCTCTTCCAGGCAACCTTTAAAAAAAGAAAGAAAGAAAGCAAGGAATGCATTACAGCAGGTGGTGCAATATAAAATTTAATAAATAATAATAAAAAACAAACATTTTATTAAAACAACTGAAAACATCTAATAATACACATCATAAAACATACATAAATAAGTGATACACAATATACTTGTAAATAAATGGACACAATAATACAATTTTCAAGCACAGGATAAAAGATAGTGTTGCTTAAGCATAGATTTAAAAATGGGCAAAGATTGAGATACATATTATTCAGTTTACAAATTATTATTTGACATTTAATTAATGAACTAAAACAATTACTTTGCTCACCCGCGACCTTACAATAGTTACGTTTATGCAAGAAATGTGTGTGTTCGTACAGTGTGGAGGTGGAGGAACTGCATGAACGCACATTTCTTGCATAAACGTAACTATTGTAAGGTCGCGGGTGAGCAAAGTAATTGTTTTAGTTCATTAATATGGACCTCCGCAAAGTAACGCCTGATTCAATAAATGACATTTAATTTTTTATTTTTTTTGTTTAATATTATGACATTTTGTAATTTTTATTAATTGTAATAATTCAATTACATTAGATTCGGGTTTGATTCCCGTGTCGGGGCAGATGTTTGTATGAAAAATACGAATGTTTGTTCTCGGGTCTTGGGTGTTTAATATGTATTTAAGTATGTATCTATCTATATAAGTATGTTTATCCGTTGCCTAGTACCCATAACACAAGCTTTGCTTAGCTTACTTTGGGACTGGGTCAATTGGTGTGAATTGTCCCGTGATATTTATTTATTAATTGTAATCATTTGCACGCCTGCATGCAGCCCGAATGCACTGGACATTATGGTTTTAACATCTTATTGACTGTATTCAAGCAAATAAACATTTCTGATTTCTGATTACAAGACCCGAGAAAAAATATTTGTATTTTTAACCCCTTGTATGCTTAAGACACAGATCCAGGCTCAATTTAAGGCATTCTTTTTGTATTTTTTTCTTAATTTGTATGGATTTTTATGAAACAATTTTTTTCACTTCCCGCATACAAGGGGTACAAATATCTTTGAAACTCTCATTCCTGAAAGACCACATTCGCAAAATATCAGATTTTTTTTATATACTACATTACCTATTTTATCACATTTGTAGCTTAGAGATAAACTACAATAACATGGCCCGGCCCTCCAAATTACTATTTTGTTGTCTTATGTCACATCCTAACAAAAGAGTGTGTATGTAGTAGTGTGCTTTTGTTTGATTGCTGTCTCAGCACGCACACATGCGTTGAAAGTTTTGGTGGTGCTTTATAAACACTTTCACAAATACATTGAAGACTTCTTGAATTTTGGAGGGGTGGGCCATGTTATCGTAGTTTATCTCTACCTGATTCTTGTTGCACCACATTACAAAATCAAAGATTACCCGAGGAAGTGATTTTTTGATGGAATATGCTGTTTTGGACATCTGGTATACCTAATGGTAATGTAATATAAATAAATAGGTAATGTAGTATTTGGGAACATGGTATTTTAGGCACCACAATGTAGAATTTTACAGCGTGAGACAAGGCCTTGAATGAATAACAAACCGTTCCAGCTGTCCCATCTGGACGGCTCAGAGTTGGAGCGCCTGATCTGCGCCACGTGCGTGCTGCGACTCCGGGACGCCAGCGCGTTCCGTGTGCAGGTGCTCCGATGCGAGGAGACGCTGCTGCAAGCCAGCATACACGTACACGCGCCTGGCGAACTCGGTATGTGTTTAGGAACATTTGTAACTATCAGGGGCGTAGCTAACGCCGTATCTGACGTATCAATTATACGGGGCCCCCGGGTGGGGGCCCCCGACGTGCGTAAGCAAAAATTAATATAAACTTCCTAGAGTGTATATTTAACTTGAATTGTTTTTAATTTTTTTGGAAAAAGTGACAGATAGATAATTAATTACAGTAAAATTACATAAAGTTTACCACTGACAGATGGTTTGCCTTCATTTCATATTAAACTTTAACGACCTACAAATAGAGCCAATTTTATAATACTGTTACCCACGTTTGCAGACTTTGTAATAGCTACTTTATTTGTATGGTGTTAAAGTTGGAAATGAAATGAAGGCAAGCAATCTGTCAGTGGTAAACTAAAAGTAAACATATTGTAGGAATATTCCTAACTGTTTCAGCTGTTCACCACAACTCAATAACTCAGTTGGAGTACTTAATCTTGAGATATTTATGGCATAGCCAAGCAAGTCCTGTACCATTTCATGTGACTATTAACACATCATCATCATCATCATTTCAGCCTGTTATTGACTATTAAATTAACACAACAAAAAACTGGTTGCCTGTAAAGCCGGTTTACGGACGATACTTTAACGTGACAACGTCATAACAAAACATTCAAAAAACAAAAATGAAACCAGGCGGTCACCCATCCAAGTACTGACCGCGCCCGACTTTGCTTAAACTCGGTGATCGGACGAGAACCGGCCGGTGTTTTTGTCAAATATCTTGAAAACGGTGCATCCTACGGCAAAATCAATGAAATTTTCATCCCCCTCTAATGCCCCGCGCCCCCCTCAAGCCCCCTCGCCACCCCGCAAACCCCTCCCCCGCACCCCGCACCCCCCACCCCCCCACATTGAAAATTACCCGAGCGCTAGTACTAAGATTGTACATGCTGGCGTTTGCTGCTCTCTTGTACATACTGGCCTTCACTGCTCTGTAGGTACATGTACGTTACGTTGCGTCATCCTTTTTCGTGCAAACTACTGGCGTTCATCGATTTGTCACGTCAAAAAATTAAATTACCTCCTGATTTTTACATTTAATTTTACTACTGTAATTTTTTTTTCTATTTTTTTTTTCGAGGCTTTAGTGCACCTGTGTGACTATGCCAGCCTCATTGGGAGACTCAACGGCCAAATTCATCAAACACTGCTCCTGCCACGTCCAGATTCTCTGGCTGCAAAAGAATGTTTGATGAACTTGTATATTTGTACTGCATCTTGCGACACCGGACAACTCAAAATAACATTCACTGCCGCATTGAAAAGGTCTACATCATTTAAATAAGTCTCACGGTTATCCTTGGTCCGTATACTACTACTGTAATTAGAACACATTGAAATAATCGAGAAATGAAATGCTGGGCCAGGAATGGTACTGGGGTCGTCATCCGGGACGCGTGTGAACCATCCATCTGCATATCAAATGTAATCTAAATGTGTGCAGCCATTTTGATGTGAAAGGGTAAGAAACACAAACTCACGCACACACATACCTCCAACTTTCGCATATACAGGGCGTCCCACGGCTATGCCACATGGAGGGGAAGTAGGTACCTTAGGTAAATATTGTAGATAGACAATTTTACTGAAAAGGGACTTCATTTTGATTTTTAAAACAATTTTAACCGCAATCCGCAATCGCGTTATTTTTTGGAATAACCGCTTGTCTGAACCAGGAGTCGACGACACCGATCAAAAGGCTCAATCGAAAGGATTATTTTTTTCCAAGTAACATAGCATCGTAAATAAAAGGAAGACGATGCAATTTAAAAATAATGTGGCATAGCCGTGGGACGCCCTGTATAATATTAGTAGGTAGTACGATAACTACAACTGTTGGTATCTTTTGTTCAGATAACCTGCCACCAGAAGTGAAAGAGGAATCAGATGTGAAGGACGAGAAAGCCCTTGAAGAAGACAGCTGCCTTGAGGATACCGCGGACCCTGACTATGTCGACGACACCAGGGATGATGCTGGTATGAAGTCCTGAACCCTTAATAGGCCCCTTTAATTGGAGCATAGCATACCACAAAGGATATTTTTAAAGCTAGTTGTATTTCCATTTGACATTGGATATTGATGACCAGATGGCCTAGTGGTTAGAGAACCTGACTACGAAGCTTGAGGTCCCGGGTTCGATTCCCGTGTCGGGGCAGATATTTGTATGAAAAATACGAATATTTGTTCTCGGGTCTTGGGTGTTTAATATGTATTTAAGTATGTATCTATCTATATAAGTATGTTTATCCGTTGCCTAGTACCCATAACACAAGCTTTGCTTAGCTTACTTTGGGACTGGGTCAATTGGTGTGAATTGTCCCGTGATATTTATTTATTTTATTTTTATTTATTGTAACTTATCACTAAAACAATAAGGTTGAATTTCCAAGTCAATGCATGTGGTCGCTAAATCGCCTCTACCTTATTAAGGGTTCAGAGTCGATTATTTTTTATATAACTACTTATTTACAGAAAGATTTACTAAAATCTAAACCTAAGCTGGTTTGACCTGCCTGTCAAGCAGAGGGTCGTGGGTCGCACCTCTTGACTTTTTCGGGATTTATGTGCGAAATTTATACTTCTAATTTACCAAGAGCTTTATGGGAAAGGAAACGTCTCGAGGAAACCTGCACACACCTGAGAAGAAATTCAATGGTATGTGTGAAGTTCCCAATCGGCACTGGACCCGCGTGGGAACTAAACTGGTATTCTTCGCAGACGAAGTCGCGAGCAACAGCTAGTTCTCAATAAATAAATTAAGGTGTCGTCGGTTTTATTGTTGTTTGTAAAAGGGCAGAACTCATCTTCAGAGTTGGCACCACAACCGTACGCTATGCTACCAAATGTTATGTTGTTTGAGTTTAACATTTGGTAGCATAGCGTACGGTTGTGGTGCCAACTCTGAAAATGAGCTCTGGTTGAGTTCGAAACGCGTCAGTGTAGTTTGGTGGTGGTGATGATTGGGTTTGTGTGATTTGTGTGTGTTCGTACAGTGTTTAGGTGGAGGAACTGCATGAACACGCATTTCTTGCATAAACGTAACTATTGTAAGGTCGCGGGTGAGCAAAGTAATTATCCCGTACTAAATACAAACTGAAATATAGATGCACAGAAAAAACCCCAGAAAAAAGACCAATGCTGGGAATCGAACCCAGGTCCTCAGCATTCCGTGCCGCGTGCCATACCCCTACACCACCACTGGTCTAGAGATTAGACACGAATCTTTCCTATACATCATACATTTCAATCTGCTAAATCATCACCTTATGCAGTGACAAGTGATCATAGCTAACTTGTTTAAAGTTGCACAGTAGCGCCATCTCTTGTCCAGGTGAGCGGTTAGTTCCGAAGGAGTGTTAAAATCTCTCGATGAGGGTGTAACATAGATGTGCGCTTGTCACTGCATAAGGTGATGATTTAGCAGATTGAAATGTATGATGTATAGGAAAGATTCGTGTCTAATCTCTAGACCAGTGGTGGTGTAGGGGTATGGCACGCGGCACGGAATGCTGAGGACCTGGGTTCGATTCCCAGCATTGGTCTTTTTTCTGGGGTTTTTTCTGTGCATCTATATTTCAGTTTGTATTTAGTACGGGATATGTGTTTTCACGGGATGACCGTAAAAGTAATAAAAAAATGAAGTTGAAAAAATAAGTACAAAAAAAGATACTTCATAGCTAACTTAGCAAAGTAATTGTTTCAGTTCATTAATATGGACCTCCGCAAAGTAACGCCTGATTCAATAAATTGTTGTCTCAATAAACGACCGCTTTCGCCTAGTTGGTAGTGACCCTGCCTACGAAGCAAGAGGTCCTGGGTTCGAATCCCGGTAAGGGCATTTATTTGTGTGATGAACACGTGTGTTTGTTCCTGAGTTATGGATGTTTTCTATGTATTTAAGTATTTATTTATCTATAAGTATGTTTATCGTCGTCTAGTACCCATAGTACAAGCTTTGCTTAATTTGGGACTAGGTCGATTTGTGTGAGATTGTCCCCTAATATATATATTTTTTTTATTGTATAAATTTGTTTTTAGACACAGAAATCGAAGAGAAACCGAAGAAAGAGAAGAAAGTGAAGGCGGGCGTGAAGCGCCGCCGCGCGAAGAGCCAACACAAGCGCGACGTTTTGGGCCGCATCCACGCCACCAGGGACAGGCTCAAGCAAATGGAGGACTATGGCAAGTTACGATTTACTGTTAGAGATAGGTTACCTATCAAAATTTAGAATTATTTTTTTCCGAATATTTCAAATTCCGAATGCTTCATCTACACTAATATTATAAAGAGGAAAGATTTGTACCTATGTTTGTATGTTTGTAATGAATAGGCTCAAAAAGTACTGGGCCGATTTAAAAAATTCTTTCACTAATAGAATGCTGCATTCTTCCAATTTGACATAGGCTACATTTCATTTTGAAAAAAATTAGGGATCCTTGGTAAAATTTGAACAATGTAACCGAAGGTGTAGAAAAATGAGTCTTAAAATGTCTTTCGTCGAATGCGCTGCCGAAACTATTAGCGATAGAACAAAATAATGTACAACAATATTGAAGAACATCATAATGTCTACAAAAAACTCCGCGGTAGCATATGTCCAACTATTGTAGTTATGCCACTACAACAACTTTTTTCATTTTAAATATTAATGAAAATGCTAACCAAATTCAAACCATGCTATTTATGTGTTTATATTAATCCTTATCCAAATAAATTATTTAATGGTAAAGACCATTTAACTACCTATAAAATAGTTTTTAAATTATTTAAATTGGACTTTCCATTCAAAAGATATTACGAATTAAAAAATTCAAACAGTAAACAAAACCGCCATAGCGCCGTGGCCGTTGTTTGCGATGCAGTCTGAAAAGCGCGCCGGGCATCGCGGCGGGCGGGGTGGAGGGGGCACTGAAATACAGGAGTGGGGCGTGCACGTCTGTAATAATTAATAAATAATAAATAATAATTTTTTAATAAATAAAAATATTTGTGAAAAAAAGTGTTTTATATCCAAATTTCCAAAAATAAATAATTGTCTACCCCGTGCGAAGCCGGGACGGGCTGCTAGTTTAAAATAAATAAATAAATAAATATCACGGTACAATTCACACCAATTGACCTAGTCCCAAAGTAAGCTAGGCAAAGCTTGTGTTATGGGTACTAGGCAACGGATAAACATACTTATATAGATAGATACATACTTAAATACATATTAAACACCCAAGACCCAAGAACAAACATTCGTATTTTTCATACAAATATCTGCCCCGACACGGAAATCGAACCCGGGACCTCAGGCTTCATAGTCAGGGTCTCTAACCACTAGGCCATCTGGTCGTCAAAATTTATCCAGAAAATTTTATTTCCGAAGGTTTAGAATCCCGAAAACTTAATTTATCCTAAAGCATTTTTTTCTGAAACTGTAAATATTTCAGGATTTTTATAAAACAACCCTAACCTAACCTAAAGGGTTCTACACGATGGTCCTGAAATAAATCCTGAAATATTTACAGTTTCAGACAAAAATGCTTTCGGACAAATGAAGTTTTCGGGATTCTAAACCTTCAGAAATAAAATTTTCTAAACATCGATAGGATCCCTTAGAGATAAGATAATCTACGATAACATGGCCCGCCCCTCCACAATTCCAGAAGTCTTCAATGCATTGTGAAAGTATTTATAAAGCACACCAAAACTATCAACGCATGTGTGCGTGTTGAGACAGCCGTCAAACAAAAGCAGATACAGTAAAATTACATAAAGTTTACCACTGACAGATGGTTTGCCTTCATTTCATATTCAACTTTAACGACCTACAAATAAAGCCAATTTTAGAATACAGTTACCCTCTTTGCAGATTTTGTAATAACTACTTTATCTGTATGGTGTTAAAGTTGGAAATGGAATGAAGGCAAGCAATCTGTCAGTGGTAAACTAAAAGTAAACGTATTGTACTACTACTTAAATAAAAATTATTTCGTAAATATTTGTGACTAAACACATTGAAATAGTAATGTGGAGGGCGGGCCATGTTATCGTAGTTTATCTCTAACTAGCCTTCCGTCCGCAGCTTCACTCGCAATAAATTAATTTTCCCGTGGGAAAAGGTATTTTCCCGCGGTAAAAAGTAGCCTATGTTACTCAGTGATAAGATAAAGATAATGTAGCTTTATAACGGCAAAAGAATCGCACTGCGCTGCACTGTGTGTGCGCGTTTGTCAGCCGCCGTGACGTGTGACTCCAAGAAGAAGGGCTACGGATTAGCCCGAAACAGTCGAGTTAAACTCGTTTTAAGACGTGAGTGATCCGTTTATTTTCACTATGAGTGAGTCTTACGGTAGTTTCATGTTTAAACTAACCACATGTCGTTTGTGCCAGGAAAATCGCTAGGTATAGTCATCATCATCAATACATTAAGTCATAATTTTATGAGTTGAAATCGGGTTTTGTTCCGCGTACCTTGATTTCTTGATTTTAACTCATAAAATTAGTAATGACCGCGGTAGTCTAAAATATTGTGACATAAGTCATATATCTTCAGAATCCGTGAAACTGTTTTAGTGAATCCATCCATACAAACTTTTGCATAAGTATATGATAGTAGTTAGATTAGTAAAATATTCTGATTGTTACCCACAGATATCCAGCCGTCCTACGAGAAACCAAAGCGAGTTGCCGACTCAGACCTAAAAGTATACAGCAACTGCGTGACCCTCGTCGAAAACTCATACGTTTGCCCCTTCGACACTTCCTTCAGCGATTACTTCTGCGTCTATTGCCGACAAGTCTTCACAGACCCAAGCAAACTAAGAGAGCATACTTTAACCCACGACCCTATAGCATACAAGGACATAGTGACAGCCGTAAAGAAGCTACCACAGATCGACGTGCAACGAATAGACTGCAGACTTTGCCCGATGAAAATAGACAACTTAGCAACATTCAAAGAACACATCATCAACGTACACCAAAAACATTACCAGCCAAACCCTAGCGACTTTTTAGTTTACAAATTAACGATAACCAATTTAACGTGCACGGAATGCGGTGTGTCTTTTGGTTTTTTTCACGCTTTGCGAAAGCATATGGCGGAGCATTTCGGGACTTGCATATGCGATGTATGCGGAGCGCATTATTTCGAAGAACGCATGCTGATTTTGCATCAGAAGACTCATCAGCGTATCGAGGAGAACTTTCCCTGTAAGGATTGCGGGAAAAACTTCAAGTCTAAACATAGCAGGTATTTGCACGAAGCCAGAACGCATAAGAAGGAGCCCGCTTACCAATGTGTGAAATGCGATGCGGTGTTGTTCTCATATACTCTAAGATATCGGCATATGATTGAAGTTCATGGTGAAGAAAGGCTTTTTCCGTGTGAGCATTGCGATAGGGCTTATGACAGTAGGAAATCTCTTAGAGAGCACAATAGAAGGGCGCATTTAAAGATATTCAAACACCAATGTGATTTGTGTGACAAGAGATTCTATTTGCCGTCTAGGTTAAAGGAACATATGGCTACTCATACGGGTGAGAGGAACTATCGATGTGAATACTGTGGAAAGAGTTATCCGAGGCTCAGAGGTTTGAAGGTACATATGCAGAGTCACATTACAGAGAAGAAGTTTCGGTGTGTGATGTGCAATGCATCGTTCACGCAAAATGTCAATTTGAAGAATCATATGAAAAGGCAGCATCAGAGTTTGGAGATGGAAGAGTTCCAGGATTAAAATTTCGCCAAGCCTAGTTAAACGTAAAGTGAATTTGAACCTTATGTCATTGCGTGAAGATCACTTTGATTTTGTACTTCGTGACGCATATATCCGTCGTTGGCGTTGAAGAGATTAGTAATAGTGTGAAAATGACTGTAGAACTGACTTTACCCGCAGTTTCGCACGCGTAAATCTTAAAATCCATACATATAAAAAAAACGTCTTGACTGGACTGACGCACTCATCACATCAACGCCCAGCCCAAACAATTGACCCTAAAAACCTAAAATTTTGCATAAACGTTGCTTTTATGATGTGAACAAGGAATAAGGATGGATTGTTGAAATTCCCGCGGGATAGAAAACGGGATTTGACTATATATTTTATCTGTGCGCGGACGAATTACTAATTTCTCTTAATTTGGCCTACATGTAAGTGATAATAACAGTAAAATAAACCGGTCAAGAGCATGTCGGACCATGCTCAGTGTAGGGTTCCGTAGTTCCCTATTGTTTGGGCGTACATTGTCCGCACCCATTTCAAATTCTACCTAAATATTAATCTCAGTATTGTTCTCTGTAAATAGCGTACTAAGTAATTTATTTTAAATAAATGTTAGTAAATTTAAGGACGATTAAATGAAGAGGACTGTCAATGTCCATACGACGTCGCCTCCTTTAAAATAATAAACCCGCAGGCTAATTGTCTAACTCCTTCGAAATCGTCATCGCGTTCATTTTGACAGTTCTTGTATGGGCTGACAATTGGTATCGGGAACAGCCAGCTGTCACAGCCATACAAAAACTGTCATTTCAATCCGATGCCGAGTGTCAAAAAAGTTACACAATTACCCTGCTGCTGTAGATACAAAAATACAAAAAAAAAATACAAAATAATTTATTTGACAAAAAACAACATTTTACATAACATCGATATCCATCAGACACCAAACTAGGCTAAGCCTGTATTTTGGTCATCTGCGAGTGCGGTTAACAAAACAATTAAATATTATGATTTTATCTTAAAAATATGAATATATATATTTGTTATAGTACATGAAAAACGAGCAATTACATGTGTGTGTGTATTTGTGTGTGTGTGTGTGTGTGTGTGTGTGTGTGTGTGTGTGTGTGTGTGTGCGTGTGAGAGTGTGCATTGCTTTTGATTACGGGTTGGGATCGTTTCGCTATAGAGAGGTCTCCATGCAATTCATTTTGTATGTTACCAGACCTCTGCTTAACACAAGCGCCATTTCTATTTAGTTTCTTCATTGAGTTCATAGATAGCGCTATTGTGTTAAGCAGAGGTCAAAATGCCATACGAAATGAATGGTACAGACTTAGATTATTTATACACTAGATAGAGCTTAGGCGGCATGAAAACGTCCCGAAAAATATGCTGTTGGCTTATATGTCAGTTGTCCCCCTTCAGTCTGAATGACGTAACGTGATATTATTATGAAGCTGTCAAATGGGTTTTTGGACGTTTTCTATGCCAGTGTTTGCTACTGACACTCTATACACCGTGAAATTTTAGTGGTTGTTTTCCCGAAACGAGGTGATTTAGTATCGATTGTACAATCGATTTATAATTACTATTTTGACTAGATTCAAAAATCCAATTGTGAAAAACGAAAGTCGAAAATGACCGCAAACCAATAGTAACGCTTCGTTGGTACCTAACCTATCGTACGATCGTACGCTACTTGTACCAACGAAGCGTTACTATTGGTTCGCGGTCATTTTCGACTTTCGTTTTTCACAATTGGATTTTTGACTCTAGTCAAAATAGTAATTATAAATCGATTGTACAAACGAAACTAAATCACCTCGTTTCGGGAAAACAACCACTGAATTTTCACGGTGTATAAGTATGTTTATCGTCGTCTAGTACCCATAGTACAAGCTTTGCTTAGTTTGGGACTAGGTCGATTTGTGTTAGATTGTCCCCTAATATTTCTTTATTATTTATTCCTAATAGCAAATTTCCATTCGCATTTTTTCCCAAATGCTTTTTGCTCGCCATAGTTTTTTAGTGAAGTTTATTTTCACAGAAGCGTTTTTTTTTTTTTTTTTTTTCAATTTAAGTTGACACAGGAACAGTGTCGATGGAGTTCCGCTTACGCGGAGCTCCTTCTGTGTACTTTTGTTCCTTCGGGCTGATGCAAACTCAACATAACCTAAACCTAACCTACTAGTGATAAAGATAAAACACATAACCCTTCCTTCTTCGCAGTCGGGTAAGAAAGCATTTGGGAAAAATGTGAATGGAAATTTTGCTACTAGGAAAATAAATAACGATTTTGGTAAATTGATCTAATCAGTCCTCTATAGCGAAAGGATCTACAGCAGGTTTATTACTTCAAAGGAAAGCGACTTTATAAACGCGGTGTTGTATAAAGGCCACAACAAACCGGGAGCGCGGGGCGCCGACGGAGCGTGCTCAGCGCGCTCTATAACACTGAATTAAATATACGGTGACACACCGGCAGCAGGAGTATGTTTACCTCGGGCAAACTATGCAATTGGGTAAAAACAACTTCGAGAAAGAGGTAACAGAAGAATGCAGCTGGGATGGGCAGCATATGGGAAACTGCGTCAAGTCTTCACGTCGCCAATTCCACAGAGTCTAAAGACGAAAGTCTTCAATCAGTGCGTCCTACCCGTCATGACCAGAGATCGGACAAATGAGCGTCATTGCTCGCAATAATGTGGACATGACTCCAAAGTTATTTAAATAATTAATCATTTAATTAATTTCTTACTTGAGTCCTAACGTAATGAGCATGACTTATAAATTAAATAAATAAATATTTTTGAGTAGTCAATAAATAACACAAAGAATTCTTATAATGTTGATTTATTAAAGAATTTTTCCAGTAAAAAAATTGCCATTATTTAATTTATTATTGGTTCCCATATAGGTAATTTGGTGAATATCAATGTCAAAACTTTTTTTAGGAAAAATTTAATTCACGGATATTAAATTTTATATTTATAGATCGTATATATTACTAGAAAACTTCTTTATTATAAAGAAAAACGAAAACGACAACAACTGCTATTGCCATAGTACGTATATGTAAATTATTATTGCCGGGAATTCAAAACTAATTTCAAGAAATAATTAATTAATTAATTTAGGAGGCATGTCCACATACATTATTGCGAGCAATGACGCTAATTTGTCCGATCTCTGGTCATGACATACGGTGCCGAAACATGGACACTCGCTGTAGGGCTGGTCCACAAATTTAAAGTTGCTCAACGTGCTATGGAAAGGGCTATGCTCGGAGTTTCTCTAAAAGATCGAATTCGTAACGAAGTGATCCGACAGAGAACCAAAGTTATCGACATAGCCCACCGCATTAGCACGCTAAAGTGGCAATGGGCAGGCCATATAACCCGAAGAACCGATAACCGTTGGGGTAGACGAGTTCTTGAGTGGAGACCACGGATTGGCAAACGTAGCGTGGGACGTCCTCAGACTCGGTGGAGCGGTGATCTTCGCAAGGCGGCTGGCAACAGCTGGTTGAGAGTGGCCGAGGATCGTGCTCAGTGGCGTGCCCTGGGAGAGGCCTATGTCCAGCAGTGGACGAACATAGGCTGATGATGATGATGATGATGACACCGGCAGCGCGGCACACCGTATTTGATTCCGGCCCGCGCTCCCGGTTTGTTGTGGCCTTTAGAGTCATTGTATTGTTTTATACCTGGTTTACACTCTCGCCTCGTGCTTCGTCTCGTGTCTCGGCTTGGCGTCGTGAGCGTTGCGAAGTACGAGACTAGGCGTGAGGCGAGCCGCGAGCGTCTATTCACACTCCCGCCTCGTTGCTTGTCTCGCAGTTCGTCTCGCCACTCGTACGCGAGTGTAAATGAGCTTTTACTGACGTTAACAGAATTCTTAATTTTAACGTTCTGGATAAATTTAATCAATTATTTATTTTTATCTGTAGTATATGTAATGTAGATCGAATTAATTAAATATATGCTGAAATAAATCTATTTACTATTTCCTGTAGTTTCATTTACAATTAAGAGGCTGACAACACCTAATTTTGTTGAAATTGATGTCATTTAAACAGTTTTTTAAGAAAAACTGTTTGTTCTAGCACATCAAAAAAATGATATGTTAATATTCATCATATTTCAAAGACCGTGGACGGACTCGATACATAATTGGAAGAAATCGGCTCGATAGAAAATAATTGCAAAGATAGGTCTTAAAATCATCATTAAACGGTTCTATGCTTCAATCAACAATACAAGTTGTATTGTTGATCGAAGGTGCTATGTCTTTAGTTTTTTGGCGTATGCGTCTGCAATTAAAAACATGAAGTCAACATATTCATACCTAAACCACTAACGAGTCATATTTCACAAATAATCCAGTTTTTTTTTAATTCAATATTTGCCCGACAAATTTCAATATACCCGGCTGCCCAGTAATAGTGGCATCTCGTTTACTCTGATACAAATAGACAGTGTGCGCCGACGTTGGTGTTGACAGCGTCTTAATGTTATCTATTATTGTCTTATTGTTGGTTGGACTAGCCATTAGGGGGTTATTGCCATAGTCGCCACGCTTGGCAGTGGCAATGGGCAGGGCACATCGCCGACATCGCTCGTAGAACTGATGGCCGATGGGGCAAAAAGGTTCTCGAGTGGCGTCCACGGATCGGAAGACGCAGTGTAGGTAGGCCTCCAACAAGGAGCGACGACCTGGGGCCTGTTGCATAACAAAGTAGGTACAACTAATATTACAAGCGGAACTCTCGCTTCAGTTATACTACGATAACGCACACAGCAGGCGGTCAAAGCGTGCGCAGACAGAGCGGTCTGGAGTTCCGAGTTCTGCGTTCTGACCGCTCGAGAGTTCCAACCCACACAAGAGGCGGTCAAATTCTTGCGTTCCATGTTTTTGTATGTGCAACATGTCGCTATATAGAAAATTCATCTTTCGAAGAAGATGCATTGATTTTGTGGAACCTAGAAACTTCTAAAAAAGTAGAAAATATTGGGTGCACCTAATTAACACGACACGAGAAGAATCCCTTTCTTACCTTAGGCACTACTGCTTGGCACTACCAGTAGTGTCATGGGAAATTTTACTTTTCCATGACACTACCGGTAGTGCCACGGGTAAAAAAGAATTTCCTGTGACACTACAGTGGCCTTAGTAGTGTCACGGGAAAATTCATTTCCCTTAATTGTCTTCATACCCATATCGCAACAACAGTCGTAACTGCAATGCAAACTACTTAGAGCTTGTTCTAATTCGTCGGCCATTCTCCGGAGGCGAAATTTTGCTTGTCCGAGACGAAAATCCCATAAAAATGAAATAATAATAATGTGAGCTATTTTTTTAAAGATAATTTACGCTCGTTCCCATTATGTGCACTTAAATACAATTCTCATTTATTTATAGTTTGGTAGGAATAATTTTTCAAACCTCGTTCTCCTAAGTGCCGACTTGTCCGCGCGCTTTCTTAGCTTACAAAACTATTTTTAATTAATTTTTAGAAGAGATTAATGACATTCTATTTCACTTTTTGAATAGGTGAATATATTATTTACAATATATTAAAAAACGGATCCACTGAAGCCAGTCTTTCAGTACAAAAACAATAATAAAGTACATGTCCGGCGTCAAAGACTAATTGCCAATACCGTTCATATTCGTGAGCGTCCTTCCCTAACCGACGATATTTGGCACGTCACTATAGCTCGAGACGCGAGCCCTAAGTCTCGCTGCAACGCTTGACGAGCGCGGACGTGCGTTGCAGCCGTATTTATGCCGAGAATCCACATAAGTATCTAATTGCCCTGACTTTGGTTTTCAAATTTTCTAATTGCCCCCATCTCAATTTTTGGCTTATTTGTGAAGGTTAGCGTATTGTAGTATTTTACACGAATGCACTATTTTGGCCTTAATGATTTGAGATATATCTTTCTTGGCAATATTTTTGTTTTAACAGTTTTTTTTTAATGAAAATAGGTTTCTCCCTAATTACTACGTCTCTAGTTGCCACGTATATTTCTAATTGCCAGTATCTTTATGTTCTATCTTACTACATAAAGAGCAATGTCCTGCTGTTACAATTTGTATCTGTATGTAGGTATGTGAGAACTACATTGGTCACCTATTTTGAAGTGGTTAATGATAATAATAAAAAAAAATATTATGAGACCATTGCCATCAATTGACCTAGTCTCAATCTAAGCAAAGCTTGTCCTATGGTTATAAAAATGATGTACGTAAACGGCCATTGAATAGTTTATATACCTATAGGTCAGATAATATCAAAAATTCACAAGAACATCCGTGCAAGTGTTTATTAACAATTAATATCAAAACGAATTTCCTACTTGAACATTAGTGTATCGGAGTTATACAATTTCGACGTTTTACCGCTTCAACGTGAATAATAGTGTAAACTTTACACTGTAAGCATGTTTGAAATAATATTATAAATATTTTTCACAAGAATGAAATAATAATTTGTATTTTTTACACGTATTCACAAAGTTAAAATTTGATTTGAGGCATATAATTGTTATCTTATTTATATTCTTTATTTTCTTCATACATTGATTTGAACTTAATCCGTCAGATGAAAAGCTATTACAGTTTTTCCGTTTTTTTTTCCTGTAAATTTGATGTACCATCAGCCAAATAAGTGGTCTATCAATTTTTAAACAAGTTCCTATCAAATGAATATGTCGCTACAGTCGAACTTTCAAGTTGGCAGACATATCTTTTGGCATTGTTGTTTTATGACATCCAAACGATTATCAACTTTAGGGTGGTAGACCACATATTTGGCTGATGGTACATATTACACGTTTATTCGCGGGGACCGTCGTTTTAATAATCATCAAGTCGTAGGTAAAAAAAGTGAGTAAAGTGGATAAATTTATTTGTATGCTTAATGTGCTATAATATATAATTGATAAATGTGTGTTATTACATGCTTATTGTTTTCAGAATGGGGAAACCAAAAAAAAAACTAAGATATGATATTCTGCTGCGCAGAAGGCTGGCTGAAAGATAAAAACAGGAACGCATCAAAAATGATCCTGTGCTGTACGGTGGGGCAAAATGTAAAGAAAAATACCGTACAAGAAAACAAGAAAAACAAATATTACCTAGTGTAATGACCGAAATTGTTAACTAACATATAATAGATAAGTGTGTAAACTAAAATAAAATGCAACCAAAGAAAATGAATCCTAAAAATACAGAGTTATTTGTAATTCACTGACATCCTGTTAACCCTGAATTCCTATCACTCAAACAAATGTTTTTTGTTTTACGGCTTTTTAAAATGAAGCACTTTTTTCCCATACAAATACACAGAGTATCGTAAAAATAAGAGGTAATCTCAAATTTTCAAAACTTTATTACACCAAAAATATTAAGTTATGACAAAAGCCGTAAAACAAAAAACATTTGTTTAAGTGGTAGGAGTTTAGGGTTAAAAGGATGCTAGTGAATTACAAATAACCCTGTATTTGTTACCTTTTTTTAATGTTTTTAGTCGTTGTTCCCACATTTACTTAACAAAAAAAAACTAAAGCGCTATTTTTTATTTGTCAGTGTTTAATGAATATTTAATTATATTTGTTGTTAATTTAACTATTAAATGGCTTCATACATTTATTATATACGATACTGACTAAGAAAAATGCATATTTCTAATTGCCCCAACCCGAAAGAATTTCAATATTCTAATTGCCCTGACCCTATGATTTTTAAACCTCAATAGCACAAAAACCGCTACTACGATTATAGTGCCACAGCGATAAAATGGCTTCTATGTACGTAAAGATTTCATATTCAGTCATAAATAGTTCAAAAAGCAATGTATAAAAAGGGTCAGGGTAATTAGACGAAGAACACCAAACCGAAGAATGGCCGTATCGTCTATTCGTATCAACGGAGAATTATCGGTTGGTGACACGTTGGAAAAATTGAGATAGATTTTCAGCGTGTAAATACGCAACAGTATGAAAAAAAGTAAAAAAAGTAAGCTTAATACTTAATAGAAGATAAGTCACTTTCGTTTTCATTAAATTTCTTTAAAGTTCACAGACGAATATTTAAATCCAAATTCACTGGATGGCTGGTAGTGCCACGGGTAATTAAGTAGATCACGGGTAATTTTGTTGTATGCGTCCAATGAGCCAATCAGAGTAGTTTAGTAGTTTAGAGTACTAAATATTGTACGCCCGGAATGGGTAAGCTGTTGGAACTATTATTTTTATGTAACAACAATTGTACACAGTTTTCTGACAATAAATTATTATTTATTATTTATTTATTTAGAGAAGTAGCGTCATGGGAAAACAAAATTTTCCATGACACTACTGGTAGTGCCAAGCAGTAGTGCCTAAGGTAAGAAAGGGAAGAACCTTTTCCCTTGACGCAGCCATTTCAAGCCAAGTTTCTGCTTTTTTGTCACGATTTTTGTAGTTTACATGACTTAAATCTTACACTAAGTATGTACTTGACATAAACTTACACAATTTAGGTGTTACAGACAGCCCCCTATGCAGAGCGTGCATGGAGGCAGAAGAAACGGCCTCACACATCCTGCTGGAGTGCGTTAGTGTGGCGAGCTACAGGGCACTACACCTCGGGACACCGAGGTCGCTCCAGGAAGTCGTCGGCAACGTGAAGGGTCTGCTAGGCTTCCTTAAGGAGTTGGGCTGGCACGAACAGTGCCTACAGCCAGTTACGCAAAATAGCCGCATAGAGACGTCAAGTTGCGGAAAATAGCCCGTTAATACCATAATACCAACTTCAGACATCGCGGTGAACGCGGCGTTCTCTGTCTCGGCGGCAAAAAAACTCTAGAACGCGGCGTTCTGCTTTGTCCGCCGCGGTCTGACCGTCTGCTGTGTGCGCTATCGTAAGGGACTCAGTACATTCGAAAGAACGCAGAACTCAGAACTCCAGACGGCTCTCTGTCTGTGCGCGCTCTAACATATAGGATACTTTTTCATCCCGGAAAATCGCATAGTTCTGCGGGACAGCGGTGAACTGATTCTTCGCAGACGGAGTCGCGGGCAACAGCTAGTAAATAATAAAACGACGATTATTTTACACATTGTATTTATTCTTCAGTGTTAATACTTACATAATAGAACATCACATTAATCATTAGAATCCATCTTTCTAATAATATTTAAAACTGTACAATATCATGAATTATTATTATTATTAACTATTATAAGTACACAGTCGCGAAATGAAAAAGTTCGTTTATTTTCAAGTGCTTTAACACTTTGCATGCACATGAATCCTTTCTAAACTATATAAAACAATAAAAAAACGGCCAAGTGCGAGTCGGACTCGCGCACGAAGTGTTCCGTACCATTGTCTAAAAAAAACTGCAAAAAAATCACGTTTGTTGTATGGGATCCCCCCTTAAATATTTGTTTTATTTTAATTTAATTATTTATTTTTAATGTGAATATATAACTCAATCACTCTCTATGTGAATATTTCAAGCGTCTACCTGTTGCTGTTATCAATATCGAGCAAAAACGAACAAAAATATCACGTTTGTTGTATAGGAGCCCCAATAAATATTTATTTTATTCTGTTTTTTAGTATTTGTTGTTATAGCGGCAACCGAAATACATAATCTGTAAAAAATTTCAACTGTCTATCTATCACGGTTCATGAGATACAGCCTGGTGACAGACGGACAGCGAAGTCTCAGTGTAATACGGTCCCGTTTTTACCCTTTGGGCACGGAACCCTAAAAACGATCCTGCCTATCTCTCAAAGGGCCGGCAACGCACCTGTGACACCCTTAACCTTTTCAACGCCAACAACACATATAGGTGTCACAAAGTACAGTGTCAGTGATCTTGACACAATGACATAAGATTCAATGTTGCGTGGGCGGCGGTGATTGCTTCCAATCGGGTGACCCTCATGCACGTTTTCCCTATTCATATAAAAAAAACCGCTTACGATGGTTAAAACTAAATATACAACTCTCAATACTATTGCAATTTCTTGCGATTTTTTGACGTCAACAACTTCTTTACAAGCAAGTCGACTAGATGAATCTATTCATTCCGAGACCGTACCTATGTATTTCTAAATTTCTATGTATAATCGATTCCTATTTACTTTATCATATTCTTAATCATAAGTATACAAGGTTCAAATTAATCCGTAATATTTCACCAGACGATTGTAAAGTTTAGTGATTTTCACTCATAACTATTACTCTAAACGGGACTTATCAGTCACCCTATTATTATCAATTTATCGGGAATATAATGACTCTCATAAAATTTTAAGTCATAATGTATCATTAGTCATAATCAACGTTAGTCATACAGTGATTTATTTCTGAAACAATTTATTTTTCGGAATTGTTATAAAACAAACCTTTTTTTTTACGGTGGGAAAATGCATTAGGTACGCATACGACCGAGCCGTGGGTACGGCGCGGAAGTTATGTGGGACTCGCCTTCCCTAGTGGAAGGAGGGTATGTATTACAATACCGAAGTACGAAAGACCAAATCTATTAAAACATCGAATGGGTCAAAAGACCGACATGATTTTTTTCTGAAACCGTATACTTCTCAGAATTTATTAAAACGGCATCATACAGAACCCATTAGGTTAGGTTAGGTTTGTTTTACAACAAACTTTAACGGTTTCAGAAAAAAATCGTGTCGGTCTTTTGACCCATTCGATGTTTTAATACATTCGGTCTTTCGTACTTCGGTATTGTAATACATACCCGGTAGGAGGGGGGGGGGGTATACCCACTAAAAAACCCATCGGTATTCCCTCTCTTGCCATTTGCGCCCGGTCCCGATGTCCCGATCGAGGCGGGAGACTGCCCATTTTGGGAAATCCCCGCCTCGCCCGCCCACCGCACGGGCCAGAGGCCCGCGGGGCGCTTTGGAGACCCTGAAGCGGATATAAAGGTGGTCCGACAGGGTCTCCAGCTCCTCCAGGACGCGCCACTGGCTCACACGAGCACCGACAGCAGGGGTTGTGAACGTGAGGTCCACAATTGTCCCCCCCCCCCCCCACCGCTGCCGGACGCATGTGTTGACGCGTCCTACGTTTTGCAGGACCAGGCCGGTCATGGCGGCCCAGTCCCGCAGAAGCGCTCCTCCGTGGTATGTGATAGGGGACCCCCACGCCGTGCACTTGGCGTTGAAGTCTCCCATCAGGACCACTTGAGCCAGCGATGCTCTTTGCACTACCGGCTCCAGGCCCCCCAGGAACCTCTCAAAATCTAAGAGAGGCCTGTTGGGGGAGAAGTAGACTCCGATGACGACTACTTCTCCCCAATTTGCCGCCGCGTATCCAGCGCCCCTCTCTCTCAGTGAGAGGCGCTGCTGCCCGGCAGCCGGCACCACCACGCCCACCGAGCCCTCCGTGTCCCCAACCCAGTTTTGCTGGGGAGAGACGAAATAGGGCTCGGCGACGACCGCCACGTCGATGCGCCACTCGGCTAGGACCTGCATGAGCAGGTCCTGTGCACGAACCGAGTGGTTGGCATTCACTTGGAGGAGCTCAAAATGCAGGTGTGCTGGCATTAAGACACCTGCATTAAGGGCTCCTCAATGGCCAGCTGGCCGCCTCGTTTGGTTGGGGCCCGGGTCAAAGGGACCTTACCCTTGGGCGCCGCCGCACAGGCCGCCGTCAGATGGCCCTCCTCGCCGCAGCGGAAACACTTGGTGCCGTGCTCGGCCGTTGACGGGCACAGGGCCCTGGTGTGGCCCAGCGCCATGCACTGATAACAGCGCATGGGCAGGGCCTCCACCGGCGCGACGGTGGCCAGGCACCAGCCAATGGGCACCTTCCCTACAGTGGCTGCAGCCTTCGCCACCACTGCGGGGCAGCGGACGATGACGGAGCACTGCCCCCATTGGCTGGCTCTGATTGCCTCTACCTTGATATCGGTAAGGGCGCAGCCTCCCTTGCTGGCCATAACAGAGGCGATCTCTTCCTGGCTCACCGATTTGTCGAGGCCAGACAGCCTCAACTCGGCGAATTTGGTGGGCCGGGTCACCTCCGCCAGGTCGCCGATGGCCTGTCGGAGCATCTCGGCAAGGCGGTCGGCACTGGCGCCTGGCTCGTCGCCGCCAACCTCAAACATTTTGGAGCCGGTCATGGTCGTCTTGATCTTGACCGACTCCACGTCGGCTTCTGACAGGCGGATGGAAGCTCTGGCTTTCGCCATCACCTCCGCGTAGGTGGCCTGCGCTTCCACTTTCAGGGTCATCACGACGGCGGCCGTGCGCGGGACCTGAATTTTGGCCGCTCTCGGTGCGGGCCTTTGGGGAGGGGTTTGGGGTTGGGATTGGGGTTTCCCCTTCCCGCCCTTGGCCTTGCGGCCCACCACCCTGGTCCAGGGCGTTTCCGCCCCAGTAGGGTTGTTGGGGGCAGTTTCCTGCTGCCGGCTTGGGCCCGGGGTGGGCTGCGGCTTGGGGCCAGACTGCCTGGGACCAGTATGTGGTCCCTCCCCTTTACCTCCGTTGATGGGGGGAGGTGTAGGGGCCCTATTGGGCCTGTTGGCCTTGGGGGCCGTTGGGCCAGCGGGTCGGCGCATGGCACCGTCCGCCAGATTCGGCTGAGCGCGTAGGCGGGCCGGCGGCTCCCTCTCCCGGTCCGCTGCCAGTGATGGCCTCCGCACCGGCTCCGCAGGGAGACGGGACTCCAGGTCCCCGAGGCGGGCATTGATCATGCCCCCCAGCGAGGTTAGGAGGTCCCGCCTCATCTCCTCAATCGTATCCTTGAGGGAATCAGGAGACGGCCCCCTCCTGGCCACAGCAGAGGCCTTTTGGGCCTCTGTGTAGGCCTCCTTAAACGCCTTAAGATCGGCGCGGACAAGGGCCGCTGGTCTTCCTGTGGCGTGATCGCGCGCATCGCCTCAAATGCGCGGATCACGCCATCCGTGGCCTCGTTTAACTTACCCCCCACAGGGCCCTGAAGATTTTGGCTCCGCTTAACCTCCTGCTGTATGTTTGCAACATATAGCAGGGCGGTCGCAGCCAGCTCCTCCCTTGTTTTCTCCCCTGAGAGATCGAGGTCGGCCTCCTCAAAAGCCAGCCGCGCCGTGGAGACCTTGCGATATCCTGGGCGGTACGTGGCAGACGGGTCGCCGTCCGCCTCATCCCCCGTTCCCTCCTCGGAGCGGTAAGCGAGGCTCCTATTTGCCTCAGAGAGGAAGGAGTGGGAACCGAGGGAGCGCTTGGCTCCACCCCTGGCACACCGCGCCGGACTCCTCTTCCAATTCACCCGATAGGGGCCTCTTCTTAACCGCACCCGTTGGGTGCCTAAGGTGAACCAGGGGAAGGTCCTCCTCCTCCAGCTCCATGTCTTTGGAGCCAGCACATTCATACTCGCTGTCGGACGTATCCGATGCGAGCACCAGGCGTTCCCCAGCAGGGCTCCTGTCTCTGGCCCCCTCTTCAGGCTCTCGCACCTTAGCCCTCCCATTTGCTCCCGACCGGAGCGGTGGCAAGGCCGCCGCGGAAAAATTCCCCGTGTGGGAACCCCCAGTGGGGCGCGTGCCCCTGCCCCCCCCCCCCCAGTGGTGGCCAGGGGACTGACCCCCCCCCTATGTTACCCCCCTCAAAAACAGGTCCCCATCCCCCTTCCCAGAACTGTTTTCCCCCATAACTAACCCCCCCGGTGTGGAATTCCAAAAATGGAAGCACCCACGGAGCCCTCCCCGGCCCCTTTGCCCACTCCGCCTATAAAAACCCCCCCTTACCGAGCTGGTTTTGCCGGAAGGGCAAAACCTAACTCAAAACGTTCAAGTGCGAATCGTCGAAAATTACCAACTTAAGAAAAAGTTGGTAGTTTTCGCCAAGTTCCCACGAGACTATAAATGCTAGGAGTTGGTGTGAGGTGCCGTTAGGCGGCGCAAACTACCTCCTATCCAACCCACTAACAACCAAATCTCGGACCGTAATAGAACAGACGCAATTAATTTTTGAAGTTCCCGACAAACTTACAAAAGTAGTTAATTGCGCCTGTTGAAAAATATTAGCAATCAACGTTTCACCGAATAACTTCCGACTGGTAAGTTCGAAAATTATTCGGTGAACGGGGTATGATAAAGCTATTTTTTTCCCAATGCAAAAAGAAGTTAAAGAAGTTATGCGAAAAATAAGTTATGAATTTTTGAAAAGTTGTATTTTCTAAAAGATATTAAAGTGTGACCGCAAAACGTGAAGCATTTTAGTGCCCAACTTTAAAACATTAATTTTGAGTGAACCAGTGAAGCTGGAGACACGGGAAAAAGACCAAAATGTCGAGAAACTCAAGCAAAAGGCAACAAGTATAAAAAAGACAGCGAGCAGCCACGGCAAAGTAATATTTTTGGACGAAAACAAAAGCGCAAACCTCGAAATCGACCAAAATTTTCCCTCTTATAAAACAAACCTAACCTAACCTACTGCATTCTATAAGATGGCATTTAAAAAAGTCCTGAAAATAATACCGTTCACACAGTGGATCGCGAGGCAACGATGCGGC
This sequence comes from Archips crataeganus, assembly GCA_947859365.1. Lineage (NCBI taxonomy): Eukaryota > Metazoa > Arthropoda > Insecta > Lepidoptera > Tortricidae > Archips > Archips crataeganus. The sequence continues at coordinate 7,705,594 of OX402073.1, read as the reverse complement.
CGATCGACTGGCGAGGGAGGGATCGGAGTTGAGGGTCTATGGACCTGAACCCATTCTGCCCCTGCCTTTCGGATGGTTGCGCGACCAGCTGCGCCACAACACCAAGGTAATGCACCAAGAATATTGGACAAACCTAGTAATCTGCAGGCAGGCCAGAGTAGCTCTTCCGAAGATCAACCCCCGATTTTCCCGCAAACTTCGCGGTTATGGAAGAACTCAGCTCCGACTACTGGTCGGGGCTCTGACTGGACATGCCTTGCTTAACAAACACTTACACAATTTAGGTATTACAGACAGCCCCCTATGCAGAGCGTGCATGGAGGCAGAAGAAACGGCCTCACACGTCCTGCTGGAGTGCGTTAGTGTGGCGAGTTACAGGGCACTGCACCTCGGGACACCGAGGTCGCTCCAGGAAGTCGTCGGCAACGTGAAGGGTCTGCTAGGCTTCCTTAAGGAGTTGGGCTGGCACGAACAGTGCCTACAGCCAGTTACGCAAAATAGGCGCGTAGAAGACGTCGAGTTGCGGAAATTAGCCTGTTATTACCAATTATTACCAATTACCGTTTCAGAAATAAATCACTGTATGGCTTACGTTGATTATGACTAATGATACATTATGACTTAAAATTTTATGGGAGAACAGGGGCACCATCAATTTATCACTATCATTCAACTCGGGTATATTCTATTTGTTCTATGGAACATGACGTCATAGAACAAATTGACACATTTTTTCACCTATTTTTTCCATAGAACTATACTATAGGGAACGTGCAGTAACTATAGGCGGTAGCACTAATGCGACAGAAGAGACAGTATGCGGACAGTAAAATAAACTTATCAGGGTAAAACAATCAAATTGATGGCACCAGTTGGCAGCACCGTCTATGTACACGTTCCCTATAGGCAGCAGCACTAATGCGACAGAAGAGACACTATGCGGACAGTAAAATAAACTTATCAGGGTAAAACAGTCAAATTGATGGCACCAGTTGGCAGCACCGTCTATGTACACGTTCCCTATAGGCAGCAGCACTAATGCGACAGAAGAGACACTATGCGGACAGTAAAATAAACTTATCAGGGTAAAACAGTCAAATTGATGGCACCAGTTGGCAGCACCGTCTATGTACACGTTCCCTATAGGCAGCAGCACTAATGCGACAGAAGAGACACTATGCGGACAGTAAAACAAACTTATCAGGGTAAAACAGTCAAATTGATGGCACCAGCTGTCAGCACCGTCTATGTACACGTTCCCTATAGGCAGCAGCACTAATGCGACAGAAGAGACACTATGCGGACAGTAAAATAAACTTATCAGGGTAAAACAGTCAAATTGATGGCACCAGTTGGCAGCACCGTCTATGTACACGTTCCCTATAGGCAGCAGCACTAATGCGACAGAAGAGACACTATGCGGACAGTAAAATAAACTTATCAGGGTAAAACAGTCAAATTGATGGTACCAGCTGGCAGCACCGTCTATGTACACGTTCCCTATAGGCAGCAGCACTAATGCGACAGAAGAGATACTATGCGGACAGTAAAATAAACTTATCAGGGTAAAACAGTCAAATTGATGGCACCAGCTGGCAGCACCGTCTATGTGCACGTTCTCTATACTTGCTTTTCACCCGAATTTCATGCCATAGAAAAAAATGGGAATCATACTTTCCCAATATCTTCCATGAAGCTACATGACACTGATAAGGACAATTGGGGATGTCTATTTTTTTGCAATGTATAGAAAATCGAAAACCATTTCGAGATAAATGCTTTTTAAATCGTTTTCTGTAGTTTAATATTATGTAATGAATTTATTATATAATAAATAAGCAATGACCTTCATTTGACATTGGTGTAAATTGCGTGACCGGTTCAAGTCGTACTTTATTCTGTGTGGTTAGAATTCTTCACAATTTACGCGTGGATTATACTACGGAGTTTGATTTGGACCCGCTGTCTGTCATCTAGCACTTTGTCAGTGCCAGTAAAGTGACACAGTGTATAGTGTACCACTACGCAAAAAATAATTAAAGGGGTTGCCTTATCGTACGCATTTCGATAGATTTAGAAATTTGACATTGTGGGAGCCCTCAATTATAATCTGACGTCATCAACTAAAATAGTTTCAATAATTAATTTTGAAAAAAGTAGAGAACTAAATGACAAAATATTGAAATTAGTTTCTTATAATTGACTTTTCTATACAAAAAAAATATAAAAACTACTGGTATTTTTTTTTAGACATTCCCAATTATTCTATCGTACCATTGATCAAACATCGGTCTGGATAAAATAAGCATAAAAAAGAATTCTAGAAATATAAATAATGGAAAGAGGTTTTATTTACCTTGTCCTGTAGAACAAAATAAGAAATAAAAGTATTGCATGCTCCATAGTACAATATAAGAAAAAAATAATCTTGAGTTCTGGAAAGACCTTGGCCACTAAAATGTCGCTGAAACGTCGAGGTAAATATTGTTTGCCTGATAGCCCCGTTTAGAGTTATTAAGGAAAAACATCGTAAAAACGCTGATTATCAAGGGGCAGTCTCGTGGTCATACCACTAATAGAAACTTATCCTTTAGCTTTCGTCGGAAATTAGTCAGAAATCATTTTTATTCAACAAACATAGGTAGGTTAGGTTCGTTAGGTATCTATAGATGCCCGAAGGACAAATGGGCTAGAAATAGGAGCCCTCAGGCAGGGATCCGTCGAATAGCAATGGTGTTACAACCTGGGCCCAGTTGCATAACAAAGTACAACTTATATTACAAGCGGAACTCCCTTCAAAAATAAAATAAATAAAATTAATATTAGGGGACAATCTAACACAAATCGACCTAGTCCCAAACTAAGCAAAGCTTACAGAGCAGCCGTACTGCTAATAAAATAAAAATAATATAAGCAAAGCTTGTACTATGGGTACTAGACGACGATAAACATACTTATATAGATAAATAAATACTTAAATACATAGAAAACATCCATAACTCAGGAACAAATATTCGTGCTCATCACACAAATAAATGCCCTTACCGGGATTCGAACCCAGGACCTCTTGCTTCGTAGGCAGGGTCACTACCAACTAGGCTAAGGCGGTCGTTAATATAACTGAAGCGAGAGTTCCGCTTGTAATATTAGTTGTACTTTGTTATGCAACATGCCCCTGGTGTGACGGCGAGTCTGGCCCCGACTATTCGCCCAATACGACCGCTTTTCAATCGATGTCATTATACCAAACATTTATTCATCACAATTTTTTACCCATACTCAGAATGCTGACTCTTCATGTGGCCCTTCAAGCTACAATTCTGTATGAACGCCTGTCCGCAGACGTGGCATCTGTACCTCCTATCATTTGTATGGATCCGCATGTGGTCCTTAAGAGTTTTGAGGCGCGGGTAGGTTTTTTCGCACACTTTGCATTTAAAGTTTCGCTCGCCGGTGTGCGTTGGCATGTGGTTGTTGAGAGCGAAGCGAGTGAAGAACTTCTGGCCGCAGTACTGGCACTCGTATCTGAGGAGGGACAGGTTTCATTTTTAACCCCCGACACAAAAAGGGGGGTGATATAAGTGACCGCTGTGTGTGTGTGTCTGTCTGTGGCATCATAGCTCTTAAACGGTTGAACCGATTTGGATGCGGTTTTTTTGTTTGTCATCAGGTTTCTTGGCGATGGTTCTTAGACATGTTTCAGCCGTTTCAAAGTTATCAGTTCTTTTGTTAGCTGCGGAAGGGATCTTAGACGTATAATGGGCAGTTACTTTGTTTTCAAACAGGTTTTAATTTTTTTTTAATACAATCTTTATAGGTTTGGCTAAGTTCTAAAATCATAAATAAATGGTGTACTGCCATTTGTCGAAATATAGAACGCTAAGGCGGTAGCGAAGCGCTCGTGAGAGACGGATGGACAGACAGACAGCGGAGAATCGTTAATAGAGTCCCGTTAGCACCCTTTGCGTATGGAATCCTGAAAAAACTTATATAAACTGTATCATAATCATCATCCCAGCCTAAATACGTCCCACTGCAGGGCACAGGCCTCCTCTCAAAATGAGAGGGCTTGGGCCGTAGTTCCCACGCGTTCTCAGTGCGGATTGGGGACTTCACACACACCATTGAATTTCTTTGCAGGTGTATGCAGATTTCCTCACCTTAAAGTGTAATTTAATTTTCGCACATAAATAACAAAAACTCAGAGGTGCGAGCCGGGATTTGAACCCACGACCCTCCGCTTGAGAGCCCATAGGTCAAACCACTAGGCCTCCACAGCTTACTGTATTATACATATAAAAGCAATACCTGTAGTCCTTCAAATGATCCTTCCGCCGATGTATAGTCAGCGTCCGCCGCGTCCCAAACACCTTCTCGCACATATTACAAGAGAAACTCAACGGCTGCTCCCCGTGGACTTCCACCAAATGCTTCAACTTCTGCGTATACGACATCAACTTCACATCACATTTCGGACAGAACACTCTACCACGCTTATTGTGCACCCTGTCAACATGCAAATCCCTGTTGTACTGCGCCTTGAAAATCTTCCCGCAAGTTTCACAAGGAAAGTCCCCCTCCTCATGCCGCTGCTGATGCATCACAAACCTCCCTTTATCCACAAACCCTAACCCACAAGTCTCACACACGTAATTGCTAAAATGTTTATTCATATGTTTATTTAAAGCGTGAAAATACGGAAATGTCTCGTCACACAGCGCGCACTTTTGGTCGTTCAACGTCAAACGGAACGGCAGAATCAGGTCTTTTGAAGCGAAGTAATACTTTTTATTGTGAACACTGGTTATATGCTGCTTGAATGTTTCCATGTCATTGATTTTTACGTTACAGAGGCGGCAGTCGATTCTTGTTAGGTCCATCTTGATCATTTTCTTGTGCTCTATGACCTTGAACTTCTTGGGATGGTGTTCTGAGATGGTGTGTTGGCGTAGCAACGTAGGATCTGAGTAGTTGTCACCGCAATAGTAGCACAGGAGGTGGTTGTGACGGCATTTGAAGGGGCAGACGTAGGAGCATTCCACGACAGTCACCACGTTGGTGTCAATCATGTAGGATGGGTCGCGTTCACGCATCAGCTGTTGGACTTTTGACATCGGCAGAGCTGTAACAAGAGGAAAATCGTTAATGTTTTTTTTTGGTCAGCAACTTCCACAATACGGGTACTTCGTTTTTTTTTAGCATTAGAAAGAAGGTAAGCGATGTTGACGTGTTTTTTTATTGAAAACTTTTGAAAAATAAGTCACAGCTAATATGTAACAATTGGCTATGTAAAGTTTTTTGAAGAGATGCTAATTATATTTTTTTTCGACAGTGGTCGACTTCAACACCAAGAAACTGCAGCTGTTTTATTTTTATCTCCTTTTATTTATTGGAAATATTTTTTTAAGTGTTCGAGATGACACTTGTGAGATTTTATGGCTGACAAGCGGTTCGTGCTCAGTACTAAGAAGAAATAGAAAAAAAAACGAATTCAACTGTCGCTTCTGTCAATGTCAAATGAAATCTAACCGTTTGCGTTTCGTTTGCTTTGCGTTGTCCAAGAAGCAGGTCCGAAATAGTGATCGAAAGTATTCAATCGTGATCCAATTACTGTGCATAAGTTGTGGAGAAATGCGGTAAAATTGAAAGTCCGTATTTTATGCGGAGGTCGATAAAAATAGTAAAAAAATCACACTGAGCACACCAAAACGCAAAGCAAACGAAACGCAAACGATTTGATATTGACAGCAGTGACAGTTCACTTCGGTTTTTTTTTCTGTTTCTACTAAGTTCTGAGCACGAACGGCTTGTCAACCATAAAATCTCACAAATGTCATCTCAAACACTCAAAAAAATATTTCCAGTAAACAATAGGAGATAAAAATAAAACAGCTGCAGTTCTCAATCTCCAGAACGCCGACTGCCGAAAAAAAATATAATTAGCACCTCTTCAAAAAACTTTACTTAGCCAATTTGAAAGGAAATATGATCAAGTTAAGTATGAAGTATCTTTTTCTATTAATTTTTTTATTTTCTTCAACTTCATTTTTTTTTTTTTTTTATTACTTTTACGGTCATCCCGTGAAACCATATATTTCAAACTAAATACAAACTGAAATATAGATGCACAGAAAAAACCCCAGAAAAAAGACCAATGCTGGGAATCGAACCCAGGTCCTCAGCGTTCCGTGCTGCGTGCTTACCCCTACACCATCACTGGTCTAGAAGTTAGCGACGAATCTTTCCCATACATCGTACACTTCAGTCTGTTATAATCACATTTAGGCAGTGATAAAGCGCATCTATGTTAATGCCCTCTACCTTCTCCTTCTTCTTCTTCTTCTCTTCTCTTTAGGAAATATGATCATTTACACTCTTTTGGTTTCATAAGTCGTAGTAAAGCTTTTTTCAATCGAGACTCGTCGAGATTGTTTACCTTATTTCTAATGCTAAAAAAACGAAGTATAAGTATATTAAAAGAAGAAAGAAGTTGAAAACTTGGTTCATAGTCTTTAAGTACTCATGTTAAGTACTTAAGTAGTTTAGTCAGTAGTTTTGTAAGATGTACTGAACCTTCATATTTATGAGCATTTCTCAAAAACTGTGTACATTTCATTTTGGACTCCGAATTGCTTAGAAATTTAGCTTTGGGCTTAAAACCACAAAATTTCATAATACCTTATTCACTAATACCCCTAATTTTCAAATTACCATGGGCGCATAATACCTAAAATTTCAAATTTTAAGAACGAGACAATTTGAAATTTTAGGTATTATGAGCCCATGGTAATTTGAAAATTAGGGGTATTAGTGAATAAGGTATTACGAAATTTAGTGGTTTTAAGCTCAAAGTGAAATTTACAAGTAAGTAGCGTGAATGCAACCGAGTCCAACTAACACAGCCTCGACTCATTTGTATGGAAACATCCTTTTTAGGGTTCCGTAGTCAACTAGGAACCCTTATAGTTTCGCCATGTCTGTCCGTCTGTCTGTCTGTCCGCGGCTGAGCTCAGAGATCGTTAGTACTAGAAAGCTGTAATTTTACATGAATATACATATCAGTCACGCCAACAAAGTGGTAAAATAAAAAATAAAAAAATATTTTTTTTTAGGTTACCTCCCATAGACGTAAAGGGGGGGTGATTTTTTTTTTCTCGACTAATCCTATAGTGTGGGGTATCGGTGGATAGGTCTTTTAAAACCATTGCGGGGTTGCTAACATGATTTTTCTATTCAGTGATCTGTTTGCGAAATATTCAACTTTAAAGTGAAAATTTTCATTAAAATCGAGCGTCCCCCCCCCCTCTAAAATCTAAACTGTTAGGTGGAAAAATTTGATTAAATTCAGAATGGTAGTAAATATATCAAATTTACTAGGAAAATTATAGCGGCTAAGATTGCTTGGAAATTATGTGTAGTTTAAGAGTAAATAGTAGCCTAAGGTATAAAACATACCTAAACTTGGATGATTCCGTACACATACGAAATCCTTAGAAAAATATTACTTGATTTTTTTTGTAATGGCTACGGAACCCTACCTTGTGCGTGTCCGACACGCTCTTGGCCGGTTTTTTTGTTAAGCTTTAGCTTTTAAGTTACTTTGTTACGATTAAATAAATAAATAGGCAGCGATGATGTTGATGATTTACTTATTCAAACTAAAAAGCTATCTTATGGATCAACAAGGTACTGTTGCCCAGGCGTAGGGTATCACACTGTCAGATTCTGGGTGGCCGCCAAAAAATTAAATTATTATATTTACCTTCCTTATTAATACGAGTAGGTACTATATTTATATTTTATTATATTATATTTATATTTATTTAATTTGTCTGACGTAAGTCGCGCAGTATGCTGTCCCGCACACCTCGCTGGCTCTGCAGAAAACCAGCGCCGTTGACAACGCTAGTCGTGCCAACGGCATTGCTGAGTGGAGACCATTTCGGCTTCACATCCTTATTTGTTTGTTTTTGTATTCTTTTTCATTTTGTAAATTATTTTTTGTTGTGATGTGTTGTCTGAATAAACGTTTTTCTATTCTATTCTATTCTATTCCAAAAACTCCAAACTTACACTTTAAACTACTCCGCGAACAACTCGCCATGCTTCGAGCGCATGTGGCCCCTCCAGCTGCATTTCTGGACGAATCCTAAACCACAATACTCGCACTTAAACCTCCTGTCGGCCGCATGGATCCGCATGTGCTCCTTCAGAGTCTTCTGTCTCCCGTACGCCTTCTGACAAACATCACACCGGAACTGCCTCTCCCCCGTATGCTTCACAGAATGATTCCTCAACTGCTGAGCCTCAAAGAACGCCATGTTGCACTGAGGGCATTCATGTGGGCGACGCATCAAATGGTCCCTCTGCACGTGTATAGAAAGCTGCCTTTGATTCTTGAATACTTTCTCGCAGGCTTGGCATTTCACTTCGCTTGAAACACCGTGCGTCACCATCATATGGTTCTCCTTCGCTCTATAGCTTTTAAACCTGGCTAAACACACCCCGCACTTGTTCAAAAAGTTGCTATGACTATATATATGGACGTGTCTCTCGTGCACTTTCCTCTTCTGGTCAGTGTTGAAGGTTTTAGGACAGTATTCACAGTTGAAAACTCCCAATTTGTGCATGTTAAAGTGCTGTCCCAGCATCCTCTTAGTAGGATAACCGGTCTCGCAGATATCGCAGATGTAATTCCTAAAATGCATGTTCATATGCTCTATTAGACTCCTATATTTAGTAAAATCTTTAGCGCATACAGCGCATTTTAATCCGTTGCCAAATTTGAACGGTAACAAGTGACTCTTTATATCCAAGTGTAGTTTTTTGTCGTGTCTGTTTATTAGATGTTTTATTAAGTCTTCTATCGTGTTTAAGACTCCGCTATCGCATAGGTGGCATTTTAGATCTGTTATGTCTAATCTTACAACAAAAGCTGAGAGCAAATTCCTTTGCATCAACACTTTTCGAGCTTTTACATTGTGCTTGGTTAACGTATGGACTTTCAAATCGTTCGGGTTCGGATAAGTGTCTGTACAATAACAACATCTGTATCCAACGCCGCTAAAGCACCGTATAGGAGTCGCGTTTGAAAATTCTAGAATGTTTTTTATATTGGTTCTATGCTTCTTAAGCTCAGCCGCTTCTTCTGCTGTCATTCTTGGCTCTTCCTCTTTACCTACAAAGAAAAGTATATGTTATTATAACTCTTCTTTCTTCGGGTATCTTCTTGATCACTTTTTGACCGACCTCAAAGAAAGAAGGAGGTTCTCAATTCGTCAGAATCTTTTTTTGTGTGTTCTCCGATTACTCGAAGATCGATCGATCGATTTGGAAAACTCTCTTTTGTTTGAAATGGTATACTTCCCAGGTGGTCTCAAGTCGGGTCAGGATCTGATGACGGAATCCTAGGTAAATAACAAATAAAGGGTGCACTTTTTTTTAATGCCCTCATACGAGATGCACGTACGAAGGCCACCCCATCATGTGCCAGTACTTTATCTTACACACGTATTTTATATAAAAACCACAAGTTTGGTTTTGAAGTATCTTTTTGTATTTTTTTTATTTTATCAACTTCATTTTTTAGGGTTCCGTAGTCAACTAGGAACCCTTATAGTTTCGCCATGTCTGTCCGTCTGTCTGTCTGTCCGCGGCTAAGCTCAGAGATCGTTAGTACTAGAAAGCTGTAATTTGGCATGAATATACATATCAGTCACGCCAACAAAGTGGTAAGATAAAAAATAAAAAAATATTTTTTTTTTTAGGGTACCTCCCATAGACGTAAAGGGTGGGTGATTTTTTTTTCTCGACTAATCCTATAGTGTGGGGTATCGTTGGATAGGTCTTTTAAAACCATTGCGGGGTTGCCAACATGATTTTTCTATTCAGTGATCTGTTTGCGAAATATTCAACTTTAAAGTGAAAATTTTCATTAAAATCGAGCGTCCCCCCCCTCTAAAATCTAAACTGTTAGGTGGAAAAATTTGAAAAAATTCAGAATGGTAGTAAATATATCAAATTTACTAGGAAAATTATAGCGGCTAAGATTGCTTGGAAATTATTTGTAGTTTAAGAGTAAATAGTAGCCTAAGGTATAAAACATACCTAAACTTGGATGATTCCGTACACATACGAAATCCTTAGAAAAATATTACTTGATTTTTTTGTAATGGCTACGGAACCCTACCTTGTGCGTGTCCGACACGCTCTTGGCCGGTTTTTTTTACTTTTACGGTCATCCCGTGAAATCCATATACATATTTCATACTAAATACAAACTGAAACATAGATGCACAGAAAAAACCCCAGAAAAAAGACCAATGCTGGTCTTTACAGTTGTATTTAGTATGAAATATAACCACTAAAAACTAAATTTTAAAAAAACGCCTTCAAAAAGCACCCAGGAACTAAAAAGCAAAATTCTTATAAGGTATATGATTTACCGTGACGGTAACCAAGTGACGGTAGCGAAACGGCCAAGCCACATATTTTGACTTATATTTCGTTTTTTTACATTAGAAATAAGGTAAACAATCTTGATGCGTCTTTTTATTGAAAAACGCTTTTCAAAAAATAATAACTATTACTTCAGAAACCAAAAGAATGTAAACGACGATATGCCATTGTTGATTGTTACATATTTGCTGTAATTTATTTTTCGAAAGTGTTTTTCAATAAAACGACACGTCAAGATCGCTAAACTCCTTTCTAATGCTAAAAAACCGGCCAAGTGCGAGTCGGACTCGCGCACGAAGGGTTCCGTAGAATTATCTATAAAAATCACGTTTGTTGTATGGGAGCTCCCCTTAAATATTTTTTTTATTTTAATTTAATGATTTATTTTTAAAGTCAATATATAATTAAATATTCTGTGAATATTTCAAGCATCTACCTGTTGCCGTTATCAATATCGAGCAAAAACGAGCAAAAAAATCACGTTTGTTTGTTTGTGTGCCCCCTTAAATACTTATTTTATTCCATTTTTTAGTTATTTTTTGTTATAGCGGCAACCGAAATACATCATCTGTGAAAATTTCAACTGTCTAGCTATCACGGTTCCCGAGATACAGCCTGGTGACAGACGGACGGACGGACGGACGGACAGCGGAGCCTCAGTAATAGGGTCCCGTTTTCACCCTTTGGGTACGGGACCCTAAAAAAACGAAGTATAGATGGACGGACTGCTTGGAGCAGTCAGTGCCATCAGCTTCAAGCGGTCGCTGTTGGGTGATCTGCAGTTTCAATACACAATTCAGAGCATTCGGAGCAGTCCGACTCCAACCGCAACACGACTGCTCCCGTGCCACGTCTCGACTAGCGTTGTGCCGAGTACGGCTTGACTCGGAGTCAGACTCGATTCCTGCTTAGGACTCGCCTACTCGAGTACAAAAATATTTTGATTCGAGTACGCCAGACTCGATTCGGTACTCGAGTCAGAGAGAATCGGTTTCGTACTCGCTGACTCGATTCTATTATGCGAGCACAACTGACTCGAGTCCAGTATTCGGGTCAGATTGACTCGCTTGAATTCAATCTTTTTTTGTATGAAGTGACGACGCGTCTTAATAATACAAGTTTGAACCTGCAACTTTTTGTTTTGATATAATTGTTTTGCGTCAGTAAACTATGACCGTGAGTGAATTTAATTGTTGTTTACAGTAGAGTGAATAGATACCAAACATAGACTGGAGTAGGTCTTCACTGGACTCGAATCGCGGAATCGAGTCAGGATTCGAATAACATATTAACTGACTCGAGTCGCGGAATCGAGTCAGGATTCGAATACCACATAAAATGACTCGAGTCGACTCGATCCACCAAAACAGCGACTCGGCAGATCACTAGTCTCGACTGCTCTATGAAGTCCGTTGGAGGCCCTAGTGTAGAGTTTGTGAAATTAGGGCTTGTAGAGTTAGGGCGTGTAGAGTTAGAAGCTTGGCTCTACATAAGATCTGATAACTTTTTGACAGTGCGAGGTATATGTTCTCATCTTGGCAACATTTTTACACGAAAATGTTTTAGATGGGTTTTCACTTATTTTTGTAGCTTCCGTATGATTTATTATTTTGTTAATTTATTTCTTCTTTCTTTTTTGGGGTGTATTTCTTGGACTACCGAGGTGCCTTGTTTTGTATTTTATTATTATTTATGGGTGTATGGGTGAATGACATCTTCATACAGTTTCATAGAAAGCGGTAGTTTCATGTTTAAGGTTTACTTACTTTGTTTGGCGGGCGGTTCGGGGCGGGGACGGTCGGCGTTAGGGCTCCGGGGGCGCTTCCGACGGGCCAGCGGGACGTCATCGCGGCCCCTTGCAACAGTCGCCTCGGTTTTCACGGGCTCTTCTGAAAAACAGACCAAGAATTGATGACCAGATAATTTTCTTCAATTAAAAACCGACTTTAAGATACATCAAAGGTTGACTCAAAAAAAGACCAAATATTATTTAGTTTCAGGCTTCAATTCAAGCACTTATGAAGGTCGAAGAATCTACCACCGGTTCGGAAAAACCCTGTTGAGAAGAATCCGGAAAGAAACTCAACAGGGTATAAAAAGGCTAATAATATAGATTTCTTAAAACGATAAGTTCGCTGTTATACATGTATCTCAAGTTTGTCAACTGTCAAAATCTAATATATAAAATTCTCGTGTTGCTGTGTTTGTTACCAAACTCCTCCGAAATGGCTCGACCGATTCTCATGAAATTTTGTGTGCATATCGGGTAGGTCTGACAATCGGTCAACATCTATTTTTCATACCCCTATTCTTCGCAGACGGAGTCGCGGGCAACAGCTAGTGGCTATATAAAAGTAATCCATATCCATACCTACTAATATTATAAATGCGAAAGTGTGTCTGTCTGTTACCTCTTCACGCTTAATCCGCTGAACCGATTTAGACGAAATTTGTTATGGAGATAGTATGCGATCCTATACTTTGCGAGAGATAAACCTGCAAAAAAGTTCACTGACCCGACTTCTACCACGTTTCACACAAAATGTACGTTCTCTGTCGCTCGCTATACAAACTGTCGCTAATCATGTCGCGACACGAGTTTCATAATACTCTGACCAAATGTGAAAAGAGTAACTTCGAAAGTAACACTTTTTAGGATTTTTTGTTGATGTAATATGACATTATTACTATTTTCTTATATATTATTGTAGCATAAATTACGGTTGATGTGATTGCTAAATTTCACAATTTTCATATTTTGGATACAACTGACTTTTTTTTTACTTTTATACACTTTAAAATAAATACTTTGTAAATTTAACCATCAATAATATATGCGTAGTTCATTATATACTGTAATTACTTCATTACATAGTATTAATCAACAATTATATTTTACAGACTCAAAACTCGAAATTTTAAGTTACGCGCTTACGTTTGCAAGCGTCGTTCGGGCAGGGGCGCGACACTCGGTCGCCATTTTGTCCGTCTTTTACTTTTGTTTCGTTTCCATTCCGCCTTCGGCAAGTGCTTGCGTTAGACTTACTTGGGAGAATTTCACTTTGTTGTTTATTTGCTAAAGGTGTTGTTATTTGTTTTTGTTACACACTTACCTACATTTCAACTCAATCAGAAACCGGGAAGTGGGTCAAATTCAACTTGCAAGATTTGAACTGTTGCCGGCGGTAGGTACATACAGAAAGCGCGCGCCGACACGATCGGGTAACGAGTGCGACTGAGAGAGAAAATCGCGTGATGCGTGATGCGGCGCGCTAAACGAAACCGCGGCGACGCCGGCGCGCCGGCGCGGCGCCCATATCTACTACGTACTTACTTTGGATTAAGGTGTTTTATAAGTGTCTTGTATCTTGTTTTATAAGTGGCTTTACGGGTAATTTTGTAACATCCTATATATAATTATTATAGCATTAAAAACTATTTCCTTGAAATACTCTTTTCTTTTTAATAAACATTTTTATTTTAATTATAAGCTCTTTCTTTTAATCTAATGCTTTTAAAAAAAATAACTAGCATGAAAATGTTTGTTACGTCTGGCAAGGTCAAGCGCTCACCCTGCCTTCTACCACGTTACGCAAGGTAAGGCGTATTAGCGATAATTGTCATAGATTTTGTATCGTATCGTTTGTAAAAATGACGTACAATGGTAGACAGGCGTCAATCAATTTTTGTCCAGGTTTATCTCGCGCAAACTATAGGAAGGATATAAGGATAGTTTTTATCTCGGAAAATTACATCGCACCTCTATTGCAACAACGACGTAAATGCAAAATTTTCAAGAAATGGCTTAATGATAGGAAACGGTGATTACAGTGAAATAAAATTTTCAAATGCATTTTCTCTCAAATCACAAAACTTGCATTAACGTCATTGTTGCAATAAAGGTGCGACATAGTTCCCGCGGGACAGCGATAAACGAATTATTCGCAGACGGAGTCGCGGCCAACAGCTAGTATTAAATAAACGAATAAAAATCTAGTTTCGCTTCCACTCAGCATGGATCTCGGTTTGTCGTACCCGTTAGCTCGTTGTCACCAAGTACGCAAGTGTCGCCGATGTCACCAGTGTCGCCGATGTCACCAGTGTCGCCAGAGTCGTCCGGCACGTCGTCGGGTTCGTCGCCAATGTATTCCACGGGCTCCGCTTTCACCTCCACTTCTAGTTTCGCCGATGCTTCGAGACGCGCTTGATGGTCTGACAATGAATACAAAACATTAATTTTGAACTAGTGTTGGCTATAGACGACAATACAGTGACACAAAAATTAACCTACTGGCATCCGCATAAGAATCAATTTTGTTCATAACAAAACCGATGTGTGGTGTTCAAAAGGTCTTTCAAAAATTGTTTTTTTTTTTTATTGTTTCAGCATGACTTTGGTTTTTAGTCTACAGACGTCAATCATCATCACACATAAATAAAAATGAATCACCAAATGTGTTGCTCAGCGTAAAATTCGAGATCCACTGCACCAAATCGGATAATTCTTTTTTTTGTTGTGTTCATAAGTGTCAGGACAAGGTTTTTATGAATAAACTTCAGCGGGCGCGAAGGCGCGGGCATTAGCTAGTTTATAATAAATATCCGAACGAATTTATATTAACCATGAAAACTAGACTAATTTTCAATTAACTGCAAATTTAGATTTTTAGCTGCTTCAAAACAAATATTGTATAGTTAGTTGACCTAACATTAGTGAATGTCAATAAAAAACTTTTTATAAATTGATTTTTCAGAAAACTTTTGGTGTTCCCATACATAGCTACAACATCGTGACTTGGATAGTTTGTATTGCACATCACTAATGCTAGATAGCCACCAAACTGATTGCTTGATAATGGAATACAACCAAAACATATCATGGTGAATCAATGTTTATTGTGTTGTTTACTCTGTCCCCGGTTGTCCAAGTGACACTTCATACTGTTTCATAGGAAAATGCTTAGGTTGTCCAAGGGACAAAATTTGTGTAACCATAGCAACAGGTGGCACTAAAAACTTGATTCACCCATCAGCATACTCATACTCATACTCATAATATTTATTACATGTCACTTTCAAAATTATTTTATTATATTATTTCAAAATCATCATTAATAATTAGCATACCCCGGGGCTTTCGGGGCACAAACAATTTGCTAAAGAGTATACATTAATAAATAGGTTATTCTGACAAAGCATCATATTATGCCTAATGAATAATTACCTCACTGTAAATTGTAAACTATACTAGTACTATAGGTTGAGTACCAAGGCTTATTTTATGAGATAATAATAAAAAAACGTTAATTAAAAAAATAAAAATAAACATTTAAATTTAGTAGTTGATATGATTTTCAGTTGGGGAGGTAAATCGGTACCGGATACTAAGTACAAAAAAGTGGATTAATTACGTATTTAATCACAATCAAATTGCTCGATTAGCAATTAAGTTATTGTGAGTGGCAATTTAATCTTGACGGATTTAATCTTTTCAAACTTAATTTGATTAAGATTGAAACAATTTCATCTTACAAATTTATTTTTTTGTGTTTTAAATATCATGTATTTTTTTTCTAATTGATTAATTATTCATTGTCGACTGTGCAATTACGGATACTGAAGTTCTTTGGTCACATCTCCAGGAATGTGAACTCAATGGAGAGGTTGGTGGTCCAGGGTCAGGTGGAAGGCAAGAGGGCACGCGGTTGTTCACCAACTCGCTGGACTGACCTGATTAAAAAAGCTACTGAGGCCACCATGCTCCAGTGTACTCGCAACGCCTCTAACCGGCAGAAATGGAAGCAAATTGCTAAGAGGGCTGTCCTCGAAAAAGTCTGCGACCCACCGAACATCACTCCGTGTACCTCGTTTGCGCAACCACAACCACTCTGACAAGAGTGTCCGACTAGGAAGAATTATTCATTAGGTAGAAACCAGCTAGAGTGCACTCTGTTTTTTAACTCTATACCTACTCTTTGGCTTATGTCAATCATCCGTGCCCCGAAAGTCCCGGGGTATGCCCATCAGTGTTTTAATAGCTAATAAAAAGTATGCTAGTTGAATGGTGGTGTCCTCATCTTTCTTCTTCAGTTAGGGTGTTGTCATACCATCATCCTCATCCCGGCACATCCTCAGTTCCAAGAAGGCCGCCTCACAGCGAAGCACCTGCTCGCGGAACGAGGCCGCCTCGCGCAGCCGCGACACGCACATAGCGCATACCAGCCGGGATGACGGCTTGCCATCCAAGTGCGACAGCTGGCAACAATGTGAATAACTCAAGTTGAATCAATAAAAAAAATATGTTTTGTTTGGGGTCCGGGTAACTATCAAACTGATTTAACACATTCCCTGTCCGTGCCTTAAAATAGAACCTTATTACAATGTAATAAGAGCTATCGTGCCCCACATATGGGTCACTAGACTGTGAAAGTGTTAAATAAACCCCTCGTATGCTGATGGAGTTAAATATTAGTTTAAAAATAAAAACTCGCAAGTTAAAAAAGAACAATAATTTTATGCAACAGCCGTGAGTTACAGAGGTAGAATGAAAAAAGCAACCC
The DNA here is from genome assembly GCA_947859365.1 of Archips crataeganus. Lineage (NCBI taxonomy): Eukaryota > Metazoa > Arthropoda > Insecta > Lepidoptera > Tortricidae > Archips > Archips crataeganus. The sequence continues at coordinate 7,688,576 of OX402073.1, read as the reverse complement.
GAGGAACCGTCTATTCTCATGAACATAAGAGCAAAACATTGCGGGCTATAACTTGCTAATAAATTTGACAGGCACTCCAACTGGTGCATATTAATATTAAAACTAAATTATGTATAAACTTTAACATGCCCCCGGGCGTTGAAAGCTCGTCTTTCAACAAGAAACATCAAGGGACATCGATTTCTGGAAGTGGGCAGATTCTGGTGAATGCTCGTCGAACAACTCCATTAGCCGTCTTCACGTCAGCCACTCGGTTAACACCATCTGGACCCGGGTGAACAGCAACGATGCGCCCCAGTCGCCATTTCAGAGGTGGAAGATTGTCCTCCTTAAGGACCACGAGTGAATGTAATCGCAGCGTGTCACCGCTGGTGCGCCACTTTACTCTTTGCTGGAGCTCTGACACATATTCCTTGTTCCATCGGGACCAGAAATGCTGGCGAAGTTGTTCAATTCGCTGGAAACGGGTCAGGTGACTTGATGAGTTATCTCGATAATCCTGGACTGGCAGCGAAGTTAACGGCCGTCCGATAAGGAAATGTCCAGGCGTTAGCGACGTCAAATCTTCTGGGTCTTGTGTCATCGGTGTCAGTGGTCGAGAATTCAGTATCGCCTCTACCTGAACTAACACAGTGTTAAGCTCCTCGTACGTGAGATGACAATTTCCCAGCACTCTCTTTAAATGAAATTTCGTCGACCGAACACCCGCTTCCCAGAGTCCGCCGAAATGTGGCGAATAAGCCGGGATAAAATGAAAGTTAATTTCCTCATTTGCCGCAGTTTCAGCCAACGAGTTACAATTTTGCAGTAAAAACTTAGAAATTTCGTTGTATGCGCCGACAAATGAGGTGCCGTTGTCCGAATAAACATGACTGGGCTTCCCTCTACGTGATATGAAACGACGCAAAGCAGAAAGGTAATTGTTACTCGTTAAATCACCCACTAATTCTAAATGTACTGCCTTCGTTGTGAAACAGATAAAAACGGCTACGTACACTTTCACCAGTCTACATCCTCTCCCTTGACGACTAGCTGAAGTGATAGGTCCAGCATAGTCCACGCCTACACAGTCGAACGGAAAGCCACCTGGAGAGACGCGATGCTTTGGGAGGTTTCCCATAAGCGGGGTGAGTATTTGACCTTTTATGCGACTACACAGCACACACTGACGAAAACAACTCTTTGCTAAGTTCAAACCTCCTATCGGCCAATAATTATCTTTAATTGTGGATAGTAACAGCTGGGGTCCCGCGTGAAACAATCGCTTGTGTTCGAAAAGAAACAACAGTTTTGTGAATCTATGAGCTGAGTGAATAAGAATTGGGTGTTTCTTTTCGAACGGAAAGTCAGAGTTGGCGAGACGTCCCCCAACACGCATTATTTGATCGTCATCCAGAAAGATATTAAATTTCAGCAGAGGACTCTTTTTCGGTAGTTTTTGTTTGGCTAACAACATTTTAAATTCAGGGAATGAATCATTTTGAGAAATTCTAATTAAAACATTCAATGCACTCTTTAATTCGACATCACTCAGATGACTGGTCATGATAGGGTTCTTTTTGCAAGCGGTGATAAAACGCATCACGTAAGCAACTGTCCGTTTCAGTCGCAAAAAATTAGAAAAACGATTTAAATCTATAAGCGGTTTTGGTTCACAAGTACCCGGATCAAGAGTATATAAGACGGTTTCGGGTCGAATTTCAGGTAGTGCAGTGAGATCTGTGCCGGGATGTAAAGGCCAAGCTGAAGCGTCATGCTTTAAAAAACTTGGGCCTGACCACCACATGTCAAGGGCTAAGATAGAATTAATATTAACGCCACGAGACAAATGATCAGCTGGATTCTGATCTGTGGGGACATGCCTCCAAGCACAGGTACCAGTTATTTCCAGTATGTCCGCAACACGGTTTCGCACAAAAGGTTGAAGCTTGGATGGCAACATCTTGAGCCAGCCCAGGACGATGGTGGAGTCAGTCCAGAAGATCGTTCTATGGATTTGAACACGAAGTGAACTCATCACCTTTTCATATAGACGACTACCAACTAGTGCACCGCAAAGTTCCAACCTTGGAATAGTCGTGGGTTTTATAGGGGCTACGCGGCTCTTAGCCATGAGCAATCGTACCAAAACTTCGCCTTCGTAGTCGATGCTACGAACGTATACGCATGCGCCATAAGCACGTTCCGAAGCATCAGTAAATATATGTAATTCAAGGTACTCATGCGACTCGCACACGACCCTGCGCGGGACACGAATAGTATTGAGAAATGGCAAACATTTTATGAGGTCCGCCCATTGACTCGCGATCTCTGGTGACAGCTGTTCGTCCCAGGACAATTTAAGCATCCACAACCTTTGCATGAGAATTTTCATTGAAATGACTACCACAGCTAAGAGTCCTAAAGGGTCAAAGATTTGCGCGATGATAGAAAGCATATCGCGTTTCGTATTTTTATTAGTAACTGACGTACCAATAGGGAAATATAATTCATCACAATTTGGCAGCCAACCGAGACCTAACGTCTTGCTCGATTCTGAAGTCCCCATATTCAAATCGAGCGATGGTTGTGATGGTGTAGTCATTAAACGAGGGTCATTCGACTTCCACTTTCTCAAATGCATGCATGCCGTAGCAAGTGCATCGCTAACTCCTTGCCGGAGTCGAAGAACGTCCTCCAAACTATCTCCTCCACTCAAAAGGTCATCGACGTAAAAATCATGGACTATAGCGTCTCGTATCATAACATCCTCACATTCTAAACCTATTTGTTTGAGGCACCTAGTTGCCAAGAAAGGAGCGCTAGTGGTCCCGTAGGTAACCGTGTTCAATTTATACACCTGGAGGGGGTCGGACTCCTTGTCACGCCAGATTATTACATGCAAGTTACGGTCATCAGGATGCAGCACCACAGTTCTATACATTTTCTCCACATCCGCAGATATAATATATTTATGTAGCCTAAATCGGAGAAGTATAGACAATAAGTCGTCTTGAACTGTGTGACCGACCATTTGGAGACTATTTAATGACACACCTGATGTCGTAGGACTACTCGCATTGAACACGACCCTTAACTTGGTCGTCGTACTACTTTCGCGGAGAACGCCATGATGAGGTATAAAGTAGATAGGATGATTCAGTTCAGCGAGCTCAACCTTGGACATATGACCTAAAGAGTGGTACTCCGACATAAATTCTTTGTACATCTTTGAAAATGATGGTCTATTTTTTAATCTACGCTCTAGTGATAAAAAACAATGCTTAGCGCGCTGAAAGGAATCACCTAGTATTTGTGGGCTCTGTTTGAATGGAACTCGTACGCAGAAGCTTCCATTTTTTAAGCGAGTTGTATTATTTACGAAAAGTTCTTCGCATAATTTCTCTTCCTGAGAATAATGAGACAGCGACTGAGGGCTAACTTCTTCAAGCTGCCAGAAACGCATCAATTGGTTTTGAATGTCGCCGACATCATTGTACAACTCGGTACTATTTGAACAAATAGTGGAAAAATTACAATTAATTTTAGACGATGAGGATCCATGACGACTTGTAATTGGGCCTGAAACCAGCCAGCCTAGTCTGGTTTCACAGAGGATCGGTTGTCCATCACCTAATTTAATCTTTTGCGAACCTAATAAATCCCAGAACAGATCGGCGCCGATTATTAAATCTACATCAGCTGGCGTATGAAAATAAGGATCTGCTAAGCAAATATCTGATGGGATTTTAAGGTTCGACAAATCTACTTGACGACAGGGAACGTCATCTGTTATAGAAGGCAAAACAAAGCATTGAATTTGTGTTGAAAACAGTTCATTTAATGACTTCATCGGAATTTTACACATTTTACCTACAGACGATAACGAGTTATTTATGCCTAGTACAGATTTATTTACTTGATCGGTCGGTAAATTTAACTTATTACACATTTTTTCTGTAATAATGCAAGACGTACTGCCGCTATCTAAAACCGCGCGAGCAATACACTCGCGATTGTTTATATCATATAACTTAATTAGCGCAGTAGACAGCAGTACGTCCTGACCATGTCAGGATGAAGAGGTTCCGACATTTGCCGACAGCGTACGATTATTGCGAGGCTCGAAGCCAGGGGGTGCAGGCAGCGCGGGCGGCGCGGGCGCATTCCCGGGTTCGCCACCGCTCTGCAAGGACGCGCCGTTGTTACTATCCACAATTGATCTAGGCTTAAACTCTGTGATATGAATCAGTGTATGGTGCTTTCGTTTGCATATTTTACAGCCTGGCTTTTTGCAGTGATTTGCGTAATGACCACTACGAAAACAGTTAAAGCAAACCTTGTAGTTCGGCAGTAGTTGCAAACGCGATGTACAGCTTAATGCCAGAAACTGAGGACAGTTACTCAAACCATGATCTCCCTTACAGTTCGGACAAGATTTCATAGGTATATTGTTATTAATATTTTTACTTTCTTGTACCGTAATCATAGATTTTACCTTGTGAGTTGTTTTAACACAATGAGTCGGTTTATTTGTTGACAACTCGAGTGTTTCTAACAAATGTGCGCGATCTCGCACGAAGCTTAGAAAAATATCGAATGAAATTGGCTTGTTTTTATCTAAACGACCTTTGTACTCTTCCCATTCGCGAAACGTTTTCGCATCTAATTTTTGTGTAATAATGTGGATGAGTAAAGTGTCCCACTGTTTTACTGGTTCACCTAATGATTCCAGTGAACGTAAATTTTTATTTACTTGGTCAATAATCCGTTTTAAATTAAATGAAGATTCCCTTGTTATAGGTTCGATGTTGAACAAAGCAGATACATGGTTTTGCAGTAACAAGCGCTTGTTATCGAATCGTTCGCATAAAAGATTCCATGCTACTGTGTAATTTTTAGCGGAAAACTCAATGGATTGGATAACTACTGCTGCAAGTGACTCCAGGGAAGACCTAAGGTAGTGGAACTTATTAATATTATCTATCTCGTCGTTAGAGTGAATGAGGCTGGTGAAAGTGTCACGAAACTCCAGCCAGTTGTCATAGGAGCCGGCAAATTTCGGCAATTGAATTGTGGGCAATTTAACGAGTTTGTGATTATTACTCGAGCGAGAACCGTGCTCACTCGTCGCAGATCCGAAGCTATCCTGTTTTTTAGAACATTTCTCAATTACATTTTGCGCTTTGGACAGTACTGCATAATATTGGGACTCAAATTCCGTTCGTTCAGCCAAACGAACATCTATATTATCAGTTAAGCATTCAAGCCTAAGCTGTACCTCATCGTAATGCTCATACAACGAAGTTATCTTACCAACACGCAATCGTAACTCGTTCACCTCCGTTGGGGTCAATTCGGAAATATCCAAGTTATTCAAATAAGTTGAAAACGTAGTTAATTGCCCCTTATAACTCCCACGCCTTTTGACTAACTCTTTTTCTTCGACCATTCTGGGAAACTTGTGTTATGTCTTCCTGGAATTTTATATAATAAAAGTTTTAGTTTTTAATCTCTTACTTAAAATAAGTACCTATGTAATATCTAAATCTGCCTTTAAACTTTAAGTTCAACTGAGAAATATTTTAAGTAGGTAGATACATTGTACCTATGTAGTATTTCGAATTACATTACTTACATATAAATTAATTAATTATTTTAACAGACTATTGCCACAGTGTTGAATTTATAATAAAGAATACCTCAATTGATATATTAAGTATATATTTTCTTATTAAGTAAAGGCTACCACACTTATTACTTTTCCACTGATACCTGTCCCAATAGAATTAAGAGTGAATCATTGAGCGTTTATGTACAAATTTAAGCTTATTGAATTAATGATAAACGCTTATAGTTACATTAAGTACTTAATACGGTACTCTTAACTCTGATTTAATAATTTAAGAAAGGTAAAGTAATAAAGATACTTGTACTAACCTTATCAGTTTTTTTTTTTAACTTACGCTAAATTATACCTTTTTAGAGTGTTGGGTGAAATTAATTTAAATTTAGCACTTTATCACTGTGATTATTGTCCAATAACTGAATCTTGACCACCGTTCACAGGATGATGACGAATTTCGTTTATCCTCCAAGTCGATCCAGTGCAATTTTAAAATCTTCAGTATTTAACTCCAATAATTATTATGAATACTGGTAAATTTCTTATATCCAGGTTCGAAGGACCATATGTTGGAGTTAAATATTAGTTTAAAAATAAAAACTCGCAAGTTAAAAAAGAACAATAATTTTATGCAACAGCCGTGAGTTACAGAGGTAGAATGAAAAAAGCAACCCGAGGAACCGTCTATTCTCATGAACATAAGAGCAAAACATTGCGGGCTATAACTTGCTAATAAATTTGACAGGCACTCCAACTGGTGCATATTAATATTAAAACTAAATTATGTATAAACTTTAACATATGCCATGACGTAAAAAGAAAAAACCTGCATTCTAGTTTTGTCTTTGTCAAATAATACAAATAAGATTAAAATTACAAAAAGAAAGCCTAATCTGGCGCAGATCAGCGTTACGGCGTACGAGGTTAAGACACTCAGAGTAGAGAGTAAAAGAAAGAGAAACATCAAAATCATCTCAATAATAAACATTTTTTTTCAAACATTATAATTATATTTTGAACTCAATCCCAGATAGGCCCAGTAAATTGGAGTTGAGGCCCGAGTCTTACTTATCCGTCACATTTTTTACGGTATTGCTTCTTTCAGTTCACTATGCTATTTTATTATCTCCTTTTTAAGTTACTTTATTTATTACAATTATATTTCTACAAGAAGTCTCCGCACTACACTCAGGGTCTTGACATAAATAGAGCTTAATTTTAAATATGCATTAGTTTCCTTGAAAAATTAATATTTTTAAAATAAGTTGGTTATTAATCGCTAACTGCCAATTTTCTTCTCCGTAAGATACTTTTGGTGCTTACCAAGAGACCAAAGCAATCCATGATCATATCGGAATACACTTCTTTCTTCCCCATGCACTGATATTCTGTATTCAACAGACGACACCGTTTCATCGACCCGCAGCACCGGCACAAGCCGGGGTCGAAAACTGGCCCTTTTCCTTTATCACCACTCATTGTCGTCATGTTAATAACATATTTCTAATAAATTCTATCTAATTCACGACATTGTTTCTGTTGGCATCTGCCCCGAATCCCGAAAAAGCGAAAAGCTCGGTAAACTGCGTTTCGTTATTGCATTTCCCGCATCAGTTTTCGAAACTTGATAGTGAAGTACTGCCTTTATGTCAAACAATTACGTTGAAGTGTATCTACTCGCTAATAGATGGCGCTGCTAACAGCATATTCCTGCTGTGGATGTAAAGTTCAATAGGTAATTAATTACGAAAATTAAACTGTATTTTACACATGTGAAATGAAATAAAATTGAAAATAATAACTAAAACTTTATAAACGAAACATGGTACTCGAAATTTTATTAATTCCAATGCGTTTTTTTCGTCTAAATTTTAGAGTCTAAAATGTTTTGTATTTGGTCATGCTAGCTGTCTATTTTTCTGAACGCAAGTAAATTAGAAAACAAAACAAAACGTCAAAGTCGTCAAAACGAGAAGTTGAAAGTTGTCCACAGGTATAGATTTTAACAAAATAAATATATCGCTTTAAATTGTTCAAATATGAGCTCCACGAATCGCAAGGGCCCCGTATTCGACCCAGGCCTTTGCCGGTGTTGCGGCTCCATCAAGAAATGCCGTGTGTTGAACGTAGAGTATGAATTTCAGGGGCAAAAGGAAGTCTATTCTGATATGTTTGTGGACTGCTTCGGATTGATGGTAAGTTATTATCTAATTAAAATAATTATAATGCATTTTAACATGTTTAGGCATATTTATTGGCTACTAGGGGTTGGTAATGTAAGAGACGAAACAAACATCGCGGACCGGAAGTAATCCACAGAAGGAACCTCTAGTCTGCTTAACTATTTCAAAAGTTAATGTTCCCTTAAAATAGACGAAATATTAATTTATTGATAGAGTATGTGCTTTACCGTCCCTGGTTTTGTCAGGAAGTAATCACAGCAGTACTTTTACCTATTAAATGGTACAAAAATAGCACTTTTGGGTAGCCTTTGTTTTACAACTTTAATGACTTTAAAAATTATTGAATCAAGTAACTTCTGTATTTCCAGTAATCAAAATGATAGAATGTCTCAGTACATTCACTGTAATTTTTATTAAATTCTCATGTAAAAAAAATCCAACAAAACCTTGAGGGACTACTATAAAATAGTCCTATTTTAATATTAAATACAAAAAATAAGGGCATTTTCTATAGAAAGTACCTTTACTTAATACCTTTTACTTTGTTTTGTAATGTGGATATTTTTGAGATTTCTTACTGAGAATCAAGAGTGGTATAGATTTAATTTAAAAAATAATTTGATGATTTAAAACCCTATTTTTTCTATACCATTTTTTGTGGCACTTTTGTAATGATGTGAAAAAAATATTATGGACATTTTTTCCTTTATGAAAATAAATAGTACTCGTGATTTTTAATCAGAAAGCCCTTATTTTCTTTTTCATAGCTATCAGATTTAGACGGCACTATGGAGAATGAGCGGCTGATCTGCGCGACGTGTGTTGGGAGGCTCCGGGACGCATGCTCCTTTAGAGTCCAGGTGCTTCTTTGCGAGGAGAAGCTGCTGCAAGCCAGTATACAAATCCACCAGCCTAGCGGTACGGTTTAACATTTTAAGTTTTAACCTAAGTTACATGGGATAATTATTATCAATGATAATTATGTACTGATAATTCGCACACTTAAATAAAAAGAGAGTCAACTCAAAATAATATACTATTTTAATTTAGACCTTTCAGAAATTGATTCAAGTCTAAATGAGGGTTTTCTGACAGGTAGAATATCGCTAGATGGCGTTAGTATTGTAAGGTCTATTTGACGTTACACCCATACAACAAATGTCAAAGTTGTCAAACGGACCTGACAATACTAGCGCCAAATAACCTCTCATAGAAAACCCTCATTAAAATGGTACATTATTTTGAGCTGATGCTCTTTTAATATAGGAGTGTAAATTATTGTGATAGCTTTATGTAGGATTGATAATTATCATGGTAGTTATGTACTGATAATTATCCATTATAATTATCTACTGATAATTATCATGATAGTTATATACTAATAATTATCATGATAGTTTTGTACTGATAATTATCAATGATACTAAAATAAAAGATTTCTATACTTGCATATGATAAAAGCATGATAAGTAAGTATAAAGAAAGAAAGAAAGAAAAATATTTATTTGTGACATAAATTAACAAAGAAAAACAGTAAAAGATACAAACATTATCACAAAATGGTCCCAACTCAGCATGATGTCGGCTGTGAAGCCAACGCTGGTCTTCCGTTGGAACCATTTCACGCACAATTAAAACATAAACTGCTCAGTGAAACCGACAACTAAAAATTAATTAATCACTAAGCAAACCAAAAAAAAAATACAAAAGGAAACTATATGTATGATATGAGTATATGTAAAAGTCTCTTATCATTTTCCAGAGAACAAAGAAGGCATAGAGCTTAAGGCTGAAGTTATCAAGGAGGAGATAGAAGAACCTGGAACCTTCACGGACAATGATGCCATGGATGATAATCATATTGACAATTGTGAGTTATTTCATGCTAGAGTGAGTGAGTAGAGTGGTGGGTGGGTGTGTTTTAAATTGCACCACCTCCTGAAATCCATTCCTTCTCTTTCCGTTGTAAAAGGTTGCCTGGAAGACATCACTTTGAGGTTATAAGAGCAACTATTGTTTACCTTATATATTTTTTCCATGTGCTTGTTTTTCTACTATAACAAAGAGTCATTGTTTTGTTATTTAATTATAAATAAAAAAAATAAAAAAATAAAAACATTTAATTCAGACCACAAAGAATCCATAGTTTATATATGTACGAAGTATTTAACCGAAAAGCTGGCGATCGGACACTACAACATCGGGTCGTACACATTTTATTGTTTGCGTCTTTCCTGTGAATGTGACAAAAGTTAGGGTCTATAACAAATATTTTTTAATTAAGTCTACATCGGCGTGTGGGACGCCTGCCTAACTTTCGGCCCATTTAAATGAATCTTAAGTTTGCTGACTCGACATCGCTAATTTTATGTCCACAGGAGGGGTATATAGGTGTTTATCCCTTTGGGGTCAACTGGGCCCACAGAGCACTGAGCCTACGGGCTCAGTTGACCAATTATTGTTTTTATGTGGGCGATTCGACCCCACTGATTGGACAACCCAGCCCGCGGGCTCATTCCGCCGCTGTCGTCTACATAGTGGTGGACTGAGCCCGTGGGCTGTTTTGCCCGATTAAGTGGGTCGAGTTGCGCGCACAGAAATCAAATGGTCAACTGAGCCCATGGTCTCAGTGCTCTGTGGGCCCAGTTGACTCCGCTAATACCGAAGTACGAAAGATGAAATGTATTAAAATGGTCAAAAGACGGAAAGGTTTTTTTCTAAAATCATAATATTTTTAAGATTATTATATAGGTAACGCCATCAGAGTTGAAGCCACGCACACAACAACACGTCATGTAATGACAGCGGGATTTTGACATTTATTTGTACCGATAGCAAGTTCAACAGACTCAAGACAGAATACACCAATTTATACCCTTGTTTATGCAAATAAAGTATTTGAATTGAATTGAATTGAATTGAATTGAATTGAATTGAATTGAATTGAATTGAATTAAATTGAATACAAGATTGACTAAAAATTTCTTCAACCTATTTCTTTAAGAATAATTTAGGAGAATACATCTAGTTCAATCAAACAAAAAATAAAATATTTTGATCTATTTTATATAAATCAGATAAGCATATCTTTCGCTATTTATAAAATACCGATTTTTTCCTTGCTAATTTTTCTTATCAGTTTCAAATTGTTTTCTTTCAAAAATAGGTTATAATAAAAAAGAAAAATTGTAATATGCATAGTATTGCGTAAGTATTTCATCATTTAGATCTTATAACTTACATTTTAATTCACTCAGTCATTTCATTCATTCACTATCTTTTTTGCAATCAGTACTTTATGTAGCTGTGTGTGTAATCATTCGCCTCAACTCTGATGGCGTTACCTATACCTACTTAACCTAATGAGAAAAAACAAGTTGGTCTTTTAGTTTGAACCCATTCGATATTTTAATACATTCGGTCTTTCGTACTTATTATAATACATACACCACAGGAGAGATAACTTTTGATTCTTACGCTGTCTATGACAATACCCATTTTATTGTGACAGTGTCAGACACCAACTGCGTAAAAGATGAGGCGGAGAGCGAGCCGCGGAAGTTGCGCAAACGCCGCAAGACAAAGACGGAAGGCAAGTGCGAGCGAGACGTCGTGCTGCGCGTGCAGAGGCTGAGTAAAAAGCTGAAGATGATGGAGCAGGGAGGCCAAGGTATAATTTACTTGTAGTTATGATTTTTGTATATGATTTCTTGCAGTGACATTCAAAATTGCGGCCGAAATGTTAACAGGGGGAAGGCATCTGGTGGCATAACATTTTTAGACATAATGAGTTTGTTATAATTTTTGTTAGTCATAAAATTTTTTCGCATCAAAATCGTAAATTTTTCAGAAAATTTTAAGTGGTCAAACAGAGTAGAACTCTGTAAGTTAGGTTAGGTTGGTTTTATAACAATTCTATACAATTAATAGATTCAGAGTACCTATATATTTTGAAACCCTAAAACTTTATAGTTATTTTTTTTCGTTTTTATCAATAAAGCGTGTTACACGTTTTTATTTTCATTTACGTCTAATTGTGAAGGTAAAAGTGAAGGCAAAAGCTTGTGAATAAATAAAGCTTTTACAAACTTTTTACATCTATTACATGCTTTATTATATTTGTCAGGTGATTAAAGAACCTGACTACAATGCTCGAGGTCCCGGGTTCAATTCCTGGTCGGAGCAGATATTTGTGTGAAAAATACGAAAAAAAAAATTTTGGTGTAAAAAAGGGGTGTAGTTTTGAAATGAGAATAATTTGGATTGAGTCAGTTTCATTCTAAACGTGCGCTAATGTTCAAGTCTTGGATGTTTAATCTAAGGCGCAAGCCACACAGAAGAGACGTGGGACGGGGGCGCGACGCAGTCCGCGTCGTCTGTCCGCAGGCCGCGTCTCCGCCCCGTCTCTTCTGTCTGCTTTGGATCGCGACGCGCCCCCGTCCCACGTCTCTTGTGTGTGGCTTGCGCCTATACTCAATAAAAACTAAATACTAAATGAGCAATTCATCATTATTAAAAAAAAAATAAAAAAAAAATATTAGGGGACAATCTTACACAAATCGACCTAGTCCCAAACTAAGCAAAGCTTGTACTATGGGTACTAGACGACGATAAACATACTTATATAGATAAATAAATACTTAAATACATAGAAAACATCCATAACTCAGGAACAAATATTCGTGCTCATCACACAAATAAATGCCCTTACCGGGATTTGAACCCAGGACCTCTTGCTTCGTAGGCAGGGTCACTACCAACTAGGCTAAAGCGGTCGTTATTTACTCATTTATGGGATCTGGGAAAGAAGTCTTCTTTCAATGCTCGTCTTTCGATTACGATTTCTGCCAAATTGCCTTCGGGACCAAAATAACACAAGTTTACTGTGAAAATTTTAATGTAAACGTTTTTCCAGAACCATCCAAACCGCCGGAGAGACCCGCAATTCGTCTCAAAGCCATAGACAAGGACGACAAACTCTTCCACAACTGCGCCACCATAGTCGAAAACTCATACGTGTGTCCATTCGAAACATCTTTCAGCGACTACCACTGTATATACTGCCGCGAAGTATTCACAGACCCCAAAGAACTAAGAGACCACACAATGACACACGACCCCAAAACATACAAAGATTTAGTTGTCAGAAATCGTAGAATACCCCAAATAGACATACTAAGAATAGACTGCAGACTCTGCGAAGTAAAAATAGAAGACCTGGACGCTTTCAAAAAACACATAACATCAACGCATCAGATATATTTGTTCCCCAAAATTCAGAATGAGGTCTTACAATTTAAGCTTACACTAAGTCATCTGTCTTGCACCGAATGCAATAGTACATTCGGTTATTTTCATGTTCTAAGAAATCATATGGCTGTACATTTTGGTAGTTGCATTTGTGATATATGCGGCGCCCATTTCTTCGAAGAGCGGAGACTGACGGAGCATCAGAAGATACACCAAAAGAAACCAGCCGAGGTGTATCCGTGTAAAGACTGCGGTAAAGAATTTAAATCCAAACACGGAAGATACCTACATATAAATACCACGCATAAGAAAGAACCTATGTATCAATGTGGGAAGTGTGACGAAGTGTTTTTTTCTTATGCTTTGAGATGTAGACATCGGATAGAAGTTCATGGTGAGAAAAGGGAGTTTGCTTGTCAGCATTGTGATAGGACCTATGATAATAGAAAGTCTTGGAGAGAGCATAATAGGCGGGCACATTTGAAGATATCCAAACATAAATGCGAAGTGTGCGATCGTATGTTTTACCTGCCCTGTCAATTGAAGGAACATATGACAACTCATACTGGAGAAAGGAACTTTAGGTGTGAATATTGTGGGAAAAGCTACCCTAGACTTAGAGCGTTAAGGTTGCATATGAAGTCCCATAGCGAGAATAAGTATCGCTGTGAAATTTGCGGTGCGACGTTTACTCAAAATGTCAGTTTGAGGAATCATGTGAAGAAGCAGCATCAGAGTTTGGATGTGGACAATATGAACAAATGAATCCAGTGTCGTAGCTAAGAAATCTCGGAACCTAATTATCGTCACAGCCTATGCGTCTGCAGGGCACTGGCCTCTTCTCAGAATAAAAGGGTTTGGTCTTTTCATGGAACATATGAAGACTTAAACCCCTTCTACACGGTCGGGACCAACCGCCGACCGTCGTGTCGCTCGCGTCGGCCGACAGCGTTCCATACGGTTGGGGCCGACCACGGACAATGCGCTCGCGACCAAGGCCGTTGACATCAACCAAATGTCGGTCGGGTCAACCGATTTCTACACTGTCCATTTTTAAATCAACCCGACCAAGGACACGATGGTTGGCGGTTGGTCCCGACCGTGTAGAAGGCCTTTTAGTCATTTTTAGGAATTATCTGAAGTTGCAGATTTTCAATTCAACTGCCATTTAGACCAGAGATCGAAAGCTTTTTGTGTCTCGTAGACCCCTGGCCATATTTTTTTAATTTTATGTACTTAGACTCCTCTTAATATTGTTTTATCGCAAAGTAATCGACTTCAAATGTGATTTTTTCGCGTGCGTAGAGATCGCTCATTCGCGATAAGACTGCCTGTTGTTTACTTATACTCTTTATCATACTTTATATAATATCGACGGTTAAAAGGCAAATTGATTCTGGGCGATATTGAAGCTATATTAACTATACCCGGACTATACCTAATTGGGAATGTCTAAAAAAAAATACCAGTGTTTTTTATATTTTTTTTGTATAGAAAACTCAATTATAAGAAACTAATTTCAATATTTTGTCATTTAGTTCTCTACTTTTTTCATAATTAATTATTGAAACTATTTTAGTTGATGACGTCAGATTATAATTGAGGGCTCCCACAATGCCAAATTTCTAAATCTATCTAAATGCGTACGATAAGGCAACCCCTTTCATTATTTTTTGCGTAGTGGTACACTATACACTGTCACTTTATTGTCACTGACAAAGTGCTAGATGTCAGACAGCGGGTCCAAATCAAACTCCGTAGTATAATCCACGCGTAAATTGTGAAGAATTCTAACCACACAGAATAAAGTACGACATGAACCGGTCACGCAATTCACACCAATGTCAAATGAAGGTCATTGCTTATTTGTTATATAATAAATTCATTACATAATATTAAAATTAAATAACTACAGGAAACGAGTTAAAAAGCATTTATCTCGAAATGGTTTTCGATTTACTATACATTGCAAAAAAATAGACATCCCCAATTGGAATCAGCGTAATGTATAAAATTCAATATCACCCATCACGGCGTTAGAATCAATTATCCTTTTAACCGTACCGTCGTTAAATGAGAAGGCCTTATGACAGCTCGTCAACTACGGTTTAGAACCATTAATTGATTGATAAATTAAACATCCTTTCAAAATTTTAAGCTCTAAGTGACGAGTCAGTAAAGAAATTATTATAGCTTAGATCGAGCGTTTAAGGCATAATTTGTTATGTAAAAATAAAGCTATTTATTTCAATTTCAACGATCTTTTAATGTAGTCAAATCCAAGTATCCAAGACCCCTAAAAGGGAAAGATAGATGGGGCATCGTACCTACTAAACGGGTGTCCCAAATCTCTAGATACCACGGCGCGCGCGGCCCACCTGCGGTGTGTGTCACCGTATATATGATTCAGTGTTATACAACGCGCTGTGCACGCTCCGCGCTTCGGTGCGTTGTAGCCTTTACGCGCTAGTTTGTAAACTATTGACACTTTACCGGCACTGTCTGTAAGTTCGGTTATTACAGGAAGAGCTCTGATAGCTCGTTTACACTCGCATACGAGTGGCGAGACGAATTGCGAGACGGGAGTGTGAATAGACGCTCGCGGCTCGCCTCGCGCCTAGTCCCGTACTTCGCAACGCTCGCGACGCCGAGCCGAGACACGAGACGAAGCACGAGGCGAGAGTGTAAATCAGGTATTACAGTTATAATATAATTCATTGTATGCAAAACACTTTTATAAACCTACACTTACTTGAAAAATAAAATAGAAAACCTTTTTTAATTTAATATCAGTACTGTACCAACTTGTATGTCTGTGGTTTGTATATGTATAGTTTTTAAGGTCACAACAAGCCGGGAGCGCGGGGCGCCGACGGAGCGTGCCCAGCGCGGTCAATAACACTGAACCAAATACGGTGTGCCGCGCTGCCGGAGTGTGTCACCGTACATTTGATTCAGTATTATAGAGCGCGCTAGACAGGCTCCTCGGCGCCCCGCCCTCCCGATTTGTGTTGGGCTTTAACATCAGCTATCAGAGCTCTTCCTATAGTAACCGTACGATAAGTGTCAGATTGCGAGTCCAAATCAAACTCCGTGGTATGTTCCAAAGAATAAAGTACGATTTGGACCGCTACAATATAGTTTTCAACGTTTTCAATGTCAAATGAAGGTCATTGGTTAAAAATTCATTACATTATATTAACATGAAATAATTACAGAAAACGATTTTAAATACAGTTATCTCGAAAAAATGGTTTTCAATTTACATCGCAAAAAAATGGTCGGTCAATTAATGCGCTTTTTATTTATTTTTTAAGTCGAGGTATATCCGTGCGTCTGCCTTTCACTTTGAGAATTAGTACTAGACAGCTGTAATCATGGAATCAAAAAAAAAACACAAAAATAGAAGTCTTCATTTAATTCTCATTCTCATTATTAATAAATAAATACATTGCATATTTTATTCATCTATACAGTTCATTCATGACTTATTCTTCTAATTTTAATTACATTAATATAAATTAATTAAACAAAATAAATACTAAAATTAGTATGATCAGTCTAAACAATGAATAGGCTAGAGCCCTGTAAAAATTATTCTGTCAGTTAAATTATCAAAAAAAATAAACATGTATTTTTTTGTTAAAGTAACAAGATATTAAGATATAGTCCAGCGTTTCCCAACCTTTTTCAGCCACGGACCCCTAGGAAATCAAGCACAGTTTTCACGAACCCCCTTAATAAAATAAAAAGCAAAAAAATTCGGATTAGGTATTTATTTTAGTTATTACAGATACAAAATAGGTACTTGTAACTGTTTACCGCGGACCCCCATACGTATACTCGCGGACCCCAGGTTGGGTAACACTGATATAGCCCATTAAGAGGGTACGATGCGCACCATTTCTCCATACAAACGTAATCCCCTGTTTCCTCCCTGGATAATGGTTTTAGAGCCAATTTTTTTTTACTGTGTAATCTGTATCTACCACAGCTATGCCCCTATGTTTCGTTTTTTTCCATATTTCAATTAACATAAGAAATATGAGCTTTCAAAAACTGAAAAAATTGCCCAATTTCAACGTCATTTTCAGAAACTCATCAGAAAAGAATCCCTGATATAAACAAAAAAAGGAAAAGATAGGGGCATAGCTAGTACTCTAATTATTTTTGAAAAAAATAATTTTATTGGTCCAGTTTTCGAGAAGAAAACATGGGATTACGAAATGCTGTTTCGATCACTTACGCGCCTAATAACGGTCTGAGCTGCAGTTGTCCCGCTCTCGCTGTACTGCCACGGAGGGGTTCGGGCGAGACAGCGACATTTCATTAAAATACCTATTTCTCAAAAGTCTCTCAGCCATCGTACCCTCTTAAAGTCGAAGTCAAATTAGATGGATTCATATTGTAAATGTCAAAATTGTAAATTAACACTTATCTGTGCAATGATTCAAATAAGAATGCAAAATAAAAATACCTGATCTAAATTTTACCACAAGGGATCGTCATCAAATTTCTAAATACATGTTAAAAATGAAGATAAAAATGTGAAAACGGTATAATTTATATATAAATACGGATCACAATGATTTAATTTTTTTAATACAGCACCTAAAACCTCGTAAGGCCCACGTCAAATTTTGTCATAATTTGGAACTTAATGACAGTCAAAAAAAATACATTTGCTCTTGACTTATTGGTACGTTGGGCCTTACAAGATTTTATTTATCTCGCCTTGTTAGTTTGATTCAAATCATGAAAGTTGAATTTAACGAAGTTCCAGTGACCAAATCAACTAGGTATACTTACTTCGTTTTTTTAGCATTAGAAAGAAGGTAAGCGGTGTCTTTTTACTGAAATACAGCTTTGAAAAATAAATCACAGCTAATATATAACAATTTGAAAGGAAATATGGTCATTTAAACTCTTTTGGTTTCATAAGTAAAAGTTACTATTTTTTTAAAAGCGTTTTTCAATAAAAAGACTCGTCAAGACTGTTTACCTTATTTCTAATGCTAAAGAAAACGAAGTAAGAAAGGAGGAAGGGCATTTTGTATGGATCCTGGCCTAGGGACCAATAACGACAAGCCATATATTATCATTGGAAAGGTTTTTTCATATTCTACAACTTTTCCTTCCAACCCCAAAGGCCGCCCCTGCCTAAAAGCATCAGAGCCTAAAGAGGGTCCTACGCGTAGTTAGCCGTGAGGCCGTGAACCCGTGGTGGGTCCTGGCGTGGGTCTTTAAACTGGCGCTCTTGAACCACGCATTACAGATGTAGTGCAAAATGATTTTCCATCGGGAAAACTCGGATCTCAATCGGAATACGACGGCACCCGAACTGTTAATCCATGGTTGTATTAAATGAGTGACGTTTTCATATCCATTAATATGGAACTTTATTGTTTAGTGTCAAATGTCAAAGTGAAAAATGTAAGGTGGGTACTGAAGCTAATTGAGAGAGCACGATAAATACGAACTTTACCGATAAAGTGCGAAGGAAAATCATTTTTCACTACATCTGTACATACTACGCTGTTATAAAAGCGTCCGAGTCTAAGGCGAGGGTCCTACGCGTAGTTAGCCGTGAACCCGTGGTGGGTCCTGGCGTGGGTGTTTTAAATCCCTCTCCACATGAACTCCGCGTTACATACTACGCTAAGATACAAGCGTCCGAGTCTAAGGCGAGGGTCCTACGCGTAGTTAGCCGTGAACCCGTGGTGGGTCCTGGCGTGGGTCTTGAGACTCCCGCTCTGCGTGAACCCCGCATTGCATACTTCACATTTGTAGCGGCGCTCGCTGCTGTGGGAGCGGACGTGCTCTTGCAGAGATTGCAGTCTGCAAAGAGTTAAAACATTTTAGCATTTCGCAGACTGGCAGCGACTGTACTTTATGAACTAACACAGGTACAGTCGACTGCAAAGAGATTGATGCAGCCAAATTTACAAAAATATTTAGTGTACGGGCATTTTCATTTTAAATTGAGCAGATTTTTTTGAAAATCAGTATATTTTTGGGTGTTTTCCTATTCATAATCACAACCACTATTAATTTTCATGGTATTTTTTTTATCATATTCCTAGTTTGTATGGCTCGTTACGAAACGGACACAAAAAAAATGTACCTATGGAATAAATAAAGTCACATATACATATTTTTATAACTTTGGCCGTGCTATCTTTTTACAGTAGACTGTAACTAGACCTAGTCAGTTTCATGTTTAGAGATGTACACCTGTCAATATACACTTGCCTGGGATAGCACTTGTCGCAGAACTCGCATCTGAAGTTCCTCTCCCCCGTGTGAGTGGCCATGTGCTCTTTCAACCGCGACGGCAGATAGAACCTTTGCTCGCACAGATCACACTGATGCCTGTACACCTGTCAATAAATAGTTTATTTGCAAGCGTTCGTTTAACTTCTCCTGTTAGTTTGGGTCAAATCTTGGACATTGAATTTATGTGCAGTGAAATAAATAAACAATATAATGTGTGACATAATAATATTTGTAATTTGAATGATGTATTGTAATGTTATGGAACTAACATAGTTGTGTTACATATTTAATATTACTAACCATTAATGGACATTTGTTTGAAATAAATGAATTATTATTATTATTAACCCACTTTCAGTGGTCAAATTGAGTTGAAATTTGGTACACTTATCGCACTTCTAGATCAATATAGTGTACCTACTATACTCCATTTAATTTAGAATTATAAACCACAACAACATTATATTGCGGCTCGTGAACTGTAATCTCTTTACAATTTGTACTAGAGTAACAATTGACGACACGCAAATAAAGTGACATTAAAGCAATTTTATTTTGCGGCTCCCAGACTATTGTACTGTACTATTTGCTAGGAAAGAAATAGTTGACCAGACGCAATAATAATGATGTTATGGTTTTCAATTCTAAATTATACACCATTTTAATTTAGGTTTGACCTTCTGGAAGGTCTAAAATTCTTTTCAGTCATACACTTTTGATCTACGAGTTTGATTTATGTAGGTTGGATGACAATGCAAGTATGGTCAGGAAAAAAGTTAGCACTATAAATTTAATTTCATCAAAATCTTATTTAAAATAAGACTGGACTCTTGACTTTTGGAGAGGCTCAGGGGCACACAACGAGCTATGGAGAGTGCAACACTAAGAGTTTATTACATAGTTATCTTTCACTAATCTATACTAATATATAAAGCTGAAGAGTTTGTTTGTTTGTTTGTTTGTTTGTTTGAACGCGCTAATCTCAGGAACTACTGCTCCGATTTGAAAAATTCTTTCAGTGTTAGTTAGCCCATTTATCGAGGAAGGCTATAGGCTATATATTATCACGCTAACACCAATAGGAGCGGAGCAGAGCGGAAGAATGTTTCAAAATCGGGGGTTTTTGAAGTAAAACTTCTATAGGCGCTAATCTCAGAAACTGCTGCCCCGATTTGAAAAATTCTTTCAGTGTTATACTAGGGGCGTTCAATAAAAGTGAGAATGAGTATGTTATAAACAACTTTCACTAAATGTCATTTTATTTTTCGACATAGTCACCTTTTAGCAGAATACACTTAGTATATCTTTTTTCTAAACTTTAAATTCCATTTTTAAAAAAGGTCTCATCTTGAGCACTTAAAAAATCTTGTACTGCAGCGACTACCGCGTCGTCGTCTTCAAATTTCTGGCCTCTCAGGTATTGTTTCAATTTCGGAAATAGGTAGAAATCACTGGGAGCGAGATCTGGTGAATACGGAGGATGCTTAAGGATATCGAACCCAGCATCACGAATTGCAGCCATTGCAACGGCGGACTTGTGTGCCGGGGCATTGTCCTGGTGGAACAGCACAACTTTCGAGAGTTTACCTCGCCGTTTTTCGCGGATCTCATTGCGCAATGTTGGTATTTGTTTGGCGTATAAAGTGCCCGTAATAGTGGCTGCATGCTCGAGATACTCAATCATTAATACCCCTTTACCATCCCAAAAAACAGAGCCCATGACCTTACCGGCAGATGGGCTCACCTTGAATTTCTTCGGAGTTGGAGATGATGGCCTTTTCCATGTCATAGACTGCAGTTTCGTTTCAGGGTCGTAATGATGGAGCCATGTTTCGTCCATTGTTATAAATCGCGCCAAAAAAAGTTCCCGGTCTTGCTGCATCAGGTTCAAAGCTTCTTGACAAATCTCTAGTCTAGTTTGTTTTTGCGTGTCAGTAAGCATTCTTGGTACCCAACGCGCAGATAGCTTTTTCATACCCAAGCGTTCATGTAAAATATTATGCACGCTCCCCGTTGAAATCTTTACATTTTCAGCAATAAAACGAACCGTGACACGACGATCCGCCAAAACTGAGTTTTCAACTTTTTTCACAATTTCTTCAGTTATTGCAGTAGTAGGGCGTCCGGAGCGGGGGTCGTCCATGGTCGATGTTCTTCCATGTCTAAATTCGGCGCACCAACGTGCGACTGTCGAATACGGAGGAGCATTAGACCCTAAAGTGTCCCGCAAATCCAAATTGACTTGGTCCGTAGAAAAATTTTTCAAATATAAGTATTTGATAACGGCGCGCAGTTCAATTTTCTCCATTTTCGCTAACGTACTCAATAGCATTGCAAAGAAATTACCGTATGTTTTTTTAAACAAAAGACAGTTAGTTTTTTTTTTCATAGCAATCAGCTAGATAGATTAGCTTTACCGGCCAGTATTTAATTTCGTAATATTAAAAGAGTTTGCATCTCATTCTCACTTTATATTGAACGCCCCTCGTATAGCCCATTTATCGAGGAAGGCTATAGGCTATATAACATCACGCTAACACCAATAGGAGCGGAGCGGAGCGGAAGAATGTTCCAAAATCGGGGGTTTTTGAAGTAAAACTTCTATATCTCGGGAACTACTGCTCCGATTTGAAAAATTCTTTCAGTGTTAGATAGCCCAGTTAGATAGGGCGGGTTGGGAGCGGGTGGGGGGGCGGGTTGAGAGCGGGTTGGGGCGGCTTGAGAGCGGGTTGGGGGCGAGTTGAGAGCGGTTGGGGGGCGAGTTGGGAGCGGGTTGGGAGCGGATTGAGAGCGGGTTGGGGGCGGGTTGAGAGCGAGTTGGGGGCGGGTTGGGGGCGGATTGGGAGTGGGTTGGGGCGGGTTGGGGGTGGGTTAAGGCGGGTTAGGAGCGGGTTGGGGGCGGGTTGGGAGCGGGTTGGGGGCGGGATGAGAGCGTGTTGGGGGCGGGTTGGGGCGGTTTGAGAGTGGGTTGGGAGCGGGTGGAGGGGTGAGATGGGAGCGGGTTGGGGGCGGGTTGGGAGCAGGTTGGGGGCGGGTTGAGAGCGAGTTGGGGGCGGATTGGGGGCGGGTTGGGGCGGGTTGAGAGTGGGCTGGGAGCGGGTGGAGGGGTGAGTTGGGAGCGGGTTGGGGGCGGGTTGAGAGCGGGTTGGGGGCGGCTTGGGAGCGGGTTGGGGGCGGGTTGAGAGCGAGTTGGAGGCGGGTTGGGGGCGTGTTAGGAGCGGGTTGGGGGCGGATTGGGAGCGGGTTGGTTTATTATGAAGTTTCACTTCCTCCGGAAGGATCTAAGGAGAGCCACAATTGATGAAAAAGCAAATTGGATAAAAAAATAAGCTGCCCAAATTACTAATTCCACGCGGACGGAGTCGCGGGCAAAAGCTAGTTATTCTAAATAATCAAATTTATACAGTGGACTACAAAGATATTGATATAGTGAAAGTTACAAAAATATGTGTGCAGGACGCCGCACAAACACTAACCTGTTTAATTATGTTAGCTTAAGTCAATTAATGTGCAGGACGCCGCACAAACACTAACCTGTTTAATTATGCCTTAAGTCAATTAAAGATACGCAATTCCTGTTTTTTATTAACGATTTAGTTAAGTAAAGTCGGCCGGGTTCGATTCCCGGGCCGCCGCGGAACCTTGTCGTGGTAACATTTGCCTCACTCAAGAGGCATAGTCTATACTAACTTGAGTTTAGTCACTACGACAGGGTTCTGTGTGGCCTAGGGATCGAACTGGCCGACTACAAGAATAATGTAAAACCAATTATTGGTTAAAAAAGGGCTAACCTAATTGGCCCTTTTACTATTGACAAATAATGACTAAGCCTGATAGGCTATCGCTGTATACTAAGTTATGATTGGATAATATGCTTATTGGTCAATAAATGCTTCTCGACATCCGCTCGGGTCGCCCAATCAATTGCGCCCTCGAGCGCTGAAATAAAGGTAGGCCTTCGAGGAGCGACACCGAGCGGACCAGGAAGAAACCAACAAACCGGCCTATTATTTCGACCAGCGTCCAGAGACTCCAGAGTAACCAGACCCAAGCTGCAGGCACGTCGAAGGGTGTCCCGCACAATATGTAGGTAATATACACGACTTTATTCACTTGACTTAGGGTTGTGGATACATATTTTTGTAACTTTAGCCGTATATCTCTGTAGTCGCCTTACTATAATATTAAAATTAAAATTTTACTTTTAAAAGCTTTTACTCGTAAAGGCTAGCAGGGTTCAAAAGGATAATTATCAATGATAATTATCATGATAATTATCGTGATAATAACAGATGGAAAATTATCGATTGATAATAACAAAAAATTGGGCTCGAAAAAGTGAACTGTAGTATCCGAACGCATGAAGTTTCAACCAAGAAATATTCAGTTTGGATTATGCAAAGTTGATATTTGCATGCTCAGATCAAATAAAAAGTAAAGATATAGCGCTGCGAACAACGAAGTGAGGCCGGTCAAACTACACCAATCCGTGTACTTACACAGTGGCACGCACACACTTGCAAGTCTTGCAACCAAACTACACCAAATTTTGCTTAGAACCCAAAGCGTCAACACTAGTGCTGCCATTATAATGTTGTAGTTACTCTATTATTGGGTAAATGCCGCCTATTCTTTTTTTCATTGTAAATTCTATTCTTTATTAGCACGGCTTAAAACGTGAGAACGTCACATGCAACGTATAAAGTTATTTGTTTCTCGTAAAAGTTTATCAACGTTTTTTATTGTAGTAACGGTATAAACGTGACATGCAACGTAGTATCGGGGTATTAAGAATTATTATGGCAACACCGGCCTACGCACACATGTTTATAAAACCGGCTTCAATCATCTGTTCACCGCGCTCTATCTTTACTTTTTATTTGATCTGAGTTTGCATGAAGACAAAAAATACTGGGCTATAGGCTCGGTCCAAAAAATGTAGCATATAAATGCAAGGAATAATAAATGGAATGAATTCTCACCTAAAGTACGTCAGCCTCAAATGCACTAAAATTTATTGTTTTTTATTTTGCTAAAATTGCCCAAATAATAATGCATTTGTTATGAAACAATATAACAAATTAGTTCTTACACTGTGATAATTATTAAGAAGCGTAATTATCTTGATAATTTCGAACCCTGAAAGCTCGGAAATTTTGTAAATAGGGATGTTGACACTTGACACCACCAATCAACTGACATACTTTTTATGAGCTGTCAAAACACAATTCTCCCATAGAGTTTGAATGGCAATAGCAACTTATGACGTCACTTGTTCGCCAACTCAATCAACTATTTATTTGCTTTAAAGCAACAAAAAAATCTTAATTTTGCAGTTAACCGAAAATTCATCTGGTTGGGGCTAAAATAAAGCGTTTTTATACAAGAGTCGCGTCTTCAAATTATTTTTTAATGGCGTCAACATCCCTATCCTAACATTTAGCTCTTCCATAATCAAGCGGTTGCCAGTTCTGCACTATGCTATCTGGTTGTCAATCTGATATACCATGACATACCTTCAAATGATTCCTCCGGTTGTGCTCCATCAAAGTTTTCCTCCTATTGTACACTTTATCACACAGTTTACACGGAAAAGTCCTCTTGTCACCATGCACTTCTATCAAATGTCGATTCCTTAGAGCATAGGACAAAAAGCTAGCTTCACACTTGTAGCAGTTCACTGTCGGCTTCTTCTCATGTACCGTAGCAACATGTAAGTATCTAGAATACTTAGATTTCAAATTTTTACCACATATATCACAAGGGAAATTAGCTTCAACCTTACTATGAGACTTTATATGAGTACGCAAAGAGTTCTGTTCTAAAAAACAGGCACCGCACTGATCACATATGAAAGTACCAAAGTGTTCGATCATATGTTTCTTCAGACTGTCGAAATAAGGAAAACTTTTGTCGCACTCCGTACATTTTATGCTGTCTAATGTCAATTTGAACTTTAAGAACTCGTTATCGACTGGATGTATCACTTTTTCGTGGACGGTGGAAATGTGACGTTTGAAATCGATTAGATTATCGATTTTTTCGCTGCACAGCCGGCAATCGATTCTGGTTATATCTATTTTGGGCACCTTCTTGTTCTCTGTCATGCTTTCGAACATATCCTTGGGTTCATGTGTTAGAGTGTGCTCTCTCAGTTCGTTGGGATTCGTGAATTGGTCTTTGCAGTAATAGCAGTAGTAATTGCTGATTCGGTTGTGGAAGGGACACACATAAGAGTTGAGGACGATGGTGAGAGTGTTCGTGTACACCATTTGGTCGTGGTCTAGATTGTCTTTCTTGGTTCTTGGTTTTTTCTTTGGAAGCGGTGACACTGTAAAGAATATTTTCAATTGAATCAGGCGTTACTTTGCGGAGGTCCATATTAATGAACTGAAACAATTACTTGGCTCACCCGCGATTTACGATAGTTACGTTTATGTAAGGAATGCGTGTTCATGCAGTTCCTCCACCTCCACGCTGTACGAACACACACAAATCACACAAACCCAACCATCACCACCACCAAACTACACTGACGCGTTTCGAACTCAACCAGAGCTATCTTCAGAGTAAGTACCGCAACCGTTCACTATGCTACCAAATGTTAGAATCGAGAAAGAATAGTTCCTTAGTGGACCTGTATGCTACTCTAGGCACATGTATGGCAAATCTCAAGTCTATAGTAGATTTAGTTTAAGCTGTGCATTTGTTCAGTCACGGTACTGAAGATACTTTTTTTTATCGCGCACACTATTGTTTTCATAAATTTATTCAATGTACATACATACGGTTTCCACTGCTTTATTATACAGGGTTATTTGTAATTCACTAGCACCCTTTAAACCCTAAACTCCTACCACTTAAACAAATGTTTTTTGTTTACGGCTTTTGTCATAACTTAATATTTTTGGTGTAATTACGTTTTGAAAATTTGAGATTACCTCTTATTTTTACGATACTCTGTGTATTTGTATGGGAAAAAAAGTGCTTCATTTTAAAAAGTCGTAGAACAAAAAACATTTGTTTGAGTGATAGGAATTCAGGGTTAAGAGGATGTCAGTGAATTAAAAATAACCCTGTATGTATTGAATGTAAGCGGAGTTTTCCTGTTCTTGACACTTTTATCTGATTTAAACATAAACTTTTATCCCTGCCATCATTGTACATTTGTGAAGTATCTGTATTTGTATTTTTAAATAAACATTATTTTTCTCGTAATTGTGACATTATATGTTACAATAATCGCACGTCTAGGCAGCGAAATCTATTGTACGTACCTAAATCGCGCCTTAGACAAACAAGTCGTAGTCCGTACAAAATGTGCTTGAAAATATTTAACAAGCTTCCTAAGGACATTAAAGATCTTCCTCTTCGACATTTTAAGAAGAAATTACGTGTATGGCTGTGCGAGTTGTGTATCTACTCTGTTAATGAATTTTTTAACATCACAACTAAAAATAGATAATTTATGTGTAGATACTTAGTAATAGATATTTTTTTTAGATAAAATAAGAATAATCCTGCATTTGTCTGCTTTATGTTTTCAGCAAATACAGGAATATAATATTTTGCATGCTCATTAGAGCAGAGTATGGTAGAATAGAAATCACAATTGTAAAATCTTATGTTACCCATATTCCGCAAATAAACATTTCATTTCATTTAATTTCCTTTGTTTCAGTTTTATTAACCATTTCTCAATTTTCAATACTGTGTCAAATTATTTGAAATACAACAGATCAAATTGAAAACTATGTTTCGAATTTTGCTATAATGTGTCATGAGACTTAAATCGTTATTTCTCATATTATTGTTGATTCGACATTTTTCTATAATCAAATATGCATTTTATTAAATAACTATACGTATTTTCAGGACTTTTACATTGTAAATAGCTTCACAAACGACGTAACTATTATAATAAAGGTACAAAGACAATGATTTTTAAAACAGAGGTTTTATTTTGATAAAAATGTTGTTTTCATGTTTAAACACGATTTTCTCAAAACGGCGTTCAAGAGGGTTGACATAGTATTGCATAACTCCGTCCAGTTATGGTTAAAAAACATTGATTGATTCAGGGGTACCTTGCACTTTCCCTACTATACGTGCAAGATCGCTACGTCTGCGACACGTATTGCTGCTTAAATGCAAAAGGGACACATCATCATCATCATCATCATCATCATTTCAGCGGAAAGACGTCCACTGCTGAACATAGACCTCCTCCAAGGCTCGCTAAACAGATCGGTCCCGTGCCATCCGCATCCAACGCGATCCCGTAACCTTAACCAGGTCGTCGCTCCATCTTGTTGGAGGCCTACCTACACTGCGTCTTCCGGTCCGTGGACGCCACTCGAGAACCTTTTTGCCCCATCGGCCATCAGTTCTACGAGCGATGTGCCCAGCACTGCCACTTGAATCTGGCGATTCTTCGAGCTATGTCGCTATAAATGGAGTTACGATGAAAAAAAGAACTTATTATTAACGATAGGTTCACATGAAAAATTAATTTTATTTGTGAATTTTGATATCTTACGGTAACTATTAATTTTTTGCTCAAATGTGGATTTGAGGTCTCGTTTTGTTAGTAAATAAATAAAGATCCGTTTCGTAAAATATAACTTAAGGCCAGAACACACCAGGAGCGCGGGGCGCCGACGGAGCGTGCCCAGCGCGGTCAATAACACTGAATCAAATACGGCGTGCCGCTCTGCCGGTGTGTCACCGTATATATGATTCAGTGTTATAGAGCGCGCTGGGCACGCTCCGTCGGCGCCCCGCGCTCCCGTTTTGTTGTGGCCTTTATCGATAGTCTATAAAATTCAACGTTCCAACTCTATATTGACGTTCGATTTTTGCTATGAAAATTCGATTTATGCGACTATGGACTGTAGGGAAATATAGTAATGTATAATAATGTCTACTCTTAATAAATAAATTTGTCTGAAGTTTACTTCCAAACGTTTGAGTCCAATCTAAATCAAGCCGGAATATAAAAATGACAATTATCTAAGTATAAAAATGTCAATGGAATGTAAATGTTTAAAATAAAAAATGATGAAGAATAAAATGTCTACTATAATGGTGCCTAAGTAAAAATATATATATAATTTGTCAAAAATGCACTGGGACAAAATTATTCAAGTGGACATTTTTATAGATCGCCATAATTTCTTACAGTCCATGGTTGCAACATCTTTATGTTCTGTCTAATTAACATTTATTTTGGTCATTTTTAGGCTTTTTCAAAATTATACTGAGACCAAATTATTCAAATGGACATTTTTATACACCGCCATATTTCCTTACAGTCCATACTCGCATAAATCGAAAATTCCACCCTCTGGATATAATACTGTGACACGTCTTACCAGCTTTGTCGAGCATTTGTTCCAGCTTGTCCTGCAAAGCTAAAGCCTTGTCGAACAGCTCTCGTGTCGTCTCTTTCTGGCGCGTCTTGCGTCGCGGTCGCTCACTCGCCGGCTCTTCTTTGGGTTTGATCTCTGCCTTGCATTCTGGTTCTACAATTAATATAATAATGTGTGTTTATAAGGGTATGTATTACAATACCGAAGTACGAAAGACCGAATGTATTAAAACATCGAATGGGTCAAAAGACCGACACGATTTTTTTCTGAAACCGTAAAATTTTCAGAACTTATTAAAACGGCATCATACAGAACCCATTAGGTTAGGTTAGGTTTGTTTTATAACAATCTTAAAAAGTTAACGGTTTCAGAAAAAAATCGTGTCGGTCCTTTGACCCATTCGATGTTTTAATACATTCGGTCTTTCTTAATTCGATATTGTAATACATACCCATTTATAATATAACTACCTATGTAGTTAGATGTAACCTACGGCTTCGCATTTACAATTTTAGAGTTACAATATATTGTATGCGTGAGTGCGTGTTCGTGTTCGTGTGCGTGTGAGTGAGTGAATGTGAATGAATGAGTGTGTGAGAGTGAGTGAGTGTAAGAGAATGAGTATGAGTGAGTTTGAGTAAGTGAGTGAGTAAGTGTGAGTGTGTGAGTGAGCGTAAGAGTGAGTGAGTGTGAATCAGGGAGTGTGCGTACGTGTATGTGTGTGTGTCTGTGTGAAAGAGAAAGACATGAAATTTTTAGACGACCGGATAGCCCAGTGGTTCTCTAAACTTTTTTTTTTAACCTGACTATAAGAAGCTTGAGGTCCCGGGTTTGATTCCCGGTCGGGGCAGGTATTTGTGTGAAAAATACGAATACCTGTGCTTGAGTCTTGGATGTTTAATATGCATTTAAGTACCTATGTATTTTATCTATATAAGTATGTTTATCCGTTGTCTGAACCCATAGTACAAGCTTTGCTTAGTTTGGTACTAGGTCAATTGGTGTCAATCGTTCCGTGATCATTTATTATTTATTTAATTTTGCATGAGTATTCTTCATACAATACAATAGAAGAACACAAAGTATTTTTGGGAAATCCCTTTGGAACATACTTAGTGAAGCCATTTCAAACTAAATGCCAGTAGCAATAAAGAAGCACGTTTACCATAATCCATGTCGTCTCGGTCGCCCATCGAAGCGTCAGAGTCCTCGCAAATCGGCTCCACCTTTACCTTAGTGTCCATTTCTATATGTACTTCTGTAAGTAGAAGCAAGTGGGTGTGGTTAGTTTACGACCTCATATTTGTCGACTCTGAATGAACGACAATCCTTATGGCAGTAACATATGGGTTTAAATTATTTGGGCTATTGAAATTAGTTAAAATTCATGGTTTTCCTTTTATTTCTGACACTATGTTATTTAGCAAAAAATAATCCAAAAATAAGCCTTTTGATTGGTATGATAAAGCTACAGGGTAATTTTTTTCTTGTGTAGCGGGTTTGATTCCTGGTTCAACCATGTAACTATTTAAAAATCTATGAATGCAGTTTAAATTGTTTTTTAAATTAAAATAATGTCTTCTTTCAGTAAAATGTTCAATCTACAATATTTATGGTACTTTCCCCTCCATGTGGCATAGCCGTGGGACGCCCTGTACACTACTTTTTACCACGGGAATATATTTCATGCCCACGGGTAACACGTTAAATGCGCGGATCAAGTCGCGGGATGTGCGACAACTATACATATAGGTTAGCTATGCAACTGTGTCGGCTACAACGCTAGTAATATATAATATTTATTTTACATTTCGTACTAAATACAAACTGAAATATAGATGCACAGAAAAAACCCCAGAAAAAAGACCAATGCTGGGAATCGAACCCAGGTCCTCAGCATTCCGTGCCGCGTGCCATACCCCTACACCACCACTGGTCTAGAGATTAGACACGAATCTTTCCTATACATCATACATTTCAATCTGCTAAATCATCACCTTATGCAGTGACAAACGCACATCTATGTTACACCCTCATCGAGAGATTTTTTTTTTTTTTTTTTTTTTTTTTTTTTCCCCAGCATTGGTCTTTTTTCTGGGGTTTTTTCTGTGCATCTATATTTCAGTTTGTATTTAGTACGAAATGTATGATTTCACGGGATGACCGTAAAAGTAATAAAAAAAAAAAAAATGAAGTTGAAAAAATAAGTACAAAAAAAAAAGATACTTCATAGCTAACTTATATAATATTTAACAAAGATATGTTTACTGTTTGTTTAGAGACTTACCATCCTTAGTCTCCAGCTTGGCTTGCAGGAACACTTCTTCGCACTGTAGAACCTGCTGCCTGAAGGCCACGGCGTCCCGGAGACGAACAACACATGTTGCACAGATGCAGCTGTCTTTGGACTCCCCGTCGAGGTGGGATAGCTAAATCGGGGAAAATTATAAAATAAAAATGAATCACCAAAATGTTTGTACGCGCATAACTTCCGAACGACTGCACCAAATTGGATAATTCTTTTTTTGTTGCGTTTGTTATTGCCAGGAGAAGGTTCTTATGAAAGAAAAAATACAACGGGAGTGAAGCCGCGGGCATCAGCTAGTTATAAAATAAATAGCTAAATCCGTAACTGTAACTCAACTTATGTTATTGGTGTGGGTCTCTATGGTGTCACATAATTTAACAAGTCGCAATCAACGTTAGTCATAAAGTGATTTATTTCTAAAACATTTTTTTTCGGAATTGTTACAAAAAAAACCTAACCTAACCTACTGCATTCTAAAATCCTGAAAAAAATACTGTTTCAGAAATAAATCACTTTTTAACTAACATTGATTATGAAGAATGATTACATTATGACTTATTAAATTATGGTGACCATGGGCAGCTGTGTTTTCTTTCCGTCTGCTGGCCTGCCTGTTTGCCCCCTATCATAAAAGGATGGAATGCTGTACGGCTCTTTCACAAGGCAAAATCCCGTTTTTTGCAGGATCCCATTTAGTAGTATACGTCCTACTGTGGTAACATTCACCACAGTAGGACGTATACTACTAAACGGGATCCTGCAAAAAACCAAACCCGCAAAAAACGAGATGTTGCCGTGTGAAAGAGCCGGTAGAGTGAGTGCTGAAGAAGATAGGGTAAAAAGGCAACAGAGAACCCTCTAACATGTCTGAAATATTTCCATTTTTAAACGACGAAAACAAAAGGAGGAGGTCCTCAATTCGACGTGTATACTAGGGGCGTTCAATAAAAAGTGAGAATGAGTATGTTATAAACAACTTTTACTAGATGTAATTTTATTTTTCGACATAGTCACCTTTTAGCATAATACACTTAGTATATCTTTTTTCTAAACTTAAAATTCCATTTTTAAAAAAGGTCTCATCTTGAGTACTTAAAAAATCTTGTACTGCAGCGACTACCGCGTCGTCGTCTTCAAATTTCTGGCCTCTCAGGTATTGTTTCAATCTCGGAAATAGGTAGAAATCACTGGGAGCGAGATCTGGTGAATACGGAGGATGCTTAAGGATATCGAACCCAGCATCACGAATTGCAGCCATTGCAACGGCGGACTTGTGTGCCGGGGCATTGTCCTGGTGGAACAGCACAACTTTCGAGAGTTTACCTCGCCGTTTTTCGCGGATCGCATTGCGCAATGTTGCTATTTGTTTGGCGTATAAAGTGCCCGTAATAGTGGCTCCATGCTCGAGATACTCATTCATTAATACCCCTATACCATCCCAAAAAACAGAGCCCATGACCTTACCGGCAGATGGGGCTCACCTTGAATTTCTTCGGAGTTGGAGATGATGGCCTTTTCCATGTCATAGACTGCAGTTTCGTTTCAGGGTCGTAATGATGGAGCCATGTTTCGTCCATTGTTATAAATCGCGCTAAAAAAAGTTCCCGGTCTTGCTGCATCAGGTTCAAAGCTTCTTGACAAATCTCTAGTCTAGTTTGTTTTTGCGTGTCAGTAAGCATTCTTGGTACCCAACGCGTAGATACCTTTTTCATACCCAAGCGTTCATGTAAAATATTATGCACGCTCCCCGTTGAAATCTTTACATTTTCAGCAATAAAACGAACTGTGACACGACGATCCGCCAAAACTGAGTTTTCGACTTTTTTCACAATTTCTTCAGTTACTGCTGTAGTAGGGCGTCCGGAGTGGGGGTCGTCCATTGTCGATGTTCTTCCACTTCTAAATTCGGCGCACCAACGTGCGACTGTCGAATATGGAGGAGCATTAGACCCTAAAGTGTCCCGCAAATCCAAATTGACTTGGTCCGTAGAAAAAATTTTCAAACACAAGTATTTGATAACGGCGCGCAGTTCAATTTTCTCCATTTTCGCTAACGTACTCCATAGCATTGCAAAGAAATTACCATATATTTTTTTAAACAAAAGACAGTTAGTTTTTTTTTTCATAGCAATCAGCTAGATAGATTAGCTTTACCGGCCAGTATTTAATTTCGTAATATTAAAAGAGTTTGCATCTCATTCTCACTTTATATTGAACGCCCCTCGTATATATATATTTTTTTTTTTATGTATGATCACGCATAACTTTTTACAGAGTAGTCCGATTTTAATGATTCTTTTTTTATTGGAAAGCGTATACCCCGAGGGTGGTCCCATTTAAATTTGGAAAGAATATTCCTACCCTAAGGGTAGAAAAACAGGTGATGATTGATTGTTCAGTTACTGATTGTACTATATGACCACGCATAACTTATTACAGAGTAGTCGGATTTTGATGATTCTTTTTTTATTGGAAAGCGTATACCCCAAGGGTGGTTCCATTTAAATTTGGAAATAATATTCCTACCCTAAGGGTAGGAAAGCAAGGGATGATTGACTAACTTTTTACAGAGTAGTCTGATTTTCATAATTCTTTTTTATTGGATAGATAGGGTATACCTTGAAGTTGGTATTATAAATTTGGAAAAAAAATTACCCCAAGGATGGAAAAAAAGTATAAAATAAAAACTTTTTAACAAAAAATTAAACCGCCGAAAAAACTGAAAAGCAAAAAATAATACCTTTTTGTTTGACCTTAATCTAGGTACCAGTTTGAAGTTGGTGCCTGAGCATGAGCCAGGAGGAGTGATAGAAGCCAATCAGGTAGACGATTATAGGTCCACTCCTCCTGGCTAAGTGCTGAGGCACCGACTTCAAACTGGTACCTAGATTAAGGTCAAACAAAAGGTATTATTTTTTGCTTTTCAGTTTTTTTGGCGGTCTAATTTTTTGTTAAAAAGTTTTTTATCAGGAGCTAATCTTATCTTAATTTTAGGGGTATTTTGGAATACACTGACCTTCTCTTGCATATAAACACAGGTGCTAACAGGCAAAGCACACAACAGTTGCAATGCGGTGGAAACTTCGTCTTTTAAAAAGAAGAGTAAAAATATTTAAATAAATAAATAAAATAAATATCACAGGACAATTCACACCAATTGACCTAGTCTCAAAGTAAGCTAAACAAAGCTTGTGTTATGGGTACTAAGCAACGGATAAATACACCGTGAAATTTTAGTGGTTGTTTTCCCGAAACGAGGTTATTTAGTATTGATTGTACAATCGATTTGTTATTACTATTTTGACTAGAGTCAAAAATCCAATTGTGAAAAACGAAAGTCGAAAATGACCGCAAACCAATAGTAACACTTCGTTGGTACAAGTAGCGTACAACCGTACAATAGGTTAGGTACCAACGAAGCGTTACTATTGGTTTGCGGTCATTTTCGACTTTCGTTTTTCACAATTGGTTTTACTATTTTGACTAGAGAGTCAAAATAGTAATTATAAATCGATTGTACAGTCGACTACAAAAAGATCGATACCGCCAAAGTTACAAAGATATGTATACACACCTTTATTGACTTAACATTAAGGTTGTGTATACATATTTTTGTAACTTTGGCCGTATCGATTTTTTTGTAGTCGACTGTACAATCGAAACTAATCACCTCGTTTCGGGAAAACAACCACTAAAATTTCACGGTGTATACTTATATAGACAGATACATACTTAAATACATATTAAACACCCAAGACCCGAGAACAAAAATTCATATTTTTCATACAAATATCTGCCTGCCCCGACACGGGAATCGAACCCGGGACCTCAAGCTTCGTAGTCAGGTTCTCTAACCACTAGGCCATCTGGTAGTCTAAATTAATTAATTAATTATTTTGTTGTGAAGTTGTAGATACCTTAGAACTTTCCATTGTAAATTATTCGTATATATACTTGAATCTATATAACGTATATTACGAGATGATATTTCCAATGATTATCATTTAATATCAATGTAGAGTAATATGATGTCTCTATCTTTACGAAACTTTATACGCGTTTCACCGTAACAATTGCCCATTTATTTACATATCTGCTGTTCCTACACAATTAATTGCTAGTTCTTATTTGGCTACCTTTAATTATAGATAAATTTCGAATTCCATACTTACGAGTAAACCAAAACAGTCCATCAACATATCGGAGTACACTTCCTTCTTGCCGGACCAGTCGTATTCGCTGCCCAAAAGTCGGCATTTCTTAATGGAACGACAGCAACGGCATAGCGCAGGGTCAACTATGGGTCCTTTGCCTTTCGCTAACGACGCCAGAGCCGTAGCCATCGTGATAAACACTTATAAAAACATTAATTTAAAATATTCTGGCCGTAATCGCACCTTTCATAGAAATGGCATTTTGACATAACATAAGGACTCAAAGGACTGACAAGTTCGAGTACCCGAAGAAATTACGAAAAAACAGGAAGCATTTTGAATACTACTAAACTAAAAACTTTAAATGTGGTCTGATTTTACTAGTTGTCTTAAATAAATTGCCATGACTATGCTGTGAATCACTTGTGATACCTAGAGCTTTATAAATTATAAAACTTTGGCATCGTGTGTACTTGAACTTATTTAAAAGCGTTTTGTTTCTGCACTGCAAGTGACGTTCAATAACTATAATCGATCGATTATAATTTAGTACAATCGAAAAGTAATAATTTGTCCAAATTTAGTTTTTACGTTTTTACAAACATTTAAAATAACTGCATAAATAACAGATTACAGAAGTGCTTACTTACTGGCTATGCTAATCTAGTCTCTTCTCTAAAATTCCAAGAATGTCAAAGCATTTGGGCTATATTTAATTTCTTCTATAGAGTTTGAAATAATGTAAATAAATAATGTGGCACATTAACGTGACATCTCAAAATTATGAATTGAAAAAAATATGAAATTACTTCAAACAAAATGTACTCCCTGACGAATCCTTTCTTACAACTTTCCATTACAATTTGGAACGTAGGAGTCGCGAGTTATGATAGTTGCGATAGATGGCAGCACACCCCACTGCTGGTTCGTTCTGGCGTAATAGGCGTATACATAAAGGATCAAAGTTTGAAGGCCAGAAGGCCACCACAAACCGGAAGCGCAGGGCACGCTCCGTCGGTTCCCCGCGCTTCAATTTGTGGCAGCCTTTTTAGCGGGTTGGTCGGAAGCGACGTAGTGCAGTTGGTAGCACGCTTAGCGCGTATAGCCAAGAAAGGGTTCGAATTCCAATAAAGAAAAACCAAGAAAGACGCAATTAAAAATATTTTATTATAAAATTTTATAATTTACACTTATCAAGTAAGTAAATTTAATTTGTGTACAATACTTAATTCTATGCATATTTTCTACTTTTCTATCATAAATAAATGTTAGCTACATTGATAAAAAGATTGTGATGTTCGTTAAAATTAAAGTAATAAAAAATAAATTGTGACTTTATTGACTTTTAAAATATCACTTTCATACGGACAATCTAACTGATTTACGATTTATTCATGTCAAGTTTATACCCAGTGGCGTAGCTAATTAGCCCAGGGGGCTACTACGGAATTCGTATCTCACTTTTCATTTCACTCATCTGTTTAACAGTGTTGTTGCGATAGTTTCGATATCGATAGTTGACCTTGAGAAAACAGTCGATAGTGCCGATATGCATGGACAATATCATCGATAGTGAAAATCAGGCGATACTACTGATCTTTAGCAATAGTATTATTTATGTATGTATGTATGTATGTATGTATGTATGTATATAAAACTCTTTATTGTACGTAAAACACACTACGTACTTATGATCTTTAGCAATAGTATTACTTATTTTCATCAATCGATAGCATCGACTTTTGTGACGCGATACTATAAATACTAGAGTTTGTCAAGCAAGTCGTGTCCCTTGAATAAGGCGGCATTTTCAAAAATATTTTATATGTCAACACTAGTAATACTGAAAAGTATGATTAATACTCGAATTTATGTAGCAGTAAGTAGTTAACCTCTTGACAGCCACAAAACAAACGAAGTGACGTGCCCTGTACGCCACGGAACAAACCGTCTAGTCGATAAATAGGGTTTTCTTTTCCATTGTAGAAGGATTAATTTCAAGTTAAATGTTGGTCATGTATTGGTGACGTTGGCGTGTGAGCCTTTTCTCTGGCTGTCATAACTTGATGACTGTGGTGGTCAAGAGGTTAAAAAGACAGCTACATATTTAAACATGGTTATAAATCACACTTTTCAGCGTGTTATTAGTGTTGACATAAAAAAAGATTTTTGAAAATACCGCCTTTTTCAACGGACACGACTCGCTTGACAAGCTGACAAACTTTACCGACTTTTTGGACGCGACACTAACGATAGTATCGACTAAGTTCAACAGTATCGCCTAATTTTCACTATCGATACTATCGATAGTTTCGATATGAATATCGATAGCAGGGGGGGCACACTTACATATATCACACTTTTCATGCGACTACAGCGATCTCTGGTTGTTTGGTAAAGAACTAAATTAGCGGCCATCTTGGTTGACTTGTCAAACTTGTCAGTTGTCATTCATCGGCCATGGCCATGGCGTACCAAATTGTACGGTCAAGGACTTTAATTGATAGGCCACTTGCCAATGTTCGTATTTTAGCCGTATAGTGCAAATCGGGTTTAGCCGCTTATACTTCGTATATGCTGATTTGAATTAGACGGCTAAAATACGAATAGTGGCAATTAGCCTATCAATTAAAATTACGCATAATTATAGCCGTACATCACTACCAACATATACATATAGATAGGTATACATCTATAGATACGTCACATTAGTTCTTCACCAGGGCGTAGGGCAGCAGCACCTTCCATACATGCATATTTGACCATAGAGTTGCCACTCTTGTTCATATAATATTACAATACTCTTTGATCGATAGTATGACTGATTTTCAAGGCCACGATGATAGTATCGATAGATTGTCGCTACAAAGCATCAACGCCATAAAGCGAAACTGTCATAGCGAACAAGGATTAAGTTATAATGAAACGATCGTAGTCATGAATGAGTGTCACTGGCATAGGAGTACGAAGTCTGTAGACGTGGTTGACACGCATACGTGTCACCGGCATAGGAGTAAGAATTTTTTGATCACAGACGTTGCGTCACTGGCACTGAATGTGTCAAAGGAACCACTAGGTTTTTTTTTTCATAGTGCCGGTTAGGGTCCAAGGGCTATACATTTAAAAAAAAGAGATCAATACACAGTGGATAAAAAAATCTGAATATTAATTGCATACCATACATGCATCACATTACTATAATAATAATTTCAATTTAAAGCTAATAAAATGCACTCTTAAAATAATTTAAAGTTAAATAGTTATAATTTAAGTAGCAGCATTCAAATAAAATTTATATTTTTAGGTTATAAACTTGCTTATAAATTTAGATGCTCTAACATGCCTTTGGGCAGTATTATGCAGAAAATGCCATTACATTCTTACAAAAATCATGACAATAAGTTGCTGTCCATTTATTATGTAAAACGATTTCAATCACTATCAACAAAAAAATTGTTTGCTAAGTATTTTAAAATGTAGAGTTGTTGGCATAAAGTCTATACAGCCATTGTGTCAAAATATATGTATATGCGAATACACACTTTATGGTTAGTGGCATAGATTCGTATAGGGGTGAATCAACTTTTTCTTGCCACCCGTTGCTATGGTTACACAAATTTTGTCTCCTGGACAAGCTAAGCATTCTTCTATGAAATAGTCTGAAGATGTCACTTGGACAACTGGGGACTGAGTAAACAACACGATAAATTTGATTCACCCATAGATGTTGTTGACGCCTTGGTAATATAAGTACATCTTTTTATGACCTTGACTGTACATACTCGAACTTTTTTTTTTCAGAATTAGCTTGATCGTGACGAAAAAAAAATCCCTAATTCTCCATACACTTCCTTTGCGTCAGATTTATGATGAGCCATGTAAACTGCATGAAAAAAGTCCCTAACTGACTCAAAAAATAGAGACACCTTTTTTCTTTGTGACGATTTCGAACCCCAAAATTTCCTCATGAAAAAAAAGTAAAGCAAGTGTATTTTTTATTGAAAAAGCCCATAAATATGTATATTTTTGACACACTTCGATATTTTCTAGCCGGAGCGAGCCACCGAACATTCTCTATTATTAATTTCGTCAAAAATATGGGCTATTCAAGCCGTTTGTATTGCGGAAAAGTGAGAACATAGTACCCAGTCGTCCGCGCCCCTTTGTTCGCACTGCGCACAAGTGGGAAAAATTCCCACGAACTGGGAAAATTCCCACAGAGTGCGAAATATTCCCACAAAGTGTGAAAACAAACCGGGGACACCCTAAAACATTACAACTATTTAAAAATAGCATTGCTCGACGTCACACTCGGGGTGGTGACTCTTTATATGAGATTTCAAACTGGCATTCTGTATGAACGCCTGCCCGCACAAGTGGCATCTATACCTCCTGTCATTCGTATGCGTCCTTATATGATACTGCAAAGACTTGAGCCTAGGATAACTCTTGTCACAGTACTCACACCTAAAGTTCCTCTCACCAGTATGAGTAGCCATATGCTCCTTCAAACGTGACGGCAAATAAAAGCGCTGATCGCAATACTCGCACTGATGCTTCAATACCTTCTGATGATTCCTCCTCTGATGCTCCGTTAGAGTTTTCTGCCTATTGTAAATCTTGTCACACAGGTTGCATGGGTACGTTCGCTTTTGGCCGTGCGCTTCTGTTAAATGTTTGTTTTTCAAAGCGTACGACATGAAACACTCGTCGCAACGCGGGCATCTTATAATAGCCTTTTTCTTATGCACTATGTCTACATGCATGTCTTTATAATGGTTAGATTTGAATACTTTACCGCATACCTCGCAGGTGTGTCGCTCGTCGTCCTTATGTCGCTTTAGATGGGCGTCCAGCCGTGGTTTTTCCAAGAAACACATACCGCACATGTCACAAGTGAAATTGCTGAAATGCTCCACCATATGGGTGTTGAGAGCATTGAAATCTTCGAAAACATTGCTACACATAACACACACTAAATCGTTCCAAGTAAGTTTGTACAATAGCATCTTATCCGGAGCTTCGAAGTATATTTTCTTTCCATGTATTTGGTCTATATGTTGCTTGAAGGTGCCTAAATCGTCGATTTTCGTTGTACAGAGTCTGCAATCGATCCTGGTTATATCTATTTTGGGCATTTTCTTGTAACCCATTAACAGTTGGAAAGGTTTTGTGTCGTGGGATACTGTGTGGGCTCTCAGGTCTTCTGGTTTCGCGTAGTAGTCTTTGCAGTAGAAGCAGTAGTAGTTGTTCCTTCTGTTTTTGAAGGGGCAGACGTAGGAGTATTCTATGATGGTGAGTAGGTTTTCTTCGGACATGCAGTCAAGATCTCTGTCGTAAGTGTTCTTCTTTTCGATTGGCGGTTTTTTTATCGCTTTCGGAAGCTTCTTGGAGGAAGTACCTGCAAATAAGTAATTTAATGGTCATAGAAGGTATTTCAAAATGAAATATATATTACACAACTACTCAACGATAACCTGTGAACTGGTGAGAGGCCAAGTTATACTAGTTCTGGAAAAAATAATAAAAAATCCGTGTCACACAGTTAAGCGATAATAGAGTCAGATAAAGACCTATTCTCTGACCTACTAAATATGGAGAAAAAAAATCATAAAAATAGGTTAAGGCGTTTCGGAGGAGTTCGATAACAAACACCGTGACACGAGATTTTAATATATTAGTAAATAAATAAATAAATAAATATTAGGGGACAATCTT
Source organism: Archips crataeganus (assembly GCA_947859365.1). Taxonomy (NCBI): domain Eukaryota; kingdom Metazoa; phylum Arthropoda; class Insecta; order Lepidoptera; family Tortricidae; genus Archips; species Archips crataeganus. The sequence continues at coordinate 7,647,711 of OX402073.1, read as the reverse complement.
ACACAAATCGACCTAGTCCCAAACTAAGCAAAGCTTGTACTATGGGTACTGGACGACGATAAACATACTTATATAGACAAATAAATACTTAAATACATAGAAAACATCCATAACTCAAGAATAAATATTCGTGCTCATCACACAAATAAATGCCCTTATCGGGATTTGAACCCAGGACCTCTTGCTTCGTAGGCAGGGTCACTACCAACTAGGCTAAGGCGGTCGTTAAAAGAAAGATTATAAGTAAGAAAGATTATAAATGCGGAAGTGTCTGTCTGCTACCTCTACATGCTTAAACCGCTGAACCAATTTCGACGAAATTTGGTATGGTGATAGCCCAACCCTGGGAAGGACAAAGGATAATTAATATCACAGAAGAAGAATAACCGAACCCGAAACATTTCGGACTAAACTCGATAATAGACGTGACTTATCCGAATTTTTCACTATGGATTTTTCTTTTTTTTCCAGAACTTTAATGACTTGCCCTCTCGATCGGTAGGTACCAGCTCACCAGGTAACAAACAAAGCATATTATGAAAGGGAGTCCCTTTAGCCAATGGCAGCGTTTCCTCTTGGAACAGCTAAGCTAATTCTTTGTTCGAGGAAGCTGGCCCATCACAATGATCACAATGTAATCTGCAGCATTTCTGTAGATTGTCAGGTTACTTTGAGATTAGATTGCCGTTTAATCCGGGTCGAAAAATAAGGGGTCGTACGCCAACCGAACCCATAATGCAAGCTCGACTTTGGATTCTATGTGATTTGCATAGGTGAACCAGATGATGCTCATTATCATTTTAGCCGTAGGTCGTCCACTGCTGGACATAGACCACCCTCATTGATACCCACTCATTACGAAACCTTCACCAAATCGTCCGTCCATCTAGTTGGTGGACGTCCCACGCTGCGCTTGCCTGCCTATCGCCTTCTAACAAGCTAATCCGTTTGGCAATGTCGGTGACCCTGGTTCTTCTACGGATCTCCTCATTCCCGTAGAGAAACCCGTGCATAGTCCTCTCCATAGCTCTCTATAGATGGTGTTGTAGAGTATAAATTTATCATTAGGTACTCTCAATTTTTTTTGGTGGACTATAATAGAAAACAAGTGAATATATCGGCCTTTCGTCCCCCCTCCCTGATCTGGGAGGCTCTGGACATGAGCTCCGTATGCTCTTAATAGTAAAGACAAGTTTGGTCAAGATGCCATCTTTTGTGGGTGAATCAACTTTTTCTTGCCACCCGTTACTATGGTTACAAAAATTTTGTCTCCTGGACAACCTAAGCATTTTTATATTAAACAGGATGAAGATGTCACTTGGACGACCGGGGACAGAGTAAACAACACAAACAAATTGATTCACCCTTGTAGTCTCTTATACGGAAAAGAATATCTAAACATTTTGTAGGTGGGCGGAGAACCGTGGTGGCCTAGTGGTTTGACCCATTGCCTCGCAAGCAGAAGGTCCTGGGTTAGAGTCCAGGCTCGCATCTCTGAGTTTTTCGGAAATTACATTTGGAATTTATTATGAGCTTTACGGTGAAGGAACATCATGAGGAAACCTGTATTCACCGCGCGTGAAGTTCCCAATCCGCACTGGGCCTGCGTGGGAACAACGGCACAAGCCTTCTCATTTCGTGAGGAAGCCTGTGCCCCGCATTGGGACGTATATAGGTTACGGTGGTGATTTTGTAGTTGAGCATTAATTTAGGGCTGTAAAAAGACAAAGTAACTGTCATCTATTCGAGCGTTGTTACCTTTATATTCAACAGAAAAGTCGATTTATCTGTACAAAGATATTTCAAAATAAAAAGTAATTAAAAAAACTAAAAACCCGCCTGCGGTGTAAATAAAATAATAAATTAAAATATCAACAAAACCCGCCTGCAGAAATACTGAAAAGTTGGAAACAAGATAAAATGTTCAATAACAATAAAACGAATTTAAAACACGTCGATGGCAGTCTTTCAAAATTTAATGCAACGATAAAATGCAGTCGGAGGCATGCAGCCCCAAATCCCATGCAGCCACTGACTCCCATGCCTCCGACTGCAATTTATCGTTGCATTAAATTTTGAAAGACTGCCATCGACGTGTTTTAAATTCGTTTTATTGTTATTGAACATTTTATCATGTTTCCAACTTTTCAGTATTTCTGCAGGCGGGTTTTGTTGATTTTTTAATTTATTATTTTATTTACACCGCAGGCGGGTTTTTACTTTTTTTAATTACTTTTTATTTCTTTATTTTTAGTGTTCCTGAGACCCAGATAAATTTATTGAGTATTTGAATTAAGAATCCGTTGATATAAAGTTCAGAAGCAATTTTGAAATATGTTGGTACTTAATTTCCCACATGGGTTTCATAGAGAAAATTATTGGTCAAAGATATCTGAGTAAGTAGGTACGTCATCGTTTTAATGCATTGATTGCCAATTTACTATTCCAAATTAAATTTTAACACATGACTTGTATATATTTTTGTAATCTCTTTTAAAATCCCTTTATTTTGATACCCTACACGATAGGTTTGAATAAAAAAAATTTTTTGAAGGCTCACAATTTGGCGCCAAAAATCCGCCATTATTATTTTTCAAGAATTTCATGTATCCAGTGTTACTCGCGTTATCAAGACGAATCCAATGACGTATCATTTATCAAAATCGGTTCAACCGTTGTGTAGTTACGAGAGGACATAGGAATGTACATACATACATACTTACATACATACATACATACATACATACAAACGGGTCAAAAACATAACCTTTCCTTCTTCGCAGTTGGGTAAAAAGTCCAAACTATTGCTCTGCTCAATTTTTAAAAGCCCCCACGGAAATTGGTGAAGAAAAAGACTTCTGATTTTCTAATTATTTATTTAAAAAAAAAATATTCATAAACTCTTATAATTATGTTATACTAAGACACAATTAATTACACAATTTTAAGAGGGTACGATGCCTGAGAGACTTGAAAAATAGGTATTTTAATTAAATATCGCTGTCTCGCTGCAACCACTCCGTATCGGTACAGCAAGAAAGGGACGACTGCAGCTCAGACCGTTAATAGGTACATAAAATTGATCAAAATAGCATTTCGAAGTCCCCTGGTTTCTCCTCAAGAACTTTTTTTTCAAAATTAGGCTTTAGCTATGTCGTAAGTGTGCCGTAGTGCCGCTATGGAGTAAGTGCGAAGGAGGGGTAATTACAGAAAAGATCCCTACGGGTCGAAGTGTATCCGCTAGGACCCCTATTAGTAAGATAAGATAAGCTATGCCCCTGTTTTCTTTTTACTGTAAATATATGGTATTTTTTTGATGAGTGTCTGAAAATGAATTGTTTTTAAAGGCTCCTACTTCATATGATAAATGGAATATTGAAAAAAAAATGGAGCATTATAGATTAAACGGTAAAAAAAAAAATTTGCTCTTATGTTATTATCCAGGGACGAAATAGGGGACTACGTTTGTATGGAGAAATGGTTCGCATCGTATCCTCTTAAGGCACTTGGCACTTACATTCTTATACAGACATACTTTTTATGTGATACTTAAGGGGGAAACGACTAGGCGTGTCACCTGATTGAAAGTAATCACCGCCGCTCATGGACACTAGTAACATACGTGGAAATAAGTGTGCGTTGCCGGCATTTGAGAAAAAGTTTGGGTCGTTTTTTGATTCATAGGTTCTCAACCTATTACGGACTACCCGCCCCCTTGTCAAGTTTACAAAATAGTCAATTGTATCAATTACCAATGTTACTTATACGAGGGGCGTTCAATATAAAATGAGAATGAGATGCAAACTCTTTCAATATTAGGAAATTAAATAGTGGGCGGTAAAGCTAATCTATCTAGCTGATTGCTATGAAAAAAAAAACTAACGGTCTTTTGTTTAAAAAAAATACGGTAATTTCTTTGCAATGCTATTGAGTACGTTAGCGAAAATGGAGAAAATTTAACTGCGCGCCGTTATCAAATACTTGTGTTTGAAAAAATTTTCTACGGACCAAGTCAATTTAGATTTGCGGGACACTTTAGGGTCTAATGCTCCTCCGTATTCGACAGTCACACGTTGGGGCGCCGAATTTAGACATGGAAGAACATCGACCATGGACGACCCCCGCTCCGGACGTAACTACAACAATAACTGAAGAAATTGTGAAAAAAGTTGAAAACTCAGTTTTGGCGGATCGTCGTGTCACGGTTCGTTTTATTGCTGAAAATGTAAAGATTTCAACGGGGAGCGTGCATAATATTTTACATGAACGCTTGGGTATGAAAAAGGTATCTGCGCGTTGGGTACCAAGAATGCTTACTGACACGCAAAAACAAACTAGAGTCGAGATTTGTCAAGAAGCTTTGGACCTGATACAGCAAGACCGGGAACTTTTTTTGGCGCGATTTATAACAATGGACGAAACATGGCTTCATCATTACGACCCTGAAACGAAACTGCAGTCTATGACATGGAAAAGGCCATCATCTCCAACTCCGAAGAAATTCAAGGTGGGCCCATCTGCCGGTAAGGTCATGGGCTTTGTTTTTTGGGATGGTAAAGGGGTATTAATGATTGAGTATCTCAAACATGGAGCCACTATTACGGGCACTTCATACGCCAAACAAATAGCAACATTGCGCAATGAGATCCGCGAAAAACGGCGAGGTAAACTCTCGAAAGTTGTGCTGTTCCACCAGGACAATGCCCCGGCACACAAGTCCATCGTTGCAATGGCTGCAATTCGTGATGCTGGGTTCAATATCCTTAAGCATCCTCTGTATTCACCAGATCTCGCTCCCAGTGATTTCTACCTATTTCCGAGATTGAAACAATACCCGAGAGGCCAGAAATTTGAAGACGACGACGCGGTAGTCGCTGCAGTACAAGATTTTTTAAGTACTCGTGATGAGACCTTTTTTAAAAATGAAATTTTAAGTTTAGAAAAAAGATTTAATAAGTGTATTATGCTAAAAGGTGACTATGTCGAAAAATAAAATGACATTTAGTAGAAGTTGTTTATAACATACTCATTCTCACTTTTTATTGAACGCCCCTAGTATATCTATCAATTATGTATAGGTGAATCAACTTTTTAGCGCCACCCGTTGCTATAGTTTCACAAATTTTGTCCCTTGGACAACCTAAGCATTTTTTTATAAAACAGTATTAAGTGTCACTTGGACAACCGGGGACAGAGTAACACAAAAAAGTTGATTCACCCTAATAATCACACATTAAAAACGATTTGGACACACTGCCGTCCCTGGGTATTTTCAATAAAAAGTGTAACTTTTACTTTTTTTCAACACATTCGGCTGTGGCAACGTTCCGCTAAGTCACAAGCTATGCCGGCCGAAATGATCGCAGTCACGCATGAGCGTCACTAGCATATGCTGGCAGTGCTATTCATTTTCATAAACATAAAAAGTGTCCTTATTTTTCGGTTCAGTTTTGTGAATATTTTATACACTTTATAATGGCTTGTCACAAAACTAACACAAAAAAAGGATGGATTGAAAAAGCGCTCGTTTCCGAGTAAGAAAACCCCATTTCCGAGAAAAAAAAATCCTCTTTTATAAAAACTTAAGGGTACTTACATTTTTTATTGAAAATGACCCCTGCGAAAAGCTCCAGCGCCCAGTGGGCGGTACTACCCCCTTTGGGAATCTATTGTTTAACATAGTTGAGAGCTCGTACAATCGAGGCTATAAGCATTTGTACAGCCATAGTGTCAAATATATCGCTTATTTAAAGTACCTACTAATCTTATCAACTCAGAATCAAAACAGTAATAAAATAAAACTTAATTAAATTTCAAGAAGGTCTAAATTAGGGTGGTGTATCATTTTGAGTTGGGTGAAACAACTTTTTCTTGCCACCCGTTGCTATGGTTACACAAATTTTGTCTCCTGGACAACCTAAGCATTTTTCTATGAAATAGTCTGAAGATGTCACTTGGACAACTGGGGACTGAGTAAACGATACGAAAAAGTTGATTTAACCTGATACTAGAGATGTAATGGATAGTTATTCGACTGGATACCGGATATCCGGCGAGCTATAAGGCCGGTTTGTTGGATATTCGACTTGCTATTACATTGTATGTTGCAATGTCTTTAGGGCTTAAGTACCAAAAAATCTGCCTTGGTTTACTAAATCTTTTCAGCAAATAAATTTGTTTTTAATGTTCTTTCTTCGATAGAACGAGGTTAAGTATTATAGATATTATTCAGTTTTTTACAATATCTTTGGTGGATGTTTCATAAAATTTAGCTTTCGAGTTTCAGAGACATTGTTAGGATTTAGACAACACAATTTTTCATATTTTAACTACCTTTGTCATTGAACAGGGTGTACCAAACCTCAATGATAGCCTGTTACCGGGCAAGTGGGCAAGTTATACCAGTTCTGGAAAAAATACCTCTGGTTTTTCCTCGCACGACAAAGATCTGGAATCAGCTTTCTGCGGCAGCATTCCCGGAGCGTTACAACTTAGGGATCTTTAAAAAACGAGCCTACCAATTCCTAAAAGGGTCGGCAACGCACCTGTGATGCCCCCCGTGTTGCGGGTGTCCATGGGCGACGGTGATCGCTTTCCATCAGGTGACCCGTCTGCTCGTTTGCCACCTCTTATATAAAAAAAAAAAAATAGGAAAAAAAAACCATGCAACTTAGTCACAACATACACAAACTTTTAATATTAGATATTTTCAAAAAAAAATGTCTATTATCGATTAACTAGGATGACAGTAATGGACAAGAACTAATTATGGTCATTTTCTTTCCGTTAATCCAAATTTTAAGAAACGGACACTACATACTACTCTATAAGACATTGAATCTTTGCAGTCCATTACTGGGTACTACTGTGATTAACATGTCCATGATTGGTGCCATCACTAAGTGACATGATTTTATTTTCTTGTTTTTTCCAGAACTTTTATAATTTGAAAGAAAAAAGAAAGAAAGAAAAACATTTATTTATGACAACAATAACACGTACACAGGCAAAAATAAGAATACAATAGACATAGACAGATAGATAGATACACACTAATGCACACATTAATGATGTCACAAAAGGGACCCGACTCAGCATGTCGCTAGTTTAAACCAGCGCTGGTCTTCCGCCGGGCCACAGTGCAGTAAACTCACGGAAGCCTAATTAATAATAATAATAATAATAAATTTAATTTAGGGTAATTTGGCCTCTCGCCTGGTACCAGGTTTTTGTTGAGTTTTGGGACACCCTGTATGTTTAAGTAAATGTTACAACCATGTGTTGCTTCCCAAATTGTTCTCTCGCAGTTATTATAAAAATAGTTTTTTTGAAATATCCAGTATCCGGCCGGATATCGCGTTACCATCTGGTACGGCCAGATACCAGGTTTTATACCACGAAATTCGATTTTCGAACTTCGCATCGTGCTTTCCATTCGCGCTAAAAGCACTAAGAGTGAAAGGAATGGCATGATACGAAGTTCAAAAATCTAATTTCGTAGTAGTGTCACACATAGTTACCAGATGTCTGTCACATCTCTCCTTGATACGCTTTCGATCTAGATGTACGAGGGTGAATCAACTTTTCTTGCCACCAAATTTTGTCCCTTGAACAACCTAAGCAATTTCTATGAAACAGTATGAAGATGTCCCTTGGACAACCGGGGACAGAATAAACAACACAAAAAAGTTTATTCGCCCACAAGTTAACTTATTTATATACTTATTTATTTGTTACACACTTCTACACCGAATTTTGATGCAATGATATGAATAGACTGAAAATCAGCAGCCTTTTCGACACCATTAACTATGTTTTTGAACTTTTTTCTGTATAAGTCAGTATATTTTCTTTTTTTTTTATTTCGATCAAAGTTATGTCTATCCCAAACAGTGACCGGTCCGCTATACCTTTCAAAGAGTTTTGTGTGGGTTTTGCATAAGGCTTATCTAACCATACCCTTTGCTTGACAAAATCCTTTCATGTTGATTTAAAAGAGGATACAATGGCTGAGGGACACTTGAAAAATTAGGTATTTAAATAAAACGTCGCTTAATTGTTGGGGTAACCCTTATTAAGAGATTGCAAGGCGTATAGGATAACAGTAACCTTTATAAAGAGATTGCGAGGCATATGCCTTTTTTTTGCCTGAAAAGGCGTATTCCATCAGGGAATTTTTGGAATATTATGTATGAATTAAACAAAGAATAAATCATAGTAATAAAGCATGACGATAGGTTAATATTAGGCAATACTTGTATGCCCTGGGGCACCACATAGTGAAACTCAAACATGTAATTTAAGACCAAATCAATATTACCTATGTTAGAATTAATAGATGATTATGATATAGGATAGCAGTATTTTTCGGTAACGGATAGTCAAACGAATGGGCTACCAGTTCAAAGTAGTTAGCCGTCTTAAAGGGACGACGTCCAGTGAAAGGCTTTTATTCAGCTAAGGGTTCTCCGGTCTCTGATTCTAAAGTAAGTTCAACATCCACAGTCGACTCCTCCTCACCAACCTCGTCACAAACCTCCTCACAGACTACCTCTATCCCTGCCTCACGACTAAAATATTCAGTAAAAATATTCCTCACGGACATCGCAATATTCGTCGATCGCCTATTGACCGGCCTGATAGGCACAAGCCCTTTCAAAGCCCTCTTACTTTTCACCACCACAACATCGTCTTTCACCTCCAAGTCGCCATGTCTACTTCTAGTAAAATTATGTAAACAGCAAACCGCTTTCGTCAAATTCACGCTCGTATCAATACTACAGTCCGTGGGCTCACGAAATATCTTCCAATTTGACATAAGCATGTCAAAGACCCTGTCGACAGTACGAGCGGGGCGAATACAATCATTGAAACGCTTCAATGCCGGGTCACTTAAAGACCTGTGCTTGGGATACTCGCATAGCATATAAGATGTTAAAGGCAACCCATCGCTTCCAATAAAAACCTGCGGCACATTTACCTCCGTATTAGGCAAAGGCTTGATCGGCAGCAATGTTTTATCACACAAAAAATCCTTGAAGAACGATGTACGTTCAAATATGTCTTTTTCAGCAAGCTCTCCGTAGTTACCTATATCAATCAAGATTAGGTTATAAAAAGCGTCCGCTATAGCAATTAAGAGAGCTGACGAAAAGGACTTCGAACGGAAGCAAACTGTCTCGTTTTTAGTTGCCATTTTGGATATGAGATGTCGGCCACCCAAACTGCCAATGCAGTTGGGTATATTCCATGTGTCTTGGAAGTCTTTTTCGCATTGTATCCATGTTTCTTCTGTGGGCATCGGCATGCATAAGGGCTGGAGGACATCCCAAATGGCTTTAGAAACTTCAAGCACTATCTTGGCGGTCGTGGAGCGCCCTATGCCGTGATATCCTGCCAAAGCCCGGCACGACTCGCCGGTTTTTAGGCGTCTGAAAACGGAAAAATAGTACATTACTACAGAGGCCGGGATGTAAGGGGTTGCCGGCCGAATATTTATATACTTTATGAGGCTGGCAACTCCATTTCCCGTCGAGGTATGTATAGTGCTTATCTCAAACATGCATTGAAATAAATAAAATAAAAAACTAGAAAAAAAATACAAAGATTTATTGCTAGAGAAATATAAGTAAACTAGATAAAAATATAACTAACACGTTTATTAGGTACTATTTATTTCGTTCTATTTCCAACTTGAATTTAATAGAAAACAGAGATAATTCATAATCATTTATTTTTAATAAGCGCAGTGGCAGAATGTCGTAATAAACAAAACAGCAAATATTGCTTATGTTTTTTTTTTAATGGCTGAACGCTACGATGCCGGTTCACAAATTTATGTGGAATGGAAATTAAAAAGAGCATATTGCACGCTGACGGACCGTGCCTCGCGCGGTCAATAACACTGAATCATATATGCGCTACAGGGCAAGGGTCGTACAATACGAGCAAAATTCATTGAAGTACTAGGGTTGTCACTTATAAATACTCGTATGTATGGAGGAATGAGTTAATTTATCATTCATTTTAGTATTAAATTGCCCTTATCAGTGTGTGTGTGTTAGTTATGGCAGTGTGGCAGTGTTTAGAAAATAGCAATGCAACGATGATCGAGGTAATCTAAACCTATGTAGCCAGGATTATGTCCTGACTTATTGACAACAAATACGCAATGCAACATAACAGTCAACAAAATAGGCAAAGCCTCTAATCCGAAACAACTGCGTATAAAAGGGCTCTATTATTTCATGCATTCATGCTTCGCCATCTTATTACTTACTATCGCAAGTGAAAAATTTGGAGGTTTTTGGTTAAAAATTGTAAATATGGGTGAATAAACTTTTTATTGTTACCCGTTGCTACGGTTACAAAAAATTTTGTCCCTTGGACGACCTAAGCATTTTTCTATGAAACTGTTATGAAGTGTCACTTGGACAACCAGGGACAGAGTAAACAACACAAAAAAGTTGATTCACCCATATAATAAATATATATACCAGGCAATAACAGTAAACAGAGATTCGGATTCTGTTCAATTATATTTATTTGTATTATTTTAGTACCTAATATTTTATTTCACCAATTTAGAACCATCGCCAACCCTAACTGGTTGTCGTAAGTCATTTCAATGGATTTAGCTCGCATTTTACGAACCCTGGGTGACACACACCGGCAGCGCGGCACAGCGTATATTATTTAGTGTTATTGACCGCGCTTCCGGTTTGTGGTAGCCTTAAATTTTGTATGCAACTAGCTTTTGCTCGCAACTTCGTCCGCACAGAAGGAAAATTTCCTAAAATCCATCTATTTCATACAAAATACGAACTGAAACATGTATGCACAGAAAAAAGACAGAAAAGACCAGTTCCGGGAATCGAACCCGGGTCCTCAGCATACCGTGCTGCGTGCTTTTACCCCTACACCACAGCTGGTCGAGATATAGGCACGAATTTTTCCTATACTATACATCACACGTCTCAGCTCGTTTAATCACTAATAACAGTGATATAGCAACATCTATGTTAATACTCTCTCGAGAGACGTCAACACTCCTTCGGAACTAACCGCTCACCACCCGGACCAAGAGATGATGCTACTAAGCCATAGGTATAGTACAAGCTTTGCTTAGTTTGGGACTAGGTCGATTTGTGTAAGATTGTCCCCTAATATTTATTTATTTATTTATAGGTACTTTAAAAAAAATATAGTTGAAAAATAAAAAAAACCGGCCAAGTGCGAGTTGGACTCGCGCACCGAGGGTTCCGTACAAATTTATAAATAAATAAATAAATATTAGGGGACAATCTTACACAAATCGACCTAGTCCCAAACTAAGCAAAGCTTGTACTATGGGTACTAGACGACGATAAACATACTTATATAGATAAATAAATACTTAAATACATAGAAAACATCCATAACTCAGGAATAAATATTCGTGCTCATCACACAAATAAATGCCCTTACCGGGATTCGAACCCAGGACCTCTTGCTTCGTAGGCAGGGTCACTACCAACTAGGCTAAGGCGGTCGATATATGTATCTATGAACATCCAGTCTTAGCAGACCCCTGCTCCTAAGCAAAATGTGCGTAGTGTGGGATCATTGTAGGTTGGTTACTGATATAGACAGACAGACAAACAAAATTATGCTTTTCGCAATTTTTCCTTTATCTGTGCTATAAGACCTTGCTTCGTACCAAATTTCAAGATTCTGAGTTCACGGGAAGTACCCTGTAGGTTTTGATTCCCTTGCGAGTTTCGAAAATTTGCGGCATAAACGGCTGTATCTTTTTGATTGCGTTGGCTTAGATTTTTGATTTTTTCACAGTTCCAAGGGACAGTAGACCTGAGTATTTGATATAAATTTCAGCTTGATACCTCCACGCGTTCCTGAGAAAAAGGATCTTGACAGATGGACAAAAGGGTCTTGACAGACGGACAACAAAGTGATCCTATAAGGATTCCGTTTTTTCCTTTTGAGGTACGGAACCCTAAAAATACAAAAAGATACTTCATACCAAACCTAAAATCCATCGTCATCATCGTCGATATCAGTAATTTAATATATAAGTCCCGGTTTCTCCTGATCCCGTGGAAATTCCCAAAATTCTTGATATTAGTTTTTTACAGTTATAACCTACCTACCTACTGGCATGCCAGAAGTCTCTAATTATTATAGTTACGGAGATTACGGTAGAAAAGTATCTATTTATCGAGTGGACAATGCATTTTAAATTGTTAGGGCGTTAAGTTATAAAAAAAAATTAAATAAGAAAACTTTTCAAGATTGAAGAGTGGTAACGTTACAGTGATGTACGGATCGTTAAAAACCGGCCAAGTGCGAGTCGGACTCGCGCACGAAGGGTTCCGTACCATTACTTATCTATAAAAACGGCAAAAAATCACGTTTGTTGTATGAAAGCCTCCCCCCCCTTAAATATTTGTTTTAATTTAACTATTTATTTTTAAAGTGAATATATAACTAAATATTCTGTGAATATTTCATAAGCGTCTACTTGTTGCCGTTATCAATATCGAGCAAAAACGAGCAAAAATATCACGTTTGTTGTATGGGAGCCCACTTAAATATTTATTTTATTCTGGTTTTTAGTATTTGTTGTTATAGCGGCAACCAAAATACATCATCTGTGAAAATTGCAACTGTCTAGCTATCACGGTTCATGAGATACAGCATGGTGACAGACGGACGGACAGACGGACGACAGTGGAACCTCAGTAATAGGGTCCCGTTTTTACCCTTTGGGTACGGAACCCTAAAAAATATGCCGAAGTTATGCTAAAATGTAGGCTAACATATTACACTGTCAAATAAAAAGTGATTTAATTTTAATTGTTAATTATGCCAAATAAAAAGTGATTTAATTTTAATTGTTAATTATGTCAAATAAAAAGTGATTTAATTTTAATTGTGATTTAATTGTAATTGTTAATTATTGTTAATTATGACTATGCTTTCTAAAATGTTGAAATCTTGGTCTTTATCCGAAACTGATGTGCTTTTAGATGTGCAAGGTCGAGTGTCAAGACTGTAACTCTGCCTTCTTGAGGTAAATCTGACGTATAAAATGGCGTTTGTTTCATAGCTCCTATTTTAAATAATAAAACGTTAATAGGTATGCTAAAGAATATGCTATATGGGTGAATCAACTTTTTAGTGCCACCTGTTGCTATGGTTACACAAATTTTGTCCCTTGGACAACCTAAGCATTTTTCTATGAAACAGTATGAAGTGTCACTTGGACAACCGGGGACAGAGTAAACAACACAAAAAAGTTGATCCACCCATATGCCAAACGACATAAAAATATGCTAAATTTAGTATACAATATGGGTGAATCATTTTTTTCTGTTGTTTACTCTGTCCCCGGTTGTACAAGTGACACCTCAAACTGTTTCATGGAAAAATGCTTAGGTCGTCCGAGGGACAAAATTCGTGTAACCATAGCAACGGGTGGCACTAAAAAGCTGATTCACCCATATGCTAAATAGGCAACACTGACGGCATCACCCTCCCCCCGCTTCGTCCCTTGTCCGTCGATCCGTTGAAACGTCGCGTGAGATGACGCAACGCATAAATGTGGCATGTCATCCATATCCATACTAATATTATAAATGCGAGAGTGTGTCTGTCTGTCTGTCTGTCTGTTACCGCTTCACGCTTAAGCCGCTGAACCGATTTAGATGAAATTTGGTATGGAGATAGTTTGAGACCTTGGGAAGGACATAGGATAGTTTTTATTCCGGAAAATTGCATAGTTCCCGCGGGATAGCGATAAACGAATTCTTTGCAGACGGAGTCGCGGGCAACAGCTAGTAAAAAATATATGTAAAACGTCGCAGCGTCAACGTTTGACGAACGCACCAGTGCTCTCTACATAGTGAACCTACAACTTTTATGTTATACAGTCAAGGGCATATCTATAGAGACATCGCGACAAATACATGTAAAAATAAACCTTATGATTAATGACATAAAGGTCTATACCATACGTCTATACGTTACGTCTTGGTAACATACGGTTAGCCTCAGAAGTCACTAAGCACTTTAATACGCTCACTGAACGTAGATCTATATAGTTAGGATGTTTAGTTATTTAACTAGATGAACCCCAGAAATCTCTGTATTTTTTTACTATGTAATTTTTCTTTAATTTTATATCGCGTAATTTATATGTTTTTTTTTAATTATTATTTCAATTTGATTTGAAAAAAAAAATATATATAGTCTGCCACATTTCTTGCGGCGCATTCTTCTTGACAATGATGGTCCTTCGAAAGCGCTGGTAGTTTAAAAACAGGTGACATGTAAAAGAGCCCTTTGCGGCCTACTTGCAGAAAAAACGTTTTAATTTTGATTTTTGAGTACTTTGTCTCTTTCAATAACATGACATATTTCAAACTTCACAGTATATGGGTGAATCGACTTTTTAGTGCCACCCGTTGCTATGGTTACACTAATTTTGTCTCTTGGACAACCTAAGCATTTTTCTATGAAATAGTATGAAGTGTCACTTGGACAACTGGAGACAGAGTAAACAACACAAAAAAGTTGATTGACCCGTAACTGGTTATTGCGACAAAGTCGCGTGTTCAGCGATTTTTGAGGCTAACTGTTCATATTATTTATCTATGACCTTGACTGTACTCTATGACAGATATATGCAGCGGCAGCGTAGGACCTAAATTTTGCGTGGGCAAATACACATTAAATAAGAATTTTTACTATAAAGTGAGCAAAAACCTTTTTTTAAATGAAGAAATTTTGGTGTTTTCTTAATCAGAATCAAGAGTTATTAATTTTGATGATGAAAAAAAGTGTCTTTAATTTTCCATGCAATTTTTTTTTGTCCGTTTCGTAACGAGACGTACAAGCTATTGGAAAAAAAGTCACAAAACTGACTCAATAACTTTAATTTCAACACTAGATGAAGAAAATAGGAATTCTGGAAAAATATACAGGGTTATTTGTAATTCACTAGCATCCTTTTAACCCTAAACTCCTACCACTTAAACAAATGTTTTTGTTTTACGGCTTTTGTCATAACTTAATATTTTTGGTGTAATAACGTTTTGAAAATTTGAGATTACCTCTTATTTTTACGATACTCTGTGTATTTCTATGGGAAAAAAAGTGCTTGATTTTAAAAAGTCGTAAAACAAAAAACATTTGTTCGAGTGATAAGAGGATGTCAGTGAATTACAAATAACCCTGTATAACGTATGTCACTCTCGGAACTGAGATGAATCTAACGACACCTCACACTTCAAAATCCATTGAGCCGTTTAGGCTGCACAGCGTGCCAAAAAATAATACATACATAAATATATACGCTCGAAAAACAAAATAAGGACACTTTTTTCTTTATGAAAATGAATAGAGCTCATGACACACACAACACCTAAAATATTTCATTAAAAAAAAAAAGTTTTTGAACTTTAAAATGAAAAAGCCTGAATAACGGATTTTTAATTGAACAACGAGTGCCTTTCCAGTGAGGCACCTCAGACAGTGGGCGCATCGGCCACACCACTGGATATATCCATCATTATCGTTGAAAAACATAAAAAAAAAATGAATTACCTTAGACAAATCGCCAGCCTCTGCCGCGCGGGAATAGGTCTCTTAGTACACAGATGCTTCTCTATAGACGATTTCATCAAATCAAACAACTCATCGAAAGTCTCCTTAGACATGTTGTAATGCTCGAAATAAAGCTCCTCGTTTAATTCCATTTCTTGGCATGCTTTTTCATATTTCGTCTTTATCGTAGGAACAGACAATATTGGTTTTTCTACTGTGGTTTCTACGATGCGTGTACCAGTATCTGCACTGGTAATTGTTTCTCTAATGGCTTCAGTTATGCTTTCGTGTGTTGCAGAGTTCGCTTCTATCTTAATTATCAAGTATTCTGGCTCTCCGATTATTCTCTCGACAATGATACTGGGTGCATCAAACTCTTCATGTGTCACATAGTTTTCTTCGATTTTTTCTGAATTGTCAGTGTCTGTGTTGCCAGTTTCTGCGAAGTAAATTCTTCTTTCACACGATGCACTGTTAAAAACTATTTGTGCAGAATAAATATTTTTTTTATTGTATAATAATAGTTCTTTTCATGTAAAGTAACTGTATGACACATATGTTAGTATTGTTAGTACAAGTCAGCTTATTTCCTAAAGGTTAGTACTTTGTTATTTATATCAAAAAAACAGGTAAACTGCTTTCTATCCTATCGTCGTCTATAATGTCTTTCAATATGTTTATTATTGAAAGACATTTTAGACAACATTCTACCACAGTATCCTTCCTGCCTTTTTGCCAACTTATTAATTTTCCTACTTTTTTTTCTGAAATTGTAAACTATTCCAGAATTATTTCAGGACTATTAACAGGACTAGTAACAATCCCGAAGTGTTTACAGCATCAGAAAAAAAACAGTTGGTAAATGAATCAGTTGGTAAAAATATTTTCAGTAAAAGATCAGTGAACCATTAATAATATTACACAAAATGTCGTCCACGTGAGTTAGCTTTTAGAAAAATTGCAGATTTTTTTTTATCCAATAGTAAATCAAGAAATGTCGGTCGGCGCGTCGTGTAGATACAAGATACACCTGACATATGTCAATCAATATGTCAGGAATAACCTCTATCCTCCTATTAGGCTGCGTTTCCACCAGAGATGTGCGAGGATGCGTTGCGAGGGATGCGTGTATCATGAACCAATAGAAACACTTCATTTAAAAGGTCCTAAGTGAATGAAGTGTTTCTATTGGTTCATGACACACACATCCCTCGCAACGCATCCTCGCACATCTCTGGTGGAAACGCAGCCTTAAAGTTCGAATTATTAAACTGAGGCCTTATTTTCTAAAAAACTCTGAATCACATCGAAATGATGAAATATGCGTAAAATTTTTATGCCACCAGGCTGGATGGATACCATTATGAATTAATTTTTTTTTTTGCATAAACACATACGATACGCGCAGACTTGATGTCTTGCACCATCCGTGGAGTAGAAAGATCACTTCAAAGGCTAGACATACAATAATTACTGAGATCTACTGATTTAATATTGTGTTATTTATTGATTGTCTAGTCTAATATACTGATGGATGACAATATTTATTACGGAAATTTAGATTTCTGGATAACGTAATGGCAGTTTGTAATAAATATTGACGTCCGTCAATATACTAGACTACATGTAACTACAGTAAATACTGCAATATGTCATTACAAGCTTTAGGTTTTGCCTCCATATCTATTACACGTCTGAACTCTACGAAACACGTTATTGTACTGACGTGATAATTATTGTACGTATAGCCTTGGCGGTGTGTTGCGTGAACATAATGTAATCCATCAGTAGGTATTTACCATATTGATGGACGAATGTTGTATATTGTATGTCTAGCCTTCGCCAAAAGGTTTACGTAATCAATCCCATACCTGCTTTCAGTTTCTTAGCAGTCTTGCCGGGCTTCTTCTTGGCTCCGTTGGCTTTGGCCTTGGACTCTTTGGCCTTCCGCTTGGCTTTCTTCTTGACGGGCTCATCGGAATCGCTGGAACTGTCTCCGTTGAAGTCCAGGGAGTCTTCGCTCTTGTGGTCGTCCTCTTTGACGGTTGGAGGCTCAACAGGCTTACGCTCTTCTTTTTTGAGGGGCTTGTCGTCTGGAAGATTATACAAAAAAAAAAATTGGTGAGTTCCGAGAAATCCTACTAATCTTATTAATGTCATCGTAAATGAGCAAGTTTGTACTGAATGTTTGTTACTCTTTCACGCCAAAACTAACGGATTCTGATGAAATTTGGTATAACATATAGCAGTGTTCCACAAACTTTTTGTATTCAAGGTGCATCTAGGAAAACGAACATTTTTGGAGGTAAAGAATAAGATTTGTAATAGTACATTACTGCAGCGGCCGCGAAACAGGGGATTGCCGGCCGAGTAGTTATAGATGGCCCAGTGGTAACGAGGCCATCTAGAGATACGAGGCCGGCAATCCCTGTTCGTGGCCAAGGCTTGTATAGTGCTTTTCTCAAATAAATCCAAGGAAATGACACGAGTGTTCAACTTATATATTTTCATATTTAATTCAAATTGTTTTTTTTTTGATTCCCGCCAAAATATCTTTTTTCCAGCAATTTATTTGTAAGCTGTTCCAGTTAATGTTTTTGACGCAAAATCTTGAGATGATTTATATTTATTAAAAAATTACGACCTTATTGGTTATTTAAATAAATTGTTAACAATAAACGCCAATCCTTATTTATTTTATTAAATCTAGCCAAGTAAGATATTAAAAAGTAAATTCACAAACTAAATTTTTCTTAATTGGCAGTATGTCATTGATAGTCAATAAAAGAAAATACGACCCACTAAAACAAAAGACAATCTCTTTGCTGGCCTTGGCCAGCAATGTTTGTATGAAATTCCATTATTGTCGTCTAATTTGAAATTGGAACGAATCTTCCTCAACTGCTATACAATGACATACTTCGTGTTCTATTGTCACGACTATAAGGACCACATTTCCTTGGATGTTTGAGAAAAATTCGTTGCTGGCGGTCAGCGTAACGGTTATTCCGTTTTGAAAATCAAAGGGTACACATAGAAAAGTTAGTCAACTGCTAATAGAAAAATTCGTAATGATAATCATAATAATGCGCTCCCGCTCCGATCAGCTGTTTTTATAAACGGACGAGGTGGAGGGGAGAGGATACGCAGATGACGGTAGAACGGAAAAATCCAGTGTGGCCGCTACCACAGAATAAGTAATAGTACTAACGTACAGAAAGATCACTCTCGAACAAAGGTCAACTTTAGGTATAAAAACATTCCTACTCCTGCTGCGTGCACGCGAAATGAAAACTTATCGTGTGATACGAGCGTTCATATTCCGTTGGGCACCGCTGATCCGAAACCAAGGGCACAGGGTTCCCACTCGCCCATATTTGGTAGGTATATAAATCAAGAAAGATAACAGTGTGTATTAATTCAGTAAACTACCTTTAGTATGTAAGTAAGTTTTTTATAATATCGTTTAGAAGTCATTGTTTGTTGCCAAAATCGCAGAAAAGAAAGATGCTTAATTACGCGCGACGCGGCTAGCGTGCGAACTGAAGGCCGCGCGACAACCTACAGCCATACTCCTCCCGGGAGGAGCGCCACACGAACATACCTAAATTGCGGAGTGAAACCCCCCTGCCGCTACAAAGAAAGTTAGTAGCTAGAAAATATATTTTATTTGGTCTAGACCAGTGATGGTGTAGGGGTAAGCACGCAGCACGGAACGCTGAGGACCTGGGTTCGATTCCCAGCATTGGTCTTTTTTCTGGGGTTTTTTCTGTGCATCTATATTTCAGTTTATATTTAGTTTGAAATATATGGTTTCACGGGATGACCGTAAAAGTAATAAAAAAATGAAGTTGAAGAAAATAAAAAAAAAAAAAAAAAAATAGAAAAAGATACTTCATACTTAACTTAGCTAGAAAATAATTGATGTCGACGAAAGCAATCTATGGCAAAACTGAACAACCATAAATGATAAATCATGTTCATGTGTATCAGCATGATTTACATCTGTGTAAGTATTTTCTTTCATCCGTCTATTTAGCTTTATGAAACCTTATTTTCCGAAGCACACCAACTAATGACCACGGTATACCAGTGTGCCGAGGCACACACTGCAGAACAGTGACATATAATATAGTTTTTGTAAACAATACTTTTGAAATAAACTCAAGTGCTGGCGTTAGGGGGGGCGCTATAGGTCGACGGCCCAGGGCGCCAAATTTCGGGGGGCGATCGGTAGGGGAGGGATGCTTCCCCGCCAAAGTGGCACTCGATTTTGATTTCCTTAAGTGGGCGCCACAATATTCTTGCCCGGGGTGTCAGTGGTAGTAAGGCCGGCACTGAGTTAACTATTTTTATTATTATGCATGAACGACAAATGGGCGCAAAAAGTAACGTCTTGGCGAGGTCCAACAGGCAAAAGAAAAAGAGGTAGACCAAAAGAAAGATGGTCTGATGAGATAGTAGGATATAGCCGGCGAAAATTGGACTGTAAAAGCAAAGGACAGACGGATGTGGAATGAAATGGAGGAGGCCTTTACCTGTTGTGGGGTCCATATTGAATTGTGGTGTTTTATTTAATGAAAATCAATTTAAAAATAGAATATAAAATTAAATCAGTAGTATAAAATATTTAATAATACTGAAATGTTATTTATTACAAAATAATATTATTAAACCAAAACAATAATAAATTAATACTATAACTATAAATAAAATAAAATAAAACTAACTTAAACTAAATTAAAAAATTAAATTAAATTTACAAAATTAAATTTAATTTAGAAATAATTAATTATGAAATGTTGATTTAATAATTAGTGTAATAATTAATTTAATTATATTGAGAATGTAATGCATGCACCTATGATGTACTATAATATATGTTGAATGAATTCAAAGAGACTCAGAGATACCACAGGAGACCGAAGAGCTGGCAGCTTCCTCGCTCAACGCATCAGTCTTACGATCCAGCGAGGAAATGCTGCCAGCGTCTTCGGTACCATGCCACAGGGGCCATTTTAAGATTTAATTTAGTTTTAGTTTATTTTATTTTAATATAGTTAGTTTTCATTTTTATAGTTTGTTAGTGTTTATACTTAGTTAAGTTTTATTCATTGTTATTTTATATTCTTAGTTTCATTAAATTTTTTAAATGGAAATGATAAATTATCAGGCAGGCAGTTGAGGGTAATAATATATTTTTCTCAAAAATATCCGTAAAAGTTGACATTATTTTTTACATATCAGAACGTGAAGTGCATAGTTTACGGTCAGTAAAAAAATTAAAAAGTTAAAAACATTGCAGGCTCGATAAACTCGACAACAATGTCGCATACAAATTCCATTCTCAAACTTTTTAAAAAGTTAAAACGGCCATGGTAATAAATTGGCACTATTCGTATACAGACAATTCAAATGACCGGTATCAGTTGTTTTGTTGGAACTCCAGACTTTTTTTATTGTGTTTGAAACAGCTTGTGGTGTTTTCGGTAGAAAAATACACCTGAGGCTCTACCACGAAGTGCATAATTCGAACTTCGTTTCGTGTCGTCCCGCTCACGCTAATATGATTTGACACGAGAGTGAGAGGGATAATACGATACGAACTTCGAATTTCGAATTTCGTAGTAGCGCCTCAGTAGTTATTTTTTAATGAAAAAAGGCGGGAAAGTGTTTAATGACATTTAATTTTAAGTGATTTGCAATTCATTGTACCTATTTAAGTTAATAAAAGTTTATTCTATTTTTTTTCCTTCACCACTTTTGAGAAAAGCTTTATATTAGTCTCGGCTGGAATAGCAATTGCTGGCTTCGTATTAGTTAAACGGAGTTTAATACTCATACTCAGCCAGCAATTGCCTACTTCCAGGCCACGACAATAATGTACTAATTTTTGGCGAGTGTTTGTAGTTACCATCGGCGTCGTCGTCGCTGTAAGCGGGGCACGGGTCGTCGCGGTCGTCGAGCGAGTTGCGATCGCTGTTGTAGTCTTTCGGTTCAGTCTTTAGTTCCAGGTCGAACTTCTTCAGTCTGGTCTCTGGAAAAAAAATTTTAATCGTCATTGTTGGGTTGTCTTCTTAACTTTAGAATCTAAAGCTGTCCACTGGAGCTGTGCGAGGCAGAAGAGCGGAGCTAGGAGTAAGAGCCCACGGAGACAGAGCGGTCTGGAGTTCTGGGTTCTTTCGAACGTACTGAGTCCCTTACGATAGCGCACACAGCAGGCGGTCAGACCGCGGCGGACAAAGCAGAACGCCGCGTTCAAGGGCGCGCGCAGACAGAGAGCGGTCTGGCGTTCCGCGTTCCACGTTCAGAGTTCTGCGTTCTTTCGAATGTACTGAGTCCCTTACGATAGCGCACACAGCAGTCGGTCAGACCGCGCCGGACAAAGCAGAACGCCGCGTTCTAGAGTTCTTTTTCCGCCGAAACAAAGAACGCCGCGTGCACTGCGATGTCTGAAGTTGCAAATACAGAAAAACTGATCAAAATGGTTAAAAAAAGGTGATTATTATATGAAAATAAACGGATCACTCACGTCTTAAAACGAGTTTAACTCGACATGTTTGTTTGTTTGTATGTTTGTTTGGTTTGTGGATGACATTTTTGCGATTGTGTCTGGAGATGACTTGCCACGGTTTACTGACTAGCTCAACACGTTGCACGATAAGATTAAGTTCACGGTAGAGAGAGAGAGTGATGGACGGTCGCCATTTTTGGATGTTTAGGTGATGCGGAGACCCTGTGGGAGATTGGAAACTACGGTTTACCGTAAGCCAACTCATACAGATCGATATTTGAGGGCAGATTCACACCATCATCCGTGTCAATTATCTTCTGTGCCAAGGACGTTGATAGATCGAGCCTTAAGTATTTGTGATCCACAATTTGTGGATTGCGAACTGGGTCACGTAAGACGTGTGTTGGAGAGCAATGGGTACAACTGGAGGCAGAGTAACCGGTTCCTGAACGTAGCGGCTTGTCAACGGCCAAGGGCGGCTGATAGGCTGTCGGTATACTTGCCGTTTATAAAGGGGGTAACGGATAAAATCGGGCAATTGTTACGCCGGAGATACAGCATCAAGTCGATTTACCGTCCTCATATGCAGCTCAGGCAGTTGGTACATTCACCGAAGGATAGGGAGCCCTTTAGTGGTCCCGGAGTATATAAAATTCCATGTTCCTGTGGCAAGGATTATATCGGAGAGACTGGATGTAATGTTTCCACAAGGTTATCGAAGCACATACGCAGTATGAAAAAGCAAGACAGCAAGGGGTCTGCGGTGGCCGAACACTCAATGGACTCGGGCTCGACGCACTACATCCAGTTTGATAAGGCTTCCATACTTGCGAGAGAAAAGTTTTTCATTCCGCGGAAGGTGCGTGAAGCCATCGAGATTGGTCGTCATCCAAATTTTAACCGGGATAGTGTTTGAAGGAACAGGAAGCAAACAGTGAGTGGAAACAGGCTGTAGGGTGCAGACAATCGAAGATGATGCTGGATGGCATAAACCACAGAAGAACTAGGTATCTCCTAAATCTAGGTAAGAGTAGCTTAAGAACTATAACTGGCATAATTACTGGCCATAACTTGTTAAATAGGCACTTAAGCGTAATAGGTATAAAAAGTGACCCCTCCTGTCCACATTGTGGGAAGGAGGAAACGAGTGAGCACGTCCTAACCGAGTGTGTCATGTACGCGGCAGCGAGGCGTGATGTATTCGGGAGTGACGAGCTGAGGGAGGAGGAGCTAAAGGATGTCTGTCTCAAAGATGTCCTTTTGGTCAGCAGGAGAACGAGAAGATTCGAGGAGAATTGCTGTGTGGGAGCGCTGCTGGGACAGTAACCTGTCGGCTCCAACCACGGGGAACTGGGCTGAATGACTGTGCAAACGATCGACAGCCCGCCTGACTCAGCAAGGCGTCCCCATACATCATCATCATCATCAACCGGGATAGTGGTTGGTCAGTATCCCCGAGTTGGAAAACAGTGTTGAATGTTCGTACTGCGTCAACGGTGAGTGTGGGCGAACCTTTACAAAGTGATGTGGTTAGTGTTGTGTGCTACCCTACATTTGACAATGACAATAAAAGTGATGATGGAAACGGGGGTAGTTGTGTGTCGCTGTCAGTTGCGTCGAGTAGTCGCGCGACCAGGGCGTTAGCACGCAGTGCACGTTTGGCAGCCGCCGTGACGTGCGACTCCGAGAGGAAGGGCTACGGATTAGCCCGAAACATGTCGAGTTAAACTCGTTTTAAGACATGAGCGATCCGTTTATTTTCACTATGAGTGAGTCTCACGGTAGTTTCATGTTTAAAGATTATTATATGATTTAAATCATGTACAGTACACTACAAAAATCCTGACCAAAAAGCAGAAACTTGGCTTGAAATTGCCGCGGCAAGGAATTCTTCTGGTGTTGTGTTGATTAGGTGCACCCAGAATTTTCTTATTTTTTAGAAGTTTCTAGGCTCCACAAAATCAATGCTTCTTCTTCGTAAGATGAACTTTCTAGCTACATGTTACACATACTAAAACATGGAACGCAAGAATCTGACCGCTTCTTGTGTGTGTTGGAACTCTCGAACGGTCAGAATGCAGAACTCAGAACTCCAGACCGCTCTCTGTCTGCGCGCGCTCTTTGTGTTGGGGGTTAAAAATGGAATGCAAGAATTCAAAACTCCAGACCGCTCTCTCTCTCTGTGTGGGCCCTAATAATTTAAAAATAAAAATTGGTTACAAATGGACGAACAGACAGTGGAGTCTCAGTAATAGGATCCCGTTGGCACCCTTTCAGTATGTAACACAAAAAAAAAACTTATGGAAATCTGCCTTAAAACCACTACATTTTGAATAACAGACGAGCCTCACCATCTTTTTCTTCTTCATCATGGTTTTCCAGCTTAGCTTGGAGGAACAGCTCCTCACATTGCAGCACTTGGTGCCTGAAGGCGATAGCTTCACGGAGACGGACCACGCATGTCGCACACACTCCAGAGTCTCGTTCGTTGTCGTCCACGTGGGATAACTGCAAGTCATCATCAACATCATCCCAGGCTATATACATCTTGCAGGGCAAAGGTCTCCCCTCAGAATGAGAGGGCTTGGGCTGTAGTTGACATGGGGGCCCAGTGTGTATCGGGAACTTTGCATGCACCATTGAATTTCTTAGGTGTCTAATCTAATCAAATCTAAGTTTGCTTTGTAATTGAAAATTAACCAAGTTTTCAGGTTTACAGTGTTTTTTACAAGAGTTGCGCCTTGAAATATTGTTTTATGCTGCCGTCAACCCTATTTATGGCTCTTTTTTTTAATGAACTGAAATAATTACTTTGCTCACCCACAACCTCCATAAAGTAACGCCTGTTTCAATAATCTCTTACACATTTTAATTTACATTTTTATAAGATCTGTAAAATTCAAATTGTATGATACAGAGAGACTAGAATCCATGTTTTTTTTATTCACTTCCAGAACACAAAGGGTTAAACACAAAGTCTTCTGAAACATTAATTGCGGTGTATCATTCCTTTACCTTTCCTACTCAAATCATTTTCACGGGATCCTGTCTTTTTGCAGTTTTTTTTTTCTGAAACTGTAAACTATTCAAGATATGTTTCAGGACTATTCTATAGAAACCTATAGTGCCGTCGTAATTATAAAAGGCACAACTGCAAAATTGCTCAAAAAAGAAACAGCCTAAGTTTACAAAGAACAAGTGTGCACTTACGCCTTTTCTGTTTCACAAAAAATTCTAGTTGTGCCCCTTTTTCTTACGACGGCAGTATAAGTTAGGTTAGGTTAGTTTTATAACAATCTTGAATAGTTTGCAGTTTCAGAAAAAAAACATTTGCCAAATGACTCAGTTGGGAAAAATATAGTTGCAAAAAATTGGAGAATCCATTTTCACAGTAAGTAGTAGGAAAAATAATTATTTTGTATGTTTATTTAACACAGTATTTAACTGATTTGACAACCAGATGGCCTAGTGGTTAGAGAATCTGACTACAAAGCTTGAGGTTGCTGGTTCTTTTTTTTTGAGTTGGGGCAGATATTTGTATGAAAAATGTTAATTATCATCTGCCTAGAGAAATATTTCTCTATTGAAGTGTCAATAGGAGTTACAGAGACTTAAGGTAGCTTATTCCGCTGTTGGTATCTTTAATAATAGCATGCAAAAATAAAATTATACATAATATTTAAGTATGTATCTATCTATAGAAGTATGTTTATTAGTTGCCTAGTATCCATAACGCAAGGTTTACTTACTTTGGGACTAGATCAATTGGTGTGAAACATGCCATGATATATATTTTTTATATCTAAAAAGCATTTTTCCACAAAAATATAGGTCAAAATAGTTTACCATTTTTCAAATGTAGAAAAATTCGAACTATAGAAACTTAGATGCTCTCAGAAATAAACAAAAACAATACAACTATAGGAAGTATAACATGGTTCAACTTACCAATATACCGTAGCAATCCATGACCATATCGGCATAAATCTCTTTTTTGCCCATCCAAGTATATTCAGCAGTTAGGATTCTACACTTTTTTATAGCTCTACAGCACCTACACAAGGCTGGGTCCACTATAGGCCCGTTATTCTTTGGGACACTCATCATTAACTTTTCACTGTTATCTCACACTTAAACACATTAAAATCCGCCCGGAGACGCTTCAGATTATTCCTTAGACCGCTATTCTATATGATTTAGGCTCATATTTACTTCAAAATTGTTTTAAATCATGTTGAAGCGAAAAAAACTACAGATTATTAGCCGAAAGCTTCCCTTAGCACGCCAAAATGTCAATAACCATGCAATGCAAGCGCGTTTCGTTATTGCTTTACTTTGCTTCCGTGTGCGAAGACATGGTGGTCGATTATACTACTAACTAAATCGATCGATTGTGCTTCCCGTTGTTACACTCTGTGGTTTTAAAAAATAAAAGAAAAATGGCGTTCGTTTGACTTCTCAAGATTTCGTAGACTTTTCGCTTGTTCGAATTCATTGCTTTTGAGATTATTTTTTTAATAATAAAAATAATGGAAGTGGAAGATGGTAAATATTTTGGTATTTGCAAGTGTTGCCTTCGAGATGGTTGCTTTAGCAGTATGTGGGTTGAATATGAAGTGGATGGTGTCGTCCAAACTTATGGCGAAATGCTCAACGAATGCTTTGATTTGTGTGTAAGTAGGTATTTCCTTATTTTTGGGTTTAAGTTTTCCCGTTAAATTTAAATTTTGCGTTCCCGCGAACGCGAACGAACTTTGGTTTTAATTTTTCTTTAAACTTTTGCATGAACTCCCTTTCTTGGTTATGTTTTTCTTGTTGCTTTGTCGACTGATTGATTCAGGATTTACATTATGATGAACTTAAACATTTTACTGTAGGTATGTTAAAACACGTGCAAGTTATCTACGTCTGTACTCTGTACAACACATATTTCATGCAGAAACCCGCCCTCTGCAACTTCCACATAAATCAACACGTGATTGCTTTCCATAGGGTTGGCTCGTTTTCCCCTATAAAAAAAGTTGTGAATTTTTTTTTTATTATTATTTTAAACTGACCAGTGATTGACCATCTTACTTATAGGTGCAAATGAGACTAAACATTTAGCTCATTGGTTCAACAACAGCCTATTTACTGCCTTGAAAAAATTCTAAATTGTACTTACTGGAAAAACACATGCAAATTCTATTTAAGAGATTTCTTCAGGTGCCACAAATGCATATGCACGTTCAAATGCCTGCCAAACTATTCCAGTGGCACAAGGCTAAAGTCACGAAAACGCATATACGCGTTTCTGGCAGTCACTGTGTTGACAGTCCTTACAAAACATGAAGCGAAGTTGTAACGGAGAACCTTCTTCATTTCCTACTAAAAATGTGACCGAATTAAAATTAGGAAAAATAGTACTGATGTATAAATTCATTAAAATATTAGAATAAATAAAAAACTGACTGCCACAATCATCCAGTCATGGCAGCCAGTTAAAAGGCTCACACAGTAATATCATCAATATATGACCAACATTCAACTCATCAACAACGGTTTGTTCTGTGGGGTACAGATCATGTCACTTCGTTTGTTATATGGGGGTCAAAAAGTTAACAACATGAGAGCTGGTGAATTCACTAAAAATTACTAAAAAATAACCTTTGTTGCAGTGGCAGCAGCCCGATAACAACCATTTGGAGCAGATCTGTGACACCTGCATATCACACACAAGGAACACATACACATTCCGTCGGATCATACTCAGGAGTCAAGATCGGTTGAATGGAGTGGTGCGATTAGAAGAAGACTCCAAGCCAATTATCCAAGATACAGAACAGCTATATGCTGAGGAAGTCTGTAAGTAACCTATAACAATTTAAGTACATCCCACGGCAGGGAACAGGCCTCGCAGAATGAGAGGGCTTGAGCCGTAGTTCTCACGCGGACCCAGTACGGATTGGGAACTTTACACACACCACTGAATTTATTCTCAGGTGTGTGCAGGGTTCCTCACGATGTTTTCCTTCACCGTAAAGCTCATGGTAAATTTCAAATGTTATTTAGCACATAAATTCCGAAAAACTCAGAGATGCAAGTGGAAGAAATATTGGTACCTAATTTATTAGCACCTTAAATTTATGTAAAAACTTAGAGCTGGTTTGAAGAATATACATTTTGAAAACTCACATTAAAAAAAAATCCATAGGCAATTTTTTTAAAATTTTTGTCTAGTCTTTGATCACTCCAAGTGATCATTTCAGACTCATAGGTGCTTACTCAATTCCCTATTCAAGGGACAAATGAATAAAATGGTATAAGTACCTATGCCAATTGCTTTGTCTGATGACAGTTCAAGAAAAACTTTTATCTAATGCAAAAAACGAAGTTTTATGAAGGGAATGTCGAGGGAGCTGGCAGTTGATGCTTCTTTTTATGTTTCAAGAAGATTTTCATGCATGATCATCACAGTAGTAATAGTAACAAAAAAAAAACTGTCAACCATAAATTTTAATTGTTCTTAATTTTTAAACCCATTATAAAACTGTATCTTTAATAGCAGGAGATTTCATGTCGTCGATTGTGAAAATAGAAGAATATGAGGTAGAGTTGGAAGAGCTACACCATTCTGGAAACGAGAACATTGAATACCAGGATCCAGAACCAGAAACGTTTGAGGAAGTGGAGTATTTGGAGGTATACAATGAGGAACAGGAGACTACTGAGGGTGAGAGAAAACTCGTACTATTAATTCATTTTTAGGGTTCCGTACCAGCAACGGGAACCTGTTACTGAGACTCCGCCAGAGTTTGCGGATATACACCGTGAAATTTTAGTGGTTGTTTTCCCGAAACGAGGTGATTTAGTATCGATTGTACAATCGATTTATAATTACTATTTTGACTACAGTCAAAAATCCAATTGTGAAAAACGAAAGTAGAAAATGACCGCAAACCAATAGTAACGCTTCGTTGGTACCTAACCTATCG
Organism: Archips crataeganus; assembly: GCA_947859365.1. Taxonomy (NCBI): domain Eukaryota; kingdom Metazoa; phylum Arthropoda; class Insecta; order Lepidoptera; family Tortricidae; genus Archips; species Archips crataeganus. The sequence continues at coordinate 7,618,620 of OX402073.1, read as the reverse complement.
TACGATCGTATGCTACTTGTACCAACGAAGCGTTACTATTGGTTTGCGGTCATTTTCGACTTTCGTTTTTCACAATTGGATTTTTGACTCTAGTCAAAATAGTAATTATAAATCGATTGTACAATCGAAACTAAATCACCTCGTTTCGGGAAAACAACCACTAAAATTTCACGGTGTATATCATCACGCTAACACCAATAGGAGCGAAGCGGAGCGGAAGAATGTTTCAAAATCGGTTTCACTATCTGTATACTAAATTTCATTTAAATCGGTTCAGTTGTTTTAGCGTGAAAGCGAGACAGACAGACAGACAGACAGTTAGTTCCGCATTTATAAAATAACCCCATTTCGCAGAACTCCCCTCAGGCTCGACTCCAAAAAGGAAATGGCCCAAAAGGAAAAAGAGGGGCGAATGTCGCGAATACAAGAAGTACAGCATAGAGGACGTGGAGCGCGGCATGGCGGCCGTCAAGGACGCCTCCATGACGATGGCCGAAGCGGCCGCCGTCTACAACATACCGCGGAAGACGCTCGCCGCCAAGATACTAAGCGAGAAACGCGGCGGTAAAAATAAGAATACTTTATTTGCCAGAATACATAAATTTCAAACTAAATACAAACTGAAATATAGATGCACAGAAAAAACCTCAGAAAAAAGACCAATGCTGGGAATCGAACCCAGGTCCTCAGCGTTCCGTGCTGCGTGCTTACCCCTACACCATCACTGGTCTAGAAGTTAGCGACGAATCTTTCCTATACATCCGTATAAAAAAAAAAAAAAAAAAAATCGAAAAAGTAATAAAAAATGAAGTTGAAGAAAATAAAAAAATAAATAGAAAAAGATACTTCATACTTAACTTGTAGAATACATAAATAAATAATTTTAGGCGACCAGATGGCCTAGTAGGTAGAGAACCTGACTACGAAGCTTGAGGGCCCGGGTTCGATTCCAGCGTCGGGGTAGATATTTGTATGAATAATACGAATATTTGTTTTCGGGTCTTGGATGTTTAATATGTATTTAAGTATGTACCTATCTATATAAGTATGTTTTTCCGTTGCCTTGTACCCATAACACAAGCGATGCTTAGCTTACTTTGGGACTACTTAGGTCAATTGGTGTGAATTGTCCCGCAATATTTTTTATTTTTTATTTTTTTAAATAAAGGTACAAGGTGTTATGGTGCGTAGTGGTGCCGTACAGTATTCAGTCGACCATGAAACGACATGCAAATATTAAATAAAAGTTAAATAAATTAAAAAATTTTAAAACCCCCAACGCAATTTTGTCACACGTATTGTTTGAACATAAAGTAAATGCACATTATGCGAGTAAGATCCCTTCCGCAGCTAACAAAAGAGCTGATAACTTTGTAATGGCTGAACCGATTTTGATGAAACATATCTAAGAACCATAGCCAAGAAACCTGCTTTCTAATAAAAAAAACCGCATTCAAAACGGTTCACCCGTTTAAGAGCTATGATGCCACAGACAGACACACACACATAGCGGTCAAACTTATAACACCCCACTTTTTGTGTCGGCGGTTAAAAATAAAAAATACAATTGCGAAAAAATACAACAATTAATAAATGGAACCATCAATCAATCATAGACAATAATTAAATGAAAAACTGACAGATTTTTTTAATTTAATCATTAAATATACCAATTTTGAGTACAATTCAACTATCCATCAATTACATGTAAATAGCACTACTACAACGAGTAAGTGCTTGAATGTTTGGATTTTGTATATCAGTGTAGGTAATTTGAAAGTGATAATGATAAGTCCGTCCGTCTTCCGTCAACACTTAAGCGAAAACTCGCCGTCATGGCTACGTCACTCGTCCTAACCTACGGTGCGCAAACATGGTCTCTGGCCGAAAGTCAAAAGCCCAAGCTTAATGTTTGCCAAAGAGCAATAGGGCGCAGCATATTAGGTGTGAAAAGGCTAGATAGAATCCGGAACACCACGCTGCGCTCAAAAACACGCATAGTCGACGTTGGGAAGAAGACTCCTAAGCTAATATGGGAGTGGGCCGGACATGTCTGCCGCATGCACCCACAAAGATGGGCTCACACAGTCACTTGGTGGGTGCCGGAGAACAGCCAGCGACGACGAGGCGGACCAAGAAGAAATTTATGTGCCAAATTACAAACATAAGATCTTTCTCTTTAGCTGGTACCCATAACGTATTTCACGTTGTTATTTCACCCATAGTTATATTTTATAATTATAATTGCAGAGTTACCGAAAATAGCACCTAACACTCGCTACGTGTCATTCATAAAGGAAATACAGACGCTCCTCACCTACACTAATATGATTCCTTACAAGACGAAGACGGCGCATCTGCACTGCTCTTACTGCTCCACCGTGGGACCGTTCTTCGATGACGCTGACGAGCTACGGAAACACACTAGAACCCAGCATGCAGGTAACGGTGTAATTAACATCCACACACACACACACCTAACACAAATCACCACGCACCCTTCCGCCACCGCCCTACGCGACAACACTTCCATCCTCACCATCTGGATGGTTGGTTGTCTTCTACTGTGCGTTTTTCCAGAAATTTCCTGCCTCGCACAGCAAAGCTCTGGAATGAGGTTCCTGCTGCGGTATTCCCGGACCAATATGACCTTCAAGCTTTCAAAAAAAGAGCGTACTCCTACCTAAAAGGCCGGCAACGCACTTGTGACTCTTCTGGTGTCGCAGGTGTCCATGGGCGACGGTAATCGTTTACCATCAGGCGATCCGTCTGCTCGTTTGCCCCCTATACCATAAAAAAAAATGTATTTATACCCTCACATCTTACAGACAACCAAACAAACTTCTTCCTTAGGTTCTCGAGTGGCGTCCACGGACCGGAAGACGCAGTGTGTGAGGCCTCCAACAAGATGGAGCTACGACCTGGTTAAGGTTGCGGGATCGCGTTGGATGCGGATGGCGCGAGACCGATCTGTTTGGCGAGCCTTGGGGGAGGCCTATGTTCAGCAGTCGACGTCTTTCAGCTGAAATGATGATGATTGTCTCATACCCTCACACCCACAGACCGAGTTTACTACTCCACCGTGAATCTGCTGTTAAAATACATACACTCAAACACCCACCAACACCTTACACACATAGACCCCACACCTTACGCCCAGAGACCCATAAACTGCGCTTATTGCTCCACCGTGGGACCGTTCTTCGATGACGCTGACGAGCTACGGAAACACACTAGGGCCCACCATGCAGGAGCAGTGTAACTAACATCTTTACACCCACACACTGAAACACCCAGCCACATCGTACACAAATAGACCCTCACACCTCACACACACATCCACAGATTGAGTTAACCTAGTGCTCCACTGTAGGGCTGCTCTTTGACGACGCCGTCGAGATGTGGAATTGCACTAAGACGCAGCATGCAGGTAACGGTGTAACTAACATCTAAAAACCCACACCTTGCACAATTAGATCTCCACACCTTACGCCAAGAGACCCATGAAATGCGCTGCTCCGCCGTGGGGACACTGTTTAACGATTCCGTCGAGCTGTGGAGACATATGACCCAGCATGCAAATCACGGTGCTTAACATCTGCGTACACATCCCAACACCCACACACAAACCCAACATCTTAACGTGCTACATTATCGCACTGGGTAAAACTATAAAGGTAAATTTATTGTGAATTAATAAAGAAAAATCTTACATTTATACACCTTACACCCAGAGACCCACATTTTACACCCACAGGCCCATATCTTACACCCACAGACTTATTTACCTTACACCCGCACACTCTTTACACCCAGCGATCCATACATTACACTCACAGACCCACAAACTGAGCTTACTGCTCCACTGTGAACTCCACATTTATGATCAACATGTCTCGTTGACGCGGACCGGAAGACGCAGTGTAGGTAGGCCTCCAACAAGATAAAGCGACGACCTGGTGAAGGTGGCGGGAACGCATTAGATGCGGATGGCGCAGGGCCGATCTGTTTGGCGAGCCTTGGGGCAGGCCTATGTTCAGCAGTGGACGTCTTTCGGCTGGAATGATGATGATGATGTCCCGTTGACATGCCATTTCCTCGTATTACAAGCTTTTATTTAACTAGCAATGTACCTATGTATGTATGTACGTACGGGTCAAATCTCGGAAGTCGAATTTGGCCCACTTCAGGTGGTCGGATTCACTTGAAATTTGGTATACTTACTTTGATCAATTATAACTGTAGATCCACAGTCGCGCCCGAAAATGTCCGAGCCAAATGAGCGCCACTTTGATAAAAGTGGCCTTCTTTTTTCTCAGTACGTTGCGTGAAATTGTCAAGTTTAGCTGTCAAGTGTCAACCGAAATTCGACTGTAATGAAGTAAAGACTAGGTTCAAATTTCTGTGTAGATGATGATTTTAATTGTTACGCAAACAAATAAAAAAGTTCGGACATTCTTTGAAGGGGATTTTGTTCGGCAATGTGTATCTTCAGTTATAATTGTTCAAAGTATACTTATGAAAGTTGGATGACAATGCAAGTACATTCAACAAAAAGCACAGTCAGCTAAAAATCTTGCTTTAAAAATGATATTTTTAACAAACACTTATTTATTCTATTCCGTACTTAAAAGCAATTTTTGTTACAGGCGAAAGAACAAAAAGCGTGGAACAGTTCCTAAAACCGCTCTGGCTCAACGAAGTGCTAAAAGTCGACATCGAAAACCTTCACTGCACAATATGCTGCACCTACCTTCCATCTTGGAACGACATGTTCAGGCATCTGACAGAACAACACGACCTTGAATTCGACGAAGCCTACACTAGAGTCATCCCGTACGTTCTGAGCAACGACTGGCGTTGCGCATTGTGTAAAGAGTCCTTCCCGAACTACCATCATCTAGATAGCCACATGAATGCTCACTACAGCAACTACATGTGCTCGGAATGTGGTGACACCTTCCTAGCAGAGACACGTCTGAAAAAACACATACAAATACACGATATCGGGAGATATCAATGTGAGGAGTGCGGCAAGACTTTCACTCTGGATAAATACAGGGCGAAGCATATAGAGTTAGTCCACAAGCAGAACCAGAAGATCAGATGTCTTTATTGCCCGGAGAAATTCCATGGAACTTATCCGAGGCATCTACACGTCATGGCGCACCATAAAGAAAAAGTTAAGATAATAACGTGTGAACTCTGTGGTAAAACCTTTGATTGGAGGCCGTACTATTTGGCTCATAAGAGGAGGAAGCATGATAATGAGAAGAAATATCAGTGTCAGTTTTGTGAGAAGCAGTTTTTTATGAAATCTGAAGTGATACGACACCAAATGAGTCATACTGGGGACAAGTATGGCTGTGATGTATGTGGGAAACAGTTTTCTAGTATGTGGGTGCTGAACGGGCACTACAGGAGTCATGGGCAGGAGAGGGCTAGGCCCAGGTTGAAGGGCAAGGATTGATCATCGACTCTGAGAGCGATGGTTTGTGGTTAAGAGGGTACGATGGCTGAGAGACCTTTGAGAAATAGTTATTTTAATGAAATGTCGCTGTCTCGCCCGAACCCCTCCGTGGCAGTACAGCGAGAGCGGGACAACTGCAGCTCAGACCGTTATTAGGCGCGTAAAATTGATCAAAACAGCATTTCGTAGTCCCCTGTTTTCTTCTCGAAAACTGGACCAATAAAATTATTTTTTTCAAAAATAATTAGAGGACAGATTTAGCTATGCCCCTATGTTTTCCTTTTTTTGTTTTTATCAGTGATCCGATTTGTCTTTTCTGATGAGTGTCTAAAAATGACGTTGAAATTGGTCAATTTTTTCAGTTTTTGAAAGCTCATATTTCTTATGTTAATTGAAATATGGAAAAAAACGAAACATAGGGCATAGCTGTAGTAGATACAGACTACATAGTAAAAGAAAATTGGCTCTAAAGCCATTATCCAGGGAGGAAACAGGGGATTACGTTTGTATGGAGAAATGGTGCGCATCGTACCGTCTTAATTTAGTTAAGAGGCTTCGAAAATTTTTTTCTCATAGACTACTTTCAAAATTTAGGTGGTTCCTGTGGGCTCCTGCAGCTACATTCTACCATATTCCCGAAACTAGACAAAAGATGTGAAGATTAGATCTCATAATTACTATACTAAACAGGACTTACCACGCAATAAATATTTATTTACCTCGACGTTTCGGCCACATTGCAGCTGCCGTGGTAACGAGTTAACTAAGATTAGATAGAAATATAAAAGATAAATAAAAAACTTTTATTAAAAAGTTTACAAAAGTTATCTTTATTCATAAATACCTCTCAGTTATTTATTTAACTTATTCCTACTGTTTTCAATACATAGTACAGCAGATTTAAAGACGGGTTCGGATTTAGAGGAGGTGGGTGACCGGGGCTACACCTCCCCCCCCCCCAAATTTTAAAATAATATTAAAATTTCAATAACTCGGTAACTTTTGCGTTTTTTTTTTTCGCCTTGGGGGCTCTACCTTAGTTGCTCCAAGGCCTCCACACCTCAAAATCCGGCCCCGTTTAAAGAGTTGCACGACTAACTAATTCTAACACTTTCGGAAACCGCCGCCAGAAACAGGGCAGAAAGTCATTTATTAATTTGTATACTATCGTTAATGCTTTATCTTGAGCCGCCAATCAAAGTTCTCTGCTGATTGCAGTGGTTAGACGAAATGTTTCAATCAAATTGCAATTTAGAGCTTCAGAGCTAAAAGTAATAGTGTTTTATGCGACGGTTGTATAAGTGAGGTATTAAAAGGCGAGTGACGTGAGTTGCGATACGAGCGAATGTGAGTATCGCAATGGAGACTGCACGAGCCGTTTAGACCAAATAGGGATGTTGACACCATTAAAAAATAATTCGAAGACACGACTCCAGTAAAAAAACGCTTTATTTTAGCCCTGACACCCAGATTAATTTTCGATTAACTGCAAAATTAGATTTTTTGTTGCTTTAAAACAAATAAATAGTTAGTTAATTGAGTATGCGAGGGTAAATATTCAGCGTTTTTACGGCGTTTTTTTTGTCATTACCATTCGAGCAGAAATTATTAAAATGGATGATGCTTAGGGTTAGCTTTTTATGAAAACTTAAGACAGTACCGATGCTGAATCTAGTTTGATGAAATTTCGTGCGATTCGTCCTTCGGTTGTGGTAATAATCGTCGAATGGTAATGACGTTTAACCGCGCGGTCAAAACACTCGAATATTCACCCGCGAACAAGTGACGTCATATGTTGCTATTGCCATTCAAACTCTATGGAAGAAATGTGTTTTGACAGCTCATAAAAAGTACGTCAGTTGATTGGTGGTGTCAACATCCCTATTATACACCGTTGCATACAATATTTTTTCGACTTGAATATACCTACTCAACTCAACAGCAGGCTTATACTCTAACTAACGTTTCTGACGCTTGCCTTCGCTATCACTATTTTTTCTGTCAAACGGTAAAAAATAATGAGTAGGTAATGACAGAAAGAGATTGTAAAAACGAAGCCAAGCGTTAGAAGTGTTATAATACGGCCCCAGTCTAAACTGGGCTTTAGTGTTGAGTGTAAACTACATTTAACATTCTGTGGCAGCTTGGTGTATCGTAATTACGGCACAAGTGCAGGCCCTATACTACGAAGCGCGAAATTCGAACTTCGTTTCATACCGTTCCTCTCACGCTAATGGTATTTATTACGAGAGTGAGAGGGACCGCACGATCCGAACTTCGAACTTCGAATTTCGTAGTAACCCCCCTGTTACGGGGAATAGAGGAAGTACTTATATACCTAGACTTTTTGAAGTCATGTTATCTATGTTCTTATTTAGTTGTTCGCGACCATGTAAAAGTACAGGAGTAGGAAAAAATAATACCTACTCGTAATAGTGCGGTTTGCGCTTGTGCTTGATATTGTATGAAAAACAAGAAGACTGACATTACTGGCATCAAATATGTTAGTATAAGAGGCTGTTTCACCACTTTTCTTAAAGTTCGGATTAGCTTAATCATAACCTTATTTGACAGATGGAATTAAAATTTCTGTCTCACCAGTCTCGATTAGCGCTAAGTGACGGACAAACTGTTTCTTAATTTGACCATCAGATCAGGAGGCATTTAGCATTTTTATCCGTCACATAAAGTTAGTTTATTTTTTTGTGGCCATGGTTGGAGAGCCCTTCAGCCGGTTTCAGAAAAATAAATCAAAGTATTTTTTATTTTTTAAAGAAAGAGGTCATGCTAAATTGCATAAAATAATTTAAATATCAAGATTTGAATGAAAAAATGTAGGTACACTTTTAGTATGTAAAAATAAATCCAAAATTTCGTAATATTTTTTAATAACAAACTTTTTTTCAGTGGCTCAATCATTTGTTCTACCTGAACTTAAATGTCGCCATTAAAAAAAAGTTTATCTGTCAAATGGTTTGGCGCCACTTTTCGATTCGTTTTACGTGATTTTATTTTTCTTTGTTATTGTTAACAAAATATCGTAAATAAATACCGTTTTTGGATCAATTATAATGTTACATATTTATTTATGCAAAAAAAAATAGATGTATTCAAAAATTATATAGTTAACCATTTCTTTTGCTTTAATAATGAGTGACTTTTTGAACGAAAGTGTGCGAACAGGAACGCGTGGTCGTGAAATGAGACGTTGCCATTCCGACTTTTTGTTAAACCCACGATTAGTTAAGTGGTACTTAGTTTGCACAGGACCGGAGTGGTGAAACTGAAAAAACACTAGCTGACAGATTTGTCCAGTACTTAGTTTATTCATTGGTTACGTAACCAGCAGTTTGACAATAAGGTGGTGAAACACCCCCTTAGACTATTATTATTAGGTATATCGCATTTCTGCTCTATCGGTTAATTTCTCAATGCAAAATCATTAAAGTGAATTACAAAAACAATAACATTCCCTTCTTTCTCCACTATTTGAATCCAAATGGAAAAGCGCAGGAAAACAATTCGAATTTCCCTCATTGTTCACTGTCTCGTTCGAATCCCCACAACTCTTATTTCCCGCAGGACTGCCAACGGTATTTTGACTTTTTTCGGCAACGTTCGCTCCATTTTCTAGATTGCCGGTAGAATCATTTCCAACGGCTTCAGTTTGAACTTCGTACAACGTTCGGCAGTCTTCGGCAATGTTCGGGATGTGATCCGTTAGGAATCGCATGTGAGATGTGATTTGGGTGAATGTGGCGGGAGTGAAGGGATTGCAGTCATTGGCGTCGCGCGGGGCGGTGGAGACGACTCCACGGATGTAAGGTACGTTGTTGGTGGTGAAAACCAGACCGCCTCCGCTGTCGCCTCTACAGGCGGCTAAACCTGTGAATACAAGATCTTTAATACAACAAATACAAATAACTTTATTTCGCTTGAAATATGGTACAGAAGATGGCTCAACGATCATATATAACGAATGGCTCACACATTTCGCCAGTATCTGGCATGCTTTTTTTTTTATATATAAGAGGTGGCAAACGAGCAGACGGGTCACCTGATGGAAAGCGATCACCGTCGCCCATGGACACCCGCAACACAGGGGGCATCACAGGTGCGTTGCCGACCCTTTTAGGAATTGGTAGGCTCGTTTTTTAAAGATCCCTAAGTTGTAACGCTCCTAAATATACTTTTCACGACACTGCTCGAAAATGTGGCCATAGATAACCTAAATCCAGTACTCAAAACTGCCTATATATGTACATTTAACAGCTGACTCATTTATGGCGCGTATGGCGCGAAAACAGGACGTATCAGTATATGTATTTCATTATACGATACAACTTTTTGAAAGATAATTTCTGATTTTCTTTCCTGGCGTGCTGAAACGACATTATTGGACCAATCAACAGTAATCGTCTGCTGCATGTGATGGATGGATGGATGGACGGACGAACGGACGGACGGATGGACGGACTGGATGGACGGATGGACGGACTGGATGGACGGATGGACAAAATTGACGGGATGGACGGGATGGACGGGACGGATGGACGGATGGACGGGATGGACGGACGGATGGACGGGATGGACGGGATGGACGGATGGATGGATGGATGATTATGATGATGATGATGATAATGATTTCCTCGCATTAGTCGTGAAAAGCACAATGTTTAGTCTCGGCCAAAAGTGCAATAGATGGACTCGTACACTATCGAGGGCCTCCGCTACGCGTCGGCCCTCAAACAAACTCGTCCATCTATTGCTTACTTTCCAACCTCTACAACAATGTACTATAACTAACATTAGGTATATTACGGGTAAATTATAGTGACATGTAAATTTAATAGTGATTCATAGGTAAATTACAACTAACAAGGAAAGGTACCCAAACTTCCGGCTCCGATTTTATTTATTTTGATATATATGTTAGAGAGCAGTCTAAAATAACAGACCTACTTGTTTTTTTTTTAGCTGCCCAAACTCAACCTATTTGGAGAAATTGTCCTCCAAAGTATTGAAAAGTGAGTAAACCCTTTAACTTCTGTAGAAATAGTAGATTGTTCAATAAGGCCCATACTACACGGGCGGTTTCCCGCCGCGGGAAACCGCTCGACGGAGCTGCGCAGTGTAGTTTGCACCATACAACTTACATATAAAATTGTGTCTAGTGGCGGTTCAGAAGCGGTTTCCCGCGGCGGGAGAACCGCCCGTGTAGTATGGGCCTAAGGGAGGAAAAGAACCAATATCACACGAGATAAATTGGCACCCGAGTATAGCGAGGGTATCAATATTTCGAGTGTGATATTAATGTTTTTTTTCCGAGTTAAGCACTCTGCTTTTCATTTCGACTACGAGGAAAGTAAGAAAATATAAGTGTAAATAAATAAAAATGTCTAAACTGGTTAATATGGTTGTTGTACAAAATTTCGATAGTTTATCGCTAAGCAATAATTAATTTAACAAAATTACTGCGTTACTGGAGCCATCGGGCATCGCCAGAGATGATGGCAAGAGACCAGACGGAATGTCATTGATTCCGTGGAAATTGGGTCGTGCGCTAGTGTGGGACGCTACTTGTGTAGACACACTGGCTCCGTCCCACATCCGCGGAACAGCAAATCAAGCTGGTGCAGCAGCAGAAGCGGCAGAAAAGCTTAAGAAAAATAAATACAAAGGTCTTGGCTCTGAATACAACTTTGTTCCATTCGGGGTTGAGACCTTTGGTCCGTGGGGCTCCAGCGCAAAAAGTCTTTACAAAGATATTTGTAAACGGCTTTGTGACACTACAGGAGACCAAAGAGCTGGCAGCTACCTCGCACAACGTATCAGCATTGCTATACAGCAAGGTAATGCTGCCAGTGTCTTTGTGACACTACAGGAGACCAAAGAGCTGGCAGCTACCTCGCACAACGTATCAGCATTGCTATACAGCAAGGTAATGCTGCCAGTGTCTTTGTGACACTACAGGAGACCAAAGAGCTGGCAGCTACCTCGCACAACGTATCAGCATTGCTATACAGCAAGGTAATGCTGCCAGTGTCTTTGTGACACTACAGGAGACCAAAGAGCTGGCAGCTACCTCGCACAACGTATCAGCATTGCTATACAGCAAGGTAATGCTGCCAGTGTCTTTGTGACACTACAGGAGACCAAAGAGCTGGCAGCTACCTCGCACAACGTATCAGCATTGCTATACAGCAAGGTAATGCTGCCAGTGTCTTTGTGACACTACAGGAGACCAAAGAGCTGGCAGCTACCTCGCACAACGTATCAGCATTGCTATACAGCAAGGTAATGCTGCCAGTGTCTTTGTGACACTACAGGAGACCAAAGAGCTGGCAGCTACCTCGCACAACGTATCAGCATTGCTATACAGCAAGGTAATGCTGCCAGTGTCTTTGTGACACTACAGGAGACCAAAGAGCTGGCAGCTACCTCGCACAACGTATCAGCATTGCTATACAGCAAGGTAATGCTGCCAGTGTCTTTGTGACACTACAGGAGACCAAAGAGCTGGCAGCTACCTCGCACAACGTATCAGCATTGCTATACAGCAAGGTAATGCTGCCAGTGTCTTTGTGACACTACAGGAGACCAAAGAGCTGGCAGCTACCTCGCACAACGTATCAGCATTGCTATACAGCAAGGTAATGCTGCCAGTGTCTTTGTGACACTACAGGAGACCAAAGAGCTGGCAGCTACCTCGCACAACGTATCAGCATTGCTATACAGCAAGGTAATGCTGCCAGTGTCTTTGTGACACTACAGGAGACCAAAGAGCTGGCAGCTACCTCGCACAACGTATCAGCATTGCTATACAGCAAGGTAATGCTGCCAGTGTCTTTGTGACACTACAGGAGACCAAAGAGCTGGCAGCTACCCTCGCACAACGTATCAGCATTGCTATACAGCAAGGTAATGCTGCCAGTGTCTTTGTGACACTACAGGAGACCAAAGAGCTGGCAGCTACCTCGCACAACGTATCAGCATTGCTATACAGCAAGGTAATGCTGCCAGTGTCTTTGTGACACTACAGGAGACCAAAGAGCTGGCAGCTACCTCGCACAACGTATCAGCATTGCTATACAGCAAGGTAATGCTGCCAGTGTCTTTGTGACACTACAGGAGACCAAAGAGCTGGCAGCTACCTCGCACAACGTATCAGCATTGCTATACAGCAAGGTAATGCTGCCAGTGTCTTTGTGACACTACAGGAGACCAAAGAGCTGGCAGCTACCTCGCACAACGTATCAGCATTGCTATACAGCAAGGTAATGCTGCCAGTGTCTTTGTGACACTACAGGAGACCAAAGAGCTGGCAGCTACCTCGCACAACGTATCAGCATTGCTATACAGCAAGGTAATGCTGCCAGTGTCTTTGTGACACTACAGGAGACCAAAGAGCTGGCAGCTACCTCGCACAACGTATCAGCATTGCTATACAGCAAGGTAATGCTGCCAGTGTCTTTGTGACACTACAGGAGACCAAAGAGCTGGCAGCTACCTCGCACAACGTATCAGCATTGCTATACAGCAAGGTAATGCTGCCAGTGTCTTTGTGACACTACAGGAGACCAAAGAGCTGGCAGCTACCTCGCACAACGTATCAGCATTGCTATACAGCAAGGTAATGCTGCCAGTGTCTTTGTGACACTACAGGAGACCAAAGAGCTGGCAGCTACCTCGCACAACGTATCAGCATTGCTATACAGCAAGGTAATGCTGCCAGTGTCTTTGTGACACTACAGGAGACCAAAGAGCTGGCAGCTACCTCGCACAACGTATCAGCATTGCTATACAGCAAGGTAATGCTGCCAGTGTCTTTGTGACACTACAGGAGACCAAAGAGCTGGCAGCTACCTCGCACAACGTATCAGCATTGCTATACAGCAAGGTAATGCTGCCAGTGTCTTTGTGACACTACAGGAGACCAAAGAGCTGGCAGCTACCTCGCACAACGTATCAGCATTGCTATACAGCAAGGTAATGCTGCCAGTGTCTTTGTGACACTACAGGAGACCAAAGAGCTGGCAGCTACCTCGCACAACGTATCAGCATTGCTATACAGCAAGGTAATGCTGCCAGTGTCTTTGTGACACTACAGGAGACCAAAGAGCTGGCAGCTACCTCGCACAACGTATCAGCATTGCTATACAGCAAGGTAATGCTGCCAGTGTCTTTGTGACACTACAGGAGACCAAAGAGCTGGCAGCTACCTCGCACAACGTATCAGCATTGCTATACAGCAAGGTAATGCTGCCAGTGTCTTTGTGACACTACAGGAGACCAAAGAGCTGGCAGCTACCTCGCACAACGTATCAGCATTGCTATACAGCAAGGTAATGCTGCCAGTGTCTTTGTGACACTACAGGAGACCAAAGAGCTGGCAGCTACCTCGCACAACGTATCAGCATTGCTATACAGCAAGGTAATGCTGCCAGTGTCTTTGTGACACTACAGGAGACCAAAGAGCTGGCAGCTACCTCGCACAACGTATCAGCATTGCTATACAGCAAGGTAATGCTGCCAGTGTCTTTGTGACACTACAGGAGACCAAAGAGCTGGCAGCTACCTCGCACAACGTATCAGCATTGCTATACAGCAAGGTAATGCTGCCAGTGTCTTTGTGACACTACAGGAGACCAAAGAGCTGGCAGCTACCTCGCACAACGTATCAGCATTGCTATACAGCAAGGTAATGCTGCCAGTGTCTTTGTGACACTACAGGAGACCAAAGAGCTGGCAGCTACCTCGCACAACGTATCAGCATTGCTATACAGCAAGGTAATGCTGCCAGTGTCTTTGTGACACTACAGGAGACCAAAGAGCTGGCAGCTACCTCGCACAACGTATCAGCATTGCTATACAGCAAGGTAATGCTGCCAGTGTCTTTGTGACACTACAGGAGACCAAAGAGCTGGCAGCTACCTCGCACAACGTATCAGCATTGCTATACAGCAAGGTAATGCTGCCAGTGTCTTTGTGACACTACAGGAGACCAAAGAGCTGGCAGCTACCTCGCACAACGTATCAGCATTGCTATACAGCAAGGTAATGCTGCCAGTGTCTTTGTGACACTACAGGAGACCAAAGAGCTGGCAGCTACCTCGCACAACGTATCAGCATTGCTATACAGCAAGGTAATGCTGCCAGTGTCTTTGTGACACTACAGGAGACCAAAGAGCTGGCAGCTACCTCGCACAACGTATCAGCATTGCTATACAGCAAGGTAATGCTGCCAGTGTCTTTGTGACACTACAGGAGACCAAAGAGCTGGCAGCTACCTCGCACAACGTATCAGCATTGCTATACAGCAAGGTAATGCTGCCAGTGTCTTTGTGACACTACAGGAGACCAAAGAGCTGGCAGCTACCTCGCACAACGTATCAGCATTGCTATACAGCAAGGTAATGCTGCCAGTGTCTTTGTGACACTACAGGAGACCAAAGAGCTGGCAGCTACCTCGCACAACGTATCAGCATTGCTATACAGCAAGGTAATGCTGCCAGTGTCTTTGTGACACTACAGGAGACCAAAGAGCTGGCAGCTACCTCGCACAACGTATCAGCATTGCTATACAGCAAGGTAATGCTGCCAGTGTCTTTGTGACACTACAGGAGACCAAAGAGCTGGCAGCTACCTCGCACAACGTATCAGCATTGCTATACAGCAAGGTAATGCTGCCAGTGTCTTTGTGACACTACAGGAGACCAAAGAGCTGGCAGCTACCTCGCACAACGTATCAGCATTGCTATACAGCAAGGTAATGCTGCCAGTGTCTTTGTGACACTACAGGAGACCAAAGAGCTGGCAGCTACCTCGCACAACGTATCAGCATTGCTATACAGCAAGGTAATGCTGCCAGTGTCTTTGTGACACTACAGGAGACCAAAGAGCTGGCAGCTACCTCGCACAACGTATCAGCATTGCTATACAGCAAGGTAATGCTGCCAGTGTCTTTGTGACACTACAGGAGACCAAAGAGCTGGCAGCTACCTCGCACAACGTATCAGCATTGCTATACAGCAAGGTAATGCTGCCAGTGTCTTTGTGACACTACAGGAGACCAAAGAGCTGGCAGCTACCTCGCACAACGTATCAGCATTGCTATACAGCAAGGTAATGCTGCCAGTGTCTTTGTGACACTACAGGAGACCAAAGAGCTGGCAGCTACCTCGCACAACGTATCAGCATTGCTATACAGCAAGGTAATGCTGCCAGTGTCTTTGTGACACTACAGGAGACCAAAGAGCTGGCAGCTACCTCGCACAACGTATCAGCATTGCTATACAGCAAGGTAATGCTGCCAGTGTCTTTGTGACACTACAGGAGACCAAAGAGCTGGCAGCTACCTCGCACAACGTATCAGCATTGCTATACAGCAAGGTAATGCTGCCAGTGTCTTTGTGACACTACAGGAGACCAAAGAGCTGGCAGCTACCTCGCACAACGTATCAGCATTGCTATACAGCAAGGTAATGCTGCCAGTGTCTTTGTGACACTACAGGAGACCAAAGAGCTGGCAGCTACCTCGCACAACGTATCAGCATTGCTATACAGCAAGGTAATGCTGCCAGTGTCTTTGTGACACTACAGGAGACCAAAGAGCTGGCAGCTACCTCGCACAACGTATCAGCATTGCTATACAGCAAGGTAATGCTGCCAGTGTCTTTGTGACACTACAGGAGACCAAAGAGCTGGCAGCTACCTCGCACAACGTATCAGCATTGCTATACAGCAAGGTAATGCTGCCAGTGTCTTTGTGACACTACAGGAGACCAAAGAGCTGGCAGCTACCTCGCACAACGTATCAGCATTGCTATACAGCAAGGTAATGCTGCCAGTGTCTTTGTGACACTACAGGAGACCAAAGAGCTGGCAGCTACCTCGCACAACGTATCAGCATTGCTATACAGCAAGGTAATGCTGCCAGTGTCTTTGTGACACTACAGGAGACCAAAGAGCTGGCAGCTACCTCGCACAACGTATCAGCATTGCTATACAGCAAGGTAATGCTGCCAGTGTCTTTGTGACACTACAGGAGACCAAAGAGCTGGCAGCTACCTCGCACAACGTATCAGCATTGCTATACAGCAAGGTAATGCTGCCAGTGTCTTTGTGACACTACAGGAGACCAAAGAGCTGGCAGCTACCTCGCACAACGTATCAGCATTGCTATACAGCAAGGTAATGCTGCCAGTGTCTTTGTGACACTACAGGAGACCAAAGAGCTGGCAGCTACCTCGCACAACGTATCAGCATTGCTATACAGCAAGGTAATGCTGCCAGTGTCTTTGTGACACTACAGGAGACCAAAGAGCTGGCAGCTACCTCGCACAACGTATCAGCATTGCTATACAGCAAGGTAATGCTGCCAGTGTCTTTGTGACACTACAGGAGACCAAAGAGCTGGCAGCTACCTCGCACAACGTATCAGCATTGCTATACAGCAAGGTAATGCTGCCAGTGTCTTTGTGACACTACAGGAGACCAAAGAGCTGGCAGCTACCTCGCACAACGTATCAGCATTGCTATACAGCAAGGTAATGCTGCCAGTGTCTTTGTGACACTACAGGAGACCAAAGAGCTGGCAGCTACCTCGCACAACGTATCAGCATTGCTATACAGCAAGGTAATGCTGCCAGTGTCTTTGTGACACTACAGGAGACCAAAGAGCTGGCAGCTACCTCGCACAACGTATCAGCATTGCTATACAGCAAGGTAATGCTGCCAGTGTCTTTGTGACACTACAGGAGACCAAAGAGCTGGCAGCTACCTCGCACAACGTATCAGCATTGCTATACAGCAAGGTAATGCTGCCAGTGTCTTTGTGACACTACAGGAGACCAAAGAGCTGGCAGCTACCTCGCACAACGTATCAGCATTGCTATACAGCAAGGTAATGCTGCCAGTGTCTTTGGGTCCATGCCGCGGGGGGAACCTTTTGTTAATTTTATTTAGTTTTAGTTTAAGTTAGTTTTATTTTATTTTATTTATAGTTATAGTATTAATTTATTATTGTTATTGTTTCTTAATATTTGTATGTGTTTAAATTATAATATGATGAATAGAAGCTATTTTATTCAATCAAATATTTAACAAAATTTTATATCTTCAATATAATAATCATTGATAACAGATTGTGTGTGGGAACGGGTCTATACTTAATGACTCCCATAAAATTTTAAGTCATAATGTATCATTAGTCATAATCAACGTTAGTCATACAGTGATTTATTTCTGAAACAATTTATTTTTCAGTATTGTTATAAAACAAACCTAACCTACATTGCTACCTAACTGCATTCTATAAGATGGCATTTAAAAAAGTCCTGAAAAAAATATCGTTTCAGAAATAAATCACTGTATGACTGACGTTGATTATGACTAATGATACATTATGACTTAAAATTTTATGGGAGAAAAGGGGCACCGGTGTGGGAACACATTACTTACCAGATCGAAAGTCTCCCGCGCATATCTTGTCGCTGGTGACGTATTTGATAAAACTAGGTGGCAGCAGCTTCAGGCACACCACTATATCGAGATGCGGCAGCTCCAAGAAGTTGAGACGCTCGGACGGAGGCCCGTTCGGCTTTGTCAGTCCCCAGCCGACTATCTGCAAAGACCAAAGACGGAAAAAACCGGTCACGTCCGAGTCGAACTCGTAGATACATTAAGGGTTCCACCTCCGTACAGTTTTTTTAGGGTTCCGTAGTCAACTAGGAACCCTTATAGTTTCGCCATGTCTGTCCGTCTGTCTGTCTGTCTGTCTGTCTGTCCGCGGCTAAGCTCAGAGACTGTTAGTACTAGAAAGCTGTAATTTGGCATGAATATATATATCAGTCACGCCGACAAAGTGATTGAATAAAAAAAAGTAAAAAAAATTTTTTTTAGGGTACCTCCCATAGATGTAAAGTGGGGGTGATTTTTTTTTTCTCGGCTAACCCTGTAGTGTGGGGTATCGTTGGATAGGTCTTTTAAAATCATTGCGGAGTTACTAACATGATTTTTCTATTCAGTGATCTGTTTGCGAAATATTCAACTTTAAAGTGAAAATTTTCATTAAAATCGGCCGTCCCCCCCCCTCTAAAATCTAAACTGTTGGGTGGAAAAATTTTAAAAAATTCAGGAGGGTAGTAAATATATCAAATTTACTAGGAAAATTATAGCGGCTAAGATTGCTTGGAAATTATTTGTAGTTTAAGAGTAAATAGTAGCCTAAGGTATAAAACATACCTAAACTTGGATGATTCCGTACACATACGAAATCCTTAGAAAAATATTACTTGATTTTTTCGTAATGGCTACGGAACCCTACCTTGGGCGTGTCCGACACGCTCTTGGCCGGTTTTTTGTTATGAAAATGAAAATATTTATTGATCATTCCGGAGACGACCGGAAGGCCTAGTGGTTAGAGAAACTGATTACTGACTACGAAGCTTGAGGTCCCGGCTTCGATTCCCGGTCGGGGCAGATATTTGTGTGAA
This sequence comes from Archips crataeganus, assembly GCA_947859365.1. Lineage (NCBI taxonomy): Eukaryota > Metazoa > Arthropoda > Insecta > Lepidoptera > Tortricidae > Archips > Archips crataeganus. Next base: position 7,599,654 of record OX402073.1, on the reverse strand, counting down.
CAATACGAATGTTTGTGCTCGAGTCTTGGATGTTTGTTTTTATATCTATTTAAGTATGTTTATCCATAACACAGCTGTGCTTACTTTGGGGCTAGGTCAATTGGGTGTGAATTGTCCCGTGATATTTATTTATTTTATTTAATTAATAATTAATAATGATGAAATCCGCGCAAGAACTAAGTCACGGACATAGCTCGAAGAATCGCTAGACTTAAGTGGCAGTGGGCAGGGCACATCGCCCGTAGAACTGACGGCCGATGGGGCCGAAAGGTTCTCGAGTGGCGTCCGCGGACCGGAAGACGCAGTTTAGGTAGGCCTCCAACAAGATGGAGCGACGACCTGGTGAAGGTGGCGGGAACGCATTGGATGCGGATGGCGCAGGGCCGATCTGTTTGGCGAGCCTTGGGGGAGGCCTATGTTCAGCAGTGGACGTCTTTCGGCTGAAATGATGGTGATGATTTAATTAAGCCGAATACATTCACAGGCTTAAATTCTGTCTGTGAAAGGTTGTCGAAGCTTCGGAAGCGTGTTAATGTAGCAGAACAATATTCCACCACTCAGTAAACCCTCTTTATGACTAGACAAGGGACAGTGGTACACTTATGGTACTCTGGTACAGTGGTACTGGTACAAACCGTTCCCTTGTTTCCGCCCGCCTGGAGCTGTTGTCTCTCCAACGCCACGTCGAAGTCCACGCACACCGGCTTAACGCCAGGAGCGTACTCGAACGGCGTGCTCAGCCTGGCTATAGCTATGTCGTCCTGAAAGCTGGTCTGCGCGCCTTGGAAACGGGGAGGAATGGCGATTTGCTTTATCTGTAAATAAATACAAATAATGGTTACCTATCCTATCATAACCTCGAAAAATGTATTTCCGAATAATAAAATCCCGAAAACGAAACGCCATTTTTTATAAAATCCACCTTTTTATTTGACAACTGATTTAAAATCCAACTGTATGAAACTCCATGGGATCATTTTCTAAATAGGTAAGTATATATTTATTCGGAAAAACCATTATCGGCGAAATCTACGCTTTGTATTTCATTAAAGATTGATTTGGTTGATTTCTCCTTACCGTGCCTCTCTCTAACTCCAAATTCTATGTCTATTCTTATACTGTCCAGGCTATTCGGTTGTGGAATGCCTTGCCGATTGACTTACGACGGGCAAAATCTCTTGTCAATCTTTAAATCAATGCTTAAGGTCTTCTTGTAATAATTAGCTTTGTTATAGTTTATTTATTTATATGTGGCTGTTTATCCCAATGCTTATATTTGTTTTAGACGTGTACCTATATAAATGTACGATATATGTATGAGTAGATGTACTATTTTTGTTGCGTTTTAATTTTCTGATCCACTGTTGATGCCTGCCTGCTGTAAACTAGGTAGTCCTTCCTTCTTTTTGGTAAAGGGTTGCCTGGAAGAGATCGCTCTTAAGCGATAAGGCCGCCTATTGCTTACCTTGTAACTTACTCTCTGTGTACCTGTTTTCTGTATTGCTTACTATTCCTGGTGTACAATAAAGAGTCATTGTATTGTATTGTAAAGATGATTTGAAATGCAAAGGGCTACGAGACAATACGAGATAAAGAGTTTTACATACATCATACATACATACATAGCTCCACGAAGCTTAGGCGTAGTTTAGGCAACACTCTAATTCACCTCCTCCTTTTTTCGAATTCGGTTAAAAAAGATGGCAGGGTGCCTCTCCACCAGAGATGTGCTACGCTACGTTGCTATGGATGTGTCTAATATCCACCAATCATGTTCATTGGTCCACGTAGCATAGCACTGGTGGAAACGGGTTCAACTAAGCTATGATTTTTATATGGAAAGATGCGTGCTATGGATGGTCCCCCTCTCACCGCGCTGCCGCTCCGCGCGCCCCGGTCGATAGGTACATCGCATAGCTCGAGCTGCGCATCTTCTTCGCACAGAAGTGTCATGTAAAAGCAGAATACCCTACCCTACTTGCAGAATAAAAGATTTGATTTTTTTTATTTTTTATTTTTTTGAGATACTACCTAAATGAAGCAGTTTGAACGCTCGAACAAATGCCCGGGTCTAATTTCAGGTCTCCAATTAGAAGTCGTGTCTTAACCGCACACGATACGTCTACTAACGTCAGACTGCTGTGCGTAGATGTCGCTGCTATCGTCCCAGGTTCGAAGCAGCTTGCCGGCCGCTGCAGCGAACAGTGCTGGCCGCAGGGCTCCGCCGTCGTCGCTCCAGAAGCAGTGCGCCGCTGCAGTAAAGCAACCTTATAGCTCCAAACGCACAGACAGCGGAGGCGTGGCGGTGCGGTGGCGGTGACGGTTGTAATATTCCAACTTGTAGGAACGAGTTCGCGTTACGGTACCGCACTCAATTCATACAAGTTAGAATGCTACAACCGTCACCGCCACCGCACCGCCACGCCGCTGTCTGTGCGTTTGGAGCTTAAAGCCTTGGCATTTTCAAAACCGGCCAAGTGCGTATCGGACTTGCGCTCCGAGGATTCCGTGCAAACTTTTGGGTATGTCAAAATATACGCCATAAACAGCCGTAACTAACTAACACTGGATGTGTCAGCAGAACCCGGCTTCTAAGTGAAATGTAACGCAGTGTGAGATCAATGAGATCATTTTACATTGGTTAGCCAGTACCCCCCTTATACAACATATATATTTATACACACACACACGCACGTTGGTTGACGGATTGCGGTCCACTTATAACACCCCTCTTTTTGTGTTGGGGGTTAATAAAATACCCTGATTACATACCTGTTAGAACAGCATCAGTTTTCACCAGCGACCCTCCGCAGATCTGCGAATACGGGGTTTTCATCTTGGTGTATACCCCCACGTTCCACTGCAGCGAGGGAGCCAGGAACTGTCCCAGAACTGGCACTGGTAATGATCCTATGCTTGGCGAAGGTCCAGGTGTGGTGTAGGGTTGCTCTTTCTCATGTTTTTTGGCTGTTGTGGGTTGATCAGAACTTCTGTTAGGTGCGTGAAGCGTAGTACCAGTACTAGGTTTCCAACTATCTCCTTGACCTTCTTTGGTATGATTAGCTCTTGAATCTTTAACTAAAGTACTGTCAGGGCCCGTGATGTAAGCTTGAGTTAAAGTTGCGTTATTTTCGTCAGTCTGATTTGCTACTGGCTTTATATATCTATTACCAGTTTGCTTGTTAGTTGTTGGTGCCTTTGCTGTATTACTTCCACCTGGATTAGTATTAGAAGGTTCTTTAGTAGGCATATCTCCTCTGCCTGGAGTATCATCTAGATCTTTAAATTGAAATGGTTCTGAATTTGCAACTATTTGGCCAGTTATATCAGTTTGGCCGAATCCTCGATCTGATGTATAATTCTGTTTTTCATTGGTATCTTGATGAAATCTGTCCGGTTTCTTTACTTGATCTTCTGTTCCGCTAGAAACATTTCCATCTTGATGAGTTTTTCCATCGCTATCTGTGTCGCTGTAATCTGAATCATCGTCAAAATGTGCTTGACTTGGGTGCTGACTATTCCGCGGTGGCTTAGGCCATTGTCCAGTATTGCCAGTTTGACCGTCATCAGGATTGAATCGTCCGAACCCACCATGGTAACCGGTGTAGTGGTGCCAGCTGCCTGAGTGGCCGTGATGACCTTCGTGTCCTGGGTCCCGTTGGCCTGGTCTGAGCGGGTGTGGAGGTTGTGACGGGTAGTAGTCATGGTGGTGGTAGGATGCGCTTAATCCTGAAATGTGAGGAAATTTAATTTACATATACAAAACTAAGTTGGCGTTTAAATAAGTTTTTGTTAAAAAGTTAACTTTCAATGCAACCTTTTTCGCTGATTGTACTTTTTGTTGACTGTACTTGCATTGTCATTCAACTTACATAAGTATACCAAGTTTCAAGTAAAATCCGACCACTGTAAATGGGTCAAATTCACCTTCCAAGATTTGACCCGTACATACATACAATACTTGCATGCATTGCAAGTTAATAAAAAAAGCTTTTAAAATAGCAATTTGTAAAGCAAAATATCAGGATTTCTTTAAAAACATAACAGATGAGTACTCAGTTCGCATAATTCGCATAATTCTACTTCTACTTACTTAAGTACTTAAGTAAGTAGAATTATGCGATTGATTACACAAACGCGATTCTTCCTATTCGTTATTCCCATACTTACAATACGAATTCCACACAACTGCAGTTTAAGTACCACATTCTTGATTCTACACAGCCATTACATTATTTTAACGCAATCGGGATTCATCCTATTCGTGATTCTACACAATATGGATTCAACACAACTACAGTTTACTACAATCATGTTACCAGACAGGCGTTATTTTTTAATCGTAGGCTTATCGTAGGTAATAAATTTTTACCATAAATAAATACTTAATTGTTTTGAATAAGGAAAATAATCTCTAAATCCCGGCAAGGACAGCCGCCGCCAAATTAAATCTGATGTCATCGTTAAACTAACTTATTTACATATGCGGGGTTATCTTCGTCTAATTCTTTCGTGCATCTTCGGTACCTACCATGCCGCAGGGGCCATTTTTAGATTTAATGTAGTTTTATGTATTTTATTTTAATATAGTTACTTTTAATTTTTATAGATTATTAGTGTTTGTAGTTAAGTTTTATTCATTGTTATTTTGTATTCTTAGTAGGTGCTTACTTATTTTTACACGCTTTATATTAGCTTCACCTGTATGTTTGTTTGTATGTATGTTTGTTTGTAACCGACTCCTTAGGGCGCGATTTTGACCCACTTCCCGGTTTCCGATTGAGCTGAAATTTTGCACATATGTGTAAATTGGATGACAATGCAATATTATTGTAACATGGAGCTGATCTGATGATGGAGCTGGATGGTGGCCATAGGAACTATGTAATAAAACAACACAATCCCGTCGAGTTTGGGCTCGTTTGATTCGTCTTGACGAGCACTTTGATCCCAGATGGTAACCAGGGTCTGATGATGGAGCTGAAAGATGGCCAAAGGCACTCCACAATAAAACGACACAACCCCATCGATTTTGGGCTCGTTTGATTCGTCTTGACTAGCACTTTGATCCCATATGGTAACCAGGGTCTGATGATGGAGCTGGAAGATGGCCAAAGGCGCTCCACAATAAAACGAAACAACCCCATCGAGTTTGGGCTCGTTTGATTCGTTTTGACGAGTACTTTGGTCCTAGATGGTAACAAGAGTCTGATGATGGAGCTGGAAGGGGGGTAGGTGGCGGGTTGGGGGGGGTATGGGGTATGGGGTAAGGGGGTCGGGGGTTTAGAGGGTTGGGTGTTAGGGTGTGGCGGTTGGGGTTAGGGGATGGGGGGGGTTTACGGGAAATAGGGTGGGGGCGTTGGGGGGTTCGGGGGTAAGAGATTTTGGGGGGTTGTGGGAAATGGGGAGGGGGTAAGAGGCCTAGATGGTAACAAGGGTTTGATGATGGAACTGGAAGGGGGGGCGGTAGGTGGCGGGGTGGTGGGTGTGGGAGAGGTGGGGGGGGGGGGGCAGGTGACGGGTGGGGGGAGTGAGGGTGGGGGGAGGGGGGGTTTCCGGGGGTATGGGGGTTCGGTGTTAGGGGGGTTGGGTTTAGGTGGTTCGGGGATTTGTAAAATGAGGAGGGGGTAAGGGGGGTTTAGGGGATTGGGGGTAAGGGTGTGGGGTTTGGGGGGGGTTTGGGGAAATGGGGTGGGGGATGTTGGGGGGTTGGGTTTAGGGGGTTTGGGAGTTGTAGATGAGGGGGTAAAGTTAGAAAGAAAAAAATGCAACTAAAAAATAGAAAATAAATAATAGTTTAAAAAAACTAAAAAACACGCTTTAAAAAATAAAAAATAAATTTTAATAAATTTCAATTCACTATTCTTATAGTGCAGTAAAAAATCTTAATAAGCAATTATTATATTGTTATATCCAGATCAAAATTTGTAAAGAATTCTAAATATTGATAAAATAAATAATAATAGTTTAAAATATTTTATTGTAAAAAAAGCGTGGGGTGCTTTTTAAGATGTTATCAAAATGACAATCCTTGACAATTGACACCATGCACCCCACGCTTTTTTTACAATAAAATATTTTAAACTATTATTATTTATTTTATCAATATTTAGAATTGTTTACAAATTTTGATCTGGATATAACAATATAATAATTGCTTATTAAGATTTTTTACTGCACTATAAGAATAGTGAATTGAAATTTATTAAAATTTATTTTTTATTTTTTAAAGCGTGTTTTTTAGTTTTTTTAAACTATTATTTCACATGGACTTCATAGAGAAAATTATTGTTCAAAGATATCTTAGCTGTTGGTACCTACTTACCTACATACATACCGTCGTTTTAATGCATTGATTAGGTACCAATTTACTATTCTTTCTTCTTCTAATATATAAAAATCTCGTGTCACGGTGTTTGTTATCGAAGTCTTCCGTAACGGCTTGATCGATTTTTATTAAACTTTTTTCTCTATATTCGGTACGTCTGAGAATAGGTCGTAGGCTTTTTTTATACCCCTATTCTTCGCGGACGGAGTCGCGGGCAACAGTTAGTCTAATATATAAAAATCTCGTGTCGCGGTGTTTGTTATCGAACTCCTCCAAAACGGCTTGACCGATTTTTATGAAATTTTTTTTCTCCGTATTCGGTAGGTCTGAGAATTAGGTCGTAGGCTATTTTTAGTACCTACCCCTATTCTTCGTGAGCGGAGTCGCGGGCAACAGCTAGTCTTTTTATAATTTTAGATGCTATACGTTTACTTGTTTTTTCTTTCATAAGTACCTTCTCTTGTCAAACAATAACAAACAAAACAATAATACTTAACTGTAAATTGAAACTTTTAAAAACCCCCAACGCAATTAAGTCACATAAGTACCTATCTTTGAAAATAAAGTAAATGCCCATTATGCGTCTATAATCCCTTCCGCAGCTAACAAAAAAGCTAATAACTTTGAAACGCCTCAACCAGTTTTGATGAAACATAATCTAAGAATCATCGCCAAGAAACCTCATCATCATCATCATTTCAGCCGAAAGACGTCCACTGCTGAACATAGGCCTCCCCCAAGGCTCGCCAAACAGATCGGTCCCGTGCCATCCGCATCCAACGCGATCCCGCAACCTCAAGCAGGTCGCCGCTCCATCTTGTTGGAGAACCTTTTTGCCCCATCGGCCATCAGTTCTACGAGCGATGTGCCCTGCCCACTGCCACTTGAGTCTGGCGATTCTTTGAGCTATGTCGGTGACTTTAGTTCTTGCGCGGATTTCATTATTTCTAATGCGGTCACGCAGAGATACTCCGAGCATAGCTCTCTCCATCGCCCTCTGAGTGACTTTGAGCTTCCTTATGAGAAGCCAAGAAACCTGCATTCAAATAAAAAAACCGCATCCAAATCGGTTCACCCGTTTAAGAGCTATGATGCCACAGACAGACACTCAGACACACACACATAGCGGTCAAACTTATAACACCCATCTTTTTGTGTCGGGGGTTAAAAGAGAATCGCGAAATCGGTCCAGCCGTTCTCAGTGGCGCTGTGACCAAGGGAAATGGAACCCTTATAGTTTCGTCATGTCTGTCTGTCCGTCCGTCCGTCCCCGGCTTAACTTAGAAACTATTGATGCTTGAAAGCTGTAATTTTGCATGGATATATGTTATTGTTCGGTTTGCCGACGATATCGTGGTCATAGCAAAATCGATGGAGGAACTCACCACGATGCTCCAAGATCTCAATCGAGTCTCTCAACGGGTAGGACTCAGAATGTTTTTTTTTTATGTTAGAGAGGCCAGACAAACGAACTAGTGGGTCACCTGATGTTAAATATTGTGTCTTGTGATGTTGTAAATAAATGTATTTTCTTTCTTTCTTTCTTTCTTTAAATGATCACCACTGTCCATAGACACCCGCAGCACTTTACGCGATGCCAGTGCGTTGTCGGCCCTAAAAGGGAGAGGAAAAAGGAAAGGAAATAGGAAAGGAAATAGAGGAGGGGGAGAGGTATTGGGCCCCCGGCGCTCTCACTGACCGTACGAAACGCAGCAGGAGTACTACTGCTGCTTCACGCCGGTGTTCTGTGAGAGGGTGGTACTGCCCCGGACGAGCCGGCCCATTCGTGATGCAGCGGCTAGCTACAACATGGCTCTACCACTACAAACAATATGGACAAGACGAAGGTTATGTCTAATGCCCATGTTGTCCCTGCCCCCATTGTGGTCGAGAACTCGGTTCTTGAAGTTGTTGACGCATATGTATAACTAGGACCTCCGTCTAACTAGGTAGGTCCAATTTCCAGAAAGAGGTCAATCTGCGAATCCAACTCAGATGGGCAGCGTTCGAGAAGCTCCGCAACATCTTTTCGTCCAAAATACTTCAGTGCCTCAAAACAAAAGTCTTTAATCAGTGTGTGTTGCCAGTGATGACATATGGATCCGATACGTGGTCTTCACTATGGGCCTGATAAATAGACTCAGAGTCGCTCAACGAGCTATGGAGAGGGCTATGCTCGGAGTTTCTCTACGGGATCGAATCAGAAACGAGGAGATAGGAGGAGAATAGTGGCATAATAATTCCAACCTTATTTATATGTGCTCTTGATTATATGAAATAAAAAAAAATAAAAAAAATCCGTAGAAGAACCGGGGACACCGACATAACCAAACGGATTAGTTCGTTGAAATGGCAATGAGCAGGCCATTATAGCACGCAAAACAAATGGCCGTTGGGGCCCAAAAGTTCTGGAATGGAGACCACAGACTGGCAAGCGCAGCGTGGGACGTCCACCAACGAGATGGACGGACGATTTGGTGAAGGCCGCAGGTTCAGGGTGGATGCAAGTCGCTCCCAACCGTAATGATTGGGCATCAATGAGGGAGGCCTATGTCCAGCAGTGGACGTCCTACGGTTGAAATGATGAATAGTAGTATAGTATATCTACCTAGTCATTCTGAGAGGAGGCCTATGCTCTGCAGTAGGACATATATGTATAGGCTGGGATGATGATGATGATGAGATCGCTTTTGAGCGATAAGACCGCCTATTGTCTGCCTGTTTTTTTTTATTGTTATGAATATTTTTTCTGTTTTTTTTTGGTGATCAATAAAGAATATTTGTATTATCCTGACAAAATGGTAAAATAAATTGTAACAATTTTTTTTTACTGTAAGTAATACCTCCCATAGAAGTAAAGTAGGGTGATTTTTTTAACCGACAAAAAAAAGAGGGGGTTCTCAATTCGGTTGTACTTACGCTTTTTTTTCTCGTCTAAACTTATAGTGCGGTATCGTTTCTATGTTCGGGCGTCTGATTGCCTTGGTCTTAGAAGATTTTACTTTATGCACTAGAGCATAAAAAGTCATTATATGGACCCCACATCCAGCGTACCTATATAAAGGCCCATTTAGATTATACAACTTTCTTGCACATTCCATACAATAAAATTGAGGCAATAAAACATTGCTCAGTCTAAACCTAAGGTTTCAAAGGTTTAGACTGAGCAATGTTTTATTGCCTCAATGTTATTGTATGGAATGTGCAAGAGAGTTGTATAATCTAAATGGGCCTTAAGAACTTTAGGAGCATGAGAAGTGAAAAAAATAATTTTAAAATATTACTTACCTAGCACCGCAAAAATTAAAACACACTTGAACATGGAAACTACGACCATTTTTCCTTGTTTATACAACACAGGTCCGCGTCGTCTTGAAGATTGCCCAAACTGGATATGGTGCTAAAAGCGTCGCAAACTGGTATATAGGTACCAGTTAAATAAGGAAAAAAACGTGTGTCCAGTGTTGCAATTATTAATAAAAGGAAAAACCGGCCAAGTGCGAGTTGGACTCGCGCACGAAGGGTTCCGTACCATTATCTATAAAACCGGCCAAGAGCGTGTCGGACACGCCCAAGATAGGGTTCCGTAGCAAGTACGAAAGAAACTTTGACTTTATTAATGTGGTTGTTTTGGTCCCAACGTCGGCGGTACAGCACCATCTTTCGGCGAATTGGGTAACTAATTTACTGCAGTCTACTAGAACTAGTATGTATGTTGATTGTTTTTCAGATGTAATATATTTTTTTTATTTGAAAGAAGATACTGTTAGCATGATCTTATATGTACTTAAAGAAAAAAATGCTTGCAATGAAGGTTAAATTACAATCTTAGTTTAGAAATATTTTTTTACAAAAACCTAAAAACTGCTCAATTGATTAAGTTGAAAATATTTTTCCTAGAAAGTTTTTATTAAGTTTAACTTACGTGATTTTTTTCATATTTTTTAGACGTGCGGTTCAAAAGTTAGACGGGGGGGACACATTATGTTGAACTATTCCGGCCGTTTGTATGAAGACGTTCTACTGCTCCTTTTTTCTGTACTGTGCTGTTATTGCTTGATTTATATACCTACCTAAATATGGGCGAGTGGGAACCCTGTGCTCTTGGTTTCAGTTCAGCGGTGCCCAGCGGAATATAGACGCTCGTATCATATGATAAGTTGCAATTTTGCGTGCAAGCAGTTAACGGTCGTAAGAGTCGGCAAATTTTTATGCCTAAAGTTGACTTTTGTTCGAGAGTGATCCTTCTGTGGGTTAGTACTATTAGCAAGGATGATATAGACTGGATTGGCAGTCGCCATAGTACGGATCGGCCGCGGTTTTTGTTAGTTCGATTATTAAATCTAGTTGGCGCTGAAATATAGCCAGAGGCTTTGAAGGCAAAACAATAAGACTACCTACATACAGATGTTTCATATTACTACAAATGTATTATATTATGCAATATTTTTGAAAAATAATACACTTGTAGTAATATGAAACATCTGTAGTCTTATTGTTTTGCCTTCAAAGCCTCTGGCTATATTTCAGCGCCATCTAGATTTAATAATCGAACTACAAAAAACCGCGGCCGATCCATACCTACTATCTATGGCGACTGCCAATCCAGTCTATATCATCCTTCTATTGTTATTCTGTGACTTTAGTTGAATTCGTACTCCGAAACACAACATAGCGATACTCGCTGATACTGCAATACCGCGTAACTAGCTTTTTCCATAAGGCTCAACTTGAAATGAAATAACAGGGAAAATTAGATAAAATAGACTCTATGGGTAAATGTAGTTACGCGGTATTGAAGTATCACCGACGATAGGCCCGTGCGTGCCAATCATAATCACTTTGAACCCGTGACCTACGCAACTGGTTGCAGGTGGATAATGATTCCGTAACATTACAATGTCATAAGTGGCCAACATCACGAATTGCGTGTATTTTAATTATCATATCAGACCATTAAGTTGGCGCTACTGATACTTTAAAATATTATATCGAATTCATCAATAGAATGCAGTTGTAAATTTATAGATATACTATCTGTTGCCTGCAACTTCATCTGCGAAGAATAAGGATATAGAAAATAGCCTATACCTACTATACTTACGACCAAACCAAAAAATGGGTCAAGCCAAAGCAAAGGTCGAGCCGTTTCGGAGGAGTTCGATAACAAACACCGTGACACGAGATTTTTATATATTAGTAGGTAAGAAAAAAGTATGTATCCTATCCTCACAGTATACAATATATCCTTCACCGTAAAGCTCACGTTATCAAATGATGTTTCACACAAACTCCGAAAAACGCAGGGACTTGAACTTACGACCCGCTGCTTAAGAGACCATAGGTCAAACCACTACTTCGTGAGGAAATCTATACATACACCTGCGAAGAAATTCATTGGTGTGTGTGAAGTTCCCAATCCGCACTGGGCCCGCGTGGGAACTACGGCCCAAGCCCTCTCATTCTGGGACGCATTCCCTGTAGTGGGACGTATATAGGCTAGGATGATGATGATGATGATGATAACCCTAGCAACGTAGCATAGCACATCTCTGGTGGAAAGCCATCCTAAGTATGAGTTTTCGCTCATATTATTGTTGCATGTGTGTCATGCTCACTAGCCCTTCCTCTCTTTCTTCTATACTTACCTACCTATTAATATTATTTCATATTTATTTTATATATTAAAATCTAAACGGTATTTTTACAAGTACAGTTTTTATGACAGTGTTATTTTTACCTAAAAACTTAAGTTTGAGGTATTTTTTTAAGGAAAAATCCTTCAACATTGCAATTTTTAAATATTAAGCAGTTGCCACATTGTAGCTTGAACGTGTAGGCGTACGCAAAGAGTATTGTAATATTATATGAACAAGAGTAGCAACTCTATGGTCAAATATGCATGTATGGAAGGTGCTGCCGCCCTACGGCTGGCTACTCAAGAACTAATGTGACGTATCTATAGATGTATATTGGATGTATACCTATCTATATGTATATGTTGGTAGTGATGTACAGCTATAGATACGCGTAATTTTAATTGATAGGCTAATTGCCACTATTCGTATTTTAGCCGTCTAATTCAAATCAGCATATACGAAGTATAAGCGGCTAAACCCGATTTGCATTATACGGCTAAAATACGAACATTGGCAAGTGGCCTATCAATTAAAGTCCTTGACCGTACAATTTGGTACGCCTTAGCCATGGCCGATGAATGACAACTGACAAGTTTGACAAGTCAACCAAGATGGCCGCTAATTTAGTTCTTCGTCAAACACCTAACAGCAAAGGTCGCTGCAGTCGCATGAAAAGTGTGATATACCTATGTAAGTGTGCCCCCCCTGGGCGTACGGTTGCCCAAGAAACTGGTCTACTTACCAGTATTGACAAAAGTTACTTACTGTGAGATCTAAATAGGCTTTTCTGAGTGAAGACATTAGTCACTGTCATCATATTATTGCAGGGGAAAATCAACCTCGTTGTGTCATACATAAGACATAACGCGCAAATTAACTTCAACCGTGAGTATATGGTGGTAAACCATATTTTTGGCTAACTACACACATTCAAGCATTTCTATGCAAAATAGGCTTGCGTTTGACCACAATCACGCCTGATGGTGCGAAAATATGGCTTAGGCCTTAGATGAAGGCCGCTGGCCGTGACTTAAGCCCCATGTTCCCTTAGGGTGCCATATATTCCACCAAAGGTGTGCTATGCTACGTTGCTATGGATGCGTTTGTTATCCACCAGTCACATTCATTGGCCCACATACTCGTAGCATAGCACAAAGGCCACCACAAACCAGGAGCGCAGGGTGCCGACGGAGCGTGCCCAGCGCGGTCAATAACACTGAATCATATACGCTGTGCCGCGCTGCCGGTGTGAGTCACCGTATATTTGATTCAGTGTTATTGACCGCGCTGGGCACGCTCCGTTGGCGCCCCGCGCTCTTGGTTTGTGGTGGCCTTGATGGAAAGGGTTCAACTAAGCTATGTTTTTATATGGAAAGATGCGTGCTGTGCATGCGTGCCATGGAAGCGTGCTGTGGATGCGTGCTATGGATTACATGGATGCAATGGTTATGTTGTCAGCACCCATAAAATTAGAACGAAGCGATTTCTGCTCACAATATGCTGAGTGGGGCCCAATTTATACTATTCAATGTTTTTTATTTATTTCTTTCTATCTTTTCCTGCCAATTTATTTATATATTTGTATTTTCTCTCTCTCTCTCTCTCTCTCCCTCACATCTTTTATTCATATTATACGCCTAAGAATCGGAATTCCCTGCCTGCCTCTGTGTTGCCTGAACATTACATCTGATCGTCTTCAAATCTAGGCACAGAATAACTAATAGTACTAGCAGGCCTCATGCATGCCATGTACTCACGCGCGATATTTACCTACCGCGGGGACGATCTGCTAAGATCGAAATTTCAGTAGGTTGTCACAAGCGCGCGCCGACGCACGTTCATTCGTGTTCCACGGAAAAAATATGCCGCCTGGACTTTTATAAGTGAAAATGGTGAAACAGGGGCAAACTTTAATATGACTATGCTAGAAGACAATTTGGAAGTTCGTATCGTGCTGTCCCTCTTACTCTTCTATAAAAAGCTATAAGCGTGAGCGGGATGGCACGATGCGAAGTTCAAAAGTTGACCGTCGTATCTAGTATAACGTTAGGGTACTGTGAGCATGGCAATGTGTTCTGCGCATTACAATAAATATCCTTTTTTGTTAGGATTCCAGAGCTAAAATGGCAAAAACGGAACCTTTATAGTTTCGCCATGACCGTCTGTCCCTTTGTCCGTCCGTGGCTTAGCTTAGGGAATATTAGTGCTAGAAAGTTTGCATGGATATAATATATAGCAATTATCCCGACAAAATGGTAAAACAACATGTAGAGAAAAAAAAATTAATCCAAACTGCCAGCCCTTGTCACTGTCGGCACGCACACATTCTTAAGGAGACGGAGTAGTATAATCTGTGGCTACAATCACGGTAAGTACCAAGATTTTGTACGGGATGCAGTATCAGAGGCCCTACCACGAAGTGCATAATTCGAACTTCGTTTCGTGCCGTCCCGCTCACGCTAATGGTATTTATTACGAGAGTGAGAGAGACCGCACGATCCGAACTTCGAATTTCGTAGTAACCCCCCTGTTACGAAGTAACTATTAAGTAATCTGTGGTACTAGCGTAATCTAGGGTAACGGTACCAGAGATGTGCTATGCAGCTATGCTGCGAAGATGTGAAAGCTACGTTACGAAACAATGTGACCGTTTCCTAGTGCTAATCTATGTAGGTAGAGCCACTCGAGCAAAAAACAGAGCACGCATCTAAACTTTGTTTTTTTTTAGCATTAGAAAGGAGGTAAGCGATCTTGACATGTCTTTTTATTGAAAAACACTTTTGAAAAATAAATCACAGAAAATGGGTTCAAATCCCGGCTCGCATCTTATTTTAAGTTTTTCGGAGTTTATGTGCGAAACTCTTGCGAAATTACATTTGTAATTTAGTAATTTACCAAGAAAAACATCGTGAGGAAACCTGCATACACCTGCGAAGAAATTCAATGGTCTGAGCGTAGTTCTCGTCTCGATCCGCACCGGGCCCGCGTGGGAACTACGGCCCAAGCCCTCCTATTCAGTTCTGTGCCCTGCAGTGGGACCTATATAGGCTGGGATGAAGCGATCTTGACATATTGAAAAACATTTTTGAAAAATAAATCACAGCAAATATGTAACAATTATAGGCAAGGATATATGGTAGGATATTATGGTTATTTACATTATTTTGGTTTTATTAGTACCTAATAGTTAAATTTTTTAAAAAGCGTTTTTCAATAAAAAGACTCATCAAGATTGTTTACTTTTACCCTATTTCTAATGCTAAAAAAAAACAAAGTATAAAGCACGCATCTTTCCATGTATAACATAGGATGGCGAATGAATGGCACGCGTGCCAGTTGTGACACATCATCATCATCATCATCGTCATTTCAGCCGGAAGACGTCCACTGCTGAACATAGGCCTCCCCCAAGACTCGCTAAACAGATCGGTCCCGTGCCCTCCGCATCCAACGCGATCCCGCAACCTTAACCAGGTCGTCGCTCCATCTTGTAGTTGTGGCACGTGACGAAATAATTCGGGCACTAATCATGTATCCAAGGTCACTAAGTTTAGTACATAATAGTACCTGTCTTTGGTGGCACGTTATAGCCAGAACCAGATTATTGTTACGATTTAAAAGCGAAAAAGTTTCCGGGTGCGCCGGTGGGACTTGAACCCACGTCTCCCGGGTATGCGCCCCAACGGGTGTTCTACCAACTGAACCACGTCGCATCCGACCGACCTCCCCGAAATTCTTAATCGCTTACATACGCCAACAGTGGCGTGTGGTAACATCCATCACAACTATTAGAAGCTATTGACTCCTACGTTCCAAATTAGTTGGAAATGCGTAAGAAATGATGTACCACTTCTATTTAATTCCAATATTATTTATTTTATTAGCAGTTACGTCTGCTCACCGAAACTACGATTTAAAAGCGAAAAAGTTTCCGGGTGCGCCGGTGGGACTTGAACCCACGTCTCCCGGGTATGCGCCCCAACGGGTGTTCTACCAACTGAACCACGTCGCATAGTAGGAACCATACCGACCAACCATATGACCGTAGGAGTCATAGCTTCTAATAGTTGTGATGGATGTTACCACACGCCACTGTTGGCGTATGTAAGCGATTAAGAATTTCGGGGAGGTCGGTCGGATGCGACGTGGTTCAGTTGGTAGAACACCCGTTGGGGCGCATACCCGGGAGACGTGGGTTCTAGGGCATCGAAACTCGGTTCAATTTTGAAAACCCGGGTTTTCGGGTCTAAGAGTAATCAAAACCCGGGTTGACCGGTTTTTTCGAGCTTTTCGATCTTTTTGTTATAATTTTTAAAAATACAAGAAACTGTGTCCATATATCGATTTTCTACAATAAATTCAAAATGTAAAGGATGAGGAAGGATTAAAATAGAGACATACTTTCCAAATTACAAAAACAGTTTTAATATTTAAAAACTCATACCTACCTATAGATTTTTTTTTCAGAATATCTTAAAACTAAGTTAGTAATCTAGTCTTTTTTAGGGTTCCGGAACCAAAATGGCAAAACGGAAACCTTATAGTTTCGTCATGTCTGTCCGTCCGTCCGTCTGTCTGTCCGCGGCTTAGCGCAGTGGCTATAAGTGCTAGAAAGCTGTAATTTTGCATGGATATATATATATATATATATATACCGTGAAATTTTAGTGGTTGTTCTCCCGAAACGAGGTGATTTAGTATCGATTGTACAATCGATTTATGATTACTATTTTGACTAGAGTCAAAAATCCAATTGTGAAAAACGAAAGTCGAAAATGACCGCAAACCAATAGTAACGCTTTGTTGGTACCTAACCTGTCGTACGATCGTACGCTACTTGTACCAACGAAGCGTTACTATTGGTTTGCGGTTATTTTCGACTTTCGTTTTTCACAATTGGGTTTTTGACTCTAGTCAAAATAGTAATTATAAATCGATTGTACAATCGAAACTAAATCACCTCGTTTCGGGAAAACAACCACTAAAATTTCACGGTGTATATATATATATATTATATAGCAATGACCCCGAGAAAGTGATAAAATAAAATGTAAAAAAAAATTACGTTAGACGTAAAGTGAAGGTGATTTTTTTTTCTCGTCTAACTTTATAGCGTGGGGTATCGTTGGATAGTTCTTTTAAAATCTTTAGGGATTTTGAAGACGATTTTTCTATACAGTGATTCCTTTACGAAATATTCAAATTTAAAGTGAATTATTTTGTTAAAATCGAGCGCCTCCCCCCCTCTAAAAGCTAAACTGTTGGTATAAAAATTTTGAAAAAAAATCAGGATGGGAGAAAATATCTCAACTTAATAAGGAAAACTATAACGGCTAAGTTTGCTTGAGAATTATTAAGAGTAAATAGCAGCCTGACCTAGAAAATATACCTACTTCGGAAGTTCCGTTAATACAAAATCCTTAAAATAATATTACTTGTTGAATACGTCGTAATGGCTGCGGAACCCTCGTGTCCGACACGCTCTTGCCCGTTTTTTTAATCACAGACTTGCATCGAATACGTTTACTTGTGTGTGACAGTTATTTAGACTGACTAAACTAAATGGCTGGGGAAGTATTCATCACCCGCGTATACTTTTCTTGGTAGGAACATAGTAGAAACGTAGCAACTAAGCTTCTTTTTACGTAATAATTTATTTATTTATTCCATTTATTATTGCATTCGAAGTGGTTTATACTTAATAAATAACAATAAGAAAAGTATTAAAAATACCCGAAAAACCCGAGTTTTAAAAATCAAACCCGGGTTTTTTTGTAATCCTCGGCACCGGGAAAACCCGGTTTTTTCCGGACCGGGTAAACCCGGGCTCGATGCCCTAGTGGGTTCAAGTCCCACCGGCGCACCCGGAAACTTTTTCGCTTTTAAATCGTAGTTTCGGTGAGCAGACGTAACTGCTAATAAAATAAATAATATCAGATTATTGTTGTTGGCAAGGCACTTTAAAATCGCCGAAACACTCCCTCATAATAATCAAACTTCTTTGCGGTTGTCGAAGCTCCAATAAGGGCAAACGAGATCTCTGTCAGAACATCGGATCTGCGATGTGGCAGACGCTTTAGCAGTTTGGGATATCAAATATGACGAGTCAAGGTGCTAAATATTAAAATGCAATCTAATAATTAAACGTTGAGGTCAAACAAGCAAGACATAACAATTAATTTTACTAAACGTCTCGATAATAAAATAAATACTTAATACGAAAATAATTACGTTTATTAGCCTTTCGTCACTACTTTGAAAAAATTTCGTATCTCAAATCAATATGTAAACCAAACTGAACTTTATTGCACACTCATTAAAGTTCAATTAGTCAGATTATCGATTTTGAGATACGAGCTTTTATTGACGCTTTGTCGCGGTTTTGCTTGTGTAAATCTTTAGGTCAGGCAATAGAATAGAAAATTCCATGGGAATTCCCAAAAATTACATAGTAGCTATTAAGTTTGATATTGAATGGGCATGTGTGTATCATTATCATCATCATCATTTCAGCCGAAAGACGTCCACTGCTGAACATAGGCCTCCCCCAAGGCTCGCCAAACAGATCGGCCCTGCGCCATCCGCATCCAACGCGATCCCGCAACCTTAACCAGATCGTCGCTCCATCTTGGTGGAGGCCTACCAACGCTGCGTCTTCCGGTCCGTGGACGCCACTCGAGAACCTTTACAATACAATACAATACAATACAATGACTCTTTATTGTACACCACAAAGAAAAACAACTACATGGAAAAAAAATATAATAGGCGTAACCTTTACTTTTTTAGGGTAACCTTTTTGCCCCATCGGCCATCAGTACTACGAGCGATGTGCCCTGCCCACAGTGCCCACTGCCACTTAAGTCTGGCGCTTCTCCGAGCTATGTCGGTGACTTTAGTTCTTGCGCGGATTTCATCACTTCTAATGCGATCCCGCAGAGAAACTCCGAGCATAGCCCTCTCCACCGCCCTCTGAGTGACTTTGAGCTTTCTTATGAGGCCCATCGTAACGGCTCGGCCACGACTTCGCGCGTTTAGCGGCGCGGCGAGCGTTTTCTGTGTTCATTGCGCGGCCGAGACGCTACTCGTACAGTGGTTACCTGGCGGCACACGCAATGAACGGATAAAACGCTCGCCGCGCCGCCAAACGCGCGAAGTTGTGGCCGAGCCGTTACATTATACCAATAACATAACAATAATACATTGTTTCAGTTCAATAGCATGTGTGGATTGAATCATCAGATAAATAAATAAATAAATAAATAAATATTAGGGGACAATCTTACACAAATCGACCTAGTCCCAAACTAAGCAAAGCTTGTACTATGGGTACTAGACGACGATAAACATACTTATACACCGTGAAATTTTAGTGGTTGTTTTCCCGAAACGAGGTGATTTAGTTTCGATTGTATAATCGATTTATAATTACTATTTTGACTAGAGTCAAAAATCCAATTGTGAAAAACGAAAGTCGAAAATGACCGCAAACCAATAGTAACGCTTCGTTGGTACCTAACCTATCGTACGATCGTGCGCTACTTGTACCAACGAAGCGTTACTATTGGTTTGCGGTCATTTTCGACTTTCGTTTTTCACAATTGGATTTTTGACTCTAGTCAAAATAGTAATTATAAATCGATTGTACAATCGAAACTAAATCACCTCGTTTCGGGAAAACAACCACTAAAATTTCACGGTGTATAGATAAATAAATACTTAAATACATAGAAAACATCCATAACTCAGGAACAAATATTCGTGCTCATCACACAAATAAATGCCCTGACCGGGATTCGAACCCAGGACCTCTTGCTTCGTAGGCAGGGTCACTACCAACTAGGCTAAAGCGGTCGTTAAATCGTACATTATTGTCGTTTGTTCCGGACCGGCAATTACAGGTCGTGTTTTAAGCGCACCCAGTGAACCTTTTGAACAAGCTTGATATTACCCAACGTGCCATAGAGCATAGAGAGCGCTACTATAGTAGGGGAGCCCAAGAGGGGATTTGTGAAGTTACTCGAGCGCGGCAGAATAATATACGGGGGGAATTATATCTCCTAGAGTACCCCCATTGAATATGAGAATTTCATGTGGGGAGTTTGCCTAGGGCACCCTGTCAAAATACTTAGTAAAAAAAATTGTTTCTTTAAAATACTCGAGCGCGTCAGATTAAGATAAGGTAATATAATAATCTATACATATAAAATCCTTTGTCCTGACTGACTGACGGATCAACGCACAGCCTAAACCGCTGATCGTAGAGACCTGAAACTTGGAGGGTGTGTTCTTTGTATGACGTAGGCATCCGATTAGAAAGGATTTTTCGTAGTTCTACTCCTAGGGGGGTAAAAAGGGGGGCAAAGTTTGTATGGGACAACGTGATTCCTTGGTCCAATCTACTTCAAATTTTGCATAAACATTCTTTAACAGAATTGATGGAAGACGTGTTTCGTATTTTATTGAAATTCATCTCTTGACGGGGTTAAAAAGGAGTAGAAAGTTATTTTGGGGGTGATTTGCTTCGAAGTTGATATCAATACTCCTTAGTGCTTTTGATTTAAATTACATTTTATTTTGACACAGTGTAAACGAAACGAAACTTCAAATTTTGCAAACCATTTGTCTACGTTTGTCAACCACTTCCTGATCTGATCTCTGATAATAACTAATTATAATAAGTATTTGCATTTCACCAAGCTTTTGCTTTTACAAGCGCAGCGTGGGACGTCCACCAACGAGATGGACGGACGTTTTGGTGAAGGCCGCAGGTTCAGGGTGGATGCAAGTCGCTTCCAACCGTAATGATTGGGCGTCAATGAGGGAGGCCTATGTCCAGCAGTGGACGTCCTACGGCTGAAATGATTATGATGATGATGAAGCTTTTATGTGAGTTCAACCTTTTTCGAATAAAATCGAATTGAGTATTCAAACATCATTGTTGAACTCGCATAAAAGCTAGGTGCAATGCAAATACATATAAAATGCTTTGTCCTGAAGTCCTAAATGACTGACTGGCGGATTAACGCACAGCCTAAACCGCTGTATGTAGAGACCTGAAACTTGGAGGATGTGTCCTTTGTATGACGTAGGTATCCGATAAGAAATAATTTTCCGGAATTCCCACGGGATAAGGAATATACGGAATAACACGGATA
Organism: Archips crataeganus; assembly: GCA_947859365.1. Lineage (NCBI taxonomy): Eukaryota > Metazoa > Arthropoda > Insecta > Lepidoptera > Tortricidae > Archips > Archips crataeganus. The sequence continues at coordinate 7,578,529 of OX402073.1, read as the reverse complement.
TAAGGGATATTTCATCAATCGAGAGTGACCCTATCCCCATAAAGAAGATTACTAAACTGTTCCAATTGGGCATGCAAGTAGACTATTAGAACAGGTATAAAGCTAATTTCAATAATTTTGAAAATATCCACGGGATAAGGATAAATCAGGATTTATATACTCAAATCAACTGGATCCTATCTCCGTAACTACAATTATTAAGTACTAAACTTTTCAAATTCAGTATAAACGTAAATGGTCATACATAACAGCAAAAAAACTTATTGCAGGATTTTTGGAAATTTCTGTGGGATTGATAATCTCTGAAAGCTCCGAGGCGATTAAAAAAAATCTTTTACCAGTAAAAAGTTACACTATCCTTTATTGACATAGGCTACTTTTTTCCGGGAAAATGCAAAATTCCCAAGGGATAGCAAAAAAATTAAACTTCGGAGCTCATTTTAAAATGTCTTTCACCAATAGAAAAGATACACTGTCCTTGATTAACATAGGATGCTATTTTCCGGATAAATGCAAAATTCCCGCGGTATAGAAAATAGTAAATTTAACTTCGGGCCGGAGATTAAAAAAAAATGACCAATAGAAAGCTACGCTATCCTTTATTGGTATAGGCTAGGCTACTTACTATTTATTCGGTAAAATGCAAAATTCCCGAGGGATAGAAAGAAGTGAATATCACTTGAGAGCTGATTTGAAAATTTCTTTCACCAATCACCAACCATTATTTACATAGACTACTTTTCTCCGTGAAAAAGCAAAATTCCCACGGGAAAAAAATAAGTGAATTCAACTACGGGGCTGATTTTAAAACTTCTTTTACCGGTAGAAAGCTACACCTTTAAGGATATAGGCTACTTTTTCTCGGGGAAAATGCAACATTCGCGTGCGATAAAAATAAGAGAATATTTGCATAGAATAATGACAAATTTGTTGAAATTCCCACGGGATAGAGAATAAACGGGATTTATATTATTCACTACTACTGATGATGATGAAATGATGAAATGATAATAATGATGGATGTTGCCGTTGTCGGATTTTTGTTTTGTACAATGAAAAAGATGAAGAAGCTTTACCACAAATTTGAATTCTACGCGGACGAAGTCGCGGGCAAAAGCTAGTATATATATATTAATATATATATATATTAATATATTATTAGCAGAACAATGCACATTTCACTTCCAAATCGTCAGTCTTTGGAATTAACATCCCCTATGAAAACCTGACGCGCGCCCTTCCGTATGGCCACCCCCACCATGCAAAGTGGGCAAAGTGGCAGATTATAATACATTTATTATCAGTGGCACGCCGCGCGCCGGAGTATCAAATTACCAAAATCTGACGCGCTCGAATATTTCAATAAATCTATTTTTTCTCACTAAGTTTTTGACGGGGTGCCCCAGGCAAACACCCCACATGAAGTGCTCATTCAATGGGGGTACTCTAGAGGGTATTAATTAATCTGCCGCGCTCGAGTAACTTCACAAATCCCCTCTTGGGCTCCCCTACTATTACCCAACGTGCCATAGAGAGAGCTACTACGTTCGGAGTTTCTCTACGTGACGGAATGGAATGAGGAAACTGCAGCGGAACACAGCGCACAGCGCTGCAATACTAGTACCTAACAGGTTAAAAGTTAAGGTTTAAGGTAAGTATTAAACTACAATTAAATTATTAATCTTGGGACTCTATACATTTCACATAGTTATTTTTGTCCTACATTATTCGGTCAATGAAATCGTGCCAGTGGAGTAAAGTATTGAGTTTTATTTGTGTAATGCATTTGCGGTAATGCTTGTGTATTTCGCACACAAAAGGGTCCAAAAAAGAGTTGTTCGTAGCACGAATAAATGGGTAAACTGTTCTATGCGCGAACAAAGGGGTGCGAACAAGAGTAGTTCGCAGCGTGAACAAATGGGTGCGAACAAGAGTTGTTCGCAGAGTGAACAAATGGGTGCGAAAAAGAGTTGTTCACAATGTGAACAAAGGGGTGAGAAATAGAGGTGTTCACAGTGTGAACAAAGGGGTGAGAACAAGATTTGTTCACAGTGCGGACAAAGGGGTGCGAGCCAGAGTAGTTCGCAATGCGATAAAGGGGTCGAACAAGAATAAGAAAGAAGAGCTCGAGCCGTGCTTCGTGACCGATTGAGTTGGAAAAAAACATATGGCTTTGTAGCCATGTGGACGCTTCGCGGTTTTTCTCTCGTGACATTTCTACTCCTCCCACAGTAAAATCTGTGATTAGATATGTAAAATCATAATTTTTGTTTGTGTCAATAGTTTTTAGGGTTCCGCACCTCGAAAGGAAAAAGCGGAACCCTTATAGGATCACTTTGTTGTCCGTCCGTCCGTCTGTCTGTCAAGACCCTTTTTCTCAGGAACGCGTAAAGGTAACTTCTATCGACTGTGGGGTGATTCCACGTAATTGCGCCCACGCCGTGGCGGCGGCGTCACTGGACACTTTTATAAGTGACCAGAACGCGCAGTCGTTTACCATACCCGTTGATTCACTGTGTCGTGGACGACCAAGCAACACTATTGAAAAAAGATTGTTTAGGGATGATTCATATACCGCATTTTTTACTGACATTCAAAATTATAATTGGAATTTTATCTTTTCGACTACCGTTTCTATTAATGATAAATTTACAAAGTTTTTAATATTCTGACGCATTACATTGACATTCACTTTCCTCTAAAAAAGATTTATTTGAAACATAATAGTACATTACTGCAGCGGCCGCGAAATAGGGGATTGCCGGCCGAGTAGTAATAGATGGCCGAGTGTTAACGAGGCCATCTAGAGATACGAGGCCGGCAATCCCTGTTCGTGGCCAAGGCTTGTATAGTGCTTTTCTCAAATAAATCCAAGGAAATGATACGAATGTTCAACTTATATATTCATATTTAATTCAAATTGTTTTTTTTTTATTCCCGCCAAAATATTTTTTTTTAATGTTTTTGACGCAAAATCTTAAGATGATTTATATTTATTAAAAAATTACGACCTTATTAATTGGTTATTTTAATAATTTGTAACAATAAACGCCAATCCTTATTTATTTTATTGAATACCTGATTAAATCTAGCCAAGTAAGATATTAAAAAGTAAATTCACAAACTATATTTTTCTTAATTGGCAGTATGTTATTGATAGTCAATAAGAGAAAATACGACCCACTAAAACAAAAGACAATCTCTTTGCTGGCCTTGGCCAGCAATGTTTGTATGAAATTCCATTATTGTCGTCTAATTTGAAATTAGAACGAATCTTCCTCAACTGCTATACAATGACATACTTCGTGTTCTATTGTCACGACTATAAGGACCACATTTCCTTGGATTTTTGAGAAAAAATAAAAATGTTCCTTGGATGACTGATAGCCTCTCGAAATTGATCCAGAACTATAACGACATGACGGAAATGAAACGGCAATATCCGAACAGTACAGTTTTGATAGAAGGCATCAGTCGCTATTCAGAATTAATTAAATCTGAAACCTTAACTACACGTCAAAAATACATTGAGAGTCGTATACAAAATAGCAAAAATCCATCAAAAGAGATGTGGCGCGTTGTTAATGAGGAAATATCGTCAAAATCGGGAGCTCACGCTATTCTTCTAAAAGATGAACAGCATGATGACATTCCAACATCCAGAGTACCGGAACACCTCAACCAACACTTTCTCACGGTTGCTTCCAAACACACTCTGCGGGCTAACACATGTACTTCTGTAGAATATTTAGCGGATTTCCTACACGATGTTAATATTCCTGACTTTAGACTACCTACGGTAACACTTCCAGACATCAACCGCGCGTTGCGATCGATGATAAAGACGCGTGGAACTCTTGATGTGTACGACATCTCCATGAACATAATCATGTGTATCTGGCCAATCATTTCAGGACTACAGGTGGAACTCGTTAACAATATGTTTTTTAGTGGAGTTTACGCAGATGTTCTGAAAAAAACCCGAGTATGCCCTGTCTATAAAGGTAAAGGCGACAGGTGTTCTGTGGACAGCTACAGACCAATAACTATAGTGCCAAACATTTCAAAAATTATTGAATCGATTTTATCCAACAGCTTAATGCGTCACCTGGAGACAAATGACTTACTAACTGACAAACAATTTGCCTACAGACAAAGTAAATCCACCACACTTGCTGCATATAAGGTATATGATTGCATCACAACGGCTCTGGACAATAAAGACAAAGTGGCGGGCATATTTTGTGATCTTTCCAAGGCGTTCGATGTTATAAATCATCAGTTGCTGTTAGAAAAGATAAGTCACTATGGGATCAAGAATAATGTGTTGCAACTATTTAGATCCTTTCTTGAAGATAGACAACAGACGGTTGCGGTTCATTTGGATGGAAGGAGGGTGAAATCTAGAGCTGGTCACGTTGACACTGGCATTCCGCAGGGATCGGCATTGGGAAATACCCTCTTTTTGCTCTTCATTAATGATCTCGCGGCTTCTGTTGCTGATGGTTCAGTAGTGCTGTTTGCGGATGACACGACAGTAGTGGTAAGCGCGTCTACTTATGAGCAGCTTGAGGACAGGATAGGTGGTGTGTGCAATCAGCTGCGCGAGTGGTTCATGGCAAATGGACTAGTTATGAATGTCACAAAGTCCAACGTAATGTTATTCTCAGCCAGGAACCACATCGGAACCCCAAATTTACAGAGTCCATTGCCATTGTGCAGTACAAACAACTTTCTGGGATTTGTGATGGATGCTGGGCTGACCTGGAAACAGCATGTGGATAAGCTTTGTGAAAAACTATGCAGCGCTGTTTTCGCACTGCGAAAGCTTAAACCACTGGTTTCCGGGAAATCGCTTGTTGAAATCTACCATGCCTATTTTCACTCACTCCTGTCATATGGTTTAATTTTATGGGGAAATTCAACTGATTCTGACAGAGTGTTTAAGATCCAGAAGCGAGCTCTGCGCACATTGGCTGGCGTAAAGCCTAGAGACTCTTGTAGGGAGCTATTTAAAAAATTTGGGATATTGACGCAATATTCACAGTATGTCTACGACATAATAATGTTTACTCGCCGAAATATAAATTTGTTTAAACGCGTCAATATCCCGGGTAGAATAACCCGCCAGACTGGGCGATTACAAGTGGTGCCGCGGCGGTTGGCGCTGCATGATAAAAACCCGCGCGTCATAGGCCCTAGGTTTTACGAACGTCTACCCTCTGACTTAAAAAGTGAATGTTCGGACGAAACATTTGGATGCCGACTTAAAAAACTGCTTATGGATAAATCATTGTACTGTGTAAAAGAATATGATATTATCCTTATTTAAATTTGACATCTGAATCAGAATGTATTTGTATTCTTTTTGTTTTTATTGTTATTATTTATTAATTATTTGGTCTTATGACATCTTCACATTATGTGAATTAATATTATTCATTTATCATTTTTATGTTGTGGTTCTAAATTTCTTTGACATTCACACATTATGTGATTTAATATTTTTATTGACATTTTTGTTTTTTTTACACTTTTATTGTTTTTAATTATTATCCTTGTGACATTTTATATTAATGTATTTTTCATTTATGTTTTTAAATTCTTTTGACGATCTTTTTGTGAATTCTTTATATTTGTGACATTTGGAATGCTGAATATAATTGTAATTTTCAATCTGAAATAAATTAATCTAATCTATCAAGCTGAAATTTATATCAAATACTCAGGTCTACGGTCCCTTGGAGCTGTAAAAAAATCAAACTTCTAAGCCAACGCAAACAAAAGATACAGCCGTTTATGCCGCAAATTTCCCCAAATTTTCGAAACTCGCAAGGGAATCAAAACCTACAGGGTACTTCCCGTGAACTCAGAATCTTGAAATTTGGTACGAAGCAACGTATTATAGCACAGATTAAGGAAAAATTGCGAAAAGCATAAATTTTTAACGCAATCAAAAGGTATAGCCTTTTATGCCGCAATTTTCCGCAAATTGTCGACACTCGCAAGGGAATCAAAACCTACAGGGTACTTCCCGTGAACTCAGAATCTTGAAATTTGGCACGAAGCAAGGACTTATAGCACAGATAAAGGAAAAATTGCGAAAAGCATAATTTTTTTTGTCTGTCTGTCTATATCAGTACCCAATCTACAAAGATCCCACACTGCGCACATTTTGCTTAGGAGCAGGGGTCTGCTAAGACTGGATTTCATAGATACATATAAAAACTCGCACTTGGCCGGTTTTTATTGATTCACAGCTGCGATCTAAATGTCAAGGCGTCATTTTGATTCTATAATTTCAACATTGCAACTGTATACATATACGTCTGTGGGTGAGACAGGTTCAACTTTGTATTAACCACTCACTACTAAAAGGTCGCATCTCAAAATCTATAACTTCGTTCATGTACCGTACGGCCTGCGCTCTAAGATTCATTTTAGGTTAACTGTAAATTTTGACATAAGATCTTTTTGTTTTGGTAGTAACCTTTGCTCGATAGGATTGACTTAGGTCATCAACGCATGACCTATAGAAGACTACTATACTAGTGATACGCATAGCTTTGCTCGCGTACGTGATGTTGGTCTTTTTTGAGCTAGTATTAAGTATATCTAACTTCAGAAATTTTACTTTTTTGTATTTATTTTTATGGTTAAAAAATATTTATTTTCAAAACTCAACTAAAAAAGAACATTGGAAAAAAAAAACAAAAAGTCAGACATGATTTTTTTGCCGTTTTTTTTATTACTTACTACAGCTTACATTTGACTACGTCTGATGGAAAGCGAAGATGAGGCCTACGATGGAGCACGCTTGCCTAGTAAATGCTCATTTCATTCACCCTAGACTTAAAAGCGGCCAAATTGTAGTGTTCAGGGAACCAGTCGCAGGCAGGGAATTCTACTCCTTAGCTGTGCGATCTAGACGACTAAATACACCACCCCACCAAGCCTTTCAACTTTACGGCGAAATTTCACAATGTGTTCTCGAGACAATTAATATATTTCTTATTTTTCAACCAACTGTCAAAGGAGGGTTATATTTTTACAATGCATTTGCTCGGAAAGTGCCTCTTGACGCGAGTCAACATATCTATAGAAAGTTAGTCATCCCAGCACACTTTCGCAAGTGTGTAAAAAAATTGTATGGATTTTACTTTCCACACGCGTGCGGAAAAGTAACTTTTTAAATTGCCAATTCTCAAAAAGCTGTGTCCAAACTAGTGTTTAAAAAATAAGACTAGAGAGTTGTGTCTTCATAATTCAGCTTTGCACAAATAAGAAAATGTTTGATGCAACCAAATGAATATTTACTGATAAAATAATAAAACAGATTGTTTTAATATTAAAACACACAAATTTTAATTTCGTCAAAAGTTTTGAAATAAAAAATTTAGTACTAAAATAATTCCTTGAGTCTTTTTCGGACCGTACGACATCTGCGCTTTCAGTGCGCGCGCATGGCGTAACACGAACCAATCATGTAAACCCGTTCGCGCCTGTCAACCAATGAGCTTTCAGTGTGCGCGCATGGCGTAACTCGAACCAATCACGGTTACCTGTTCGCGCCTGTCAACCAATGAGCTTTCAGTGCGCGCGCATGCGTAATACGAACCAATCATGTGTACCCGTTCGCGCCTGTCATGAAAACCCGCCAAAGTACTGTTCATGAGTTCAGTCCGGTGAATTAAGTTTTGTTTATTTAATTAAAATGGAGAGTTCAAGTGATGAACTTACATCAAACTTAACGCCGCCTGGCGTCCTCCACGAAGCACAAATTGCCAGTGACAGCCTATTGCCGACTAAGTCAATGCTGAAATATGTTAATACCTACGAAACTTTTCTTCACTGGAAAGTGAATAAGAAAGCAACATCTTTTTCAGAAAATGTTTTTATGGCATATTTTAATGAAATGTCTTTAAAGTACAAGCCATCAACGTTGTGGTCTACATACTCAATGTTGAAAAGTACTATGAAAGCTAAAAATAACATCGACATCAGCCATTATGTAAAACTAACTGCGTTTTTGAAACGAAAAAGCGATGGATTCAAGTCCAAAAAATCTAGAGTTTTATCTGCGAGCGATGTCCGACGATTTATTAGCGAAGCACCAGATAACAAATATTTGGCGACAAAGGTAACTATTATGATATACTTAAGCTAATAAACATCTCAATATGATCGAATAATCTACGTAGGTACTAGTATCTGCCGATACGTCTGTTCTATTTAAACTAATATTTGTTTGTTGATTGTTTATTTATTGGCTCGTAGGTCTATAGTATTAAGGAACCAATTTTTTTATACAGTTCCATAGCTAAATTATCTCAGATTAATGTGGAGTTTTTTTGTTAATAGCTGATGGTTATTAAATTTAATATACCTATATACTTGGTGGTATTAACAATTACATTGACTTTTTTACAGGTTGCACTAATCTTTGGTATTACAGGAGCGTGCAGGAGACAAGAACTTGCCAACATAACTATGGACAATGTCAAGCAACAAGGGCAAATATTAATCGTAAAAATTCCAGATACTAAAACAAAAATTCCAAGAACATTCGTGATTGAAGGTGAATTTTACGCAATTGTAAAAAAATATGAAGCACTCAGATCTGCAAAATACAAAAGCAATCGCTTCTTCCAGAATTTCCAAAATGGAAAATGCATTAATCAATGCATAGGTATTAATAAATTTGGTTCTATGCCAAAACAGATTGCTGCCTACTTAGGTTTACCTGAGCCAGAGTCATATACCGGGCATAGCTTCAGGCGGACGTCTGCGACTCTGCTTGCTGACTCTGGAGCAAGCCTTACGACCCTTAAAAGGCATGGTGGGTGGAAGTCTAATACTGTAGCAGAGGGTTACATTGAAGATTCGGTAGAAAATAAAAGAAACATAAGTGCTTCAATATCAAGATCAGTAGATTTAAAAATACAAAGTGAGCCGCAGCCGTCTACTTCTAAACAGTCATATTCAACTTGTACCGAACCCCAGCCAACTTCTTCAAAACAACCAGACATGATTTACACGAATCCCCAGCCATCTACTTCTTATGAACATGTCCATACCCACCCGATACAAGCTGAACCGCAGTTGTCTAGAGAAAATCACAGTGAAAATGACAACCCCTCTGACATAACAAACACAAACTTGAGTCAAACAATACAATTAGCGGGAAAAACCATCACATTTAATCTACAAAATTGTACTAATATTAATTTTAATTTTAATAAATAAGTCTCCTTTACCTATTGAATTATAAGTATAGCTTTAAGCATCTGATTTATGTTTAATGTTTAATGTTTGCTGTTTATTAAAGTCTTTATACGTTAATTTAAATATTTTTCCCATAGACGTAAAGTGGGAGTGATTTTTTCTAATTTTGTGTACATTATTATGTAGTATGTATATCTACTAAACTGCATGCTAGTGTAGTAAAGTGTAGTAAAAAATTTAAGCAAATAAATGACACACAATAAGTGAATCACAGCCTCGTTTTTTCCTCGCTTAATGCATTGTAAAACGTTGTATGATATACGTGTCAAAAGTAGGCAATTCCCAACTCATGTCGGCTAAACCAAACTCGCTTCGCTCGTTTGTTTAGATCTCCGCCATTCGTTGGGAATAGCCTACTTTCCGCACTTGTATCATAAATAACTATTTTAATACAGTTGCTCAAAAAGTGGCGTATTGCAGGGACGTATAGCGTTCGGGATGTGGGCTATTACATACTCGAGCTTTTTCTTTACCTTTTCCGAACTCGTGCGTTCTCTTTCCCAACTGTCAAAATAATGTCTATTAAAAAGAAAAAACCAACCACAAAGTTTTTACTAAAAAAAATTCATCGAAGTTTTTATGATTCATGCAAATATTTCTAAAAAGAAGCTACTTATTTGTTTCAATATCAGATTTAATGATTTGATTCAATGAGTTAGTTAGGTTTCATTTCATTTCATCTCATTAAATTTCATTTTCATTTCATATCAATAAAAAAATTCTACTGAAGACTTGGCTGTATGGGCATAGTTCCCTTGGCCTACCCAGAATGGGTGAAGAAAACAAAAAAAAATCTCTGCTTATATTCTTTTACGGTTGGCGCCATTTTCCAAAAATGTTCTTTGCGAGTTTAGTTGTTTGTTGCACAAAATGAGTAATTTCGACGATATTTTATTTGAATTAACACCACCGGAACTCAGTATAATTGCACAAAATGCTTCGGAGAACATTTTACCGGAAAAGTCAAAAAGTCGCTACATATCTACATACGACGAATTTATTGCGTGGAGAGAAAAGAAAAAAGCAAATAGTTTTTCAGGAAATGTTATGTTGGCATACTTCTCCGAACTCTCATCAAAATTAAAACCTTCTACGTTATGGCCGAGGTTTTCGATGATAAAAAGTATACCGAAAATAAGGAACAACGTGGATATAAGTGAATACCCAAAACTAAATGCTTTCTTAAAACGACAATCAGACGGTTTTACAACTAAAAAGTCGAAAATATTGACATCGAATGAAGTGGAAAGGTTATTGAACGAAGCTCCCGATGATCGTTATTTAGCCACAAAGGTTTACGAAATCGCAAAATACAGTCAATATATTATTTAAAAAAATATTAATCAAATCCCTTTTTTTGTAGGTTGCGCTGATTTTTGGCGTTGTTGGAGCTTGCCGCACAAGCCAATATTACTTTAAAAGATACATATGTTATATATGTGAATTATAACTTTTATAAGAAATAAATGATTGGTTAGTTGAGTTTATTGTGTGTTTATTATTTTATTAAATTGCTACATTTTTTCGCAACTGTATTAAAAATAGTTGTTCAGTACACGTGCGGAACCGTCATTGCAACTTGTTCCGACTGTCAACCCTCACCTTCGGCTACGCCTCGGCTCGGGTAGACATTTGTCGGAACTCATTGCAATGACAGGCTTTCCGCACTTGTAATGAAATATACTATTTCGAGCGTATGTATTTATTTATGTATGTATGTATCATTCTTTGGCACGCCCTGCAGCCCGAAGGGTATTGTTACTATATGTATAGCTGCAGCCTAAACGGCTCAATGGATTTTGAAGTGTGAGGTATCATTAGATTCGTCTCAGTTCCGCGAGTGACATAGGGTATATATATTTCCCGGAATTCACATGGGAACTCTCAGAGCTTGAGTGATGAAAAAGAAGTTTTCATCACTTATGCTCTGAAAGTAGGTTGCATTTAACTAGAAATCCGTGTTGTAAATTCGATTTACATCTTTAGGGATGTAAGTAAATTTAAAAATCGAATGGTGCTCCTTTGTATTCACGAACTGGTAAACAAGGAGATTGTAATGCGTAATACTTACCTCCAAACTTCCATGCTGGCATGATGCTGCTGGCCAGTGCTAGCTGAATGTATCAAAGCCAAAGAGCGCGAGGCCATTAAAAAAAACAAAAGACGGTTTGGCGCCATAAATTTTCTTCCGCTCTGTTACAAATTGCGTATACATTTTTAACATACTTAACGGTTTTTAGGGTTCCGTAGTCAACTAGGAACTCTTATAGTTTCGCCATGTCTGTCCGTCTGTCTGTCCGCGGCTAAGCTCAGAGACTGTTAGTACTAGAAAGCTGTAATTTGGCATGAATATATATATCAGTCACGCCGACAAAGTGATTGAATAAAAAAAAGTAAAAAAAATTTTTTTAGGGTACCTCCCATAGTCGTAAAGTGGGGGTGATTTTTTTTTCTCGGCTAACCGTATAGTGTGGGGTATCGTTGGATAGGTATTTTAAAAACATTGTGGGGTTGCTAACATGATTTTTCTATTCAGTGATCTGTTTGCGAAATATTCAACTTTAAAGTGAAAATTTTCATTAAAATCGAGATATTAAGAGTAAATAGTAGCCTAAGGTATAAAACATACCCAAACTTGGATGATTCCGTACACATACGAAATCCTTAGAAAAATATTACTTGATTTTTTCGTAATGGCTACGGAACCCTACCTTGAGCGTGTCCGACACGCTCTTGGCCGGTTTTTCTTTATTTCCTCGCATTTGCGATGAAAAGTAGAATGTTCAACTCGAGTGTAAATGATCAATTACACCCGCGAACTATAAGCACCCTCGCTCGCTTTGCTCGCTCATGCGCCTAAATAAATGGGTGTAATCTTGTTTATCAATCTACTATTTGATAGACGGACAGACACTGACAATTCAAGTTAGAATACACAAGCAGACTCCTTTCCTATTCATTATTGTTGACACATGCTCGTAAAGATCGAGATGTCATCATGGCATACATCACGCAATAGGTAATCAAATCACTGTCGTTGAAGATTAACAAATTGATCCATTATGACATGGTTCTATAGTGGCCAAGGATTCCAAGGAACCAAATTGGTTAACTGTATGTACCATTTGATCCAAATCCATCCAGTAGTTTTAGCGTGAAAAAGTAAATAGCACAGACATACAAATTTTCGCATTTATTTATTTATTTATTTATTTGAAAAAAACTTACACAGCATGACAGTATGATACCAAAGCACTGAGTAAGACAGAAAAATAAAAACTGTACAATATATGACAAGCAGCAAAAAATAAAAATAAATTAATAACATGAGGACGGACGTGCATCCATCATCTCGCAAAACTTCAAACATTCATCGCACACTCTCTTCCAACAACCAGACAATACATCACACTCAGGCGCCGATGCTAGGAGGGAGTTGACGTAATGCAACGCGCGGACCTGGGGGGTTACTACGAAATAAGAAAGTTCGAAGTTCGGATCGTGCGGTCCCACTCACTCTCGTAATAAATACCATTAGCGTGAGCGGAACGGCATGAAACGAAGTTCGAATTTCGTGCTTCGTAGTATAGGGCCAGCGGCGACTGCCTGTAAGCGGCCGTGCGCGCCGACGGCAGTGCTAGCAAAAGGTGGTTTCGAGGCCTAAAACTAAATTTTGTAAAAAGTGGAACGTGCAGGCGCACCATTTGCGCCACCATCTCGACCACAGAAATAATAATAAAGAGGATAGAAGTGCCTTAGACGCGTGGCCTTGGCGCCGCGCTTGTGACTCGTAGGTCACAAGCGCGCGACTTGTGGCTCAGTGCTATTTGAAACGTGGGTATTACAACAAGTGCTTTAAAATGGTGAACTAAAACAATTACTTTGCTCACCCGCGACCTTACAATAGTTACGTTTATGCAAGAAATGTGCGTTCATGCAGTTCCTCCACCTCCACACTGTACGAACACACACAAATCACATAAACCCAACCATCACCACCACCAAGCTACACTGACGCGTTTCGAACTCAACCAGAGCTCATCTTCAGAGTTACCACAACCGTATGCTATGCTACCAAACGTTAAACTAACAAATCAAAACAAATGTTTTAACTTGTCACTGTAACTTCTCAAGTACCCACTTTATTTTTCTTATTCTCAAACTACCCCACAAAAATTAACTTTTATTGACCTATTTAAAACTACCTTGATTTTTTTTTTTTTTGTTTATTTATTTATAAGGCATATTTAATTAATACTTACTGTTCAAATTCGACCCAAGCCGCAGTAAAGGAGAAGATACTAAATTTACCTGTTCATTAATAATAGACCCCATAGTGTTGTACCTAATTATTTCCATGCATTCCAGAGCATCCAGACGCAACCCCTTGCCGCAATAATGTAACACTTCATAAGAATCTGAATCTAACAATGAATGATTTGATTCCAACAAATGTTTTGCAAAATTCGATCTATCTGGATGCTCATTCCTATATGCCGAAACATGCTCTTTAAATCTAGTATTAAAACTTCGGCCTGTCTGTCCTACGTATATCCCATTGCAGTCATTACAAGTAAGCTTGTATACCCCCGATCTAGTTCCCTTATCTACCTGTTCTTTGTGGTTACATAGCCTAGAGTACAAAGAGTTGTTAGTCTTAAAGGCAACATTAATATTGTTTGATTTTAAAATGCCATAAATCTTATCAGACAAACCCCCGACGTAAGAGATGCTAGATCTATATTTGTTAGTAGACTGAGAAGGTAACGCAGCGTAAAGCATGCTATTTACTAACCGTGCCTGCTTCTTTTGAACTAAACTATCTACCATTGATTTTGTATAACCATTTGAGTACTATTTAACAGATAGCGATCTCAAATGGTTATACAAAATCAATGGTAGATAGTTTAGTTCAAAAGAAGCAGGCACGGTTAGTAAATAGCATGCTTTACGCTGCGTTACCTTCTCAGTCTACTAACAAATATAGATCTAGCATCTCTTACGTCGGGGGTTTGTCTGATAAGATTTATGGCATTTTAAAATCAAACAATATTAATGTTGCCTTTAAGACTAACAACTCTTTGTACTCTAGGCTATGTAACCACAAAGAACAGGTAGATAAGGGAACTAGATCGGGGGTATACAAGCTTACTTGTAATGACTGCAATGGGATATACGTAGGACAGACAGGCCGAAGTTTTAATACTAGATTTAAAGAGCATGTTTCGGCATATAGGAATGAGCATCCAGATAGATCGAATTTTGCAAAACATTTGTTGGAATCAAATCATTCATTGTTAGATTCAGATTCTTATGAAGTGTTACATTATTGCGGCAAGGGGTTGCGTCTGGATGCTCTGGAATGCATGGAAATAATTAGGTACAACACTATGGGGTCTATTATTAATGAACAGGTAAATTTAGTATCTTCTCCTTTACTGCGGCTTGGGTCGAATTTGAACAGTAAGTATTAATTAAATATGCCTTATAAATAAATAAACAAAAAAAAAAAAAATCAAGGTAGTTTTAAATAGGTCAATAAAAGTTAATTTTTGTGGGGTAGTTTGAGAATAAGAAAAATAAAGTGGGTACTTGAGAAGTTACAGTGACAAGTTAAAACATTTGTTTTGGTTTGTTAGTTTAACGTTTGGTAGCATAGCATACGGTTGTGGTAACTCTGAAGATGAGCTCTGGTTGAGTTCGAAACGCGTCAGTGTAGCTTGGTGGTGGTGATGGTTGGGTTTATGTGATTTGTGTGTGTTCGTACAGTGTGGAGGTGGAGGAACTGCATGAACGCACATTTCTTGCATAAACGTAACTATTGTAAGGTCGCGGGTGAGCAAAGTAATTGTTTTAGTTCATTAATATGGACCTCCGCAAAGTAACGCCTGATTCAATAAATTCTTTAAAATGGTGTTTTGCAGCATTAGCAATTGCGGAAACTCGTCAACACTGTGTAATTACACTAATAAGGGGATTACATTTCATTGGTATGTATTAATTTAATGTAATAATGCGGTTATTAAACACATACAAATATTAAGAAACAATAACAATAATAAATTAATACTATAACTATAAATAAAATAAAATAAAACTAACTTAAACTAAAACTAAATAAAATTAACAAAAGTTTCCCCCGCGGCATGGACCCAAAGACACTGGCAGCATTACCTCGCTGTATAGCAATGCTGATACGTTGTGCGAGGTAGCTGCCAGCTCTTTGGTCTCCTGTAGTGTCACAAAGACACTGGCAGCATTACCTCGCTGTATAGCAATGCTGATACGTTGTGCGAGGTAGCTGCCAGCTCTTTGGTCTCCTGTAGTGTCACAAAGACACTGGCAGCATTACCTCGCTGTATAGCAATGCTGATACGTTGTGCGAGGTAGCTGCCAGCTCTTTGGTCTCCTGTAGTGTCACAAAGACACTGGCAGCATTACCTCGCTGTATAGCAATGCTGATACGTTGTGCGAGGTAGCTGCCAGCTCTTTGGTCTCCTGTAGTGTCACAAAGACACTGGCAGCATTACCTCGCTGTATAGCAATGCTGATACGTTGTGCGAGGTAGCTGCCAGCTCTTTGGTCTCCTGTAGTGTCACAAAGACACTGGCAGCATTACCTCGCTGTATAGCAATGCTGATACGTTGTGCGAGGTAGCTGCCAGCTCTTTGGTCTCCTGTAGTGTCACAAAGACACTGGCAGCATTACCTCGCTGTATAGCAATGCTGATACGTTGTGCGAGGTAGCTGCCAGCTCTTTGGTCTCCTGTAGTGTCACAAAGACACTGGCAGCATTACCTCGCTGTATAGCAATGCTGATACGTTGTGCGAGGTAGCTGCCAGCTCTTTGGTCTCCTGTAGTGTCACAAAGCCGTTTACAAATATCTTTGTAAAGACTTTTTGCGCTGGAGCCCCACGGACCAAAGGTCTCAACCCCGAATGGAACAAAGTTGTATTCAGAGCCAAGACCTTTGTATTTATTTTTCTTAAGCTTTTCTGCCGCTTCTGCTGCTGCACCAGCTTGATTTGCTGTTCCGCGGATGTGGGACGGAGCCAGTGTGTCTACACAAGTAGCGTCCCACACTAGCACACGACCCAATTTCCACGGAATCAATGACATTCCGTCTGGTCTCTTGCCATCATCTCTGGCGATGCCCGATGGCTCCAGTAACGCAGGCACATTGACGGTGGCAAGAGAGCGACGGATAATGTCATTGAGAGCAGAGTGTCTAGAGAAGCGGCCCGCTCTCTTCTGGCACGAAAGGCCGTGGTGTCCCAGCGCGTCGACCTCAAAGCCGCAGGGGCATTTATGCGGTGCGCAAACTGCTACTCCAAGTCGCAGGCAGATGGAAATTCTGAGAGTGTCGGGCTCTAGAAAAGTACCAGTGTTGGCTGATGGAAAGGCGTGCAACCAGCAGCCGGCTTCCTTCGTACCTGAAGCCAATAGTCTGGCACGATGAGAGCCCGTGCTGCGGCTCAGAAGGAATTCATAAGTCAAATTTGACTGAATGTCGTCCCAGGACCTTTGAAATTTTAAATTTTCTGGGAAATCCTTTCCCGGACAGGCAATAGACCAATCATTTTTAGCCTCCGTTAAACCCGCAGTCTCATAGTTTAAAGGGCAAGCCCTCAGGATTTTACCTATGAGATCTGCCGAGCTATGGGCGGAGGACAAAAAAGCTGGTGCGGAAATAGACGAAATTTTGCGAATCCCTATCCCACCAAAGCGAATGGGAAGGGATGCTTGAGTCCAGGATTCTTCGCTTAGCTGAATGTTCAGAATTGATTCCAGGTTCGCTTTGATTAAGTCATCCATTTGTGACAGTGAAATTTTGAATTTAGTGAATGGACAGCAGCGAAGTACATAAGTAAATTTTGGAACGAAAAGACAGAATTTTAAAATTGTCAATGCGAAATGAGGACTAATTTCAAGCAAACGACTTTCATACCTTTTGAATTTAGAAATAGAATCTAAAATGTAATTCGGAAAGGATTCTTCGAAAATAGGAGACCCAAGGAGGCTGAGAGAAAATCTGTCTACTATCTTAATGTCTGGCGTCAGTGCATCAAATTTTGTTTTTAAATCTAGTAAATTTAAGTCAGGATTTTGCACATAAAGTTCACACTTGCTAAAATTTAACTCAAGGCCAATTGCTTGGAATTTGGATCTGATTGTTGAAAGGTCAGACAGTAAGGTATCCAGATCACCTCCTAAGGTTCCGTCGTCTAGATACCAGACATTGAATTTGGATTTGAAATTTTGAATAACAGGGTTAATAGCCAAACTGAAGATTGCCGGCCCGAGAGGATCGCCTTGCTGACAGCCCACTTCTGAAGATAAAACATTGTCACGGTATACAAGACTAGTGGGATCTGCATAACAATGGAGAAGGTAATTGTATAACTCAGGGACATTGTTTTTGACTTCTGTCAGCAAGGTGTCTCTATTTATAGAGTTGAAAGCATTTTTGACATCAATTTTGACCAGTGCATCACATGGTTCGTTGGAGAGATATGTACGCAAGGCGTGGACGGCTGCCTCGCATCCTCCTTTTATGCCGAAACCGAGTTGTATAGGTTCGAAAAGTGACTGTAATTTAGAGGTAATATATCTAACTGCAATTTTGGAGGCGAGACGTCTAAGTGTGGAACCAACGGCAATCGGTCTCACCCCTCCGTCCTTTTTGGTAAGGGCAATGAGGTTTGCGCCATATATAATTGGAACAATGTTTGGGTTGATATTACCCGAGTACATATGGTTGATTAGTTTTACAATTGAATCAACTAGACGCTCGCCTGCATCGCCCACTAAATGACTGGTTAAGTCCTTCAAATGTTGGGGTGAGAGTCCGTCCAGGCCTGCAGCAGAACCAGTTTTGAATGATAAAATTGCATCGTATACGTCTCTTTTTTTTATTTGTAGGCAGGCCTGGTTTGCCATGGGAGGGTCGAAAAAGTAGGGAATGGAAGGACCTGGAGGATGTTTCGTCTGTAGAGCCGAGAGGGTGTCAGGGGTATCCGGTGATAGCACGTCGCTTGAGAAAAGGAGACGAGCGGCGCCTTTCAGATCGCCGTCGCAGATTTTCGATTCCACGGTTTTACTGCGGTTAAAAGACGAAGCGGTGTGTTTTGGTACTATGGATGGAAGAGTACAGTTATTACAACAGTTGTTTTTTATTTTTTGGGTGAGTGAAATGTTGGAACCATCTTCCTGTGCGTGAAGCGACATGTAAGAAAAAAGCAAAAGATCATGCCAGTCTTTGATAGTATTGCTATCCACACATCTATTAATTAAATGGGCCAGATGTGAAGCAGCGATAGTCCGGGCCCCCCGGGGTATTCTTTTAACTATAGGGACTTTTTTTTTAAGTTCACTTAGTTGAAGATAGAACGGAGTAGCAGATTGATCGGTAAGCGGAGTAATTGGGATGTTATTAAGAGGTATGGCATCTTGGCTAAGACTATGGCCTATGGACTTTAGTTGTATGAATATTTCGACCTCTTATGGTTTTGAAAGTTTTGCGGCATACCTGACAGTGGAAATTGGTCGACGTGCTATTACACGGCTGAGTAGCAGTTTGCATTTACAAAAGAAATACACAAAATAAAATAACTTAGTCTAAAACAGTAAAATTAAATAGGTATGAAAAGCTAAAACTAAAACAAGGCACCAAAAAGTACGGGCAAACAAAATACACAGGCACCAGGGACACAAGCACAACCTAGTTTTTTCTATTCCGTGAGCACAACACACTGGGCAGTTAAGTTTCCTTATATGAGTACCTAATATAAATTATAAAATGGAAGAATAAAGTTCGGAAATAAACATTTTGTTGAAATATTTTGATAGTTTGACATTTGTCAAAACGGTGTCGGGCGCTGCGCCGCTGCGGGCAGGCCCGCGCGGCGGGCTCCGGGTTCCCAAAACGTCCGCAGAGGGTTGTCTATGCGATATCTTTGCATAAAACAAAAAATCAGAAAATAAAAAGGGGTGAAAATAAATAAATTCAGGAAAGACTGAAAATTGCGAATTGTTTCACGGTTGCTAGGTGATATTTTCTTATTTATATAATGCGGTTTATATCAAAATACAACTTGAGAAAATATTTCATTATGAAATATTGGTTTACACGTTATTAACACGGAACTTCATATACCATTGCTACTCATGCCCATAAAAACGCAGATCGTTTTGAATTATACGCAGCAATGTAAAGTAATTTTTGATAACCCTTCCGTCTTGCACAAAAGTTCGTGGTACGGACAAAAAAACAGGTTACGACTAGTACAGACATAATGCCGACGCGGCCAATAAATGGCGCCGTTGTGTAAATGTGGGTATGACTTACGTTGAGTGTTATTCAACGCTATCTCTAAGGTGTAAGGTTCATAATTGTTTGTAAGCAAAAATTTTAGTAATTGTGTGCGTGATTGCGTAGTACGGTTCCGGTCTTTTGCATGTGTGAATTAACACAGTAAGTAGAGGGGATGAAGTAGCGACACGAGTTCCGGAAGAAAATAGGATCTAAGGCATTTCTATCCTCTTTATTATTATTTCTGTGATCTCGACACTGTCGCATTCCCCTCGCAAGGCCTTAGCAGATGTCGTTACGAGCGCGTAATTACGTCTTACTTCCAAAGAGATATTATTATCATCATCCCAGCCCATAAACGGCCAACACAGCCTATAACAGCCTATAACAGCCTATCAACGGTTGTCAATAATGTTTTTCTTTTTTTTTTCCTTATTTTTGTAAAATAAAGAGTTTACATACATACATACATACATATACGTCCCACTGCAGGGCACAGGCCTCCTCTCAGAATGAGAGAGCTTGGGCCGCGCGTAGTTCCCGCGCGGGCCCAGTGCGGATTGGGAACTTCGCACACACCATTGAATTTATTCTCAGGTGTGTGCAGGTTTCCTCACGATGTTTTCCTTCACCGTAAAGCTCATGGTAAATTTCAAATGTAATTTCGCACATAAATTCGGAAAAACTCAAAGAGGTGTGAGCCCGGATTCGAACCCACGACCCTCTGCTTGAGAGGCCATAGGTCAAACCACTAGGCCACCACAGCTTGTGTGATATTATAGCTAGACCGTTTAAATGAGTCCTCGCCGGCGCGTCTCGTGTGCTCGCCGCCCGCACCTCTCCCGCCCCCCTTTGTCATCATACCCCCCAGCCCCTGTACCCGGGGGCGAGGACACATTTAAACGGTTTAGGTACTTATAGCAATACCTGATTTACACTCTCGCCTCGTCACCTCGCCTCGCGCCTCGCCTCGTCGTCTCGCTCCGGACGCGAGCCTCAAAATCAAGGCAAATCACGAGACGAGGCGCGCGGCGCGCCTGTACCACTACCATGAGTTTACACTAGTACCTCTACCATGAGTTACACTAGTTTACAGTGACCGTACTCGCTAGCGACGGCGTAAATGATTTGTATGGAGAATTGTGTACAGCGCCTCTAGCGGTCACTTACGGAAGTACAATTCTCCATACAAATCATTTACGCCGTCGCTAGCGAGTACGGTCACTGTAAACTAGTGTAACTCATGGTAGAGGTACTGTTCACAGTGACCGTACTCGCTAGCGACGGCGTAAATGATTTGTATGGAGAATTGTACTTCCGTAAGTGACCGCTAGAGGCGCTGCACAATTGGGAATGTCTAAAAAAAATTACCAGTGGTTTTTATATTTTTTTTGTATAGAAAAGTCAATTATAAGAAACTAATTTAAATATTTTGTCATTTAGTTCTCTACTTTTTTCAAAATTAATTATTGAAACTATTTTAGTTGATGACGTCAGATTATGATTGAGGGCTCCCACAATGCCAAATTTCTAAATCTATCTAAATGCGTACGATAAGGCAACCCGTTTAATTATTTTTTGCGTAGTGGTACACTATACACTGTGTCACTTTACTGGCACTGTCAAAGTGCTAGATGTCAGACAGCGGGTCCAAATCAAACTCCGTATATAATCCACGCGTAAATTGTGAAGAATCTAACCACACACAATAAAGTACGACCGGTCACGCAAAATACACCAATGTCAAATGAAAGTCATTGCTTATTTCTTATTTAATAAATTCATTACGTTATATAAAAAAATAATAACTACAGAAAACGAGTTAGAAAGCATTTATCTCGAAATGGTTTTCGATTTACTATATATTGCAAAAAAATAGACATCCCCAATTCTCCATACAAATAATTTACGCCGTCGCTAGCGAGTACGGTCACGTGAACTAGTGTAAACTCATGGTAGAGGTACTGTTCACACTCTCGTCTCGTGGCTCGTCCCGCAGTTCGTCTCGCCACTCTTACGCCAGTGTAATACAGGTATAAGTTTAGCGACTGTGCTATGTTTAAGCAGGTGGCGCAATTTTTGCCAAACACTTGCCTTTTTATGCTTTTCGGCGAATTATTTTCCGCAAACTGATTCATTTGGCAAATGTTTCATTTCCCAAATGTTACTTTTTTCTGAAACTGTAAACTATTCAGCATATATTTCAGGACTATCCTTTAGGTTAGGTTAGGTTAGGTTTGTTTTATAACAATCCTGAAAAGTTTACAGTTTCAGAAAAAATAAACATTTGGGAAATGAAACATTTGCCAAATGAATCATTTTGCGAAAAGTTTTTCACCGAAACATTAGTAAACCCCTTTTTATCTTTACTTAATAAATACTTAAACATTCGTACTTTTCACACAAATATCTGCCCCGATCGGGAATCGAACCCAGGACCTCAAGCTTCGTAGTCAGGTTCTCTAACAACGTGGCTATCCGGTCGTCAAAAATACACACAGACTTTCAACTTTACAATATCAGTGGGATCTTTGGTGGTGGTTTCAATCGCCATACGATCCAAAAAAATTGGCGTTGACCTTTTAATATAAATTATTATTTATTAAATAGCAAGTTTTCTCGGCACATCGCATCTCTAAGGCCGACGAGTCAAGTCAGTGTTTTTCTGACCGCATACGTGAACTGACATAAGTATATAATTTGTTTATTGTTTATAAAATGTGGTACTAAAAGTGTAATACTTAGGTAACAAAAAAAGGTTGAAAATGTCTAAGTTCATGTTCGTTATAGTTTTATTAGGTGAGTCGTGATTGAAATTATTAAAAGCTTTTTATTAACTTGCAATGTATGTAAGTATGTTATGTACGGGTCAATTCTTGGAAGTTGAATTTGATCCACGTCCAGGGGCTAACTTCAGGAACGGGCCTTCACGGGTTTGGTAGCGGTAATTCAATCATTTGGATTGGGTTTGGTTTGAACTGCTATTCAGGAACGCCAAAAATCACTGGTTTGCGAGAGGTTTAGGCTGAGTTGGGGGATGAGCCTTATTTATTTGTTTATTTATTTATTTACAAAGCGAATTAACAGGAAAATTGCTTTAAAAATGAAATTTATAACAAAACTTATTTTTAGTTTTTACGAGCTTTTATTTTTATTTAACTTGCAATGTACGTATGTATGTACGGGTCAAATCTTGGAAGTCGAATTGGACCCACTTCCAGTGGTCGGATTCGCTAGAAATTTGGTATACTTTATTTAAGTTGGATGATAATGCCAGTACAAACAACAAAAAATACAGTCAGCTAAAAAGCTTGCATTGAAAATAAAATTTGAAACAAAAACTTTTTTACGAAGTAGAAGAACGTTAGCTCAAAGAAATCCAAAAAGATTTTTGAAACGCAAAAGAAATGAAAAACCGGTGAAGTGCGAGTTGGACTCTTACAAGACGGATTCCGTACAGCGTTCCCAGACGTCCTGATTTTGGTGGGACGTCCCGATTTTGGCGGTACGCCCCGATTTTTGGCCAAAATTAAATATCCCGCGCAGGATAGACTCAGTCCCGCTCAAAGAGTACATTATATATACTGGCCTTATACTACGAAGTGCAAAATTCGAACTTCGTATCGTGCCATTCCTCTCACGCTAATAGTATTTAATACAAGAGCGAGCAAGACGATGCGATACGAACTTCGATTTTCGAATTTCGGAGTAGCCCCCCAGGTCCTGCTTTTGATTGACTGTGCGACGAACGTATGGTAAAATAACGACGTATTTTCATCATGGCTTTTACCCGACTGCAAGGAAAGGGCTATATTTTTTTTTTTGCTATAAATTCAAATAAAAGGACGAAAGTTTAAAAATCACTGAGTTCGGCAAACGTAGCGTGGGACGTCCTCAGACTCGGTGGAGCGATGATCTTCGCAAGGCGGCTGGCAAGAGCTGGATGAGAGTGGCCGAGGATCGTGCTCAGTGGCGTGCCATGGGTGAGGCCTATGTCCAGCAGTGGACGAACATAGGCTGATGATGATGAGTTTATATGTTTTTGTGGTACTGTACCCAAAGGGTAAAAACGGGACCTTATTACTGAGACTTCGCTGTCCGTCCGTCTGTCCGTCTATCACCAGGCTCTAATGTAATGAACCGTGATAGCTAGACAGTTGAAATTTTCACAGATGATGTTTTCGTTTGCCGCTATAACAACAAATACTAAAAACCAGAATAAAATAAATATTTAAGGGGCTCCCACACAACAAACGTAATTTTTTTGCTCGTAATTGATAACGGCAACTGGTAGACGCTTGAAATATTCACAGAATATTTATTTTAGTTCTGTATATATTCACTTTAAAAATAAATAATTAAATTAAAATAAAACGAATATTTAAGGGTGGTCTCCCATACAGCAAACGCGATTTTTTTTGCCTTTTTATAGATAATGGTATGGAACCCTTCGTGCGCGAGTCCGACTCACACTTGACCGGTTTTTAGGTCTTGCTTTCGACGAAAGAATTCCACTTTTTTTTTTACTCAAAAGAATTACTAGGTTGAAGTTCATTTACACGTCATGATACAACGCGGTCGATTTTCCCTTGCAACAATATGATGAGATGACAGTGAGACACTAATGAAATGATTTCACTCAGTTAGAAAAGTCAACCTTAGCGATATTTGGGTCATGCACAGCGAAAGAAACAAAACTCGTCTCCCCTGTGGACATAAAATTAGCGTCTCCGAGTCAGCAAACTTAATATTCATTTGAATGGGCCGAAAGTTGGCCAGGCGTCCCACACGCCGAGGTAGAGTTGATTAAAAAATATTGGCTATGGACCCTTAGCTTTACCTCTCCCCCTCCCCTATTCCCTCTCCTTTTTCCTTAGGGCTGACAACTCACTGGCATCGCGTACCTAAAGCGCTGCGGGTGTCTATGGACAGTGGTGATCATTTAACATCAGGTGACCCACTAGCTCGTTTGTCTGGCCTCTCTAACATAAAAAAAACCGGCCAAGAGCGTGTCGGACACGCCCAAGATAGGGTTCCGTAGCCATTACGAAATAAAACCGGCCAAGAGCGTGTCGGACACACCCAAGGTAGGGTTCCGTAGCCATTACGAAAAAATCAAGTAATATTTTTTAAGGATTTCGTATTTGTACGGAATCATCCAAGTTTAGGTATGTTTTATACCTTAGGCTACTATTTACTCTTATACTACAAATAATTTCCAAGCAATCTTAGCCGCTATAATTTTCCTAGTAAATTTGATATATTTACTACCATTCTGAATTTTTTTTAATTTTTTCACCCAACCGTTTAGATTTTAGAGGGGGGACGGTCGATTTTAATGAAAATTTTCACTTTAAAGTTGAATATTTCGCAAACAGATCACTGAATAGGAAAATCATGTTAGCAACCCCGCAATGGTTTTAAAAGTCCTATCCAACGATACCCCACACCATAGAGTTAGTCGAGAAAAAAAAAATCACCCCCACTTTACGTCTATGGGAGGTACCCTAAAAAAAATTTTTTTAGAATTTTTTATTTAATCACTTTGTCGGCGTGACTGATATATATATTTATGCCAAATTACAGCTTTCTAGTACTAACAGTCTCTGAGCTTAGCCGCGGACGGACAGACAGACAGACAGACGGACAGACATGGCGAAACTATAAGGGTTCCTAGTTGACTACGGAACCCTAAAAAGGAGAGACGCGAACAAACAAATGTGTATGACCCATTTAGATCTCACAGAAACTTTTGTCAAAACTGGTAGACCTTCCTTGGCCAACCGTACCTACCTACATACTATCGGGCGGGTAATATTTATGTCGGTCACGGCGTGTATCTTTATTTTTTCCCCGTATATTTTAAATATCGAATGAACCCAGAACGTTGGGCCAAAATTGCCACGGAATGGGTCCCTAGTGACGGATACCGTAATAGCGGCAGACCGAAGAGGAGATGGAGGGACGACTTAAATGCCTTTGAGGGACGGCGGGAGCTCGCTTTGATAGGCAGGGTGGAGCAAGAGAGGATAGGCCTTTGCCCAGCAGTGGGACACCAAAATAGACTAGGTAACTAAAAAAAAAATTTAAAATATTTGAAATGTTGTTGCGATTATTTTATTGCAATGACAGGAAGTATCGTCTGACATATAATAGGTATGTAACTAGCTCTTCAAGAATGTAAATAACAACCATAATAGTCGCCCGCATATTTTAATAACAATACACCGTTTGAATAAAATTTCAAGTTGTAGTTTGTATTAATTTACCATGAGCTTTACGGTGAAGGAAAACATCGTGGGGAATCCTGCGTACACCTGCGAAGAAATTCAATGCGGTGTGTGTGAAGTTCCCAATCCGCACTGGGCCCGCGTGGGAACTACGGCCTAGGCCCTCTCATTTTGAGAGGAGGCCTGTGCCCTGCACTGGGGTGTATATAGGCGTGATAATAACATATTAATCATTGAAATCGAGATGAGTTTCAATCAGAATACCTAAAATGCAAATATCAACTTTATTGCTAAAGGATTTTACTTTTAAAGTACCTATGTATTTTACTGGGGCTAAATTCAGGAACGGGCCTTCTCGGGTAGCGGTAATTCAATCGTTTGGGTTGGGTTTGGTTTGAACTGCTGTTCAGGAACGCCAAAAATCACTGGTTTGCGAGAGGTTTGGGCTGAGTTTGGGATGAGCCTTATTTATTTATTTATTTACAAAGCGAATTAACAGGAAAATAAAGCTCATCATTCCTGTCCTCTCCCAAACGATTGAATTACCGCTCGCAAACCGTGTTGGGCCGTTCCTGAATTTAGCCTCTGAATTTATTTACTTAACACGCAAGTTCGTCTGCTAAGAAATCGCTATACAACTTTACAGAATGAAACGTATCGTGCGCGACGATCGTACGTATGTGTTAATTTTAATTCAGGTTAAGAGGGTACGATGCGCACCATTTCTCCATACAAACGTAATCCCCTGTTTCCTCCCTGGATAATGGCTTTAGAGCCAATTTTTTTTACTGTGTAATCTGTATCTACCACAGCTATGCCCCTATGTTTCGTTTTTTTCCATATTTCAATTAACATAAGAAATATGAGCTTTCAAAAACTGAAAAAATTGCCCAATTTCAACGTCATTTTCAGACACTCATCAGAAAAGAATCCCTGATATAAACAAAAAAAGGATATAAACATAGGGGCATAGCTAAAATTGTCTTCTAATTATTTATGAAAAAAATAAATTTACTTATTGGCCCAGTTTTCGAGAAGAAAACAGGGGACTACGAAATGCTGTTTTGATCAATTTTACGCGCCTATTAACGGTCTGAGCTGCAGTTGTCCCGCTCTCGCTGTACTGACACGGAGGGGTTCGGGCGAGACAGCGACATTTCATTAAAATACCTATTTCTCAAAAGTCGCTCAGCCATCGTACTACCCTTGTAAGGCCGTACCAAGCTTTTGGCGCATTTATTGCATTAATTAGGGCCATGCCATTGGAGAGAGTGGGTAGAGTGTCGATCGCGGTCGGTTGTTCTTAAATGCGAATTACCCAAAAAAATATTTTTCTTTTGAGTTTTCTATTCTATCTTCTGTATTGAGTTGCTATTCCTTTGTTGTTATATGGTGGTGGTGTAATAGGTAAGTTTTTCCTTGGTTTAGTTTAGATTTAAACCCGTAGATTAGTTTAAACTTTTATCTTTTTTGTTTTTGTGGATTGGCGGGTAGTCTATGCCAGCTTTCTCATGGATGAGATTGCTGGCTTAGACGACCCTGGAGGAGGGAATTTTCGCTCCATTGTTACTAATATTGATCTGTCGCAGCATGAACAATTTGAGAGAGAACAAGCGAAACATATTTCCCTCACGATGAAGGATTACGCGGGGAAAAAACGTGCGAGGAGAAATCGCCAAAAAAATAAAAATGTTAATAAAAGCGACAGTGAGCGATCCAGTTCAAGGTCCGCATCATCCTCTGGGGATTCAACGCAAAACTCAGACATCGATACTCAAAGAGATACACAGCTCCCCTTAGGCCAAAATGTCGTAAATCCTACCTTGTCATCGCACTCTCCTCCGGAATATTTAGTTACGCAGCCACCTATTCAGACTGAAACCCAAACTCCAGCGTCCCCTGGCATCCCCTTTACACCGATAGGACGAGAAAAATATTCTGAACGTGATCAGGGTCCCTTCGTTGTACACGTTCAGAGGATAGAAGTTTCCCCGGACGCAGGAACTATTTTGCATCCGGTAGCGTTTGGTTTCTTTTTACAAAAAAGAAAAAGGGAATTCCCCAATATAATTGATGGCAGTGTTAAAAGGATAGGGCGCAACAGAGTGTCTTTAAATTTTCACACCGCTAACGACGCGAACTCATTCCTAGATTCCACAACATTGTCTAATCACAAATTTAAGGCATCAATTCCCTCTTTTAATGTGACTAGGATGGGACTAGTGCGGGGTATTCCATCTGAATGGTCCCCCGAAGAGGTATTGGAAAACATCCACGTTCCTGATAGCTCAGGAGGTGCCCGTCCTGTGAAGGCTCGCAGGCTAAATTATAAAAAAAATAATCCAGATGGCACGTACTGCTGGCTACCCGCACAAACTGTAGTTATAACCTTTGATGGCCAAGTCCTACCGAAGAGAATTTTTATATGTCTAAACTCTCTTCCAGTAGAACAATATGAACTACCAACCATCCAATGTTTTCGTTGTTGCCGTTTTGGGCACACCAAAGAAAAGTGCCTTTCTAGCCCTCGTTGTTTCCGCTGTGGTAACTCCCACACAGGTGATTCCTGCAGGGTTGATGCCGAGGAAGGCTACTGTTGCAATTGCCCCCAAGGTTTAGGTTCGGGTCACTTTGCCAACAGTAAAAAGTGTCCGGAATACAACCGACAGCTTTTAATTAAAAAATCTATGACTAGCGAAAATATCTCATATGTGGAAGCATCTAATCTGCATACTAAAATCACCCGCAAATCGTATGCAAATGCAACAGCATCTTCTCCAGGAGCATCTACGGCATATAAAAAAACGTTTTTCTATACCCCCCGTTCTCCTCCTCCGTCTCGTAAAGGTTATGACAAAAAGGCTCGTGAGGCCATTACAAGAGAACCAGTAATCAACACTGGCCCAGTTTTTTCGAATAAACCTATTGAACAATCTAACGAAGTCATCATCAATGAGTTGATCAAATTGCTGTTGTAGCGACTACTAGCGCCATCTAGTCATCACATAAGGAATTAATTACTACAATCCTACATCACGCTATCGAAATTTCTCAACTCGGCTGCATAAATACAACTTCCAACTTTCATCCATTGGACTTCGGTCCCCAGGCATATCATCTGCCTGGAGAGAGATCTCTCTATTGGAACTACCCCCAAATTGGTGACCCACGACATTGGACAAAATCGCAACCTTCAGACACACAAGACGATGATGCAGTCTCACAGCAAGCCATACTCACCGCACTGTGCACCATTAGCATGTATCTATTATCTGCCTGGTGTCTACAGTTCGCAAATCCTCCTCCCACTACTTCCACTTGCCAATCAATCAACCAACGCTCGCCAACAAGGCTCCGAGCAATCACGCAACAGGCATGCATCCAGAAGTAGCAGAGGAACAACAATGCTCGCCGACGAGGCTCTGAGCGACTGGCCCTTGCAAGCGCCCACATGACGCACAGACTGCACTCCACTGCAATTCGTATCGACCTCCGGTCTAAAAGGGGGGCTGATGTAGCGACTACTAGCGCCATCTAGTCATCACATAAGAAACTAATTACTACAATCCTACATCACGCTATCGAAGTTTCTCAACTCGGCTGCATAAATACAACTTCCAACTTTCATCCATTGGACTTCGGTCCCCAGGCTTAACATCTGCCTGGAGAGAGATCTCTCTATTGGAACTACCCCCAAACTGTCTTATTTTGTAAAAATATTCTCTCCTTCTAGCCCCCTGGCTGATAGTTCTTTGTTATCCCACGTTGCCCCATTTATTTCTTCTCTTCTGTTTTCTTCTAATAATGGATCAAGTAGTAATTCAGTGGAACTGCCGCAGCATAAATAATAAGAAAAACGATCTTTCCTTTTTGATTAATAAATTTAACCCTTTCATTCTAGCCATATCAGAGATATGGCTAAAACCTGATTATAACTACAAATTAAATAGTTTCGTTACTCTGACTGACTGCAGGGCGGATGGTCGAGCTGGATGTGCTCTGTTCATCAGAGACCATTGCCCATTCTCTCCTATCCCAACTCCTCGTCGCAATACAGGTTGGCATACAGTCTGTGCTCGCGTGGGAGACATAACCTTTTTATCTTTATACTTGCCTTCTCCTTCTTCTGAAATTCTTTCCGAATTAAAACAATTAATCGGGACCCTACCTCAACCCGTTATTATCTTGGGGGACTGTAATGTCCATCACCGTGTTTGGGGGTGCGATAAAAATGACGCTCTCGGTGATCAACTTCTAGAGATATTAGACTCAGTTAACTTGTGTCTGTTAAACACTGGCTCCCCGACATTACGCACACATCCTAACCAATCTATTAGTGCAGTAGATTTATCCCTTAGCTCTCCCTCACTGGCCTCTCAGATCTCCTGGGAAGTCCTTGATAGCACTTTCGGAAGCGATCACTTCCCGATTCTTATCAGGCTTCCCTCCTCGTCTCCAATGCGTCCACCTGTTGTTAAGCCTCTTTTAGTATACAACATTAATGGAGGAGACTGGGACTCTTACAAGCTTTGTCTTGAAGCTGAATCTAAGAATCTGCCTTCAATCGCCCCTAACTCCATACAAACCTGCTCTGATGCCCTAGTACTTGCTGTTAAATCTGCAGCGGATAGAGTTTTTCCCCTCAAAAATTCGGCTACAGGCAAATTACCTTCTCCTCCTTGGTGGGACAAAGACTGCACAAATGCAGTTAAGAATAGAAAGAAAGCTGAACGTGCATACTCCGCTAATATGTCAACAAAGAAATTCGAGATATTGGGAAATATTATGTCTGAAAGTAAAAAACTACTCAATGACAAAAAGTTTGATGGTTGGAAAAATTTTTGTTCCTCCTTAATTCCTGTCACCCCAGACTCCTTAGTGTGGAACAACATCAGGAGATTTAGGAGGTCATATAATCCTCGATCCGTTTCTTATCCTCCGTCACAAGAGTGGGCTGAATCTTTCCTGTCAAATATAGCTCCCCCTTATGTTCCGACATTACATGACCTAAAAATCGAATCACAGATCGTCGAGTCAACTGACCCTTTAGATCAACCGTTCTCTATGCAGGAGCTGAATAATGTTCTTAAGTCAGTTAGGGATTCTTCTCCAGGTCATGACGGGATTCCATATTCTTTCATAGCCAAAGCCGGGGAATCATTCCTTAAATATTTTCTTAACTTGATTAACTGCATATTACTTTCTGGTCATCCTCCTTCCTCTTGGAACTCCCAGTTGATCTTGCCAATCCTTAAACCATCCAGGGATCCCAAAGATCCACGCTCCCACCGCCCTATAGCATTATCATCAGTCCTAACCAAAATTTTGGAACACCTTATAAAAAACAGACTTGAGTGGTTCATGGAGAGTAATAACCTTTTTGGAAAAACCCAGTTTGGTTTTAGAAAGGGAAAAAGTACTATAGATAGCCTTGCCATTTTTACTTCTGATATAAGACTCGCATTCTCGCGAGGAGCCTCAGTTGTTGCTGCTTTCTTGGACGTGGAGGCTGCCTACGACAATGTACAGCTCCCTATTCTCAGGGAAAAATTCCGCAAGCTGAGAATCCCGGAGAAGCTGGCTAACCTTGTGGGTAACCTTCTTGCAGAACGACAGATAACTTTTCACGGAAGGGACCCTCGAATTAACCCATCGAGTATAGTCTGGCGGGGACTGCCTCAAGGTTCAGTACTCAGCCCATTGCTGTACAACTTGTACACACATGACTTGGAAGATTCGGCCGGAGCTTCCCATATATTACAATATGCCGATGATTTATTGCTCTATGCTTCAAGTAGAAGTATAGAATCGGCATCGGAAATGATCTCATCATCTTTGTTGGAAACAAATACCTGGCTAACAAACAATGGCTTATCTCTTTCATCTTCTAAAAGTTGTGTCGTGATATTCTCTCGAAAGAAGTCAGTCCCAAGTATTGATATATCAATAAATGGCTGTGCAATCCCTGTTAGTCCCCATTTTAAATTTCTTGGAGTAGTTCTAGACTCGAAGCTGAATGGTGAAATGCATTTCGAACATGTTATTAAAAAATGTGAACGCAGTCTCAATACTCTCAGATGCCTATCTGGGGTATGGTGGGGCGCTCATCCAGCCTCTCTCAGACTTTTATACAACGCTACTGTAAGAAGTGTGTTAGATTATGGCTCTTTCCTACTGGTCCCGGGCAACAAAACAGGCTTTCGAAAACTTGATCTTATTCAATCAAAAGCCTTACGGATTATTTTAGGAGCAATGAGATCCAGCCCCATAAATGCTCTCCAAGTAGAATGCGCTGACCCTCCCCTCGATTTACGCAGGCAGTTCCTAGCTGATAGTTATCTATTTCGGTCCCTTGAATTCTCTCATCATCCTATTATTAACAGATTATTTGACCTTAAATCTATGAAATGCTGGAATAATAGTAGACCTCCATGCTTTGTAAAAAGCTTTCAAAAATTTCAATCCATCAAGGACCCTGTCTTCCATTCTACCAGGCTCTCCCTGTTCGAGTTTAATTATGTGACCATTACCCATCAACCCAATGTGTTACTTAATTTTGACATCTGCCACAACGATCCACATGCTGATGAATATCTTCGTCAAATTCTTAGTAGAGAGTGGCATGACTGGAATACCATTTATTGTGATGCAACTAAATTGTCTCCAGCTGGATGCGTAGGAGTGGGAGTTTTTCATTCCCAGTATAATATCGTCCAAAAAATCAAATGTCCTCCGGAAACCTC
This sequence comes from Archips crataeganus, assembly GCA_947859365.1. Classification (NCBI taxonomy): domain Eukaryota; kingdom Metazoa; phylum Arthropoda; class Insecta; order Lepidoptera; family Tortricidae; genus Archips; species Archips crataeganus. The sequence continues at coordinate 7,545,959 of OX402073.1, read as the reverse complement.
CGTCTATACAGGGGAATGCATGGGGATCTTGGAGAGTGTTAAATATATTCTGTTTTTTAAATTAAGAAAAACTCTAATTTTCTCTGATTCCCGTAGTTGTTTACAGGCTTTACTGTCGAACCCCTTTTCAGTTAAATTTCATAACCCAGTAATTTACCAGATTAAAGACAAACTAGTAGCCTGTAAAGCAAGAGGATATGAGGTTACCCTGGTTTGGGTCCCAGGTCATACGGGAGTCAGTGGAAATGAAAAAGCTGATCAAGTTGCCAAGGAAGCAGTAGTATGTGGGGACAAGGTACCTTTTCGAAATCATTGTCATGATATAGTACCTCTGGCTTCCCAATCCTTGATTCAAGCATGGGCTTCATACTGGAACAAAACAAGCAAATCTCGAGGTAGGCTTTTCTCTTTAGTTCAACCTACAATCTCTAGAAAGCCCTGGTTTGCTAGAACATTTATTCCAAAACAGTTCTGTTCTACAATAATACGGATGCGCTTAGGGCACTGTTGTACTCCATCACATTTAGCAAAAATTCATATCCGTGACTCCTCGCTATGCGAATGTGGTTTGGATGACGGTGACCTAAATCACATCTTCTTCGCTTGTCCTCTATATGATCATTTACATTTTTATAGTGAACTTATAAGGCTCTTAAGCCTTAGTTTAACCTTAGTTTCTTTTCCAACCCACATTCTGGACCTGTTGCAATCAAAAAACAAAGATATCTTTATTGCATTAGGTATGTTTTGACAAAAAAACGAACTAAAATTGTAGTTAGGTATATTTAGTAGTTTGTAGTTTTAGTTAAGTATGTAGTATATGAAACTTTTTAATGTATGTATTTAGTCTTTAATTAATCTCTTACTAACATTCCCACATGTATTCTTGGAAGAATAATTCTTTACTGTACTTACTTACTAACCTTTTTATTTTTTGCTGTGGTTTTTTTACTTTACTTACAGGAATAGCAACTGATTTACCTTCGTAATTTTTTCTCTTCCCCTCCGATTCATTTTTCTGCTTACCAAATCGACATGACGCTGGCTCAATCTGTAGACATAGCCAAAAGGGAAAAAAAAAAAAAAAAAAGGGCCATGCCGACCCCGGCAGCGCCCGTGTGGGAAATCTATGAAGCACCTGTTTTTTTACGAATTTTCATGTTCAAAATTAAACCACAAACATGAATATTATCTTGGGAGACTTCTACAATAAGCGCAATATTATGTTTTGTCATTTACAAGGCATATTGTTGCGCCTATCTATATCTTCTATATATATCTATACATATAATAAATCTGTAACAAGTCGGTGTCTGTACATTGAAGATATTTGAGAAAAACTGTCACTAGGGCTATTTATTAGCACAATAGAACCCAAAACAATGATTTTTAGAATTATTGCCTGTTTGTCTGTGCGTTTGTGCACGCTAATCTCAGAAACGGCTTAACCTAGAAGGGTGCGGTTTTCACTGATATGTTGGTATTTTCTTGGATTAATATTTAGTGTTTGTTTCATTTGAATCGGTTCACAAATAAGAAAGATACGTCTATTTTAAGAATTTATCGAACAGGTTTTTTTGTTTGAACGCGCTAATCTCAGGAACTACTGCTCCGATTTGAAAAATTCTTTCAGTGTTAGATAGCACATTTATCGAGGAAGGCTATAGGCTATATATCATCACGCTAACACCAATAGGAGCGGAGCGGAGCGGAAGAATGTTTAAAAATCGGGGGTTTTTGAAGTAAAACTTCTATAGGCACGCTTGACTTGGGAGTACGGTGTTGAATGTGAACGCGGTGTGCGGGGGGGTGCGGGGGCGGGTAATTTTTTTTATATCGAGGAACTAAGGAGAGCCATAATTGATGAAAAAGCAAATTGGATAAAAAAAAATAAGCTGCCCAAATTACTAATTCCACGCGGACGGAGTCGCGGGCAAAAGCTAGTTGTACATACTTACTTACTTATCGATACTTTACTACAAAGAATATGTTGTTTTATAAGTGTAACAAAAAAAACCGGTTGTCTGTAAAGTCGGTTATTGTCCTAACAAAACATTCGAAAGACAAAAATTAAACCAGGCGGTCACCCATCCAAGTACTGACCGCGCCCGATGTTGCTTAACCTCGGTGATCGGACGAAAACGGGTGTTTTGTCAAATATCTGGAAAACGGTGCATCCTATATTATTATCATATTATTATTTATCTATATAAGTATGTTTATCGTCGTCTAGTACCCATAGTAAAAGCTTTGCTTAGTTTGGGACTAGGTCGATTTGTGTTAGATTGTCCCCTAATATTTATTTATTTATTTATTTAAATATCATCCAAATCCGTAGGCATTTTAGATTGTAGGAGTTACAAACGCAAACACGTACGCACACGGAACGCATACATATACGCAAACATTCGCATTTATAATATTAAAGTAAGATTAATTTTATTATTAAAATCAAGATCAACTAACTGCAATCTGAATATTACAATATCAACTTTATTTCCACAGCAGTAAGATTCAAGTTAAAAAAATAAATGTTTGAAAATAATAAAAATGCTAGACGTAAAATGACAAATGAATGACCATACAAACTTACTTTTACCAGTGGCAAAAAATATAACTAACTCTAACGCATAATACTATAGTTTAACCATTTCGATTATAGCGACACTTTTGATCGCAGAATTATGTTTGCACGACGGTGTTTCCCGAATTCAGGGTCGACACGACCAGATGGCTACTTGAAATATACTGGTTTTAATCAGGTAAAATGAGTATTTAATGCGGAATCATAATCTGTCTGGCAAGAACGAATAAGATATACTTACATATAATACCTAAGGTCACGTTCTTTACGATTTAGTTGTAATTTATCACGGATATTAGTTTTTGATTAAATTTTTTTATTCAACAAATTAAGCTGCTATTCTAATGCGTCTTTACGTGAAGTCATCTTGTTTTTAACCGACCTCCAAAAAAGGGGAAGGTTATCAATGCGCGGCGGTTGTAGGTAATTTTAAAAGCTTTTTACTAACTTGCAATGTATGTAAGTATGTATGTACCGGTCAAATCTTGGAAGTTGAATTTGACCCACTTCCAGTGGTCGGATTTACTTGAAATTTGGTACAATTGTGTAGGTTGGATAACAATGCAAGTACAGGCAACAAAAACAACTTACAGTCAGCGAAAAAGCTTGCATTTAAAATGATTTTTTTAACAAAAACTTATTTTTATGTTTGTTCCTGCCGAACTCCGTCATTTATTTATATTAAGCTGCGTACGCGTACGGACTGCGCGCACTCGGGTATGCGTACCCGGGCTTGCGTGTCCTGGAACGCAATGTCCGTACGACATGTACGCGTACACTGTACACGTACACGTACACGTACTGTACACGTACACGTACACGTACTGTACACGTACACGTACACGTACACGTACTGTACACGTACACGTACACTGTACGCGTACTTGGCGTACGGACATGGCGTTCCAGTACCTCTACCATGAGTTTACACTAGTTCACAGTGACCGTACTCGCTAGCGACGGCGTAAATGTTTTGTATGGAGAATTGTACTTCCGTAAGTGACCGCTAGAGGCGCTGTACAATTCTCCATACAAATAATTTACGCCGTCGCTAGCGAGTACGGTCACGTAAACTAGTGTAAACTCATGGTAGAGGTACAGGACACGCAAGCCCGGCGGGTACGCGTACCCGAGTGAGCGCAGTCCGTACGCAGCTTTATAAGTAAGTATTACCGACTAGTTGTTGCCCGCGATTCCATCTGCGATGAATTAATTTATCGCGATCCTGCGGGAACTATGTAATTTTCTGGGATATAAACTATCCTATGTCCTTCGTAGGGTCTCAAACTATCTCCATATCAAACACTAGCCTTCCGTACGCAGCTTCGCCCGCGATAAATTAATTTTCCCGTAGGAAAAGGTATTTTCCCGCGGTAAAAAGTAGCCTAAGTATGTCACTCAGTGATAATGTAGCTTTCTAACGGCAAAAAATTTTTGAAATCGGTCCAGTACTACAAAATATGCCACAAGTTTATTTGTTACAATACAAAAATACAAATCTTTCCTCTGTTATAATATTATTATTTATTAGTGCTATAACACTTTGGTACCTACTTACCTACCTTGGTACCTACTTTGGTATTTATCTATCTTCTTCTACTCTTTCTAATATATAAAAATCTCGTGTCATGGTCTTTGTTATAGAACTCCTCCAAAACGGCTTGACCGATTCTTATGAAACTTTTTTCCCTGTATTTGTTAGGTCTTTCCCTACCTACCCCTATTCTTCGCGAACGGAGTCGCGGGCAACAGCTAGTAAATAAATATTAGTAAGAATTTGGAAACAAAATTTTTGTTGGGCAGGTTCCGATGGGTAGATCCTGGGAAAATCGATTGAACTTTTCAAATATTGTACGAATATCTAAGATAGTGATTTGGGTATATTTTGTAGTAAATCGTACATTTGCTCTTGAAAATCATCATTTGGTAAAGTAAAACTGATGGTGAAGCATTACAATTACAATTAAGTCTCTGAATCGGGAAAAGTAATATCTAGGAAAAGATGACGAGTAGCTGAAATTAAGCTAGTTAACTGGTATCAGTTAGGTACAATGTACACTAAAAAAAAAGAATATACTACCGAATTCAAAATTATTCAAATTCAAATAATTTTGAATTTGAATAATTTTGAATTTGAATTTGAATTGAGAACCTCCTCCATGTTTTGAAGTCGGTTAAAAAAGCGAAAAATAAAAAAAAATACTCTAAAAACCTTTGATCAATTATAACTGTAGATCCACAGTCGCGCGCCCGAAAATGTCCGAGCCAAATGAGCGCCACTTTGATAAAAGTGGCCTTCTTTTTTCTCAGTACGTTGCGTGAAATTGTCAAGTTTAGCTGTCAAGTGTCAACCGAAATTCGACTGTAATGAAGTAAAGACTAGGTTCAAATTTCTGTGTAGGTGATGATTTTAATTGTTATGCAAACAAATAAAAAAGTTCGGACATTCTTTGAAGGGGATTTTGTTCGGCAATGTGTATCTTCAGTTATAATTGATCAAAGCTAAAAACCACGAAAATATCTTTGAACAGATCAGTTTGAAGTTGGTGCCTCGATACGAGCCAGCAGGAGTCCAATAGATATTATGTAGGCAAGGTAGATGATGAATTGTTTATTAATTAACTGTTTCAGGATCCCACAACACATGCTACGGCGATACCAGCGAATCAGATTGGAGGAGTCAAGGCTGGTACAGACCTCGTCGGAACTATCCCAGTCAAAGCCAGAGTCAAAATGCTTTTGGATCAAGAAGTGCTTCAGAAAGCCAGAAGCTAACCAGTTTTGGCCAGAATCAGGGCTCATTCGAAACTATAAATTTCAACCAGAGACAAACCCAAAGTCCATTTGGTAACTTTGGGCAACAATATCAGAGTCAGAATGAAAGATCAGGTAACAATCAAAGTCCTGCGCAAAACTCCTTCCAGAGTAATAGGCTACATTCTCAGGCATCATTTGGAACAAGTAATACCCAGAATCAAAATGGAAATACATTTGGTGCCAAAAACAGTGGCAGTTCGTTAGAAAATACTTTCAACTCAAATGCTCAAAGCCGAAACTCATTTGGAACGAGTTTCGGTAATTCTAGAGTAGATTATACACAGAATACTCAGAAACAGAATTCATTCGGGTTTGATAATCAACCTCAGAATCAAAATTCGTTTAGAACTAGTCAAAGTCAGAATGCCTTTGGGAATGCGCAAAATACTCAAAATCAAAATGCTTTTAGAGCTAATTATAACCAACAACCTCAAAATCAGAATTCATTTGGAAGTTATCAGAATTCTCAAAGTCGAAATTATTTTGGGAGTAGTCAAAGCACTCAAGGACAGAGCACATTTGGGTCTGCTTTTGCTCAGAATTCATTACACTATCAAAACGTTACGTCAAACAATTTCAACATAGGCAGCTCTAGTTACAACTTTGGCAGGGGCCAAAGCATTTTCAAAGGTCCTGATTATCTTCCACCACATGAGCAACCAAAACCGCCATACATAGCCCCTGGCTACTTACCATCTAAAGACCCCACGACAACCACCAGACGTCCTTTTTACACAACTACTACTACTAGACGTCCATTTTACACGACGACCACTACTAGACGTCCATTTTACACCACAACTACTACCAGGAGATCATTTTACACCACAACTACTACTAGGAGACCATATTATACTACCACTACAACTAGGAGGCCATTCTTTACGACAACTACTACAACCAGACGCCCATTGTACACCACAACACACAAACCTTCAACGCCTTTTGACGATGGATCAATTACAAGCGATTATTTTAAAGTTACGAGACCACCAGGTACTGGTAAACCCACTTTTTTACCAGCAATGGCAATGAGGGTACCTCCCGAACCTGAAGACGACCCTACAACACCCAAGCCTTCAACGCCTTTTGACAATGAATCTTCTACACTCGATGACTCGAAAGTTACGACACCAAGAGGCGATCTTGCACCAGCAATGGCAATGAGGGTACCTCCCGAACCTGAAGAACCGGAGCCAACTCCTACGCCCAGAGTTACTGTGACAACTTCATCAACAACCACAACGACTACTACTACAACAACACCCCGACCGACAACTATGACTACCACAACAACAACATCTCCACCGACGACTACAACAACAACAACAACGACAACCCCTCCAGCGACGACTACAACAACAACAACTCCCCCACCGACGACTACGACTACTACTACAACAACACCACCACCAACTACTACAACAACAACAACACCACCACCGACAACTACTACTACATCGACAACAACACCTCCACCGACGACTACAACAACAACAACTCCCCCACCGATGACTACGACTACTACTACAACAACAACACCACCCCCAACGACTACGACTACAACAACAACAACAACAACACCACCACCACCACGGACCACTACTAATCCACCGACGACTACAACAACAACAACTCCCCCACCGACAACTACAACAACAACACCACCACCAACGATCACGACTACACAAGCGTCCACTACAACCCCGGATCTCGACCGCATGTTAATAGAAGAAACACCAAAAACAACAACTATAACAGTGCCACCACAGACACCAATAGTCCCGTACAAAGCTCCTGAGTACCTTCCACCTAAAACACCCACATCAGTACCACCGTCACCAGCAATGGCCATAGCAGTACTACCAGAACCAGAATGCGACCCCCTGGACCCTACCACATACCCATACCCTCTAGGAATCGAAGAACGTAGCTTCCAAGACCCCTGCACGTTTGTTCCTTTAAGAACAACGACTAAAAAGCCTTTCGTGGGTCCGGCGTATCTGCCACCAGTGAGCTCGAGGGTCGGACGGTCACCGAAGACCGTGAGGCTGGATGATGTGAAGGGTGCGAGACCGGTGTGGCATGTTGGACTGTACACGAAGAACACGGCACCGTATAAGCAGATCTGTGGAGGGTCCATCGTGAGAATGGATGTAGTTATAACAGGTAAGATTCAAGTTTTGTCTTAGGTTGCCCTTTTCCACGTTGCGTTTGATATCCACCAATCTTAGGGAGCGTCCATTAATTACGTGAGGCGTTTTAGAGGATTATTTTACCGCCCCTCCCACCTGGTGAGATATCGTGAGATTCGCCTCGACCCTCAAATTTGTCTATTTAAAAATAATTTTGACTATCATTTGCTTATTTATCCACACTCGAATTAACGGTAAGATTGGGTTCAAATATGAATGAGTTTTTTTTTTAATAGAACAGTCGAAATTGAGTTTTTTTTATTCAGTTAGTTTTGCACAGCTGCTGAATTTAACCAGGTGCATTCTGATCCATCTTGAGCCTCAACTTGGATAGGATGGTAGTACTTGCGTAACGACGATTTGTAGGGTACTTTTGTATGGAGATTTTTTTCCTGTTAATATATTTTTGATAAGCTAAGTATTTATTATTTTTGAACACCCATTAAATGTACATGTTATTAAGCTAGTAAGCTAATCATTGGTAATGTAATTTGTTTCACTGTGATAGATCAAATCTTGACCAAAGTTTAGGAGACGAGGCAAAATTATAATTGAAATAAAAATTGCAAAAGATTTTTTTAATACTTTTTTTCATCTGATAACACAAACTATTCAAGATTATTTTTCAATAAAAATAAATGCAAAAAATAACTATTTCCGAATATCACGACTCAAAATCTTAGTGTAGGTACTTACACATTTTTCAAAAAAACAAAAAATTTAAATTTCTGACAAACGGTTATACTTTTACTAAGGTCATATTTTGATATTTGATAGATGACCTGGCCACCTATCTCCCATTTAAGTTTGTCGTACTACTTACAGGACACCCTTTATAACTAGATAATGACCGCGGCTCCGTCTGCAAAGAATTCGCTTATCGCTATCCTACGGGAATTATGTAACTTTCGGGTTAAAATTATCCTATATCCTTGTCAGGGTCTCAAAGTTCATCTAAGTCTGCTCAACGGTTAAAGCATGAAGGGGTAACAGACAGAGACAGGCACACTTTCGCATTTATAATATTAGTATGGATTAATTTAGTTCCCTTCCATCAGCCGCTCATTGTGTTTGGAACGACAACAAATTGGAGCGAGCAGAGAGCTTCGCGGTTGGAGCTAACAAGATCTACCGCCCATGGACGGAACCTCATGACAAGAGAGCGCAGAAATCAGACGTGAGTACAGTGCACTTTGTTAATCCTAGTCACAGCACCAATTGCGAATGACTAAAAAATTTACCATGGTTTTTATTATTTTTTTATACAGGAAAGTTTATCAAACTAATTTTAATATGTTTTTATTTAATAACCCCCCCCCCCCTTCCCCATGGATTCATGAAAGCATCATAGAGGTTCGTCATGTTAAAAGTGATAAAAATGATTGTGATATCCAGTTCGTAAGATTATATAATTATTATGGCCTCTGAGATATTGTCCGGGCACTTGCTGTCACCATCTTATACCTTTTGACAGAGAGATAGTGAATGCAATGGCAAGCACCCGTGCATTAAACAATAAGTGTCTGGGGACCAATTGGCCAAATCATCACCGAAAACACATCATCCCAGCCTTTATACGTCCCACTACAGGGCACAGGCCTCTCAGAATTAGAAGGCCACGCGGGCCCAGTGCGGATTGGGAACTTCACACACACTATTGAGTTCTTCGCCGGTGTATGCAGGTTTTCCTAATGATGTTTTCCTTCACCGTAAAGCTCATGGTACAATCACATAAATTCTGAAAAATTCAGGTGCGAGCTGGCATTTGAACCCACGACCCTCTCTTGAGGTTCCAATCAAACCACTAGGCCACCATAGCTTCGAAAACACATGTATGAATGAAATCCTCACTTACAGATCAGAGAAATCATAGTTCCACCACGCTTCCGCGGCGGCAAGGCCAGTTTCCAGGACGACATCGCTGTCCTGAGGCTGGTCACGCCGTTCAGCTACGCGCGGGGACTACGGCCCGTCTGCGTAAACTTTGACGACGACTTCGATTCCGAACAGCTGTCAGAAGGAAACAGTGGCACGGTGAAGATCACGCACAGACAGCGGAGGCGTGGCGGCGCGGTGGCGGTGACGGTTGTAATATTCTAACTTGTATAAACGGTTGTGCGGTACCGTACCGCGAACTCATTCATACAAGTTAGAATATTACTTATAACCGTCATCGCCACCGCATCGCTACGCCTCCGCTGTCTGTGCGTTTGGAGATTAACTCTTATGTTGGTTGACTCGGCCACTCGGAGTCGCTAATTGTATATCCACAGGAGAGACAACTTTTGTTTGTAACGCCCTGTATGACCCCGAATGGGTTGTTTTCCAGGTCGCAGGCTGGGGATACACGGATGACATTGGCTCGCAGCCGCAGTACTTGCTGTGGCTGGAATTACCCTACGTCGAAATAGAGAAATGCATCGCTGGTGCAGACGACGCCTTTCTCAAGTATATCACCAGCGATAAAATCTGCGCGGGGGAGAACCACACCGGTGAGTCGTTACAACATGTTAAGATACAAAACAATACAATTAACCGGCCAAGAGCGTGTCGGACACGCCCACAGGATAGGGTTCCGTGGCCGTTACGAAAAAATCCTCATACTCTGTTAATTTTACTATTAACTAGCTTTTTCCGAGACTTTCTTCCGCGCACGAATAAAATTTGTAGTCAACTCCTGATCTCTATCCCACGTGAAATTCCAAAAATCCCTTTTACTGCACCTCTAATAGCTATGATGCTAAAGGAATACTGAGATAGGGTCCCATTCAACTGAATTCCTTATCCATGCATCCCTTTGAAGTTTCTTATTTATAGTTACGGAGACAGGGCGATATATTATATTATATTATAAGCGAACGATCCCACTTATTCCTTATCCTGTGGGAAGTGAAAAGTCACTACGACAGGTCAAAATCTAGTAGTTTTTTAAATATTTTGTTTATACCTACCTAGTTGTTTTATTCATTGTTATTTTTTCTTAATATCTGCTCAACTGAATATTCAGGAATGATAGAATGACCGATGTAAATATTCTTTATGAAACTTGAAATAATATCCCTGTCTATTATACACCGTGAAATTTTAGTGGTTGTTTTCCCGAAACGAGGTGAGTTAGTATCGATTGTACAATCGATTTATAATTACTATTTTGACTAGAGTCAAAAATCCAATTGTGAAAAACGAAAGTAGAAAAAGACCGCAAACCAATAGTAACGCTTCGTTGGTACCTAACCTATCGTACGATCGTACGCTACTTGTACCAACGAAGCGTTACTATTGGTTTGCGGTCATTTTCGACTTTCGTTTTTCACAATTGGATTTTTGACTCTAGTCAAAATAGTAATTATAAATCGATTGTACAATCGAAACTAAATCACCTCGTTTCGGGAAAACAACCACTAAAATTTCACGGTGTATTAATTAAATACTTAGACACTTGAAACTTGTGAAACCAATCAATATTTTGTAATACTTATATCTATTATTCTCATATTCAATTTTTACTCTGAAACCTTTTTAATGTCTTTGTTGCGCGCCCGTTGGTGATGCGGGGCCTCTAGGCAGGTGCCTAGTCTGCCTAATAGTTAATCCTGGGTCAGCATCTAATTAATCCACGTGTTCCCAGGCAAAGCCCTCTGCAAGGGCGACAGCGGCGGCGGCCTGGTCTTCTGGCATGGCGAAGGCGACCTGTTCACCCCGTACCTGCGCGGCGTTGCGTCAGCCTCCGCGCGCGCCGACAACAAGGAATGCAACGTCGACGTGGTGGGAGGGTTCACGCAGCTCACCGCGCACCGCCGCTTCCTGCTGCGCCACGTGCCCGAGCTCGACCAGAACTGCCGATACCATTACATCGATTAAAGTCTTTAGACCCAGCTGGAGTTTCATTACTTACAATGCCCTGTCCCTTCTGCTTCTGTCTATATTCATGTTTGTAACTGTCATTACTTCTACCTCTGTCTACATCCATGTCTGTGACTCTCTTATTCTACCTCTGTTCATATTCATTTTTTTTTTTTAATACGGAACTTTGTTGAAGCTTATGTTCACAAAGGTTCTTAGCTACTCAATCATACAAGTTCTCGCACTTTTATGCCTCTCGTACTTTTATTCTTCATACGTTTCTTTCTAATATCCTTCTCCTTTCTGTCTCTTAGGTCGGGATAGACCATCTATTCTTTAGCTAACTACCTATCCTTCTCTTAACTATGGGGTGGTACACATGACACGATTTTTATTATTGAAAACAGAAATACATTTCACATTCTTATCCTAGATTATATCTACAACAATTTATTTATGCATGATACAGACTCATATGATACAACATATGTTATAATCATGCTTTGCTTAAGCTACCTTATTCCTATTTCTAACCCTATTAACTATTTTTATACAACAGTCTAAGAATATCTCCCTATGTTTACTCATCATTAATTCTGGCAAAACTTCATATCCATTGTAACTGTGTCTACTTCTGCCTATGTCTATGTTCAGTTGTTCTGTCTATCTTCTGCATATGTCTATGTTGGTATATATTGGCTTTAAAAATAAATCATTAAATTAAAATAAAAAAATATTTAAGGGGAGCTCCCATACAACAAACGTGATTTTTATAGATAATTGTACGGAACCCTTTGTGCGCGAGTCCGACTTGCACTTGGCCGGTTTTTTCATCTGTAGTACCCTCGGTTCTCGAAAACTGGACCAATAAAATGATTTTTTTCAAAAGTAATTAGAGGACAGATTTAGCTATGCCCCTATGTTTTCCTTTTTTTTGTTTATATGAGGGATTCTTTTCTGATGAGTGTCTGAAAATGAAGTTGAAATTGGGCAATTTTTTCAGTTTTTGATAGCTCATATTTCTTATGTTAATTGAAATATGGAAAAACCGGCCAAGAGCGTGTCGGACACGCCCAAGGTAGGGTTCCGTAGCCATTACGAAAAAATCAAGTAATATTTTTCTAAGGATTTCGTATGTGTACGGAATCATCCAAGTTTAGGTATGTTTTATACCTTAGGAAACTATTTACTCTTAAACTACAAATAATTTCCAAGCAATCTTAGCCGCTATAATTTTCCTAGTAAATTTGATATATTTACTACCCTTCTGAATTTTTTCAAATTTTTCCACCCAACAGTTTAGATTTTAGAGGGGGGGGACGGCCGATTTTAATGAAAATTTTCACTTTAAAGTTGAATATTTCGCAAACAGATCACTGAATAGAAAAATCATGCTAGCAACCCCGCAATGATTTTAAAAGACCTATCCAACGATACCCCACAATATAGGGTTAGCCGAGAAAAAAAAATCACCCCCACTTTACGCCTATGGGAGGTACCCTAAAAAATTTTTTTTTACTTTTTTTTATTCAATCACTTTGTCGGCGTGACTGGTATATATATTGATGCCAAATTACAGCTTTCTAGTACTAACAGTCTCTGAGCTTAGCCGCGGACAGACAGACAGACAGACAGACAGACGGACAGACATGGCGAAACTATAAGGGTTCCTAGTTGACTACGGAACCCTAAAAAACGAAACGTAGAGGCATACTGTGGTAGATACTGATTACACAGTAAAAAAAATTTGGCTCTAAAGCCATTATCCAGGGAGGAAACAGGGGACTACGTTTGTATGGAGAAATGGTGCGCATCGTATCCTCTTAAGGGCTGCCACTTCAGCAGCTGCTCCCCCAGCCTCGAAGTGCGACCAAGGTGCGAAGAGGCAAAATTTTGCAGTTAATCCAAAATTAATCTGGTTTTCAGGGCTAAAATAAAGCGTTTTTTTACTGGAGTCGTGTCTGCGAATTATTTTTTAATGGCGTCAACGTCCCTATTCACCGCCACTGCTGCAGAGGCGTGTAGTGAATATTTTCGTTAAGCAACCCTGTGAAAGGAGCGTGAGTCTGGAGATGGAGAAGTTGTGCTAGTTGTACTTATGTACAGTCGGGGTACGAAAATCTACGCCATTTATAAAATTTTTCGAGCCCAAAACAAAAAATATATACGGGGACACACCGGCAGCGCGGCACACCGTATATGATTCAGTGTCATTGACCGCGCTGGGCATGCTCCGTCGGCGCCCCGCACTCCCGGTTTGTGGTGGCCTTTATCAAGTCCGTCTGTCAGTGTCACACACAGTTGAAATTTTCACAGATGATGTATTTCATAAACATTTTCACATGCCGTTTAGGGCGAACATAATTATAATAGCTCTAATGTGTTTTTGTAACATCTTTTATACCGTATATATTATGTTCTGAGAATAAACATTTCATTTAATTTAATTTCATTTCGGTTGCCGCCATAACAACAAATACTACTTAAAAAACAAAATAACATAAATATTTAGGGGGGCTCCCATACAACAAACGTGATTTTTTTTGCTCGTTTTTCACGATATTGATCCGGCAACAGGTAGACGCTTAAATATTTAAGGGGGCTCCCATACAACAAACGTGATTTTTTTGCCGTTTTTATTAATGGTACGGAACCCTTCGTGCGCCAGTCCAACTCGCACTTGGCCGGTTTTTTCATCTGTAGTACCCTCGGAGGTTTAAGTACCTATTTTTTCCTTAAAACGTTGTTTTCTCAATATTTACAGAACATCTGGATAACAATAGTAATTAGTCTATGCATATGAGTTAAAAAAACCGGCCAAGTGCGAGTGGGACTCGCGCACGAAGGGTTCCGTACCATTATCTATAAAAACGGCAAAAAATCACGTTTGTTGTATGGGAGCCCCCCTTTGAGGATTGAGCTCAATCCTCAAAGGAGCCCCCTAAATATTCATTTTATTCTATTTTTTAGTATTTTTTTTATAGCGCAGACGGAGTCGCGGGCAACAGCTAGTTACAATATAAAATCCAAGAGAAATTACATAGGCATTACTAACATAGCTTCTAAGTTAATTGTTACTAACACTATGAATCTTAAGTTATTCGAAATAAATTAAATTATTATTATTGATTAGCCTGGAGAAGTGTCCCACTGCTGGGCAAAGGTCTCCCCCCATTTTCGCCATAGGAGGTAGGAGGCCCAGGAGGCGTTGGCGGGACGACCTAGACGTGTACCTCAAAGACTGGAAGGACACCGCTCAATATCGGGATGAATGGCGAAAATTATTATTATAGATATCAAAAAAATCTAGATTATTTTAGACCCTGGGAAGGACATAATGTAGCATAGTTTTTAGTTTCATCTTGATTCTGCAAACCCCAAAATATCCTTATTTGAAAAAAAGTAGTGTAACAACTGTACACTTTTTTTAAATTCAAAATAATTTGTTGTTTTCAAAACAGAGTCTATTTAGAAAAAAAACATGGTTTTCAAATTTTTTCATGTTTTTATTTCAAGAAAGTGAAAAAAAATTTTTTTTTTTTCAATTAACATCACTGACCACCTAATCTAATCAAATTCGTGGTATCACCCCACCATTCCCCATGGTTGACTCCAGCAGAGCTAGCGCAAAATCAGCTATCCTTTTCAGCACCTCATTCTTCTCCCGATCGACCTCTATCCGTCTCTCTTCAACGCGCAGGCGGGCCATCTCGCGCGCGTGCAGCTGTCTCGCTCGGATCTCGTCCAGCCTGAGCCGCCGCCGCTCGAGCGCAGCTATGAGGGGGGAGGGGAACGGGCGGCGAACGGGAGGAACGCGACGCGGCGATGCCGGCACTTCTGTGAAACAATAATGATCAGATCAGTGTTACGAAAAACCGGCATCCTATTATGTATCTCGCCTCATTCTTTTATCGTTTAATTCTTATTTCGTCTCATTCAGTACTTCTACCATGAGTTTACACTAGTTTACGTGACCGGACTCGCTAGCGACGGCGTAAGTTATTTGTATGGAGAATTGTACAGCGCCTCTAGCGGTCACTTACGGAAGTACAATTCTCCATACAAATCATTTACGCCGTCGCTAGCGAGTACGGTCACGTAAACTAGTGTAAACTCATGGTAGTGGTACTGTATTCGTCTTCGTCATGTTCGCTATCCGTCACTATCTTTTTTGGTCAAATTCTGCAACTTGTCTAAACGTCTTGTTCGTTTTTCGTCACGGTCTTCTTTGGACTCATTCGTCGTTCTTCCCTTTCGTTTTTTGTCTCAGGGCCGGATTTAGGGGAGAGCAACCGGGGGCCACAGCCCCGGAGCCTCCACAATAAAGAGGCCCTCACAATGGCCACAATAGAAACTTTAAAAACAAATTCCGACGAGTAATTATTTTGATATTATGTGGAAAATAATTTGTGCCCAAGGGGCCTCCACTCCTTTTATGGCCCGAGGCCTCCAAACCTCTAAATCCGGCCCTGTTCATTTAGGTACTTATTCGCCAAAATTATTTCGATACTTTCGGTGCTGGTAAATAAATTTTCGTAATTAAATGAGACAAAAAACGAAAGGGAAGAACGACGAATGAGTCCAAGGAAGACTGTGACGAAAAATGAATAAGACTTATTAAGAGAGAGACAAGTTACAGATTTTGACCAAATAAGATAATGACGGAAAGCGAACACGACGAATAAAGATTGAGTGACGAATACAGAATGAGACGATATAAGAAATACCTACTTAAACGAAAAACGAATGAGGCGTGATAATAGGATACCTACCTACCTACCGAAAAACCGGCCAAGTGCGATTAAGATTCGTGCACCAAGAGTTCCGTTCAAATTTTTACGTATGTCAAAATATACGTCGTGAACAACTGTATTTGTTGTTGTAGCGGCCACAGTAATACATAATCGGTGAAAATTTCAAGTGTCTAGTTAACGCCATTATAAGAATCGAGTTAAAAACGCTAAAAAATACACGTTTCTTGTATGACAACCCCGTATAATTATTTACTTAATTTTAATTTTAGTATTTGTTGTTATAGCGGCAACAGTGTAGAATAATGGGTGAAAATTTCATAGTTATTACGGTTCAAGAGATCCTGTGACAGACGGACAGCGGAGTCTCAGCAATACTGCCCTGCAGACTCTAAAACGCAGTAAGAGGGTTTTTACGTTTGTTTAATATTGAACTATAACGAGCACAGCATAAGGAACATAATGGTCTAATCGCTTTCTTGCTCTTACTGCGTTTTAGGGTCTGCAGGGCAGAATAGCACACGGCGGCCACGACGTACAAAATACGCGTTCTTGAATCTACATAAGCACGACGACGTCTGTACACGCGTCAATGTGTGCGTAAGATGCACAGGGCTGACTATCGCAAAAAGAGATAGAAAGAGATAGCTGCGGAAAGTGAATGCCGCGCCGTTCGTTGAGCGCGACCAACGTTGTAATGTAAAATAAAATGAGTAGGTAATCTAATTATCGTAGTACTTATAATTAAACTTATCGTTTGTCTAAATTAAGTGTTTAAAAATAAGTGAATGAGTGTATACCTAATTCATTTTGTAAAGACAATTAGAAAATGTAATTTTAGACATTGATCTATTGATAGGAAATAATTAACAAATTAATTTTACAAATGCCTACTAATATAAGACGTCTATTTATACATTATAGGTAACAAACTTTTAAACCTAGTTACCTACACTGTACATGTTGCTAATTAAAATTGGTTATCTACCTTCTTTCGTCCTTCGGAAATCGAAAAAAACTCCTTTCCTTATCTTTGGCCGTTGCCAAACACCCATACAATGCACAATATATTACCATTTCCCAAAAGTTTAGTGCCGTGCGGCCTACATACATCGCGTTGCGCACCCGATTGGTGAACAGCGGCGTCAAGCAATCGGCGCCTTGGGGGGGTGGGGTAACTCGAATCGGTGCGGGGCGGAGCGTGGCCATTCTGTACGTTAGTACTATTATATATTCTGTGGTAATAGGGTCCCGTTGGTGCCCTTTGGCGCAAGCCACACAGAAGAGACGTGGGACGGCGGCGCGTCGCAGTCACATGAATAAATACGGAGCAGAATAAAAACTTCCGAACAGTACCACTACCATGAGTTTACACTAGTTCACAGTGACCGTACTCGCTAGCGACGGCGTAAATGATTTGTATGGAGAATTGTACTTCCGTAAGTGACCGCTAGAGGCGCTGTACAATTCTCCATACAAATAATTTACGCCGTCGCTAGCGAGTACGGTCACGTAAACTAGTGTAAACTCATGGTAGAGGTATAGAGCTCGAAATTCTTACCTATTATCATAGGGTTGTCACTCGGTAAAAAAAAAATTAAGAATCAAAATATTTTATTCAAACAAGTACCTAAGTATCTAATATCTGTGTATCTACAAACACTACATCAGGTAGGCATCTTTAAAAACAACCGAACACCCGAACTATGTAGCTAAACGCTAAACGGTCGCGTCGTCGCTGGCGGCACACCTGAACTTTGTCTACTCACTGAGCTAGTTCAAACCGGTTTGTCTCCGAGCGGGCGCCGGTGCACGCCCCCCCCGTCCTGTCTGTGACGGGTCACGCACACATATGTTGTGCATGTAGTAGTGTAATGCGTGCGCGACGTTGTTTGAACTTTTTATTCTGCTCCGTATTTATTCATGTGTCGCAGTCGCAGCGCCCCTTGAATCAATTTTCATACTAAATGTATAGAAGCGTCGCGATCCAAAGCAGACAAGAGTCGGGGCGGAGACACAGACTGCGACGCGCCCCCAACGTAGTGATTACTTGCTCAGTGGCGCCCCCGTCCCACGTCTGTACTATGTGGCTTGCGCCTTCGGCTATGAAACCTATGCTCATGCTTACCACATTCATCAGATAATCGGTCATCAGACTTCACAGATAGAGACTCATCTGCTGGCCACTCAGTAACTTCCACCTTAACTTCTTGAGTGCCATCCGGAGAGTCGCACTGAATGGCATGGCATACTGAGTCTACAGAAGACTCAGGGCGTTGCTCTTCATTTATCGGGGACTCAGTGTCTCGAGTCTCTTGGGTAGAATCAGCTGATCTCAGTCTCTGGAATATTCAAGCACATATTTTATGTTGTTGTCGGCCATTGTGTGTTGATGTGTCTAGTACGTATGTATTTGATGCTCGCACTTCACTTGGCGTATTTCACGAAATAGTTGCGTGTGCGAGGGAGGAGCACTATGCCGATTCTAGCGTGAAAGACGGAGATGGCAATAGCGCAACGCGAACACGCAACGCCAAGTGAAGTGCCACCATAAACTCTTTGTTGACAAAAAATAATACAAAAAACCGGCCAAGTGCGAGTCGGACTCGCGCACAAATGGTTCCGTACCATTATCTATAAAAACGGCAAAAAAAATGACGTTGTTGTATGGGAGCCCCCCATAAATATTTCTTTTATTTTAATTTAATTATTTATCTTAATAGAGAGATAAACTACTATTTATATGTGTATCTATTTAATAAGAAAAAGAAACGTGAACTGATACAATAAACATAATAGTAACAGAAAAAAAGAATTACACACACATGTGTATGTATAGTCGACCAAGTAAGTGCTTTACCATTTTTTGTGACGGTTCCTACATCAGAATAAAAATAATAAGGCTGATTGTCACATTGATTTGTAAGTAAAAATAGCCTTTGATGTTTTAAGTCGTACAACTGACATTGAACCTTAGTGTGGTCAAGGAATTTCTTGGTTGACTATACTACTTATTGGCACATTACTATCACTCTATTGTCGTCTGTATTTCCTGATAAATACAGCCTAGGTCTCTTCAAGGCTAGAGTGAATAGGCTGTTACTGAACCAGTGAGGTACACCTTTGGCCTCATCTTTTCATCAGGTGAGACAGTGGTCAATCACGGGTCAGATTTATGTAAAAAAAAAAAAAAAAACTCTATTACCAGACATAATTTCTAAAAATAGGTCATAATAAGCAATATGTCACATAAGTGAAGTAATCATACCCAACATCTTTTTAAAGAATTTTGTATGGAAACCAAATTTTGCACTGTAATATTCATATTAAGCGGTTGATCAATATAAGCGGAGTCATAATAAACTGATTCCGATGTATTATTTTTATACTTGCCATAGTAGTAGATTCCGGTAAATATTCTGTTACATCGGTATTTGTTATCCATGGTCGGTTTTGTTTTATAATCAGGGGATTTGGACCAGACTGCGACAGGCTTAAAGTAGCAGCGCGCCTAAAGCAGTGCCCATTGTACAACTGGGCACTCGGCAGTTTGAGAAATACAGCGATTCTCTTTGCAAAAAACGATATTGTATTTTTACCAATGTATTGCTTCTTACACTTGCCGTTGTGATAGAACACGAAGAACCTATCTGAATCCATCGAGGGAGGTCTTAAGGCTTGGTATTTTTCTATTAAGTTTACGTATTTGTCTCGGACTACGAATGATCTTTCGACGACTTTCGGGTTTTTCATCACATTCACTAGCATTAATTGGTCGGAGTGCTTCTGGATGTCCCTGGTTCTCAATCTGACGAGATCTGCGGGACGGCAAGCGCCGCATATCCCAAAGACTAAAGCTATCTGGAACATACAGATACTTTAATGTAAGGGTGTCACAAAAGTAACCTATAACCTGGGTAGCGATCAAAATATCACAGAGCCAATTGGACAGAGAGAGGAAAACGAAAAAGATATACGAGTCACAATACCATCCCCTCGTCATTGGGTCAAGATAATTGGTGTCAAGAGCATAGGATATAGCAGTCCATCAAAACAATGAAGACAGCCCAGCTTATAATAATAAACATTCTCAACCAGTTTCATCGCCCCAATCACCTGATTCAAAGAGGTTGGATTTAGCAGACAGCAATGATGAAATTGAATTAACAGAGCTAATAGATACCGAGGATGAAAAAGAATAGCCTCATATTTGCCTATTATAGTATGTTATGTGACTGTTAGGTTATCTGTGAATGTTAGCGAAGCAGTGGAAGGAGTTGGAGGAGGCCTTTGCCAGAAGGCATACCGAAATTAGGGATTATGATTATTTTAGTGTAGATTTTAATTTTCCTTCTTTTATCTTTTAAAATTGGTATATATCTAATTTTAAATTTTTAACTTTAAATGTAAAAATTTCGGGAAATAAAGGCTTTATTATAATTATTATTATTAAATTAACTTACTTTCATCACAAGATACACATCATCAGGTGCATCATTTAGAAAAGTCTCCACATCCTGAGCAGTAAATATTTTGCATTTCTTGGTTGTGTGCCCTTTTGATCGACTCTTGAGGTATGACATAAGTTTACCATAAGTATTTATTTGGACGCCATGGTGAGCATTAACCGTTGACCGCAACATGGAGAACGTAGTCCACAGAGTTGACGCTTGTTTGGTCTCCGCCAACTCTTTGAAATACGTCAGAAATACATCCTCGGAAAAAGATTGGAAGCCTTTCGAAGTTCTCCAGTACATAAAGAACTCGTACGTTTTCAAATATCTTTCTCTAGATTTTTCGGGAAAATCGTTTATTTTACTTATTGCATCGCTATTTCTACATTCTTGGGATTCTTCTTCGCTGCTAGATGTTGAAGAATCTGTCGATGAATCCATTGGTTTACTATTTATTCTAAATAATTACTAAGGAGCACTGTGACGGCCCAAAGAGCCGTTAGCGTTTATAACAGTTTTTGGTGTCTTACGCTACACTTTTATACAGTAATTGAGATAAATTTCATTCAAAAGAATAATAACAACAAACGAGAAAGTCAACAAATCAAATCAATAAGTACTCATTGGATTATTATTATATGCGTCTATGCGATGACAGTACAGAGGGGTTACTACGAAATTCGAAGTTCGAAGTTCGGATCGTGCGGTCTCTCTCACTCTCGTAATAAATACCATTAGCGTGAGCGAGACGGCACGAAACGAAGTTCGAATTATGCACTTCGTGGTAGGGCCTCAGTGCAGTACAGAGGCCCTACCACGAAGTGCATAATTCGAACTTCGTTTCGTGCCGTCCCGCTCACGCTAATGTGATTTGACACGAGAGTGAGAGGGATAATGCGATACGAACTTCGATTTTCGAATTTCGTGGTAGCGCCTCAGTATGACAGCAAAACAAGGGGAAATTCATAGACGTAGTATGGTTAGACCAGTTCTATTTAAGACGAACAAAAAACCGTCATGTGTCTCTTTCTAGCACATGCAAAATCTCACTGTGAAGAAAAGAGTGAAGCATGCATAGACAAACACCGCCATCTTAAACGTCAGTGTGTCAAATTCTAAGTCGCCGTGGTAGCCAGCTGGATACCAACTTTATTATCAGTTTTCCTTTAATTTTATGAGTTTTATGCCACTTTGAAGAGTGAAATTTAGTTAATTTCATATCACTAGAACCAAAGCTTGTGTGGCTATCGATAGTTGCAAGAGTAGAATGGGTGTATTAACAGAAAGTGACCAAAGAATATCTTTCCATAGGTAAGTTATCGACTATCATAATGAACTTATTGCGCAATGTTTAGATTATATGATCTGCTCTCAATAAATAAATTGCCGTTCTAAATATCGTGAAGTCATAAAGATCACGTAAGGCCAAAGATTTATTAAAATAATCAACAACAAAACATCTGTTCATGACGTTATGTTATGACAGTTCATGTACTTAAAATTTGATAATAGGGATGTGGTTAAATAAATCGATATGGTATGTCCGGTTCAGTTTTGTCACTTTTATTTAAAATTAATTTATGTTTTAGTTAAACTTTTTATAGGCTCTGAGAAGCACTACAAGAAAAACTAAGTAAGTTGTATTATGACTAATATAATGCTAATTGTGGATGTGTATTGTTCTCAGGTTACCTAAAGATCCTGATGAAATAAGTGGATACAGAATGTGAACTGGTTTTATTTAGTGGTCAATAAATGATAAAAGTACGTAAAATACAATCATAATTATTATTTCATAATTGTCGTTTTACTTTTCCCCTTGTATCCATTATACTACTCGTACATAAATATAAATAACTAGCTGTTGCCCGCGACTCCTTCCACGAAGAATGGGGGGAGGGGGGATAAAAAATAGCCTACGACCTATTCTCACTCAGGCCTACCGAATACAGAGAAAAAAGTTTGATAAAAATCGGTCGAGCCGTTTGGGAGGAGTTCGGTAACACACCGTGACATGAGATTTTTATACATATATTAGATTAGATTGATACGCCTTATCGGGACCTAAGTATGGTCTCGTTAAAAAAATTGTACGTTGCACGTATTATTTGGACCATTTTAGGCGATGGGCAGATGGCGGTACGGCTCGGGGAGGTTAATTTTCGTTTTGTCTTTGTTGTTGTTCTTGTAAATAATTCTGTATCGTTTTTCGAGTTTGTCGTTATTAGATTCGACTAGTCCGCACCGCCTCGCCATCTGCCAAGAGCGCCTCAGTATGCTTATTATTAAACTCGCAGACTTCTAATTTACAACTTACAACTACTACTTCCTACTCATTCCAATATCAAACTGCTTTTCGTAATTTTTTAACTAAAGGAAAAGAGTATAAAAAGAATCATTAAAATGCTGAATAGTATTCTTGTAAGTAATTTTTCGAATCCAATATGGCCCTTTAAATTATGACACGATAATTATTTTTGACAGCTAAAGTTTATCGATATAAAAGTGGCACATCTCTAGGACATATATATATCGATTTATAAATACACTATAGTAAACTGGCTTCATTGAATTGAAAGCCAATACAGACAGACGTATATCTGTCTCTATTTGCAGATGATGTTTTCTTTAAGAAGGAGAGAGAATACCGATGGTTATATTTCGTCTTAAATATGACGCGTCCATTCTATAGTACGTCCATGGGGAAATTAAGAAATGTGTTGCCATGCCGGCTCGGGGATTCCGTCAAAAACTTCGGAAAGTTTTCAATGAAAAAATTCATTCACAGGCAAACAAGATCATGGAAATATAAGATGTAAAAGTAGTCTGATGTGCGAGTCCTGGCCCCTTTGGGACAAGCCATTTAAAGCAGACCTCATTTTGGTAGCGATCAGATAGTAGATCGTGAATTTTCTTCTTGGGTAACATTTCCACTCTGCTGCTTCGAATTTTTCAGTAACGCTCGGTGAACGGAAATAAACGTTTATTTCCGTTTATATATAAGTGTTTATTTCCGTTCACTGGTAACGCTATTTTATTTGAAGAATTGTCTACTCTAGAGAGTGCCAGTCTTAAATTATCTAAGGTGCCAGGCGTTTATTGAATAAAATTAGAGAACCCCTAGAGTGGCAATTTACTTCGAACTGCTATTCTACTGTAAGTTATTGATATTTATTAGCTTTAAAATTTAATCCTGATTCTAACCAGTAAAGTTATGTTATGTACTTACCTATTTTGATTAAGTCGATTTAGAAGAAACTATTCTGCCACAAGTTGATAGCCAATTGATTAAGTTGGTATACGAGTTAATTAGCCGAAAAACTATTAACAATAATTCGTTTGGCTCAGTGTTAACTAGGAATTCATAACGTTTACTTTTCGTCGTTTTTAAACAGTTCGTCGATAGTTGTTTTGATTACAGTTTTGTAGCCATACACGGAATTTTATTTTAATAATACTGAAAAACTAGTAAAGAAATGCTGCGGCCGAGGATCGAATCCACGGGGGCTGTTACGAAATTTGAAGTTCGTATCGTGCCTTCCCTTTCACTCCTCTTTATAGCACTATTAGGCATGTAGAGTTACAAACTAACTTTGTAAACAAGTGTAGATTGCTTGTTTAGTCTATGGACGGAGGGAGATTGGTAAGATGGAGGACAGTGAATAAAAGAAATGTGTGTTCAACTATAAAATTGTATTTGATTGTTCAATTGTGTAGCCTGACTGATAAAGTATACGATACATGGCGCAGTCGCAATGTCGACCTACAATCTACCGGAAAAACTGGTAGTGGCAAATAATTTGGCTGAAAACTGGAAAAATTTCAAACAGGCATTGGAGATTTATTTGCTGGCGTCTGGGTTGAAGAAAGCGGAGGATGAAAGAAAAGTGGCTATTTTGTTAAACATAGTTGGAGAAGAAGGTTTGAAAATATATAATAATTTCAAGTTTGAGGCGGATGGAGACTCCGTAAAATATGCTGATGTAATAAAACAGTTTGATGAATACTGTGAACCTAAAAAGAATATCTTGCATGCGAGGTTCTTGTTCTACAATAGAAAGCAAGAGTTGGATGAACCCTTTGACAGTTTCCTAACGGACATAAAAAAGTTAGCTAAGGACTGCACTTTTCAGTCTGATGAGGAGGCCATCCGAGATAGATTGGTGTTGGGCGCCTCGGACTCAGAAACACAGAAGAAAATCATTGTGGAGGGCAATACTGATCTCATTGAAGTGATAACAAAATTTAGGTTAGCAGAAATTGGAAGACGTCATGCAGCAGATGTACAAGGAAAATTATTTGAGGTGGACAAAGTCTCTAAGAGTACTAGTAAGCCCAATAGGATGATAATTACATGCAAGTGGTGTGGACAGCAGCATGAGAGAAAATTGGAACTGTGTCCAGCCAGAGGAAAAATCTGTACGAAATGTAACCGATTTAATCACTTTTCAACAGTATGTCGAAGCAAGTTTGTAAAAGCAATCGTCAATGAGCAGTCAAGTGATCAAAGTGATAGTGAATTCTATTGTGGAGGTGTAGAAAAGGAGGTATGTAGTACACAATGGACTCAATTATTATTGTTAGAAGATACTAAGAGTTGTAATTTCAAACTGGACACAGGCTCAGATGTTAATTTAATACCTATGAGTATTTACCAAATATTAAGTAAAAGGAAAAAACTGAACTTGGAGCATTGTAAATTTAAATTACATGCTTATAACAAAACAGGGATAAAAGTGTTTGGCACTGTTTTGTTACAAGTTAAACTAAAGATGTCTTCATATTTTATTGAATTCATTGTAACAGACTCACAATTTCAGCCAACTTTGGGAAAAGAGGCTTGTTTAATTTTGGGTTTGGTTGAAAGAAAGTTCATAAATAAGATTAGCTTATCAAAAGGCCATATTGTTACAGATGACTCAAGAAAACAAAAAGTAATCACAGATTTCCAAGATGTGTTCACGGGGACAGGCAGGTTTCCGAATGAGTACCAAATATTGTTGAAGGAAGGATCTGAACCAGAGTCAAAACCACCACATCGTGTTCCTATTAAATTAAAAGAAAAATTAAAAATTGAGCTTGACCGACTTTGTAAAAAAGGTGTTATTTCTAAAGTTGACACTGCCACTGAGTGGGTCAACAGAATTGTTATTGTTGAAAAAGATGAGGATGCTATTCGTGTGTGCTTGGATCCCCGAGACCTAAATAAATGTATTTTAAAAAAATATTACGAGATACCAACCATCAATGACCTTAAAGCAAAAATTTGCAATGCAAAATACTTTTCAGTTCTGGATTTAAAAGAATCATTTTGGCAAATCGGACTTACAGAAAATAGTAAAAAGATATGTACATTCTCTTCTGTATTTGGGACATATAACTTCAATGTATTACCATTTGGCTTGGATGTTTCTGCGGAAGTATTTCAAGAAAATTGTGAAAATTGCTTTAAGGGCATTGATAATATTTTCATATATATTGATGATTTTTTAATTTATGGAAATACAAAAGAGGAGCATGATCTGGCTTTAACAAAAGTATTGAGCAGAGCAAGGGAATTGAATATAAAATTTAATTTGAAAAAATTTCAGTACCTTCCTGAAACAGTTAGATATTTGGGTCATGAGATAGTTCATGGCTGTTTGATGCCAGACAGAAATAAAATCAAAGCAATTATGGAGTATGATTCACCTGTTGATAAGCAAAGTCTACAGCGTTTTCTAGGTTTAGTTAATTATCTGAGAGATTTTATACCTAACTTATCTGAAATTACAAGCCCATTAAGGGAACTTCTAAGGAAAAATGTCATATTCCAATGGGGTATAATTCAAGAAAATTGCTTAATAAAGATAAAAAAAATATTGACTAGTCCACCAGTATTAAAAAATTTTGATCCCCGGCAACCAATAACCATACAGACTGACAGTTCAAAGAATGCAATTGGTTGTGTGTTAATGCAAAACAAGCAGCCTATTGCATTTGCTTCCAAAAGTTTAAGTAAAACAGAGTGTGAGTATGGTCAGATTGATAAAGAGTTCTTAGCAATATTGTTTGCATGTAAAAAGTTTCACTATTATATATATGGTAGACATACTGTAGTACAAACGGATCATCTACCACTAGTTGCATTAATGAAAAAAGAAATTTACTCTATTGGATCTCAAAGATTACGTAAAATAAGAATAAAATTAAACATTTATGACATTGATGTACAATATGTGAAAGGTTCACTGATGTTAATAGCTGATGCGTTAAGCAGAGCATCATCAAAAGCAGACTGTGACACTTTAGAGAGCTCACTGGACAAAGTTGTTCACACTGTTAATGTCAGTGATAGCTTTTTATCAGAAATTTCACAAGCTACACTTCATGATGTGTTGTTAAATAAGCTTATAGAATTTTATAATGAGGGGTGGCCATCAAACATTGAAAAAGTACCAGATTATATAAAATCATATTGGAAAATTAAGAATGATATTACTGTGGAGAATAATTTAGTATATTTGAATCATCGAATTATTATTCCAGCATCTTTACGAAAAACTGTTTTATCGAAAGTGCATGTATCTCATTTTGGGATCACAAAAACATTAGGTAGAGCAAAGTCCCTGTTTTATTGGCCAAATATGAGGAATGACATAGTATCACTAATAAGTAAATGTCGTCTGTGTGAAAAATATAGTGTGAATAAAAGTAAAGAACATTTGTTATTAGATGAAATGTCAAAACTTCCCTATGAAAAGGTGGGTTGCGATTTCCTCAATTATGGAAATGAAAACTTTTTAATAATCGCAGACTATTATTCCAAGTGGTTTGATATACTTAAAGTAAGTTCAATGACAGCTACAAATGTGATTAAAATATTAAAGTCTATATTTGCTACTCATGGTATTCCTAAAATTTTCAGAGCTGATAATATGCCTTTCAATTCCTTTGAATTTAAAAAGTTTGCCCAAGAATATGCATTCAATATTGTCACATCAAGCCCTTTGTACCCAAAATCTAACGGTTTTATTGAAAGATATGTTGGAATTGCTAAGAATATGTTAAAGAAATGTAAAAGTGAAAACATTGATATTGATCTTGTATTACTTGAGTATAGGAATAGTCCAGTGTTGGATTCACCTTATAGCCCCTCTCAACTGTTACTAAGTCGCTTAACAAGATCAGTCCTGCCAATACATAGTGAATTACTTGCACCTAAGGTTGTCAAAGATTTTGATTGTTACCAAACAAAGAGAAATATGATTAACAAGACCAATTATGATAGGTCTGCTAAAAAATATAGTTATAAGTTTGAATTAGGACAGAAGGTTGTTTACTATAAGGACAAAATATGGTGGCCTGCAAAGATAGTTGGTATTCATAGTTCACCCAGATCATTCTTAATAAGAAATGAAAAAGGTAATGTTCTTCGCAGAAATTCATCACAATTGAAGCCTTCATTTACTTCCAGTAATTCGTCACAAATGAGGTCTTCATTTACCTCAATTGAAGAAGTAGAGGATGAAAAAGATAGAAGTTTGATGCAAATGAAGCCTTCAATTAATTCCTACAATGAAGATATACTAGAAAATAATAATACAAGTACACTGGTTTGTGGTAGACCTAAGAGGACTATCAGACCTCCCTTATACCTCAATGATTATGTTACAGGGGAAGATGTAGAGTTACAAACTAACTTTGTAAACAAGTGTAGATTGCTTGTTTAGTCTATGGACGGAGGGAGATTGGTAAGATGGAGGACAGTGAATAAAAGAAATGTGTGTTCAACTATAAAATTGTATTTGATTGTTCAATTGTGTAGCCTGACTGATAAAGTATACGATACAAGGCAAGCTAAGTGCACGCCGGGCTTAACATTTTTTGTTTATTAAATCTAACGAACATTATCGCCGGCGTGATTGAATTAAATGGCCATAGGTCATTGGTCAAAGCAAGGGTCAAATGCCACATTGTAATTAATTAATCTAGAAATAGATATGGCCGATTTCACGTACGTCTCAACTCAACCGCTGCGCTGTCAGTTCCTAGCCATTATTATAATATTTCGCTCATGTAGAAGAAGACTAATACATTTGCATTTGCATTTGTCATTTCAAAACTAAACTTTTTTCTAAGATTATTTAAAAGCGAAAAAGTTTCTCGGGTGCGCCGGCGGGATTCGAACCCACGTCTCCCGGGTATGCGCCCCAACGGGTGTTCTACCAATTGAACCACGTCGCATCCAACCGACTCCCCCGAAATTCTTAATCGCTTACATACGCCAACAGTGGCGTGTGGTAACATCCATCGCAACTATTAGAAGCTACGACTCCTACGTTCCAAATTACATTGGAAATGCGTAAGAAATGATGTACCACATCTATTTATTCAAATATTATTTATTTTATTAGCAGTACGGCTGCTCACCGAATCTAAGATTATTTAAAAGCGAAAAAGTTTCTCGGGTGCGCCGGCGGGATTCGAACCCACGTCTCCCGGGTATGCGCCCCAACGGGTGTTCTACCAATTGAACCACGTCGCATCCAACCGACTCCCCCGAAATTCTTAATCGCTTACATACGCCAACAGTGAGCAGCCGTACTGCTAATAAAATAAATAATATTTAAACTTTTTTTTTATTACGTAAAGCCTAGTTTTGAAATGACCATAATTTGTAATTGTGTTAGTGTTATCTACATGAGCGACTTACGTAGGATACAATTAGAATTCGGAATAAATTGCCACTAGGGCACTATAGCGGGTCACTAATTTTATTTTCTAAACGGCCACTAGTTAGTGACAATCTTAAAACTTCCAAAAATAAAATCGAAGTTATTGAAAAATTCAAAGAATATAAAAACCGATTGGAAACGTTCACCAAGAAGAAAGTTCAAAATACAACCCATTAAAATCTTCATCATCATTAATTTAAGAGCTTAGCTCTTGTCGGTGGAGTAATCGCCACTCTTTTCGGTTCTCTGCCAGCGTTTTCAGCTCCTGATACGACATGACATTGACTTTTTCCTTGGCTTAAAATCTTACAGAAGGAAAAACCTAAAAACGGAAAATGTGATATAAAGCTTTTTGGGCATCTAATTTGGCCCCTTTTGGAGACTATGACAATAATTTAATCAATTATTTCTGAGAAAATTAATATTTTTTTTATCGGGGACTAATACTTTATGATAATGGTAACACTTGATGGAAATGTCAAGTCAACTGTAAAAAAAAAAAAAAAAATCAAGTCAACTGTCACATATGAAAATAAAAATATTTACGATTATGGCAGGAATTGCATTATTGCAGTGAAATAAGTACTGCTGTATTTTATTAATCGAATTTGTATATATTGTGATCGAGCTTTATTAATTAAAAATTTGTATTTAAATAATCGAAAGTAATGAGTTCGTCGAGTGAAGGTGAAACCTTTGGTGAAACAGTAAATCCAGGAGGTGCTGGTGTTCCAAAAACTGCGATGCTGAATTTGGCTTCAAAATCAAGAAGTGGTTACATTCGAAAATACTCAAATTTTATGAAGTGGAAGAAGCTAAATGGCATAAAGACCATTTCGGAAGAAGTTTTACTCGATTATTTTAAAGAATTGGCAAAAGCGAAACTGCCTTCTACTCTTTGGGCTATATATTCTATGTTAAAAGCGACGCTAAGCGCAAAAAAAAATATCGACATCGCTAAGTACACCAGTTTAACGGCGTTTATCAAGCAACAGGCTCGTGGGTACATATCACAGAAGACTAAAGTGTTCTCAGCTTCAGAAGTTGAAACTTTTTTAAAAGAAGCTCCTGACCACATCTATCTTGCTGTGAAGGTAAAACAAAAATAATAGCTTTATATAAAGTTGTGGTAGCCTAACGGTTTGGCCTATGGGGTCTTATGCAGAAAGTTTTGGGTTTGAGCCCACACTGGCACCACCTAGTTTTATAGAATTTATTAGCAATAGTACTACTGATATATAATAGTTTGAACTATTGCCTCTCAAGCAGAGGGTTGTGGGTTTGAATCCGGGCTTGTACATCTGAGTTTTTAAAAATTTATGAGCAAAATTATATTTTAAATTTACCATAAGTTTTATGGTGAAGGAAAACATCTTGAGGAAACCTGCACACACCTGTTAGGAAATTCAATGGTGTGTGTGAAGTTCCTAATCCACACTGGGCCCTCGTGGGAACTACAGCCCAAGCCCTTTGAGAGGAGTCCTGTGCCCTGCAGTGGGACATTATAATAGACTGGGATGATGATGATGATGATGAGTACATCTAATATTTAACACAAGCTTTAGGCTGCATATCCACCGGAGCTGTGCGAGGATGCGTTGCGAGGGATGTGTCTGTCATGAACCAATAGAAACAATTCTTTTTTTTTTTTTAATGAGTCACCAGGGGGGCCAAAGACGCGAAGTCTTTGCTATTTTTTACTTTAGGGTAGGAAGAGTGACTTGTGCTCGGGAAAAATCCCTTCGGACGAACTGGGAATGGAGGGCCCAGATAGTGTCCGACTTGCACGGACTAGAAAACCCGGTCACAAGTCCCCTTCTCTATTGATTATTAATACAAAAAACATGTGCTTTATATTTTGAGAAGGGGAGGGGTAGGGAGGGGACTTAATCTACCCACAGTGTCCTGCCTCAGCCATTTGCTGGAAGGCCGGGAGAGGAGCATGCATTCTCCCGCTGGGCACTGGGGGTGCTTAGGTTGGTCTTTTATGTTTTTACCCGTTGGTTTATTCCTTGACCAAAACACTTCATTTAAAAGGTCCTTAGTGAATGAAGTGTTTCTATTGGTTGATGTTTTTTTATTAAGGAAATTAAAGGCTTTATTATTATTATTATTATTATTATTGGTTCATGACAGACACATCCCTCGCAACATATCCTTGCACATCTCTGGTGGCAACACAGCCTTATGCTATAGAAAAACATGAAGAGCAAACTTAGACACACCAGATAAAATATACAACAGTGTAAGTAAGTGAAGTGGTATTATTACGAGTGAAAATTGAAGCAATACTTTTATATGTTCCAGGTAGCCTTGATTTTCGGAATAAATGGCTCATGCCGGATCATCGAAATGACGAAGGTCCGTGTTGCTGACGTCCAAAAGCACTCAGACCAACTGCTACTCGTAAACGTAATGCTAACACCAACAAAGCTAGCACGGTCATTCATGATCCTCGACAAGGAAGTTGAGATTGTCGCAAAATACATGGCGCTAAGACCCAAGAACATGAAGACGGACAGATTCTTCATCCGTTACAATCTAGGGAAATGCAGGCACCAAGTTATCGGGAGGAACAATATACAGAAGTATCCGAGGAGGATAGCCGAGTATCTGAAACTGCCAAACCCTGAGTTGTACACTGGGCATTGTTTCCGGAAAACTGCTGCCAGGCTGTCCGCTACTTCAGATTTGATGGAGTTTAGAAAGGTAATTTTTTTGCTGCCAAACCACACCTAAATAAAGACTATCGCTATCTAGCTTCTCAACTTAGATGATAATGCCCAGAGGTCCCAGGTTCAATTTCCGGTTGGGGCAGATATTTTTATGAAAAATATGAATGTTTGTTCTCGAGTCTTGGGTGTCAAATATGTATATATCTATATATATAAGTATGTTTATCCATTGCCTAGTACCCATAACACAAGCTTTCCTCACTTTTGGACTAGGTCAATTGGTATCAATTGCCCTATGATTTATTCATTTATTTATTTAAAGAACTCATAACATAATATAATTTTATATTCTCATGAATTAAGCACACTTCTTATTCTTGTAAAAGTCTCTCGGTTAATAGTTACCTAGACTACTAGGGGCGTTCAATAAAAAGTGAGAATGAGTATGTTATAAACAACTTTTACTAAATGTCATTTTATTTTTCGACATAGTCACCTTTTAGCATAATACACTTAGTATATCTTTTTTCTAAACTTAAAATTCCATTTTTAAAAAAGGTCTTATCTTGAGTACTTAAAAAATCTTGTACTGCAGCGACTACCGCGTCGTCGTCTTCAAATTTCTGGCCTCTCAGGTATTGTTTCAATCTCAGAAATAGGTAGAAATCACTGGGAGTGAGATCTGGTGAATACGGAGGATGCTTAAGGATATCGAACCCAGCATCACGAATTGCAGCCATTGCAACGGCGGACTTGTGTGCCGGGGCATTGTCCTGGTGGAACAGCACAACTTTCGAGAGTTTACCTCGCCGTTTTTCGCGGATCTCATTGCGCAATGTTGCTATTTGTTTGGCGTATAATGTGCCCGTAATAGTGGCTCCATGCTCGAGATCCTCAATCATTAATACCCCTTTACCATCCCAAAAAACAGAGCCCATGACCTTACCGGCAGATGGGCTCACCTTGAATTTCTTTGGAGTTGGAGATGATGGCCTTTTCCATGTCATAGACTGCAGTTTCGTTTCTGGGTCGTAATGATGGAGCCATGTTTCGTCCATTGTTATAAATCGCGCCAAAAAAAGTTCCCGGTCTTGCTCCATTAAGTTCAAAGCTTCTTGACAAATCTCTAGTCTAGTTTGTTTTTGCGTGTCAGTAAGCATTCTTGGTACCCAACGCGCAGATACCTTTTTCATACCCAAGCGTTCATGTAAATTATTATGCACGCTCCCCGTTGAAATCTTTACATTTTCAGCAATAAAACGAACCGTGACACGACGATCCGCCAAAACTGAGTTTTCGACTTTTTTCACAATTTCTTCAGTTACTGCTGTAGTAGGGCGTCCGGAGCGGGGGTCATCCATTGTCGATGTTCTTCCACGTCTAAATTCGGCGCACCAACGTGCGACTGTCGAATACGGAGGAGCATTAGACCCTAAAGTGTCCCGCAAATCCAAATTGACTTGGTCCGTAGAAAAATTTTTCAAACACAAGTATTTGATAACGGCGCGCAGTTCAATTTTCTTCATTTTCGCTAACGTACTCAATAGCATTGCAAAGAAATTACCGTATTTTTTTTTAAACAAAAGACAGTTAGTTTTTTTTTTCATAGCAATCAGCTAGATAGATTAGCTTTACCGGCCAGTATTTAATTTCCTAATATTGAAATAGTTTGCATCTCATTCTCACTTTATATTGAACGCCCCTCGTATGTTTAGATTGTTATTCTTTTTTATCCCCAGGTTCTAGAACAAATATTTTAAAATTATTAAACAGTTGGTAACCAACGTTTATAGAACTGTGAAGTTTTCGATCAGCACTTTCGCCTTTTTTATACCATGTCAGTAGCAAACAAGCTTATGTATTTAATATATACATTGCATATATTTTTAATTTTTAGAAATTAGGGCAATCTGCCCTCACGCAAGCACCAGGCGTGAGTGTCAAGCTGGAGAGGGCAGAGAGCGAGATCCCGTTCGATTTCATTGATGTTAAAGGTATGCCTAAATTTTTTATATCTCAATCAAAGAATATCACAAGCTGAGGTCGGAATTTTTGCGACAAAACCAAAGACTCACAAATCGCAATCAAACTAGTGTTAGAAACATTTTTTTATCAATGTCGATAGTTTTATAAGAGAAGAAAAAAACGGTCTACCAAATAAAAAAAAATATAATACAAACCTTTACACAAGTTAGCTATGAAGTATCTTTTGTTTGTACTTATTTTTTCAACTTCACTTTTTGTGTCTAATCTCTAGACCAGTGGTGGTGTAGGGGTATGGCACGCGGCACGGAATGCTGAGGACCTGGGTTCGATTCCCAGCATTGGTCTTTTTTCTGGGGTTTTTTCTGTGCATCTATATTTCAGTTTGTATTTAGTACGAAATATATGATTTTACGGGATGACCGTAAAAGTAATAAAAAAATGAAGTTGAAAAAATAAGTACAAACAAAAGATACTTCATAGCTAACTTGTTTAAAGTTGCACAGTAGCGCCATCTCTTGTCCAGGTGAGCGGTTAGTTCCGAAGGAGTGTTAAAATCTCTCGATGAGGGTGTAACATAGATGTGCGCTTGTCACTGCATAAGGTGATGATTTAGCAGATTGAAATGTATGATGTATAGGAAAGATTCGTGTCTAATCTCTAGACCAGTGGTGGTGTAGGGGTATGGCACGCGGCACGGAATGCTGAGGACCTGGGTTCGATTCCCAGCATTGGTCTTTTTTCTGGGGTTTTTTCTGTGCATCTATATTTCAGTTTGTATTTAGTACGAAATATATGATTTCACGGGATGACCGTAAAAGTAATAAAAAAATGAAGTTGAAAAAATAAGTACAAACAAAAGATACTTCATAGCTAACTTGTTTAAAGTTGCACAGTAGCGCCATCTCTTGTCCAGGTGAGCGGTTAGTTCCGAAGGAGTGTTAAAATCTCTCGATGAGGGTGTAACATAGATGTGCGCTTGTCACTGCATAAGGTGATGATTTAGCAGATTGAAATGTATGATGTATAGGAAAGATTCGTGTCTAATCTCTAGACCAGTGGTGGTGTAGGGGTATGGCACGCGGCACGGAATGCTGAGGACCTGGGTTCGATTCCCAGCATTGGTCTTTTTTCTGGGGTTTTTTCTGTGCATCTATATTTCAGTTTGTATTTAGTACGAAATATATGATTTCACGGGATGACCGTAAAAGTAATAAAAAAATGAAGTTGAAAAAATAAGTACAAACAAAAGATACTTCATAGCTAACTTGTTTAAAGTTGCACAGTAGCGCCATCTCTTGTCCAGGTGAGCGGTTAGTTCCGAAGGAGTGTTAAAATCTCTCGATGAGGGTGTAACATAGATGTGCGCTTGTCACTGCATAAGGTGATGATTTAGCAGATTGAAATGTATGATGTATAGGAAAGATTCGTGTCTAATCTCTAGACCAGTGGTGGTGTAGGGGTATGGCACGCGGCACGGAATGCTGAGGACCTGGGTTCGATTCCCAGCATTGGTCTTTTTTCTGGGGTTTTTTCTGTGCATCTATATTTCAGTTTGTATTTAGTACGAAATATACAAACCTTTACATAAGGTTTGTGTAAACTTATATAGAGACAGATGCAATTTCTTCTTCGAAATCCACGTCAGTTCACACAGCAGCATATGACGTGATTGGAGACGTGATCATAAACCACTTTTTCAGACTCGGTAATTGATTGCCATACTTACAATATTTACACGAAACAGAAACTTCTTTTTTTTTGTTAATTTTCCCCATAGTTGGTTACCCTACTTTTATATTCATAATCTCTTTGGATCCAATTCAGACTATTTTATGATGCCACCTATGTGACCTATGTTGTTATTTTAAAAATCCGGGTGCCAAAAAACGGTCAATACAATAGGGCTGTTGCCGCCATTAAAAAATAATTCGAAGACACAACTCCAGTAAAAATACGCTTCATCTTTTAGCCCTGAAAACCAGAGTAATTTTCGATTAACTGCAAAATTTGTATTTTTTGTTGCTTTAAAACAAATAGTTAGTTGATTGATTTGGCGAACAAGTGACGTCATAAGTTGCTATTGCCATTCAAACTATGGGAGAATTGGGGATGTCTAATTTTTTGCAATGTATAGTAAATCGAAAACCATTTCGAGATAAATGGTTTTTAACTCGTTTTCTGTAATTATTTAATTTTAATATTATATAATGAATTTATTACATAACAAATAAGCAATGACCTTCATTTGACTTTGGTGTAAATTGCGTGACCGGTCCAAGTCGTACTTTATTCTGTGTGGTTAGAATTCTTCACAAATTTACGCGTGGATTATAACTACGGAGTTTGATTTGGACCCACTGCCTGACATCTAGCACTTTGACAGCGCCAGTAAAGTGACACAGTGGATAGTGTACCACTACGCAAAAAATAATTAAAGGGGCTGCCTTATCGTACGCATTTAGATAGATTTAGAAATTTGGCATTGTGTGAGCCCTCAATTATAATCTGACGTCATCAACTAAAATAGTTTCAATAATTAATTTTGAAAAGAGTAGAGAACTAAATGACAAAATATTGAAATTAGTTTCTTATAATTGACTTTTCTATACAAAAAAAATATAAAAACCATGGGTATTTTTTTTTAGACATCCCCAATTGTGTTTTGACAGCTCATAAAAAGTACGTCAGTTGATTGGTGGCAGTGGTGTCAACATCCCTATTATAGTTTCGTAGCTATAAAATGGGAACTGACTTATTGTTAGACAACGCAAATAAGATATCGTCAGTAAAAAAAGTATCATTAAAGGTCAGTCCTATTGCTTACCTTGTATATTTTTTCCATGTACTTGTTTTTCTGTATTGTTTTATTTGTGATGTACAATAAAGAGTCATTGTATTTTATCGTCAGTATAAAAAAATATATTGCATTTCAGTACCACCACTACAGTCGCAGGCGTCTTCGCCGCGCCCCGCCCTCCGCCGTCGCTTTATACCGAAACCAAACCCAACGATGCAACTATTGCTCTGTCAACTTAAGAGAGACGAGGAGCGCGAAAGAGAGGAACACACGCGGCAAATGGAGTGGCTACAGGTTGAAGCGAGACGGGTAGAGGCCGAGGCTGAGTGCAATGCCGCGCTGAAGGGCATAGCGGACGTGGCGATGGCTTTTCTTGAAAGACTGACACCTAATGGTGGTGTGACGCGTCATTGATTTTATTTATTTATTCGCTATTTTATATAAGAGGACAGCGTATAAAGTCCACATTCGAATTTTAGGGTTTAAGCAAAGGAGTGTCACTGTAGCTAAACCGTTTAAATGAGTCCTCGCCCGTAGCGACGTGCCGAGTACGGCTTGACTCGAGTCAGACTCGATTCCTGCTTAGGACTCGCTTACTCGAGTACAAAAATATTTTGATTCGAGTACGCCGGACTCGATTCGGTACGGTACTCGAGTCAGAGAGAATCGGTTTCGTACTCGCTGACTCGATTCTATTATGCGAGTCAACTGACTCGAGTCTAGTATTCGAGTCAGAATGTCTCGCTTGAATTCAATCTCTTTTTACTTAAGAGGGTATGATGGCTGAGAGACTTTTGAGAAATAGGTATTTTAATGAAATGTCGCTGTCTCGCCCGAACCCCTCCGTGTCAGTAAAGCGAGAGCGGGACAACTGCAGCTCAGACCGTTATTATGCGCGTAAAATTGATCAAAACAGCATTTCGTAATCCCCTGTTTTCTTCTCGAAAACTGGACCAATAAAATTATTTTTTTCAAAAATAATTAGAGGACAGATTTAACTATTACCCTATGTTTTCCTTTTATTGTTTATATCAGGGATTCTTTTCTGATGAGTGTCTGAAAATGACGTTGAAATTCGGCAATTTTTTCAGTTTTTGAAAGCTCATATTTCTTATGTTAATTGAAATATGGAAAAAAAACGAAACATAGGGGCATAGCTGTGGTAGATACAGATTACACAGTAAAAAGAATTTGGCTCTAAAGCCATTATCCAGGGAGGAAACAGGGGACTACTTTTGTATGGAGAAATGTTGCGCATCGTACCCTCTTAAGCAATGAATGAATACTATGCTGTTTGCAGATACTCCTTTTCGATTTTTCTTTTTTGTTATAAAATTGGTAACGGACTTGATTTCCGGACTCGAATTTCTTGACTCGTGTAAACATTCGAATAGATACCAAACATAGACTCGAGTAGATCTTCACTGGACTCGAATCGCGGAATCGAGTCAGGATTCGAGTACCACATAAAATTACTCGAGTCGACTCGATCCACCAAAACAGCGACTCGGCACATCACTACTCGCCCGCGCGGTACACAGTGGACCGGGAGAGATGCCTGCCTCCCGCACCTCTCTCGGCCCCCTTTGTCGTCTACCCCCGCGCCTCTGTAACCCGCGGCCGAGGACTCAGGTAAACGGTCTGGCTATATGTAGTGTCAGTGTATTTATTTGACACATTAACATTAATGGCTTATGATGATTTATTAAAAAAAAACTTAAATTATGTATTGTTTATTTAACCCTAGAGGCAATTTAGCGATCACATCCATTGACTTGGAAATTCAACCTTATGTTTTTAGTAACAAGTCACAATATACATCGTAATGATTGAAAATACTACTACTAGCTTTAAAAATATCTTTTATCCACAGCTGCTTTTTTTTTTTGATTAATTTGTAATATTAGCACAGACAACAATATATTTAAGTACGCCAAACTGAAACAGTTTGTTGGCGTCACGTTCTGACAATAAGATTATTGTGCCAAGTGATGCTTACTAACTAGGTACATAACTTTACTTTTGATTCTGTGGTAGTATGCTCTCCAATAAATGGGACCTTATTAAAGATTAACTGAACTGGGGTGAACTACCCTACACTAAAAGAAAAATATTGTCAAGTGTGTCAAGTACATTGCCACAAATTTACCTCACTCTGCAATACTCTGCATAGATAATTTATTATCTAAGTCACTCTGTGGCGGCATCGCATTGATGAGATTAATATACAGTACTGTACTCAAATGTGTATTAATTAATTTTAGTTGTGGCAAGTGGAAGCTTCTAGTTTTGAGCGCAGAGCACTAAGATTTTGTGGCAAGTGGCAAGTTACTGTGAGGAACGGGTTGTGTGGCCTAATAACCTAAAGCTGCCTAAAGCTATTATAAAAAAAAGTAAAGTAGTTGCCAGCTTCTTATACTGAATCCCCAATAAAATAAAACGAATTAGAAATAGGGAGAAAATGTATCTGGACTGCAATAATATACGATTTAATCAAGATTACAATATTATTAAAAGAATAAATAACAAACATTAAGCATTATTGGAATTTTTAATTAAATCGTTTAACTTGAAATGGAAGTTTGCGTTTTCCATTGGCTAGAAAAGCTAGATGCCAAACTGTACATCAATACATTTAAAAAGTAATTAAATTTTATTTTATGGTCATTGACAATATTGAGATTGACATTTCCTCATTATTTATTTTGATTTGAATTGGCTTGGCGATTGATATATTTACGATTTGAGTTTGGTTTTTGTTATCGTGTTACTCACTGAAACTTGAAGAGATGTGCATTAAATGATACAAAAACTGTAACTAAACGGATTCTTCCGGATCTTGGTTTCACGAAAATGGACTCTTCTATCGGCGAAGAAGAAACATTAAAAGAATGTGAAAAGAGCGTAACAAAAGCTGGAATGGATAGCTTACCCGCGAAATCGAGGGATATATATTTAAAGGCATACGAATCGTTTATGGAATGGAGGACTGTTGTAGGCGCCAAAAATTTTTCAGAGCCTGTACTTTTGGCGTATTTTAGAGAGCAAGCGAAAAAAAAGCAAGCGTCCACGCTCTGGGTGACTTATTCCATGCTGCGAGCTACTCTCAGCGCTAATCACAACATTCTTATTAATAGCTATTCGCAATTATTGTTGTTCCTTAAAAGTCTAGCTAAAGAGCACAAAACTAAGAAGTCCAATGTACTTACGGCACATGATGTTGAAACATTCTTAGAGGAAGCCCCTGACGAAATCTATCTTGTTATGAAAGTAAGTAGTTGTTAGCATAATGGTTCCCACGGTGTATAAATTAGCGATGTAACAGATATGCGGCCAGTAGTTGGTATCCGTCCACAATTTTACTATTTAGCCGAATACCGGATAGGTGTGTAAAATGGGCATTTATTTGTATATTTGTCTATCATTAAAATCAGTTTATTAATCCAATATAATTCATAAAAGGACATATAAATACATTTTTTTGTAGTAGATTGACCATACTGAAAATAAAAACGGAGTGCCGCGCGCGCGCTCGTTTTAGCTCAATTTTACTGTAGGTAAAACTTGGCTGAATATGGCCATAGGTTTTGCCGGATATTTGGTATCCGGTATCCGGCCAAACAACTATCCGTTACATCTCTAGCAGCTAGCCAGTGGCAGTGCTAGACCTACATTTTATGTAAGCAAGATATATTTTACAGGTACAGCTTTGGCCTTGCTAGAATAGTATTGGTGTCAGCTTTTAGAGTTTGTTCCGTACACATCCCTACAAACAAGTTCCTTTATATGATGAAAATTATATCATCACCACTATGTGATGATTGTCAGAAGTGTGATGACTTGACCCATGTGTTGTTAGAGTATGTCCGGCATTCAGACTTGAGAAGAAGATTTCTTGGAGGTTTGGGTTCCATGCACAATGGCCAGGTCAATTGTTGGCTATCTGTGCCATTATCAGACAAAGCAATCAGCATTTACCAATTCATTGATATGTCCCTTGAATAGGGAATTGAGTAAACTCCCATGAGGCTGACATGATCACTTGGGAGTGTTCAAAGCCTCAACAAAAATAAGAAAAAAAAAGTAAAGCATCCTAGCGCTAACAGTCTAAGCTAAGCCATGTACGAACAGACACAGACATGTTGAAACTGGGAGTGTCTCTCAATACGGGTTATTTGTAATTCACTAGCATCCTTTTAACCCTAAACTCCTACCACTTAAACAAATGTTTCTTGTTTTACGGCTTTTGTCATAACTTAATATTTTTGGTGTAATAACGTTTTGAAAATTTGAGATTACCTCTTATTTTTTATGATACTCTGTGTATTTATTTGTATGGGAAAAAAGTGCTTCATTTCAAAAAGTCGTAAAACAAAAAACGTTTGTTTGAGTGATAGGAATTCAGGGTTAAGAGGATGTCAGTGAATTACAAATAACCCTGTATACCTATGACAACAAAATATATAATTTCATGTTAATAACGTTCATAAGATATAATGAACAATAGATAAAACAAAATCAATATTTTTATTAGGAATAATGGTCAATAATAACTTTCCTTTTTTATAATGATGGACATATATTAATGGTTTTATATAATGCCAGGAAAGTAGGTTAGGTTAGAACTGCGACCCTTAGACAAAACAAACAGATGCGTCTCACAAGATATTACAACAAAATATACAGGGTGTCCCACAAGTAATACAATACAAGAAACATAAATAATACAAACATAAATAGTTGGGCAGGTCACCTACCAAATCTGAAAAAATTACCATAGTAAAAGTTTTTTTTAAATGGTTTTTTTCCAACTGATAACACACCAATTCAAGATTTTTTTGTCATTAAAATTAATAGCAAAAAATAATAAATTTTGAATATCACAACTCAATATCTAAGTACAAAAAAACTGAAAAATCGTTTTTTTTTTAAATGTGAGACTTACTAAGGTAATTTTTTTATATTTATTTAAGTTGGTCGTACTACTTACGGGACACCCTATAATTACAATTGAAATTATATTTTTCATTCATTAAATATAACCAGTGAACATTATACCTACGAAACAAAATTTGTTTAGTGCAATGTAACATTCACTGGATATAATGAACAAAAGAACATTTAATATTTTACAAAGTGTTACTTGTAGCACTATGGTACCCTAAAATAGAACCTAGCTTAACTCCTAATATCCTTTATTCTAACAATACTTGTTCACAGGTGGGCTTGGTCTTCGGGATATCCGGAGCGTGTCGTGCCGCTGAACTAGTCAGAATAAAACCCGAAGATGTCCAAAAACATTCAGACCAAGCAATGCAGGTCAACTTATACTCATCCAGTTCACCGTCAAAATTGGAACGGTCATTCCTAATCCGAGACGAACATGTGAAGATAGTAGAAAAATATCAAGCTCTAAGGCCTCCTGATACAGACCTCGATAGGTTCTTCATAAACTATCAGCAAGGGAAATGTACGAGGCAAGCTATTGGTAAACAGAAACTCAGCGAATTCCCGAAAAAGATAGCTCAGTTCTTGAACCTGCCTAATCCTGAGACTTATACTGGTCACTGTTTGCGGAGGACCTCGGCTTGTCTTCTGGCGCAGTCCGGGGCGGATGCGGTGCTGCTGAAGCAGTGTGGAGGATGGAAAAGCACCAACGGCATAGCGGAGTATTTGGAAGGGACATACACTAAGGCAAGAATTATATTGTGCTATAGTTGTTGTGTTAGGAACCAATTATTGGATGACTGTTCAATACTTTCTTGTAGACTAAAGCCAGCTACTCACACAGCTGCCGCTGGGGCAATATTGGAATTGAACCCTTAATTGCCTCCTTAATTGTGATGTGTATAGGCAAGCAGGGGCAATTTTTAGATTGGGCTTGCGGCAGGGCGGCAGGAGCGCAAGACCTTCCTAGCTCCCTAGGTTGTATCTACCGCCGTGCTAGGTTGCCGCATGTGTAGTACGATTGGAGCAATTCCAGCCAGTTCATTGGCGACAACCGAGCGGAGTGCACGTGCCACAATGGACAATAAAAAGCGTGAAGTTTGGACACGGGTAATAGACGTGTACAAAGACTGGCCCCACATGTGGAATAAAAAACAAACAATATTTTAACAGATACATGCGAAATTAAACTTTCCAATTAATGTTTTAACCACTGTTCGACTTACTACCTTAAAAACATGTCATGTTTAAAAAATAAATGAAAATGACAGAAATCTGTGGATATGAGTACGAAAATCGGTTCTAAACTTCTGTGTTTCTATTACAGAGAGTCAGAATAGATCCTCCGCGAATAATGCCGCAACCAACCGAAAATCTACAAGCCGAGTCTTTTCTAGACGATACTGAAAACTTTGAGCCCACAATGAACGAGACTCAATACTTCGAGTCCTCTATAAACACGACTCAAGCTGAGTCCAGACTAAACACTCAGCAAACTCAAACTCAATGGAGCGATATAGCTAATAACTTTCAGAAAAATCAATGGAGTGAATACCCACAAGTTAATCAACGGACTCAACAAGAGTCCATGCTCAACGATACTCAGACACAATGGAGTGAATGTATTGATGATTCTCAGTCGATGAAGAACGATGACCCTTTTGATTTTATCCCTGATAAATATGGTGAGTGTGTTTTTGGTAGACATCACTGTCTCACAATGTCTCTAAAATACTGCAGTTAAAAAAACTTTTCGGGGGTCTGCGACCACAAACACCCTGAGCCCAAATTTTTATATATTGCATTTAC
The DNA here is from genome assembly GCA_947859365.1 of Archips crataeganus. Lineage (NCBI taxonomy): Eukaryota > Metazoa > Arthropoda > Insecta > Lepidoptera > Tortricidae > Archips > Archips crataeganus. The sequence continues at coordinate 7,502,384 of OX402073.1, read as the reverse complement.
TCTCCTTTTGACAATATAAGCTAACGAGTTATCTCATCTACCGGCTCTGAAAAGCGTTTTATCTAGCCGAGTTAAGTCGTCTTTCCGGCGTGAAAGCAAACGAGTTAATTCGCCTACAAGACTGAGGAGCAATAATCTTTTTACTGAACCTAGCATACTGGGTAGATTTTGTGTACGACTCTGGCGAAACGAAATGGTTAACCAGTTTTTAACATAAAACTACCATGAGATTACACACGACGTGACGTGACGTGACGTGAGCAGCCGCCCGACTAGAGTGGTAGCGCGCAGTGTGGCCAACAACTCAGGACCTGGTGTCGCCATTTTTCAGAGCTTAAGTAGCCTAAAGTAGCCGAATTCGAGCTGAAGTAGCCAAAATCAGCCTGAATGGTAAAACTTAAATTAAAAACATAGTTTTTTAACCCTTAAATTGGCAAAATTTCTAAAAGGTGGTAATTCAAACCCAGTCTTAAATTTGGAGTCCTTAAAATTCTATAGGTATTTAAAAAAAAATACAAAAAGATGGTATTTAACCCTTAATTGGGCATAAGGAGTATATTTCCCACTCATATTTTGCGATGCTCTTGTCGCTCTGAAGGTAGCTATATCCCTCTTAGTGTCAAATACCTTTTACCTTTTCAAGTAGCCTAAAAGGCGACCAGTCGCCTTTTAGATTTTTTTGTCGCCGATTCCCATTCCTAGTAGCCTACATGGCGAAAAATCGCCCACGTTGGCAACACTGGTAGCGCGCAGTGCGCGTTTGACAGCCGCCGTGACGTGTGGCTCCGGGATTGTTTTTTTTTCTATTTTTGTGTGAAAATCTTAATGCGGCTCACAGAATAGATCTACTTACCAAGTTTCAACAGCATAGTTCTTATAGTTTCGGAAAAAAGGGGCTGTGACATACGGACGGCCACAGACAGACAGACATGACGAATCTATAAGGGTTCCGTTTTTTGCCATTTGGCTACGGAACCCTAAAAAGAACGGCAATCATTTTAAATTTGATAACAACCTCAACGTCAGATTTACGTCATCACTTTTTTTAATAGAGACCAGACAAAAGTAATGGATCTATTGTGTGGTAGTTTTGGAGTTATGCTCTTTTAGAATAAGCACATCTTAAAAAAAATGTTATAAATTAATTAATAATCCTAGTGAAAATTTAAAACTATCAGCGTCCTTCTCTTTCCAAACAGAATACAGAAAACGAATCAAATTATAGCCTTAGAAATGTGTAATCTTGTCAATTATCCGTATTTTTTCACTATGGTTAACTAGTTCTGTGTTGTTACAGTGATGACGCCATCGCCTCGTCGTTCCCCCTCTCCCGTTCGCCGTCTCCCTCCCTCCCCCCGGGCCGCCACCGCGCTCGAGCGCCGCCGGCTCAGGCTGGACGAGGTGCGAGCGAGACAGCAGCAGGCGCGCGAGACGGCCCGCCAGCACGTCGAAGCGAGACGGGTAGAGGTGGATCGGGAACGGACTGAGGTGCTGAAGAGGATAGCAGACGTTACGCAAGCGTGGGTAGAAAGGTTGGGTAGGTCGTAGGGAGATAATAACGTACTCTTGTGAGGGGTCATATGTATAGGGATTAATTGATACAAGTAAATATAAGTATAGCTAGACCGTTTAAATGAGACCTCCCGCGCGGTACAGAGGCCGGGGGGTATGACGACAAAGGGGCCGGGAGAGGTGTGGGCGGCGAGGACTCATTTAAACGGTCTAGCTATACTTACTCGATTTTAAATAATTTATTGAACCAGACCTTACTTTGTTGGTCCATATCAATGAACTGAAACAATTACTTTGCCCACCCGCGACATTATGATAGTTAAGTTTATGCAAGAAATGTGTGTTCATGCAGTTCCTCCACCTCCACACTGTACGAACACACAAACCCAACTATCACCACCACCAAACTATACTGACGTATTCCCAACTCAACCAGAGCTCATCCGACTCAACCGTTCACTATATGCTACCAGATGTTAGTTCAGCTCCAGCGATAATAATGTACGGTCTGACACACCCCCACACACCCTTATGGTAATTAAGTGCGAATGTACGAATGAGGATGGGCAAGTCCCATTTGTCCTATAGAACGGTGAAATCGTGAAGTAACAGAGTTCCAAATCGCACCAAATATATCAGTTCTATAGAACAAATGGGACCTTCCCATGAGGATTTCAATTCGGTTCGTTTAAGGTCGTATATTGTTTTCATATTCTAAGTCGCCATGTCTCGGTCGTATATTAACTACCTACCTCCTCTGGCGTAATTGGCTAAGTAAAGTTTTTTGAAGAGGTGCTAATTATATTTTTTTACGACAGTCGGCGTTCTGGAGATCGAGAAACTGCCGCTGTTTTATTTTTATCTCCTATTGTTTACTGGAAATATTTTTTTGAGTGTTTGAGATGACATTTGTGAGATTTTATGGTTAACAAGCCGTTCGTGCTCAGAACTTAGTAGAAACAGAAAAAAAACTGAAGTGAACTGTCACTGCTGTCAATGTCAAATCGTTTGCGTTTCGTTTGCTTTGCGTTTTGGTGTGCTCAGTGTGATTTTTTGACTGTTTTTATCGACCTCCGCATAAAATCCGGACTTTCAATTTTACCGCATTTCTCCACGACCTATGCACAATAATTGGATCACGATTGAATACTTTCGATCACTATTTTGGAACTGCTTCTTGGACAACGCAAAGCAAACGAAACGCAAATGGTTAGATTTCATTTGACATTGACAGAAGCGACAGTTGAATTCGTTTTTTTTTTCTATTTCTTCTTAGTACTGAGCACGAACCGCTTGTCAGCCATAAAATCTCTCAAGTGTCATCTCGAACACTTAAAAAAATATTTCCAATAAATAAAAGCAGATAAAAATAAAACAGCTGCAGTTTCTTGGTGTTGAAGTCGACCACTGTCGAAAAAAAATATAATTAGCATCTCTTCAAAAAACTTTACTTAGCCAATTGTGGCGTGCCACATTTGGGACATGTGTAGAAATAAGGGGTAAAAATTAGCTCTAAATGGTTCGTGTAATATTACAGACGGCTCTGCTTCGCCAGTTCCTCTTGCTTGAACTTGGCTGGACACGCTGCCGCGCGTCTAGATCACATTTCAGTGGAATGGATCTATTGGGTGCAGTTAAAATACGACCTGTATTTGTTGACTCTGAATAAACCACAATAATGCACGGATAAGTAAAGTTTTTCGAAGAGATGCTATGTAATTGTATTTTTTTTTCGATAGTCGTCGTCTTAATGATCAAGGAACTGCAGCTGTTTTATTTTTACCTCCTATTATTTATTGGAAATATTTTTTAAGTGTTCAAGATGACATTTGCGAGATTTTATGGCTGATAATAACCCGTTCGAGCTCACTTCTGAGTAGAAACAGAAAAAAAACGAAGTCATCTGTAACTTCAGGTGGAGAAGTGCGGCAAAATCGAAAATCCGAAGTTAATGCTCAGGTCGTTAAAAAAAAAACAAAAAACACCAAAACGCCATAGGAGATAAAAATAAAACAGCTGCAGATCCTCGATCTTTAAGATGACTGTCGAAATAAAAATTAGCACCTCTTCAAAAAACTTTACATACCCAATTATAACCCTTAAGGCATGTGGCAATAACAGAGGGTTTGAATTATCGATAAATACGGGGTCGTGTTTTAACCGCACCCGAACTTAGGTATCGTAAGTTAAAATATCACTACAAGCAACAAAGTTGGTATAATTCTTCAAATTAAGTTTGTTCGTCGCTTTAAATGAGACTGAACTTCAGTATTTATTCGGTAGGCGGTTACCACACTGCGGTCGCATCCCGCTGCGGTGACACTTAAAGCCGCCAAGTCGTTCACGTTGATAAGGAATCAATGTACAGCCGAAAAGACTGAATCGGTATCAGGGTGGAACCTCTTCACAGTCAATTTCCCAATGATTTCTTTGGCAGATGTAGAGAATGTCAACATGGCGTTTGCAACAAAAAGGTTCCATCCCGGTACGCAATTGGGGATGCATATTTTTTTGCAATGTATAGTAAATCGAAAACCATTTCGAGATAAATGCTTTTTAACTCGTTTTCTGTAGTTATTTAATTTTAATATTATGTAATGAATTTATTATATAACAAATAAGCAATGACCTTCATTTGACATTGGTGTAAATTGCGTGACCGGTTCAAGTCGTACTTTATTCTGTGTGGTTAGAATTCTTCACAATTTACGCGTGGATTATACTACGGAGTTTGATTTGGACCCGCTGCCTGACATCTAGCACTTTATCAGTGCCAGTAAAGTGACACAGTGTATAGTGTACCACTACGCAAAAAATAATTAAAGGGGTTGCCTTATCGTACGCATTTAGATAGATTTAGAAATTTGGCATTGTGGGAGCCCTCAATTATAATCTGACGTCATCAACTAAAATAGTTTCAATAATTAATTATGAAAAAAGTAGAGAACTAAATGACAAAATATTGAAATTAGTTTCTTATAATTGACTTTTCTATACAAAAAAAATATAAAAACCACTGGTAATTTTTTTTAGACATTCCCAATTCAGTTTCCTCGACTGTACCTTTCGGACCGTTCTATCCGTTTCTCAAAACATCCGTTCCAAAATAAATTTCTTTACCCTTTTAACGGCCACTTCGAGTACAAATGTGTCACCAACACGCCGAGTGTAGACGAAAAGTAACACAAATTTCAATCGTAATGTCGCGTGTCAAAGTTTCTTTGACAATAAACGTCATGACCACAATAAGCGTCGGTGGCGTGGTAGGCACGGCAGTACACGACTTAGGGCCGGTGCCCACTGACGGCATGGCACGGCGTGCCATTTTATTACTATCAAGTTATTTTGAATCTTATTTCAATGATATTTCAAACTAAACTGGTCTTAGACCAGTGATGGTGTAGGGGTAAGCACGCAGCACGGAACGCTGAGGACCTGGGTTCGATTCCCAGCATTGGTCTTTTTTCTGGGGTTTTTTCTGTGCATCTATGTTTCAGTTTGTATTTAGTTTGAAATATATGGTTTCACGGGATGACCGTAAAAGTAATAAAAAAATGAAGTTGAAGAAAAAAAAAAAAAAAAAGATACTTCATACTTAACTTATTTCAATGAGTTTAGAATTCATGTTACTTTATTGGTTATGCGTGGCATCGGCCCTCAGGATGTCGCGGCATCGTGTTATCGAAATAAAGTAACATGAATTCTAAACTAATTGAAATAAGATTCAAAATAACTTGATAGTAATAAAATGCCACGCCGTGCCATGCCGTCAGTGGGCGCCGGCCATTATTTAGGCGTTTTTTGGCGTTCAAAGGGTTAAATGAACGGTGGCCAAAAGATCAGTTTCTCATCAGAAACGGTAATTTAATGAAATCACAAATCATGGACATGTTAAGCACAGTAGTTCCCCAGTAAAGGACAGCAAAGATTCAATGCCTTATAGCCTACCATTCATTACCAAGACATGTATTACAATGTTACTTGGTATTGGTACCAGTTATAATCATCATTTATGTGAGCAAAGTGTTGATAATTTAAAAATGTAGTGTGTCCGTTTCTTGAAATTTGGGTTTACGGAAAAAAAATGTCCATAATTGGCCCTCGTCCATTACTGGTGCTGTCACCCTATGTCAAAACATCCGGTTTTCATAGAATCCGTACTCCAAAAGATCCATCTCTCATGACACCCGTATGCCCAAAAGACCCGTTTCTCATCGCATCAGTATGTCAAAATACGCGGTTCTCATAAGCATTCATATTTAGGGAAAGGTAGTGAGGGGAACGGATGTTTTTAGAAACTGGTGTTTTGGGAAACTGGTATAGACAAAGGTATCTTTTGGGAGAAGCTCTTTTTGGAAAACGGATTATTTAGGAAACTGTAGTGACGGGATCATTTCGGGAAACGGATGTCAAGCCAAACAAACGTATCTTTTGAGAACCACATTCTGTGAAACACTCATATCGGGATTATTTAGGAAAAGTTAGTGACGGGAATGGATGAACGGAAACGGATACAACGGTCCAAAAGTCAATGTGTTAAGCCATACGGTTTTTGTATATAAATCAAAAATCACGATTCCATAGTCAAAGTTGAAAACCGCACATCATAACTAACTAAGGTAACTAAGTCTGTGTGTGTGTGTCATATAGGTAAAGCGTAAAAACAAGAGTTCTCTCCTGTGGATATACAATTAGTGAAACTTGAAATTGGTCAGGCGTCCCACACGCCAATGTAGACTTGACTAAAAAATATTGCTTATACACCGTGAAATTTTAGTGGTTGTTTTCCCGAAACGAGGTGATTTAGTATCGATTGTACAATCGATTTATAATTACTATTTTGACTAGAGTCAAAAATCCAATTGTGAAAAACGAAAGTCAAAAATGACCGCAAACCAATAGTAACGCTTCGTTGGTACCTAACCTATCGCACGATCGTACGCTACTTGTACCAACGAAGCGTTACTATTGGTTTGCGGTCATTTTCGACTTTCGTTTTTCACAATTGGATTTTTGACTCTAGTCAAAATAGTAATTATAAATGGATTGTACAATCGAAACTAAATCACCTCGTTTCGGGAAAACAACCACTAAAATTTCACGGTGTAATAGGTACTTTAACTTTTGTTATGTCCACAGGAGAGACGAACAGTGTATGACTCGTGTGTTTTCTGTATTGTTTTCTTTGTGGTGTACAATAAAGACTTGTATTGTATTGTATAACTGCCTCAGCATGTTTTTCGTTAATAAATAAATAGATTTATGTAACATCTTACTTTTATTCAAGAAAATATTTTCTCGCACTTAAACGGTGCAAGGTGATTGCGACATCTTGTTCCTGCCGATAAGCTGCACTGCTTAAATTGCTGTGCTACGGCATGGAGTATTGCAGAAAACAACCTAACCTTACATTTTTTTACTCTTATGGTTCTCCAATTGAAGGTTGGCCATCTCCGAATAAGTTTTTCTTATCCAATAAATGGGGCCATATTAAGGGTTAAATGAGGAAATTTTGGATTTTTCTTATTCAGAATCAAAAGCGCCATTGATTTTAATGGTAAAAGAATGACCCTAATTTTCCATACAATTTTTTTGTGTCAGTTTTGTGACGACCCTACGACTGTATTAAACAAACGTCACAAAACTTTACATAAAAAACCGGCCAAGTGCGAGTCGGTCTCGCGTACGAAGGGTTCGGTACCATTATCTATATAAAAGTGAACGGCCAGAACGGGATAAAAAAACGAGACAGCAGGATGGCGCTCTACAACACCATTTTGACACGTTTCTCCCAAACAACGCATTGTTTCTCTGGAATTTTAGACCAATTCGATTCTAGTTATCTATAAAAACGGTAAAAAAAATCACGTTTGTTGTAAGGGGGGCCCCTTTAATATTTGTTTTATTTTAATTTAATTATTTATTTTTAAAGTAAATATATAACTAAATATTCTGTGAATATTTCAAACGTCTACCTGTTGCTGCTATCAATTCTATATTGAGCAAATAAATCACGTTTGTTGTATGGGAGTAATTATTTATTTTATTCTGTTTTTTAGTATTTGTTGTTATAGCGGCAACCAAAATACATCATCTTTGAAAATTTCAACTGTCTAGCTATCACGGTTCATGAGATACAGCCTGGTGACATACGGACGGACAGCAAAGTCTCAGAAACAGGGTTCCGTTTTTACCCTTTGGGTACGGAACCCTAAAAACAAGTACACTTTTTAGGGTTCCGTAGTCAACTAGGAACCCTTATAGTTTCGCCATGTCTGTCCGTCCGCGGCTAAGCTCAGAGACTGTTAGTACTAGAAAGCTGTAATTTGGCATGAATATACACCGTGAAATTTTAGTGGTTGTTTTCCCGAAACGAGGTGATTTAGTATCGATTGTACAATCGATTTATAATTACTATTTCAACTAGAGTCAAAAATCCAATTGTGAAAAACGAAAGTCGAAAATGACCGCAAACCAATAGTAACGCTTCGCTGGTACCTAACCTATCCTACGATCGTACGCTACTTGTACCAACGAAGCGTTACTATTGGTTTGCGGTCATTTTCGACTTTCGTTTTTCACAATTGGATTTTTGACTCTAGTCAAAATAGTAATTATAAAGTGAAAATTTTCATTAAAATCGACCGTCCCCCCCCCCTCTAAAATCTAAACTGTTGGGTTGAAAAATTTGAAAAAATTCAGAATGGTAGTAAATATATCAAATTTACTAGGAAAATTATAGCCGCTAAGATTGCTTGGAAATTATTTGTAGTTTAAGAGTAAATAGTAGCCTAAAATAGTAGTATAAAACATACCTAAACTTAGATGATTCCGTACACATACGAAATCCTTAGAAAAATATTACTTGATTTTTTCGTAATGGCTACGGAACCCTACTTTGGGCGTGTCCGACACGCTCTTGGCCGGTTTTTCTTTATGTAAATGAAATCTACTCGCGATTTTGAATATAAAAAAAACAAAATTTCCTCATTTAAAAAATTTTATTCATACACTTTTTTTGAAAATGCCTTTATACGACATACTCCGGATGATGCGTCTTAATATGTCCTTTCAAGCTACAATTCTGTACAAACGCCAGTCCACAGACAGTGCATGCGAACCTCCTGTCATTATTATGTATCCGCATATGCTCCGTCAACGTCTTCTTCCTAGCATAAGACTTCTTACACACACTACATTCAAATGCCCTCTCACTGTTATGCTTCACTAAATGAGCCGTCAATTCACCTTTAGTATAACACATGTACGAACAAAACTGACACTGTATCTCCTTTTCTTCCAAATGACACCGCTTCATATGACATGAGAGATGATATCTTCTGTTATAAGACTTTTCGCAAACATTACACTTGTACTTTAAAGGTGCTAAACCGTGTACCTCAACCATATGTTTCTGTCGTTTGAAATATTCAGCGAAACGCTCTGGGCACTTTGGGCACTTGTTCTTCTTTAGCATTTTATGTACGGTGTCCACATGCGTTCTATACTTCTGCTGTGTGGTAAACATCTTTTTACATGAAACGCAGGGAAAGCTACCACCAACATGCAGAGTTTTGATATGCACTTTTAGCCGTAACTTGTTCACGAAACCAGCCCCGCACTCTTCGCACACATAGTTCCTATAATGCTGGTTCATGTGACGTTCTATAGAGCCAAACGTTTCAAAAGTGAACTTGCAAACTTGGCACTCAAAGTTATTTTCTTCGCCCAATTTGAACGGTAACACTCTGTCTTCAACGTTGCACCATTCTTTCTTATGCTCTTTGGTTAAATGCTCTTTAAGAACAGTTAAACTTGCTATGTCTTTATTGCATATAGTGCATTTCAAGTTAGTGACATCAACATACATAACCAGACCGTCAACGGTGTATTTGTTCATTATTCTTTTTATGTTGGTTTTGGTCTGTTCTTCGTGTTGATGCTCTTTCAATGCATGGAGGTTTTCGCAGACTTTCCAGCAATAGTAGCATGGGTAGCCTGATCTGTTTTTGCTCTTGAACGGTGTAACGTTGGAGTTCTCCAGTAACGTGCAGATATTGTTGACATGGGCTAACTTCTCCGTCATGTAGATTTTCTTGTTGGCTAGCTTTGTGATTTTCGTATTCTTCATTGATTCTAATACTTTGTCTGAACGGATTTTTTTTCCTGAAACAGATTTAAAATATAATTTTTATAATACATATTAACGATAAATTAAGGTGCAGTTATTTTAGATTTTTTGTTGGAAATTGGATTTCGGAGTCGGCGATCCTTTTGTGAAGTTCTTATAATTACCTAAGGGTCGGCGCTCTCTGCCGGCAAGACACGGCGTGTCATGGCAAAGGATTTTATTACTAATCAAGTTATTTTGAATCTTATTTCAATGAGTTTAGAATTCATGTTACTTTATTTCGATACCACGATGCCGCGACGTGCCGAGGTATGCTGCGGTATGACGCAACGCATAACCTGCCGTGCCATGCCGTCAGTGAGCGCCGGCCCTTAGTGGTTATTTATGGTTCATCGCTGGCAGTGTGAACAGCCAGCGATGAACCATAAATATATTCTCTCTCTTTTATTTCCACGAGAGCGATTATCTTTGGTTCGTTTCTTGGGCGAGAAAATCGCCGATAGCTCATCGCTTACTCGCCGGCGGTGGGACCAGTGCCTAAGAGTGCGGTATCTATCTATATCAGCGGTTCCCGAAAGGTGGTCCGCGGAACCCTGGGGTTCCGTGGAAGGGCAATAAGGGTTCCGTAAAAAATATTTATTATAATATTTTCATGTTTAATTGTTTTTCATTTATACCTATTTTAAGGTGTTATCAAAGAAGGGTTCCGCTAGGAAAAATGTAATCAATTAGGGTTCCTTGACACAAAAAAATTGGGAACCCCTGATCTATATCATACCTCGCAGCGAGTCGAGATGCGACACAAAAGTGTTGCAGGTGGAGTAGAGCGAGCGGCGCGTCGGCAGCGGCGCGGCGCCCCTCGGGAAGCGGGCGAGCAGCGCGGCCTCTCCCTGGACCATGTCTGTGTCACTGCCTGGAAGGAATGGTGGCAAATCGATTCAAGCAGTCTTAGATCGGATATTTGGACGCTTTTTACCTAAACTTGTGTTTTTTAACCCCCAACACAATAAGAGGGGTGTTATAAGATTAATCACATAAAATAGCAAATATAATTGACGACCAGATGGCCTAGTGGTTAGAGAACCTGACTATGAAGCTTGAGGTCCCGGGTTCAATTCCCGTGTTGGGGCAGATATTTGTATGAAAAATATGAATGTTTGTTCTTGGGTCTTGGGTATTTTTTATGTATTTAAGTATGTATCTATCTATACAGGTTTATTTGTAATTCACTAGCATCCTTTTAACCCTAAACTCCTACCACTTAAACAAATGTTTTTTGTTTTACGGCTTTTGTCATAACTTAATATTTTTGGTGTAATAATAATAACGTTTTGAAAATTTGAGATTACCTCTTATTTTTACGATACTCTGTGTATTTGTATGGGAAAAAAGTGCTTCATTTTAAAAAGTTGTAAAACAAAAAACATTTGTTCGAGTGATAGGAATTCAGGGTTAACAGGATGTCAGTGAATTACAAATAACCCTGTATAAGTTTGTTTATCCGTTGCCTAGTACCCATAACACAAGCTTTACTTAGCTTACTTTGGGACTAGGTCAATTGGTGTGAATTGTCCCGTGATATTTATTTTATTTTATTTATTTATAACATAAAACAAATCGCCAATTTTGTAGCGAGTGTAAAGTAACAAGGAATAAATAAACATGTTTATCTGTAATTTATAAGTTTGACCACTGTGTGTGTGTGTGTGTGTGTGTGTGTGTGCGTCTGTCTGTGGCATCATAGCTCTTAAACGGAATACTGCGGCAGTGTGACACCCGCCTAAAACATATACGTACTTTGGTGGCCATCCAGCAGTAAAGAATCCTCTACTTCTTCTTCAAAGTCTGACTCCTGTTTTAACTGCTGAGATTCAATTTCCACTTTCACATCATAACGTTCCACTTGTTCTATTGCAGCTGAAATTTAAAAAAAAAAGTGAGTAAATTAAAGGTTTTTACATTACCTACTGTGCACGACTGTGCATATATAACCTTGTTTTCTATTTTTATTGTTCCCTTTTTATGAGTAGTATTGTCTTTGATTCAAGGATGATGTCAAATTGAAAAATAAACGAATTTGGTTACAAAAATGCTAATATTGTCTCTATTTTAATATTAGTAGATCAAACCTACTATGTAAAAAAATCTACTTTGACTTGATTATTAGTTCCTTGGAAGAGATCGCTTGTTGGGCGCGTTAGCTAATGCTGTCAATCCAACAAGAAAAAGTTTTTTCTAAATAAATAAAATCTTTTAAACGGACAACGCGGCCTATTGTCTACCCTAATTTATCCTCCGTATACTTAAATCGTCATCATCATCCCAGCCTATATACGTCCCACTACGGGGCACAGGCCTCCTCTCAGAATGAGAGGACTTGGGCCGTAAGCCCACGCGGGCCCATCGCGGATTGGGAACTTCACAAACACCATTGAATTTCTCCGCAGGTGTATGCAGGTTTCCTCACAATGTTTTCCTTCACCATAAAACTCATGGTAAATTTCAAATGACATCATGGCGTCCCTCGCGACGAAAACAATGCACATCATTTCAGCCGAAAGACGTCCACCACTGAACATGGGCCTCCCCCGAGGCTCGCCAAACAGATCGGTCCCACGCCATCCGCATCCAACGCGATCCCGCAACCTTAACCAAGTCATCGCTCCATCTTGTTGAAGGCCTACACATTCATTGCACATTCACGGCAAATCCATTGCGCGTTCGTTATGATAGCAAATCACCAGTGTGATATGGCTCTGATGTTACTGGAATAATGTAACCAGGGCCTAAGTATTTTTCAACATGGTTTATTCACAAACAATTTACCTCACCTTCTAAAAACATGGTCCCAGAGTCGGAGACGCCCTCAGCAAGTTTTTGCTCCGAGTCCACCACTTGAGTCCTGAATGTGATCGCATCTCGGAGCTGTTGCACGCACAACAGGCATATCAACACACTATCGGCTTTCTGTGTTAGCTGTAGAAAAAGGAACATTATTATCTTATCCATCAGACTCCCTACTAATATTAAGGTAGCACTAGTGATCAGACACGTTTTTCCAGTGACTTTTCTGATAAGATAAAATAAACATTGAATACTTATTTTATAAAAAATAATAATTTTCATATGGTAAAAAATATTAATAACTTATTACAAAAAAAAAGAATTTGAAATCAAAGATAACACCAACAAAAATACGCTGCAACATTATAACATAGAAGAATGCTTTTTTTAACCATCATGGCATAGTCACACAGGTGCACTTAAGCCTCGGGAAAACAAAAGAGAAAATAAAAAAAAGGGTAAGCTTTTTCAAGGCAATGAAGTAATGCAAAAGTATGTGTGTATGTGTTGCTTACTCTCTCATGCAAAAATGCTGGATGGATTTGGATGAAATTTGGTATGTATATAGCTGGACATTTGGAATAACACATGGGTTACTTTTTATCACAATAGTCTCACGGGGTCATGGGGAAAAACACTGCTACTGGTTATGTAGCAGCAAATGTGTTATGGAAATGTATGTTACTTTCTTTTAAAACCAGAAAAAGAAACTTTTTAGGTTTATTTATTTATAAATAATATTATTTACATAAATAGGTATACTTATTTGGCCCACCAAGGTAGAAATTAATGATGAAATCTTCCTTAATAACTAATTAGAAATGATGTATCTGTTAAAGTTTACGAAAGACTGAAAATTTTAATACTTACATGTAAATTGAAACACGCCACGAACATATCGTAATAAATTTCTTTGACCCCATTTGAATAATATACTCTCTTCACATTACGATGAGCCCCCTCAGAATGACAAATTCTGCACTGCCCGAAGCTCGTTCCATCCATTTTATCAAGTATTGGAGAAATTTATCTAGCTTAAAAACTTTTTGAGTGTTATTTATAAATGGTCTCCTTCTTTCCTGAATTTACCAATTTATTTCACATGTTTTGATGAATAATTCACATCACAGTATTATTTTATTTGTATCAATCTATATCTTTGTCCACTGTTGAGTTAAAATTAAATTTTAATGAAATTAATCAAATAAATTGTTTTACGATTTATTCGCATCAATTATAATAGAATAGACGACTTGACTCGGCAAACGTCAAGAAGCGTTTGGTTATTTTTTTTTTGTGTACGTACTGGACTTGGGCTTAGAGCGTTTCGTTAACTTTCGTTCTTATTAACTTTATAAATGTATGCCCTTCATGGGTAGGCAAAAGGAAAAAAGCCCATACAACACATACAATATTTAGTTTCATTTACGTTTAGTATTTATTTATTAACAACTGTGTTGCCCGCGACTTTGTCTGTGGAGAATTCATTTATTGCTTGGGATTGTTATAAGTAATAAAATACAAAGATATCAGTTCCAACAAGTTTTAATTTACAGCAAGATCAATCTTCCTTATTTATGTTATGTGTGATCAGGCTCTGAGGGAGGAAAAGGGGGGCACACTTACATATATCACACTTTTCATGCGACTACAGCGATCTCTGGTGTTTTATTAAAGAACTAAATTAGCGGCCATCTTGGTTGTCTTGTCAAACTTGTCAGTTGTCATTCATCGGCCATGGCCATGGCGTACCAAATTGTACGGTCAAGGACATTAATTGATAGGCCGCTTGCCAATGTTCGTTATGTTCGTATTTTAGCCGTATAGTGCAAATCGGGTTTAGCTGCTTATACTTCGTATATGCTGATTTGAATTAGACGGCTAAAATACGAATAGTGGCAATTAGCCTATCAATTAAAATTACGCGTAATTGGCTAAGTAAAGTTTTTTGAAGAGATGCTAATTATATTTTTTTTTCGACATTGGTCGACTTCAACACCAAGAAACTGCAGCTGCGTTGTCCAAGAAGCAGTTCCAAAATAGTGATCGAAAGTATTCAATCGTGATCCAATTATTGTGCATAGGTCGTGGAGAAATGCGGTAAAATTGAAAGTCCGGATTTTATGCGGTGGTCGATAAAAAATAGTCAGAAAATCACACTGAGCACACCAAAACGCAAAGGAAACGAAACGCAAACGATTTGACATTGACAGCAGTGACAGTTCACTTCGGTTTTTTTTTTTCTGTTTCTACTAAGTTCTGAGCAGGGTCGATGGACAGAAGCGCCGTGCAGTGAGTCAGTTCATTTTTAGGTTATATTCCCATTCTAAATATTAATCCTCTTATTATCAATATCTGGTAGTGGTGTACTAATACTAATTATAATATATTGTTAAGATAACGTCACATTTGGCCGTTTGGCTGAGAGCCAAAGACCAATATTATGGAGGGAAACGAGGAGCCCCCGGATCCGGGCGGTGACAGCCCTATGGGAGAGGATACGGTTTCGCATAACAAGGTGCGAAAGCGTAACCTTAGTTTCTTGGAGCTGACATCGACCGAAAAGGTGGTTGAACCAAGAGAGAAAAGAGTGACGCAGGGTACTGATATCGATAACGCATCGGCCGCCGGCATTTATAAACATCCTGATCTAGACGGCGGACACCGCAGGTACGGGACAGAAGACAGTGGCCCGTTTATTGTTCATATCTCCCGAGACGCAGAGCCTAGTAATTCTGGCATCTCACTTCAACCTATTAAGGTTGGCCTCGCGTTTTTTAGGGACAATATTAAAAACATCAAAAAAGATGGTATAAAATCAGTGGGTAGGAACCGCGTCTCGGTGGAATTTTTAACCGCTTTAGATGCAAACAATATAATTCAGAACCCTTGCCTAACACGACACAAATTCGTAGCTTCCATTCCTTCTTACAACGTTTCCAGGATGGGTTTAATCCGTGGCGTTCCAGTTGACTGGTCAATGGATGAATTTGTAGATGCTACGGACCTCAAAGAAGGACAAGGGAAAATCCTTAAAGCCCGACGTCTTCAGCGCAAAGTAACTCAGGAGGGAGGTCCTCCATCTTGGGTCCCAACACAGACGGTTGTAGTAACTTTCGAAGGTCAAAAACTCCCAGAAAAAGTATTCGCGTTTTACACGTCGTTGAAGGTTGAAATATACGTACTCCCTACAATCCAGTGCCGTAAATGCTTGAGGTTCGGCCATATCCAGGCCCAATGCCGTTCTGATGCCCGATGCTTCAAATGCGCCCATAAACACCCCGGCGAGGGATGCAATATTGCAGCTGAGCAAGTAACCTGTCTCTACTGCTCAGGCCATCATTATGCGACAGACCAACGCTGCCCTGAGTACTGTAGACAAAAGTCAATTAAAGTGGCAATGTCGGAGCACAACATCTCCTATCAAGAAGCCTCTTCTCGTTTCCCAACCGTTCGCCGACCTTATGCCGACGTCGCTAAGGTTTTGTTTGAACCAGTAGCTAGCTCCCCTTGGCAATCTCCCTCTTACGCCCACTCCCTCCCCCCCACCCAACCGCCCCCTCCGGTCTCTTATCGCAAAACGATAACCCGCAAACCCAGAGCTAGGACCCCCCTGACTCCCGGTTATGATCGCCAGGCCCACCAAGACATCGTCTCAACCCCCCGATCCGAGGTCCCAAATGGCATTTGTTGTCGTCCTGGCGCAAGCCAGCTGAGACTCCGAATGACGACCTCTTGGAACTTTTATTCAAGCTGCTTACTAATATAATCGCCAAATGGAGCGATTGTTTACCGCACGACGTTGCCCCTTTAATGCTTTCACTAGCCGAGAAATTGTCCTTCTCCAATGGCCCACCAGGCCAACATCCTGCAATGGAATATCCGTAGCATTACCCCTAAAAAACCTGATTTAATCAATCTCGTTAATGATGACTCCATCGCAGTGGCGGCCATCTCGGAGACATGGCTGAGACCGGGCTCCCGCTTCAGGATACCTGGTTTCACATGCCTCCGGGAGGACCGCGACGATGGACGCGCAGGTTGTGCGTTATTGATTAAAAGAGGCTTCTCTATTTCCCATATCCCCCTCCCACCGCATTCTCATGAAATTAACGCAGTTGCGGCTAATGTCATGGGAATAAATTTTCTATCCATCTATATCCCACACCCAAATATTAACTTAATCCCAGATCTTTCCACCATCTTGTTCTCGGTTCCTCCTCCTCTTCTCATTCTAGGGGATTTTAACAGCCACAACACTTCCTGGGGCTCATCACATTCTGACGCTTTTTCCGCTTTCCTCTTGGACTTGTTTGATGATATTAACGTCGTAGTCATCAACGACGGATCCCCCACTCACCGGGTATACCCGGGGCAAAACCCCAACTCAGTGCTGGACTTGTCAGCTTGCTCTCCCAACCTCTCGTGTTCGCTATCCTATCGGGTGCTGAGCCAGTCATTTGGAAGTGATCATTTCCCCATCATCATGTCCCAGCCAACCTCAATTCTCCCTTCTCCTGCCCTCAACCCCTCCTCAAATATAGAGTAGATAAGGCGGATTGGCCTAATTTTTCTTTTCATGTTGAAAAAAGTTTAAAGAACGTTGACCGTCACCACTTAAACCCCTTCGAGCAATACCAACACTTCCAATCCGTACTAATAGAAGCCGCCGATGCATTCATCCCTAAAAAAAAATATCTTTGTAACAAAATCCCTTCGCCTCCTTGGTGGGATGCAGAATGTACGGCGGCGATAAAGGAAAAGAAACAACTCTGAACACACTTTCAATGCATCCGGCCTCTCTGAAGATTTCTTAAACTTCCAAAAAATATGTGCTCGCACCAAGCGTCTTTTGAATAAAAAAAAAGGAAGGGATGGAAGGGATTCTGCGAAAGCTTGAACCCGAGAACCCCGCCTTCAATTGTCTGGGAAAGCATTAAAAAATTCAGAGGATCTTTTGAACCTGACTGCTCAGCCCCTCATAATCCCCCTTCCTGGCTGATGGAATTTGCGGATAAATTGGCTCCCCCATCAGTCCCTAAAGAGTCTTGCATAAACCCCTCTGCTCCTTCCGTCAGGCTAGGTCCTCTTGATCTGCCCTTCACATACACAGAACTTGAGTTGGCACTAGACAACCTTCGTAACAGCTCACCTGGTGAAGATGGTATTAGTTATGGAAAATAAATAAATAATAAAATAATAATATTTTTATCCGCAAACTTAATCGCTTTTCAAAGGAATATCTTCTGAGCCTGCTCAATCTTTTTTTTGTGTCTGGTGAAGTCCCCGAGGAATGGAAGTCACAAATTATAATCCCAATCCTTAAACCAGGAAAAAACCCCCTGGATGCAAACTCCTATCGCCCAATAGCCCTCTCCTCTTCAATATGTAAAATATTTGAACATTTAATTAAGAATAGGTTGGAATGGTTCGTAGAGAAAGATAACCTGCTCGCTAATACTCAGTTCGGATTTCGTAAGGGTAAAAGTACTATGGACAATTTAAGCATACTGACCTCAGACATTAGATTGGCCCTTTCAAAAAAACAACATCTTATAGGATGCTTCTTGGATATCTCCGCTGCGTACGACAATGTGCTCCTTCCGGTGCTCAGAGCTAAAATGCTTCAGCTGAGTATTCCTGCGAGGATAGTTCATTTTGTATGTAAGCTGTTCATGGGAAGGACCATTAAGATCCGAACTGGCAATACCTTCCACCCTCCTCGTACCCTATGGCGGGGTCTTCCCCAAGGCTCGGTACTTTCCCCCCTCCTCTACAACCTTTATACTCTGGATGTGGAACAGTCTGTCTCACCCTTTTGTGACATCCTACAGCACGCAGATGACTTGGTGCTCTACACCGCTACACAGTCAACTAACGAGGCAACCTCAAGACTGAATGAAGCGATCAGCTATCTTAAGGTTTGGCTGGACGAGCATGGTCTGTCTTTATCTCCATCTAAAAGTTGTACAGTGACCTTCACGCGTAGTAGAGTAATCCCTAACATAGACATCCATTATGAGAGTGAGATCATTCCTTTCAAAGACTCTGTGAAATTCCTTGGAGTCTTTTTGGACTCTAAAATGACTGGAGTCCCACATTTAGAGTATATATCTGGGAAATGCGAAAGGGGTGTTCATGTCCTCCGGGCTCTAACTGGGGTTTGGTGGGGCGCTCACCCATACTGCCAAAAGCTCGTATATAATGCGGTAGTTCGTAGCCAGATGGACTATGGCTCGCTCGCTCTAGAACCCTGTAATAAAACCGCCCTTAAAAAACTAGATCTTATCCAAGCTAAGTGCCTACGTATTACTCTTGGAGCGATGAAATCATCGCCAAAAAACGCCATGCAAGTCGAATGCTTAGACCCCCCCCTCTCCCTCCGCAGGCAGTATCTGGCGGACCGTTTCATTTTTAAGGCTTGTTCCAATTCCAACCACCCACTTCTCCCCCGTTTGGAAGCCCTTTCCCAGGAAGTTTCTAATAATATATATTGGGCACACAAGGAAACTCCAAGGTATATTACCTCCTATTCCAAATTAAAAAACCTTCCATCTCCCTTATACTCCACTGCCACCAATCCTATATTCGAGGCCAGCTTTATTTCCCTAATTTATTCCCCTAACGTTATCATTGATTTTGGCATTTACAAAGATAGCCCATCGGCTAACACTCAATTCAACAAAAAAATAGAAAAATGGCAAGACTGGCTGTCCATTTTCACAGATGCTTCCAAAATAAATTCCAATGGTTGCGTGGGAGCAGCGGTATGGATCCCCAAATACCAAATCGCTTTGACTCAAAAAATCCCAGCTCAATCATCAGTTTTCACTGGGGAATCTATAGCAATACTAGAGGCCATTAAATTTTCGGAATCACATAATATCCCAAAAATTATAATTTTTTCTGATGCTAAAAGCTGCCTACGAGCAATTGTAGGCAACCATTTTAAAATGAAAACTAAATTCCCAATAATATTAAAGATCAAACAGGCTTTAATGCACTGTGAAATGAAGGGTCTAGAAGTTACTCTTGCATGGATCCCAGGCCATTGTGGCATAGCGGGCAACGAAAAAGCGGACACGTGGGCAAAAGAGGCCATCGAAATCGGTTCCCAGGACCATAACATTATCTTTCCATCAGACATAATGATGTGCGCTCGAACTTACTTGAGAGAATCCTGGCAAAACCAGTGGAGCCTCTTCAGACATCAGAAGGGTCGACACTATGGAAACATCCAACCTCTGATCCCTCGCAAACCTTGGTTCTACCGTTTCCGCTCAGCTAATAAATGGGTCACTTCTACTATTTGTCGTCTCCGTCTGGGTCATGTCTGCACTCCGGTATTCCTGTTAAAAATTAGGGTGCGGGATATGGCTGCGGCTCCACTGAGGCGGAGACGAGAGGAGCGGAGAGGAGACGTGTAGGGGTCGACCAATCATATCAGTTCCATTGAAGCGGTGTGGAGACGAGATGGGGATTTCAACTGATATGATTGGTCGACCCCTACACGTCTCCTCTCCGCTCCTCTCGTCTCCGCCTCAGTGGAGCCGCAGCCATACTCCCTATGCGAATGCGGTCTTGACGAAGGTACCCTGGATCACATTTTTTTCAACTGCAGTAAACTAACATACTCCTTGTATGATGTGTTACCTAAGGAAGTTCCGCGTCCTATCGACTTCCTCTCACTTCTTTCTCTCTTGGGCTCTACATTGCTAAAAGTTTTAATTAAATTCATACAGTGCCACAACATCAAGTTGTAGTAACTGTTGCATGCATCTCTTACATATATTATGCTTCCAAAATTTTACATTCCTTTCGTGTTAGCATGGTTTACTACCAGTAATTTCCCTCCAACTAAAAAAAAAAAAAAAAACTTGTAATGTAAAAATGTCTTATGTTGTCTGTGTACCGTCCATAACATGTGTCAACATAAAAATTTCTTAAACCGAACAGTCTCCTCATGTGTGTTATGTCTCTACTTCGACATTGGCAAAATACGCCTTGCTAAAATAGCAAAAAGTTCTGAGCACGAACGGCTTGTTAACCATAAAATCTCACAAATGTCATCTCAAACACTCAAAAAAATATTTCCAGTAAACAATAGGAGATAAAAATATAACAGCTGCAGTTTCTCGATCTCCAGAACGCCGACTGTCGAAAAAAAATATAATTAGCACCTTTTCAAAAAACTTTACTTAGCCAATTATAACTGTACATCACTACCAACATATACATATAGATAGGTATACATCTATAGATACGTCACATTAGTTCTTCACCAGGGCGTAGGGCAGCAGCACCTTCCATACATGCATATTTGACCATAGAGTTGCCACTCTTGTTCATATAATATTACATACTCTTTGGGGAGGAATAAGAATTCTTCAATAAACTTTTATTCCTCCAGCCTCAAGTCTCGCCTTAGATTATTTATTATTAGTGTATAAATAATCTAAGAGTCTCGCCTACTTATACCAGTTAAGATTTTAAGACGTATTTGGTTCATGATGAAAAAATGCGATAGGTGAAATTTCAGAATTTAATTCGAATTTGGTTATATTAATATTACAAACTTGTACCAAGAATTAAGTTATAGAAAACAATAAAATAAAAATAGTTAAAAACAAAAAATAAAGTGACTCCAAACCACGAAAATTAGTTTTCACCCGACAGTCGAAGGAGGGTTATGTTTTTCGAGCGTATGTATTTATATATTTGTATGTATCATTCTTCGGCACGCCTGAAGTCTAAACGGCTCAATGGATTTTGAAGTGTGAGATGGCCTTGCCCTCCAACTTCATCGTCTCTTTTACCCTTATACATGTGTACTTGGAGAGGTGAGGCCAGCAGGTGTCGCTAAAATAGAACCGTTTTCCCCCCGTAGGGCAGAAAACGTATATTTAGGTTTCAGCCGAAGCTTGAACCACTTTGAGATTACGCCTTCCGAATTACTCACTCACACCCTTGCAAATATACATTTGTGTGCAGCAGCACCTTCCATACATGCATATTTGACCATAGAGTTGCCACTCTTGTTCATATAATATTACATACTCTTTGGGGAGGAATAAGAATTCTTCAATAAACTTTTATTCCTCCAGCCTCAAGTCTCGCCTTAGATTATTTATTATTAGTGTATAAATAATCTAAGAGTCTCGCCTACTTATACCAGTTAAGATTTTAAGACGTATTTGGTTCATGATGAAAAAATGCGATAAGTGAAATTTCAGAATTTAATTCGAATTTGGTTATATTAATATTACAAAATTGTACCAAGAATTAAGTTATAGAAAACAATAAAAAAAAAATAGTTAAAAACAAAAAATAAAGTGACTCCAAACCACGAAAATTAGTTTTCACCCGACAGTCGAAGGAGGGTTATGTTTTTCGAGCGTATGTATTTATATATTTGTATGTATCATTCTTCGGCACGCCTGAAGTCTAAACGGCTCAATGGATTTTGAAGTGTGAGATGGCCTTGCCCTCCAACTTCATCGTCTCTTTTACCCTTATACATGTGTACTTGGAGAGGTGAGGCCAGCAGGTGTCGCTAAAATAGAACCGTTTTCCCCCCGTAGGGCAGAAAACGTATATTTAGGTTTCAGCCGAAGCTTGAACCACCTTGAGATTACGCCTTCCGAATTACTCACTCACACCCTTGCAAATATACATTTGTGTGCGTTAGTTAACTGTCAAACTCTATACTCTATGTCAAGAAGCAGCGCGCGGGGAGCGGCGCGGGGGCGACGCACCTGTCAGTACCTGGTAAAATGTAAATGAGCCGGCAAGACTCATGAAATTGGTGGTTCAAGCTTCGGCTGAAACCTAAATATACGTTTTCTGCCCTTCGGGGGGAAAACGGTTCTATTTAGGTGTTCGAGCCTTCGCTTGAACCACCTTGAGACGTGTTTATATTCTGCCGGCGCTGCTTATGCGTACTGTGATAGGTTTAATGCCCATTAAGTTTGGTGTGTAACGCTGACTATGATTCTTGATTAATTTTTCTTTATTACTTTAAAGAAATATACCATAATGGAAACAACCAATAGACTTCAGGTTTTATCAGAGGCAATAGTTTCTTTAAGTTAAAAATAATACCTAATTGTATTCTTGACGACCAGATAGCCAAGCGGATAGAGAACCTGACCATGAAGCTTGAGGTCCCGGGCTCGATCCCCAGTCGGGGTAGAAGTCTGTTTGTTCTTGGCTCTTGGATGTTAACAGCTATTTATTTATCTATACATATAAGTATGTTTATCCGTTTGCTAGTAGGTACCCATGATAATAAGCTTTGTTTAGTTTGGAACTAGTTAGGTCAATTGGTGGCAATTGTCCCAAGATATTTATTTATTTATTTAGGTACTTAAATTATTCTAACTTATGAATTATGAATAACCATCATGGCATTATGAAAAGCTTTCCTAAAGTTTGAGAGATGAATAACACTAATTCTTAAGTGTTTGTTAGTGTAAGTATTGCGGACTTCCTTAAAATAGAAGTTAGGGAAGGTTTCTTTAAACGCCAGTTCTCTTTCTTGAGAACTTCCTCAATAAGCGGCTACAAATCTCATGAAGAGCCAAAAAGGCCCGTATTATTCGGCTTATAGCTCTACAATTGGTCTCCCAACTAGAAATTTATTATCTTACAGGTCGCCCAAGACTAAATTTTTCTACTCTTATAACATACTTACAAACCGCTGTAAGTGTCGATTTAGGCGCACTTTATAAAAGGATTCTCACTTATAGTAAACTTATAACGTTCTTATCGAGGATTATATTTAAGGTACACTTAGAGTATCTTGTTACTGCTGTTGTAAGTAATACCGAATTAACTTACAAGGGTTGCCTGGAAGATATTGCTCTTAAGCGATAAGGCCGCCTATTGCTTACCTTGTAACTTTCTCTCTATGTACCTGTTTTCTGTATTGCTTACTATTTCTGGTGTACAATAAAGAGTCATTGTATTGTATTGTATTGTAAGGGTTTTATAATGGCCTGGTTCTAGGGCAATAAGACCTAGAGCGCTCTTAGTAAGTGAATCCTCTTATACCTGGTTTGCACTCGCGTACGAGTGGCGAGACGAACTGCGGGACGAGCCACGAGACGAGTGTGTAAACAGGCGCGCCTCGCGCCTCGTCTCGTGATTCGCCTTGATTTTTGAGGCTCGCGTCCGGAGCGAGACGACGAGGCGAGGCGCGAGGCGAGGTGACGAGGCGAGAGTGTAAATCAGGTATCATATTGCTTTTTGAAAGCTTGTTATAGGAGTATTTTATAACACAACGGTCAAAAGAAGTGTGCGAGCGCACTGTAGCAAGAGGAAACTAAAACTGTTGTCAATATTATTTTAATAGTAGAATTTATTATTTTCTCAGGTCCAGTAGTAGTAATGTCTTTAGAATATTAGTAACAAATTCATATTTATTTGTAAAAATAAAAACTGAGACAATTAAAGGTTGATAGCTAATTTGCTCTTCTGTAAAGCAAACTAAAGACTAAAATGTCTTACTGCCATTCCCTAAGATAACTGTAAACTTTTTGATCTTATTGAACACATGCATGCCTTGGTATATAACACATAAACATAAAATGCAGAATGTAATGTAATTTTCGAACAGATATCAATCTATTTATCCATCTATTTATTTGTCTAAATAAATAAAATATCCTCAGGATCAGAAAATTAAGACTAGAATCTGCCAGTTTAAAGTTTCAGACTTTTTATTTTTGTGCGGAACCATCGAATGATAGTCAGGCTCCGGCTTATTCTGACATAGTACTACTAGTACCTGGTAGCTTTTTAGTGAGTCTGTGTATTTTATTGATTTTATTCCTATAAACTCCGCTTCTTTTAAATCTGTTCCATATTTTTAAATCCCATGCTTTGATATGTGACAAATACTTGTTAGGTTATTTACTCGAATATATTTAATGGCCGACATTCTTAATAAAGTGCTCATAAGTCCTAAAAGACAAAATATTCTGATAGAGCTCTTCTATTATGCTTCTACTCTTTAATTTGACTCGGATATGAATTTGTAGACTTACAACTAGTTAGCTTTATAGCAGTTGTATGCAAAAGTTTATTAAAGTGAAGTCTAGTAAAACACTCATGTAGACTCTACTAAGAACAAATGCACTTTTATTTTCTAAGTGCAAATCATATCCATGAAAATACACTTGTACGACAATTGTGCTGGTAAATGTCTTACAACGATTCTTTATAAACCTCTATAAGAGTACGTACTAGGTGATAGTATTATTTTTAATACCAATTGCCTTAAATCATGCTCTTACAAGATGTGCTGTCATAATCAAGACATGTCTAATTTCTTGATGTAATACCTTAGTTCTCCTGCTGGAGTGCGCTAGTGTGGCGAGCTACAGGACACTACATCTCGGGACACCGAGGTCGCTCCAGGAAGTCGTCCTTCGTTCCTTAAGGAGTTGGGCTGGCATGAATAGTGCCTACAGCCAGTTACGCAAAATAGGCGCATAAAAGACGTCGAGTTGCGGAAATTAGCCCGTTATTACCAATTACTAAATTACCTTCGTTCATAAATCAGCATGCGCGTAAGAAAAAAAAATGCTAGTTGGACTAACTTTTGGTCGTAAAGGTAAGTTATATTTAATGGCTTTACAAAGGTAGTACAAGAGCGATGGTCAGTGGCATGCCATGAGCATAGCTGGGCACCGTTAATCAAATGGTTAACTTCGTTAATCGCTAATCCGTTACTAAGGAAATTAACTTTGTTAAACGTTATAGCGTTATATTCCGGAAGATTCAACGCAAGTTAACGTTAATTGTTAATCCGTTTAAATGTGATAAAAATTGTGGTTTCCCTTGGCCTTAGAAGGCTGAAATTTTACAAACGATAATGACAGATTTGTTGAAATTCCTACGGGATAAGGAATAACCGCGATTTGATTTATATATTCACCAATACTAATGATGATGATAATGATGGATGATTGGATGTTTCCGAGGCCGGATTTTTGTTTTATTCGGTAATCCATCATTGTACCGAGAATTGTTTCATCGATCTTCATCATTTTATTTGCATCCATTGGATGGGTGCCACATTAACATTGTCGTTCATCAAATCGCTTTTACTATAATTTTGGTTCATGGTAAGTTTAAATTCTTAAATTTCTTATAATACAGAAAATCATTTAACTAGGTTGAGTCTATCGAGGGTTATAGGTTAGGTTAGGTTAGTCTTGTGTCAAGGCGCGAAGCGCCTTAAATACGCGGAATAGGAGCTCCGAGAAGCGGAGCTCCGTCGACTATGTCACACGATAGTTCGTAGTAGTCTACAATTTATTGAGTACTTGTCCTTTGTCACATAAAATCACGGGATACATTTTTGAATTTCATTTTATCAAAAGTATGCTTTCGATGAAGCATTGCTGCCATAATAACAAACCGAACGGACCATCTGTGAATCATGTTTCGATGATTAATACTGTTATTTAGGTGTTCGAGCCTTCGCTTGAACCACCTTGAGATTACGCCTTCCGAATTACTCACTCACACCCTTGCAAATATACATTTGTGTGCGTTAGTTAACTGTCAAACTCTATACTCTATGTCAAGAAGCAGCGCGCGGGGAGCGGCGCGGGGGTGACGCACCTGTCAGTACGCTTTTTAATTCCGAATAGTTCACACGTGCACATCGGATCTTGAGATCATCGGAAGTGAAGTGAAATGACGACACTTTATGATTAAGAACGAAATAAATTCCGCTCGGCTCCCTTGGACCAGCGAAGCTGTTCGTGCTCAGGCACTTACATATATTCTTAATCTTGAACGGGCCACTGGCTCGGTACCTACGTCTCATGACGTCTCGATTGATACGTCGTCTCGATCGATACGTCGTCTCGATCGTTTTGAAACGGCAGCCCGAAGGGGCGTTGCCTAACACGAGACGTCATTTGAGACGTCGCCTGACTTGAGACGGCACCTTGTGTGAAGTGACGTTTCGACGAAACGCCTTTTCGATTGATACGTCGTCTCGATTGATGCGTCGTTTCGATTCATGCGTCGTTTCGGTTGATGCGTCGTCTCGGTCGATATGTCGTCTCGATCGATGCGTCGTCTCGATCGATGCATCGTCTCGATCGATGCGTCGTTTCGGTCGATACGTCGTCTCGTTCGTTTTGAAACGGCAGCCCGAAGGGGCGTTGCCTAACACGAGACGTCGCCTGACTTGAGACGGCACCTCGTGTGAAGTGGCGTTTCGACGAAACGCCTTTTCGAAATGAGGCGTCATGTCGCCTCAACTCGCTGTGCATTTGCGCAAGCACGCTCTGTCAGCTCTGTTGTATGATGTTGCCAGTTTAAAAATTGTCCTGTATGACAAAGTCAATAAGGTGGGCAACACTGAACGCTCCGTGCCGCGCCGCGCACGCATCGGCATCGCCGCCATGGTGCCGGCCGTCGGTGTGTGACACCGCATATAATTCAGTGTTGTACTGTATAATACAGCGCGTTCGCCCGCTCCGTCGGCGACCCTGCACGCCGCGCACTTCGGTGTGTGGAAGGCTTAACCTTTTCAAAGTGATCTTGACGCAATGCCTTCAGGTTCAAAGTAGCTTTACGATTAGCTAGGCTTGGCGTTGAAAAAGTTAACATGTAAAGTTCACTCCACAGACTACTATGTTTGGTATACCTAAACTTATATCCACCACAAGCTGGTAATTTGTATACCACAGTTTATTAAATGGCTGCAAGTAGTTACCTCAGAGATGGTTTATCTTACAATTATTACAAGACAAAGAGTTACAAGATTTACAGTTCAGATTTCATATTCATTGCCTAGTGGGAGACCGCTCGGTAGTTCGAAACTAATTGTGAAAGTGGATTTCTTTTATTAAAAAAATTATTATTAAATTTATTATATGAGGAGGCGGAAGCGCTGACCTCCCGGCTAGTTAGAATGTTTAACTCCAGAGAATCTGAGCTAAGAGAAAAATTCTCGGAAGCACAAAGAGAACTAACAAAATAAAAACAATTCCAAGCTTCTGCATTCTATGATTTAAAAGTAAATAGCCTCTTGGCTAGAGAGTCACACGATCGGAAACAGATCGGAAATAACAACTCCCTTCAAGAGTTCGAACTAACGCCGGCGGCAGTTTCGCACAGACTGCTGCAGAAAAATACAATAATACATCTGCTGAAACCATCGCTATCCATAACAAAGGCTTCCCACCATAGTAAATGGTCAGAAGTTTAAAGGACTAGGTAAATATTATAACAAAATAAGCAAAAATGGCACAGCAACCAGAACAATCTACATACCATCCTGTGCCTAGAACTCGACTTGGAAGAACAGAGAAATAGTCCAACTAGCTTATAAGCTGCCTGGCCTGTACAGCCTTGTCGTTACTTAGGGATTGTTTAAGTACAGTTACTTATTTAAAAACTGTTCCATGAATTTCATTATGTAATTACTTATTGAATTTACCTGTCATAGAATAATCAGTTAATAAGAGTATTAATCATCGAAACATGATTCACAGATGGTCCGTTCGGTTTGTTATTATGGCAGTGGTGCTTCATCGAAAGCATACTTTTGATAAAATTAAATTTAAAAAATGCATCCCGTGATTTTATGTGACAAAGGACAAGTATTCAATAAAATGTAGACTACTACGAACTATCGTGTGACAGAGTCGACGGAGCTCCGCTTCGCGGAGCTCCTATTCCGCGTATTTAAGGCGCTTCGCGCCTTGACACAAGACTAACCTTACCTAACCTATAACCCTCGATAGACTCAACCTAGTTAAATGATTTTCTGTATTATAAGAAATTTAAGAATTTTAACTTATCATGAACCAAAATTATAGTAAAAGCGATTTGATGAACGACAATGTTAATGTGGCACCCATCCAATGGATGCAAATAAAATTATGAAGATCGATGAAAAAATTCTCGGTACAATGATGAATTACCGAATAAAACAAAAATCCGGCCTCGGAAACATCCAATCATCCATCATTATCATCATCATTAGTATTGGGGAATATATAAATCAAATCGCGGTTATTCCTTATCCCGTAGGAATTTCAACAAATCTGTCATTATCTTTTGTAAAATTTCAGCCTTCTAAGGCCAAGGGAAACCACAATTTTTATCACATTTAAACGGATTAACAATTAACGTTAACTTGCGTTGAATCTTCCGGAATATAACGCTATAACGTTTAACAAAGTTAACTTCCTTAGTAACGGATTAGCGATTAACGAAGTTAACCTTTTGATTAACGGTGCCCAGCTATGCTCATGGCATGCCACTGACCATCGCTCTTGTATTACCTTTGTAAAGCCATTAAATATAACTTACCTTTACGACCAAAAGTTAGTCCAACTAGCAATTTTTTCTTACGCGCATGCTGATTTATGAACGAAGGTAATTTGGTAATTGGTAATAACGGGCTAATTTCCGCAACTCGACATCTTTTATGCGCCTATTTTGCGTAACTGGTTGTAGGCACTATTCATGCCAGCCCAACTCCTTAAGGAAGCTTAGCAGACCCTTCACGTTGCCGACGACTTCCTGGAGCGACCTCGGTGTCCCGAGATGTAGTGCCCTGTAGCTCGCCACACTAGCGCACTCCAGCAGGAGAACTAAGGTATTACATCAAGAAATTAGACATGTCTTGACTATGACAGCACATCTTGTAAGAGCATGATTTAAGGCAATTGGTATTTAAAGAATACTATCACCTAGTACGTACTCTTATAGAGGTTTATAAAGAATCGTTGTAAGACATTTACCAGCACAATTGTCGTACAAGTGTATTTTCGAAGAGCAATTGCTCATGGATATGATTTGCACTTAGAAAATAAAAGTGCATTTGTTCTTAGTAGAGTCTACATGAGTGTTTTACTAGACTTTACTTTAATAAACTTTTGCATACAACTGCTATAAAACTAACTAGTCGTAAGTCTACAAATTCATATCAGAGTCAAATTAAAGAGTAGAAGCATAATAGAAGAGCTCTATCAGAATATTTTGTCTTTTAGGACTTATGAGCACTTTATTAAGAATGTCGGCCATTAAATATATTCGAGTAAATAACCTAACAAGTATTTGTCACATATCAAAGCATGGGATTTAAAACATGGAACAGATTTAAAAGAAGTGGGGTTTATAGGAATAAAATCGATAAAAATACACAGGCTCACTAAAAAGCTACCAGGTACTAGTAGTACTATGTCAGAATAAGCCGGAGCCTGACTATCATTCGATGGTTCCGCACAAAAATAAAAAGTCTGAAACTTTAAACTGGCAGATTCTAGTCTTAATTTTCTGATCCTGAGGATATTTTATTTATTTAGACAAATAAATAGATGGATAAATAGATTGATATCTGTTCGAAAATTACATTACATTCTGCATTTTATGTTTATGTGTTATATACCAAGGCATGCATGTGTTCAATAAGATCAAAAAGTTTACAGTTATCTTAGGAGTGTGCAGTAAGACATTTTAGTCTTTAGTTTGCTTTACAGAAGAGCAAATTAGCTATCAACCTTTAATGGTCTCAGTTTTTATATTTACAAATAAATATGAATTTGTTACTAATATTCTATAGACATTACTACTGCTGGACCTGAGAAAATAATAAATTCTACTATTAAAATAATATTGACAACAATTTTAGTTCCCTCTTGCTACAGTGCGCTCGCAAACTTCTTTTGACCGTTGTGTTATAAAATAATCCTATAACAAGCTTTCGAAAAGCAATATGATACCTAATTTACACTCTCGCCTCGTCACCTCGCCTCACGCCTCGCCTCGTCGTCTCGCTCCGGACGCGAGCCTCAAAATCAAGGCGAATCACGAGACGAGGCGCGAGGCGCGCCTATTTACACTCTCGTCTCGTGGCTCGTCCCGCAGTTCGTCTCGCCACTCGTACGCGAGTATAAAACAGGTATAAGAGGATTCACTTACTAAGAGCGCTCTAGGTCTTATTGCCCTAGAACCAGGCCATTATAAAACCCTTACAATACAATACAATACAATGACTCTTTATTGTACACCAGAAATAGTAAGCAATACAGAAAACAGGTACATAGAGAGAAAGTTACAAGGTAAGCAATAGGCGGCCTTATCGCTTAAGAGCAATCTCTTCCAGGTAACCCTTGTAAGTTAATTCGGTATTACTTACAACAGCAGTAACAAGATTTTCTAAGTGTACCTTAAGTATAATCCTCGATAAGAACGTTATAAGTTTACTATAAGTGAGAATCCTTTTATAAAGTGCGCCTAAATCGACACTTACAGCGGTTTGTAAGTATGTTATAAGAGTAGAAAAATTTAGTCTTGGGCGAATTTCTAGTTGGGAGACCAATTGTAGAGCTATAAGCCGAATAATACGGACCTTTTTGGCTCTTCATGAGATTTGTAGCCGCTTATTGAGGAAGTTCTCAAGAAAGAGAACTGGCGTTTAAAGAAACCTTCCCTAACTTCTATTTTAAGGAAGTCCGCAATACTTACACTAACAAACACTTAAGAATTAGTGTTATTCATCTCTCAAACTTTAGGAAAGCTTTTCATAATGCCATGATGGTTATTCATAATTCATAAGTTAGAATAATTTAAGTACCTAAATAAATAAATAAATATCTTGGGACAATTGTCACCAATTGACCTAACTAGTTCCAAACTAAATAAAGCTTATTATCATGGGTACCTACTAGCAAACGGATAAACATACTTATATGTATAGATAAATAAATAGCTGTTAACATCCGAGAGCCAAGAACAAATAGACTTCTACCCCGACTGGGGATCGAGCCCGGGACCTCAAGCTTCATGGTCAGGTTCTCTATCCGCTTGGCTATCCGGTCGTCAAGAATACAATTAGGTATTGTTTTTAACTTAAAGAAACTATTGCCTCTGATAAAACCTGAAGTCTATTGGTTGTTTCCATTTTGGTATATTTATTTATAGTAATAAAGAAAAATTAATCAAGAATCATAGTCAGCGTTACACACCAAACTTAATGGGCGTTAAACCTATCACAGTACGCATAAGCAGCGCCGGCAGAATATAAACACGTCTCAAGGTGGTTCAAGCGAAGGCTCGAACACCTAAATAGAACCGTTTTCCCCCCGAAGGGCAGAAAACGTATATTTAGGTTTCAGCCGAAGCTTGAACCACCAGTTTCATGAGTCTTGCCGGCTCATTTACATTTTACCAGGTACTGACAGGTGCGTCGCCCCCGCGCCGCTCCCCGCGCGCTGCTTCTTGACATAGAGTATAGAGTTTGACAGTTAACTAACGCACACAAATGTATATTTGCAAGGGTGTGAGTGAGTAATTCGGAAGGCGTAATCTCAAGGTGGTTCAAGCTTCGGCTGAAACCTAAATATACGTTTTCTGCCCTTCGGGGGGAAAACGGTTCTATTAACTGATTATTCTATGACAGGTAAATTCAATAAGTAATTAAGTACATAATGAAATTCATGG
The DNA here is from genome assembly GCA_947859365.1 of Archips crataeganus. Lineage (NCBI taxonomy): Eukaryota > Metazoa > Arthropoda > Insecta > Lepidoptera > Tortricidae > Archips > Archips crataeganus. The sequence goes on along the minus strand of OX402073.1, from coordinate 7,470,418 downwards.
AATAGTTTTTAAATAAGTAACTGTACTTAAACAATCCCTAAGTAACCACAAGGCAGTACAGGCCAGGCAGCTTATAAGCTAGTTGGACTATTTCTCTGTTCTTCCAAGTCGAGTTCTAGGCACAGGATAGTATGTAGATTGTTCTGGTTGCTGTGCCATTTTTGCTTATTTTGTTATAATATTTACTTACCTAGTCCTTTAAACTTCTGACCATTTACTATGGGAAGCCTTTGTCCGTCCGCATCGTTCGATGTTATGGATAGCGATGGTTTCAGCAGATGTATTATTGTATTTTTCTGCAGCAGTCTGTGCGAAACTGCCGCCGGCGTTAGTTCGAACTCTTGAAGGGAGTTGTAATTTCCGATCTGTTTCCGATCGTGTGACTCTCTAGCCAAGAGGCTATTTACTTTTAAATCATAGAATGCAGAAGCTTGGAATTGTTTTTATTTTGTTAGTTCTCTTTGTGCTTCCGAGAATTTTTCTCTTAGCTCAGATTCTCTGGAGTTAAACATTCAAACTAGCCGGGAGGTCAGCGCTTCCGCCTCCTCATATAATAAATTTAATGATAATTTTGTTTAATAAAAGAAATCCACTTTCACAATTAGTTTCGAACTACCGAGCGGTCTCCCACTAGGCAATGAATATGAAATATGAACTGTAAATCTTGTAACTCTTGTCTTGTAATAATTGTAAGATAAACCATCTCTGAGGTGACTACTTGCAGCCATTTAATAAATTTGGGGATCCTTTTAATAAACTGTGGTATACAAATTACCAGCTTGTGGTGGATATAAGTTTAGGTATACCAAACATAGTAGTCTGTGGAGTGAACTATACAATGTTAACTTTTTCAACGCCAAGCCTAGCTAATCGTAAAGCTACTTTGAACCTGAAGGCATTGCGTCAAGATCACTTTGAAAAGGTTAAGCCTTCCACACACCGAAGTGCGCGGCGTGCAGGGTCGCCGACGGAGCGGGCGAACGCGCTGTATTATACAGTACAACACTGAATTATATGCGGTGTCACACACCGACTTACGGCCGGCAACATGGCGGCGATGCCGATGCGTGCGCGGCTTATTGACTTTGTCATACAGGACAATTTTTAATCTGGCAACATCATACAACAGAGCTGACAGACCGTGCTTGCGCAAATGCACAGCGAGTTGAGGCGACATGACGCCTCATTTCGAAAAGGCGTTTCGTCGAAACGCCATTTCACACGAGGTGCCGTCTCAAGTCAGGCGACGTCTCGTGTTAGGCAACGCCCCTTCGGGCTGCCGTTTCAAAACGATCGAGACGACGCATCGACCGAAACGACGCATCGATCGAGACGACGCATCGATCGAGACGACATATCGACCGAGACGACGTATCAACCGAAACGACGCATCAATCGAGACGACGTATCAATCGAAAAGGCGTTTCGTCGAAACGTCACTTCACACAAGGTGCCGTCTCAAGTCAGGCGACGTCTCAAATGACGTCTCGTGTTAGGCAACGCCTCTTCGGGCTGCCGTTTCAAAACGATCGAGACGACGTATCGATCGAGACGACGTATCAATCGAGACGTCATGAGACGTAGGTACCGAGCCAGTGGCCCGTTCAAGATTAAGAATATATGTTAGTGCCTGAGCACGAACAGCTTCGCTGGTCCAAGGGAGCCGAGCGGAATTTATGTCGTTCTTAATCATAAAGTGTCGTCATTTCACTTCACTTCCGATGATCTCAAGACCCGATGTGCACGTGTGAACTATTCGGAATTAAAAAGCGTACTGACAGGTGCGTCGCCCCCGCGCCGCACCCCGCGCGCTGCTTCTTGACATAGAGTATAGAGTTTGACAGTTAACTAACGCACACAAATGTATATTTGCAAGGGTGTGAGTGAGTAATTCGGAAGGCGTAATCTCAAGGTGGTTCAAGCGAAGGCTCGAACACCTAAATATACAATTTTATACCATATTTGTGTCTTTTTCCTTGTATATATTGCCTAATCCCACTCCGGCCTCTGAATAGAATCATCGATTCATCTGTAGACAAATTTTCCCCAGGAATGTATATTTCAGTCATTTTTTTATCAAAATATTCGATTAAAGACTAAATTATTCGGCCCAAATCTTAAACACCTAAAAATTATCAAAAATCTGTTTCTCGACATATATTTTTTTGCAAATAAATCGTATAGATGATGTTTGCGCCAATAATCAGAGTACCTATTTAGGGCCGGCGCCCACGCACGGCACGGCATGGCATGGCAGGTTATGCTGCGGCATCCCGCGGCGTTCCGTGGCATGCCGTGGCATCCCGTGGCATGCCGAGGCATGACGTGGCACAGCATGCCGTGGCATGACGTGGCATCCTGCTGAAAGCCCATCTACTCTGGCATCAACCAGTTTTGCTCCGCGCGGATTCGAAGTTGGTTGTGTCGTTATGGTTGACTGGGATGAGAGACAAATAAAAACTGCTAATTTGACGAGAAGACGATTCTGGGTGCTGGAGAACAAGATCTACAAAAGGTGAATTCGGCAATTTGTTTAATGTTTTGAGATGCGCATGCGAAAATTCTATTACAGAATGAACTATGAAAAATTTGAAAAGTTAGCAAACATAATTCCTCGGCACAAAGTGACCGATACGTCTCGCGCAACGCCGCGGCATCCCGTGGCATGACACGGCATGCCGCAGCATTCCGCGGCGCGTCGCGTCATACCGCAGCATCCCTCGGCACGTCGCGGCATCGTGGTATCGAAATAAAGTAACAAATTCTAAACTCATTGTAATAAGATTCAAAATAACTTGATTAGTAATAAAATTCTTTGCCATGCCATGCCGTGCCGTGCCGGCAGTGCCGGTATTGTTGTTGACGAAGTTACAATTTTAATCAAAATAATGGACTCTCGGTCAGACAGTGGACATGCGAGTGGACGGACTCAGGAGTTCAGGTCAGGACCTTCCTTTGCTCAGGCCAAAGAGTATTATTGTACCTACCTATGGATGGCATAAATGTCAAAACTGTCAAATGTAATGTCAATGTCATGCTGTTGTTTTTATAATTCTTTCCGCTAGGGAAAAGGCGAAGGATTAGAACCATATAGCCAAGTCCTGATTGATCAATCAATGCCATGCTTTTGATTTTTCCAGGACGAACTTTTTACTTTACTTTTTACGTTATTACTACGATGTTTTTTACAAATTAGGCTATTATTTACATTTTATATACAACTCTATCCTAAAACCTCAAATTAAAACATACTATGAAAAATGATTTGATTTGATCACTTCATTTAATGATTTATCGTTTGATAATTTCGCAAGAAGAGAAAAAATACCCGTCTTGGTTTTTTTTTGCTGTATGGTTCCAAACCTTTGTCTTTTCCCTAGCGGAAAGAACTTTAAAAAACAACAACAAACAATCAATCAAATTCAATCAATAGGGATGTTGACACCATTAAAAAATAATTTGAAGACATGACTCCAGTAAAAAAACGCTTTATTTCAGCCTTGAAAGTCAGATTAATTTTCGATGAAATGCAAAATTAGATTTTTTGTTGCTTTAAAACAAATAAATAGTTAGTTGATTGAGCATTGCGAACAATGACGTCATTTGTCGCTATTGTCATTCAAACTCTATGGGAGATTGTGTTTTGACAGCTCATAAAAAGAACGTCAGTTGATTGGTGGTGTCAACATCCCCATTTGACAATGACAATTTTGACATATTAATTAATTAACACCATCATTAGGTGTTTACGTCTTGCATTGTGTTAGTTAAATAATATTTAAAAACTATACCAATTATAAAATGATACAAGTGATACATAATTAACCAAAAATTCTAAATAACAAGTCAATCAATCAAATATTTCGATTATTTCACGAACTGTTGAAAAACCGATTCTGTGCTATGGAGTCAGCCGAACAGTCAGCAGCGAGTTCACACAGCATGCCTGTGATGTGCGAGGTTTTTGTAAAGGTGGAGCCCGAGTGGGGCGAGTACGGGCCGGGTGAGGCTCCACGGTGTGTCTTGTACGCCGACCATGACGTTAAAGACGAATCAATGGTGTTTGGGCCAGAGATAGTGCAACAGCAGGACGCCATAAGTCCAATGCAAAGTAAGTTATAGCTTTGACACTGCCACAAAAATAAATTAAATTGAACACACTACTACTGCCAAATTCATATAAAACATACCAAATATTCATTAATTAATTAAGAGCGCGGGTCAGAGTATAGTAAAGGGTGGCCATATGAAATTTATGTTTGTTTTTTCGGTCGGGCTCTGTGGCAGAGTCGGATTTAATTCACACAGGATTTATTCATCCATAATTCTAAGTCAGCTAAGTGGACGGATCTTCGCTTCGCGGGGCTCCTATTTCTGGGCGGTTTGCCCTTCGGGCAGAAATAACTACCTTACTAACCTAACCTATTTTTTCTGGACTGAATTATAGCTGGTGACCTAAAAATTAAAAATTAACTGATCCTCCCTTCCCCCCTCCCCCTCATACTAAAATTTTGCCAGATTGTCTTTTTACTCAAACTGACTTTTTGACTATGTGCTTATGCCATTTTACTCTAAAAATTTTCTATGTCCCAGCTCCATACAAAATCAACCGCGAATTTTCTAAGTCCGGCCACCCTTTGCTATACCCCAACCAGAGCGCGCGCAGACAGAGAGCGGTCTGGAGTTCCGAGTTCCACGTTCAGAGTTCTGTGTTTTGACCGCTCGAGAGTTCCAGTCGCCTGCTGTGTGCAATATTGTGAGAGACTTAGTACATTTGAAACAACGTGAACTCGGAACTCCAGACCGCTCTCTGTCTGCGCGCGCTCTAAGTGCATACTAAGAAGTCTAGCATTCACATAGTATGCTTCAATGAATCACAGCAAGCGCAGCAACTACCTCAGGAAATAGTATGCCAAAGTGGCTTGCTAGTTCATTCATTTAATTAAATAAAACAGTAGTAAAGACCCGTGTGTTGTTTGAGTGTGTCCGGAATTCAGACTTGAGAAGAAGAGTTCTTGGGGGTTTGGGCACCATGCACAATGCCCAGGTCAAATGTTTGCTAACTGAGCCGTTATCAGACAAAGCAATCAGCATATACCATGTCATTGATATGTCCCACAGAAACATATCGAGATAGAAGTATTATGTAGCGGAAATCGCGAGGAAAATCGGGAGCACACGCGTTCGTACGTACCTGCAGTAACCAGACTGACGATATGTGAGGGTACCCTCTTTTTCCAATATACTACATGCCTTCCCCTCGAGACAGTTCACTAACACCAAGTTTCCAATAATCACTAATTGTGTACTAACACTAAGTTTGCCATTATCACTAATTGTTTACTAACACTAAGTTTTCCATTATCACTAATTGTTCACTAACACTAAGTTTTCTTTATCACTAATTGTTCACTAACACTATTTACTCTTCGTTCTGTCCTTTTAGTCCTTACACTACCTACTTATTATAAAATCTGAACTATTATTAAATCGACTCATTTGAGCTACCAGTATCTCCATCTTCTGGTTCTGACAGATTCCTATCACAATCTAAAATCCGTCTCTTCGCCTCCTTGTGTTGTGGTGAGGCAGGCGATCTAATTCGTTTACTAACCGGGGGTATGTGTTCTGGGCTCTGATTAAAAGTATAGTCTTGTGGACCGCACACTCCTATGATATCCTCCCACCGCGAGGCTGGTGGAGTAGCACTCACTTGTACATCGTCTTCATCGTCGTCATCTTCTTCCTGTGGCTTTTCTTTTGCGTGTACAAGTTCTGGTTGCATAATGTTTTGGGCAACCACCTCTTCTCCCCCGTGGCTTTGCATCTGATTTATATGTCTCTTGAATGATTTTCCATTCCACTGTATTATGTACCTGCATACACCTTGTCTTTTTTCTACCATTCCTTTCAACCAACGACCCCCTGGACCATAATTTCGGAAAAATACTGATTGTCCTGTAGAAAAGGAGCGTACTCGAGTGTTCTCATTTTCATCACAAACATCGATTCTTCCCTGATCCTTAAATGTGAGAGGATTCAAGTGATCAAACTTGGTTCTGAAGCGTCTATTATTCAAAAGTTCTGCAGGTGATTTGTCACTGGTACTATTAGGCGTGGTACGTAACCCATACAATATGGTAGGTAATTTAATGTGCCATGGCAACGTTTGTTGCTTCCTAAGCTTATTTTTTACAGTTTGCACAGTTCTCTCTGCCTGTCCATTAGACGCCGGGTGGTAAGGAGGTGTTAAAACTTGTTTTATTTCATTTGTAGATAGGAACATTTTAAATTGTTCAGATATGAAACTTCTGCCATTATCACTCACTAAAGTATCTGGTAAGCCTTGGTCTGCAAAAATATTCCTTAGAGTATTTATAAGTGTTTCCGAACTCATGTCAGGAACAATTTTGACCTCTGGCCATTTAGAATAGGCACCAATTAATATGAGGAACATTTTTCCTTGAAATGGTCCAGCATAGTCAATATGTAACCTAGACCATGCTTTCTCAGGCCTTATCCACTTATGACTTACATGTGCAGGCATATTCCTATTCTCACCACAAGTCTCGCAGCTCTTCACTAATTTCTCGATATCTTTATCTATAGCTGGCCACCAAAAATAACTTCTGGCTAAGGCTTTCGTAATTATAATTCCATCATGGTTGTTATGTAGTTCCTGTAGAATGTAAGATCTCATTTTTTCTGGTATAATAACTCGATTGCCCCAAAGAATACAGTTCTTGTATTCTGACAATTCCATTCGCTTGTGCCAAAATAATTTATATTCCAATTCTACCTTAGCAGGCCATCCGTTTCGGATCCAGTATAACACCTTACTCAGTGTTTTATCTTTAGTTGTCAGTTTAGCCACTTCATTGGCTGATAGTCTGTTGGAGTTTCTTCTATGAGCAAAACTCCTAGATACTCATCTGCGGTCGACTGGTCACGGTTTGGCCACCTGCTTAAAGCATCAGCATTTCCTAATTTTTTCCCTTCCACATATTGTATGGAGTAATCGTAAGAATTCAATAGTAAAGCCCAGCGAAGCATTCTCGGGGAAATCACATTAGGTATGGGCTTTTTAGGTTCGAATAAACCTAACAATGGCTTATGATCCGTTCTGATAATTATTTTCCTACCACTTATAAATTGATGGAATTTTTTAAGGCCAAATACTATCGCAGCTGCTTCTTTATCTATCTGTGCATAATTCCTTTCGTGAATATTCATGGTCCGTGACGCAAACTTTATTGGCCTCACAGAACCATCGTCCATTACGTGTTCCAAAACAGCACTCATGCCATATTGCGACGCGTCACACGACATTATGATCTTCCTATTCACATCGTAATGAACTAAAGTGTCTGTGCTCGAGAGCATACTGCGCAACTTCTCAAAAGCTCTTTGATGTTGCGAGGTCCACTGCCACTTAGCGTCTTTATTTAATAATTTATACAGTGGTTCAGCAATATTAGCTTTATGTGGTAAAAAACGGTCATAAAAATTCAGTAATCCCAAGAAAGCTTGGAGCTCCTTCACGGTACTTGGGGCCGGCGTGTTCTCAATTGCATGAATTTTATCTTCACAAGGATGAATACCATATTCATCAATGAGAAATCCTGAAAAGTTCACATCATTTGCTGCAAAGCTTCATTTTCCTTTATTCAATCTTAAACCAGCTTCATTGAATTTTTTCAACACCATTTCTAGTCTCATGTTATGTTCGGTTATATTAGCCCCGCTCACAACTATGTCATCCAGGAGTACAGCGATGCCTTTTATCCCATCCCAGCCAGCAAAGACGACATTAGCCTCTGGAATATACCCGGACATGCTTTTACCCCAAAAGCTAAACGTTTCATTTTATACAGCCCTTTGGGAGTATTTATTGTTAACAGCTGTGCTGTTGGTTCGTCTACAGTAACTTGAGTGTACGCCCTTTCTAAATAAATTTTACTAAAAATTATTCCACCTTGCAAGGCTGTGAAAGCTTCATCCAGAGTGGGAAGAGGATATGTATCAGTATCGGTTACTATATTTACTGTAGATCTGTAGTCCCCACAAAGCCTAACAGTGCCATTCGACTTTAGTACTGGTACTATGGGTGTAGCCCAATCAGAATGTGCAGTTGGTACCAGAACTCCTTCATCGACTAGCCTGTCTATTTCCTTAAAAACTCTGTCCCTTAATGCAAACGGAATAGGACGGCTTTTCAAAAATTTGGGTACTGATCCTTCTTTTGGTGTGATATTACCCATGGGGCCTTTATATTTCCCTAGTCCTTCCTGGAAAACATCGTTATATTTTTGAAGCAATTCTTTAATTCCTTTATTAGGAGCCATCACATGATACACTCCCTGTACCTGTATCCTTAATGGTTCAAACCAATTACGCCCTATAAGGCTAGGTCCGTTTCCCCGAGCGATATAAAGTATCAAATTATTATGTAATCCCTTAAAAGAGACTTCTACCTTAGTTTTCCCTAATATATTTAAATGGTTATCAGTCCATGTAGTTAAAATAACCCCACCTTTCTCTAGTACGGGTAATTCACCATTCCATATGAGCCTGGCCGTTGCTTCTGAAATGAGGGTAAATGCACATCCAGAGTCCACTTCCATTTCGACGATTGAACCTTCAATTGACACTTTTACCATATACGCATCAACTTTACACTGTCCAGTTTTACCACAAAAATTACATTTAACGACCGCTTTAGCCTAGTTGGTAGTGACCCTGCCTACGAAGCAAGAGGTCCTGGGTTCAAATCCCGGTAAGGGCATTTATTTGTGTGATGAGCACGAATATTTGTTCCTGAGTTATGGATGTTTTCTATGTATTTAAGTATTTAGTTATCTATACAAAAACAAGTTAGCTATGAAGTATCTTTTTTTGTACTTATTTTTTCAACTTCATTTTTTTTATTACTTTTACGGTCATCCCGTGAAATCATACATTTCGTACTAAATACAAACTGAAATATAGATGCACAGAAAAAACCCAATCTATACAAGTATGTTCATCGTCGTCTAGTACCCATAGTACAAGCTTTGCTTAGTTTGGGACTAGGTCGATTTCTGTAAGATTGTCCCCTAATATTTATTATTTATTATTATTATTATTTACTCCATCGAAACTTGCACTCCCCCCTATGTTGCCTACCACATCTGAAACAGGGTTTAGTTTGTTTATCAAACTTTTTATTTGTAATTTTGTTCAATTCCATGGGTTCATCAACCTCTAAGCTTGGCTTAGACGGTCCTGGAATTAAAATTATATTTGAATCAAATGTGGCTGTCTCATGCGAAAACGCTATTTCAGACGCTTGGGTAAAAGTTAGTTTTTCACATTGTAATAATTTCCTTTGAACTTCATTACTTCTAATACCACAGACTAACTGATCGCGCAGTATTCGATCTAAATCTTAAAAATTACACTGTATACTTAATTTTCTTAAATTTGCGACATAGTCCTTGACCTTCTCCCCCTCTTCTTGATTCCTTGAATGAAATTTAAAAGATTCCACAATTTCATTAGGTGTGGGGTGGAAATGCTTGTTCAAAATTTGTAATATTGCTTCATAGGTTATACCCTCAATACTAGTGGGAGATGCCAAGGAGATTATTAGATCAAATAATTCAGAGCCACATACCGCCAATAAATTCGCCTTTTTCTTGTTTTCATCATCTATATCATTTGCCTGTAAGCAAAACTCAAATCTTGTGATGTAATTTTTCCAGCATCCATGTACCATATCAAATTCACAAAACTTAATACCCATTTCCGCCTTTCACAATACACCAACTTCACTAATATACCCTAAATATGGCCGATTACACGCTTTACTAACGTTTTATTCTCGTCGCCACTATTATGTAGCGGAAATCGCGAGGAAAATCGGGAGCACACGCGTTCGTACGTACCTGCAGTAACCAGACTGACGATATGTGAGGGTACCCTCTTTTTCCAATATACTACAGAAGGAAAGAGTGTACATACCACGTCTGGCGAAAAGTGGTCTAAACGGCTTAATTCCTTGCCGCAAACTTCAATCTGCTCCCAACCGCGGTCGGCATGCAACGTCAGGTTTTAAAAACAAAATGACTCGTATTAACTGTTCAAACACTACCAATAAAGTTGGAGCTGCTAGTCGAGGTATTTCCTTTCATTGGTAAGTATTATTTGTCCTAAAATATCTGTTATTGATTAAAATACGATTTATTTTATTATTTTCATCAAAACGGTAGCGGGCGATTGTTTGTTCAAAACCAGTGATGTAAAAATATGCTATTAAAACTGTCGAGTCACATTCAAGGTCGATTTCTCATTTTATCTGTCAAAAGTAAGAATAGTAACAGTACACTATCACAGTTCTTGATTAAAATTGATTTTGGAAGCAGAGAAAATGATAATTACGTTTTTTATATTATTATGTAGCTATATACATATATGTACGTAGTGTAAAGCAAATATTATTAACAAACAGGTTATGGTTACTTCTAACATATATTGTCATTTTATTTTAGTTTTCCGAATGATCTTCATATTAAAAATAAATGGATTGAAGCAACTGGTCGTAAAAAATGGTTTCCTACAAAAATAGCAAGATTTGTTCTATACATTTCCACAAAGACACCTTTACTGGCTCATCATAGTACCGACGAGTAATCGGTACAGCTTATCCGACTATTGATGTAGTGATGATGTCATATGATGAAAAGGTACATTTACATAAGGCTAAATATTATTTTTAAAGATGTGCGTACGTGCGTGTGTGTGTGGTACTTACACGATTATACCTATAGGTAGGTAGGTAATAACGAGCTATGGAGAGGGCTATGCTCAATGTTTCTCTACGGGATTGAATCAGAAGCGAGGAGACCCGTAGAAGAACTGGGGTCACTGACATAGCCAAACGGATTAGCTCGTTAAAATGGCAATGGGCAGGCCATATAGCACGCAGAACATATGGCCGTTAGGGCCTGAAAGTTCTCGAATGGAGACCACTGGCTAGCACAGCGTGGGACGTCCACCAACGAGATGGATGGACGATTTGGTGAAGGCCGCAGGTTCAGGGTGAATGCAAGTCGCTTCCAACCGTAATGATAGGGCGTCAATGAGGGGGGCCTATGTCCAGCAGTGGACGTCCTACGGCTGAAATGATGATGATGATGAATAACCGCAGCGGCTATAGTAGGTACTGACAAATGTAACGCAATTTATTGGTTAGGTAGGTACCTACCTACATTTATATTTTCGAATTTGAAATTCTGAGCTTTCTCATTTCCTCTGTCGAAAATAATTATCATTTCCTCTGTGCATAAGAATCAGTTCCATAATGGATCTGTGAATCGATGCTTTTGAATTGTTTTCGCGCGGCTTATGTTTCCCATCACTAAATTACACTCGTGACGTCAAAGTACCTACGCAAGATGTTACAGGCTCGGTCTCGCTACAAATTGGGGATGTCTATTTTTTTGCACTGTATAATAAATCGAAAACCATTTCGAGATAAATGCTTTTTAACTCGTTTTCTGTAGTTATTGAATTTTAATATTATGTAATGAATTTATAATATAACAAATAAGCAATGACCTTCATTTGACATTGGTGTAAATTGCGTGACCGGTTCAAGTCATACTTTATTCTGTGTGGTTAGAATTCTTCACAATTTATTCGTGGATTATACTACGGAGTTTGATTTGGACCCGCTGTCTGACATCTAGCACTTTGACACAGTGTATAGTGTACCACTACGCAAAAAATAATTAAAGGGGTTGCCTTATCGTACGCATTTTAGAAATTTGGCATTGTGGGAGTCCTCAATTATAATCTGACGTCATCAACTAAAATAGTTTAAATAATTAATTTTGAAAAAAGTAGAGAACTAAATGACTAAATATTGAAATTAGTTTCTTATAATTGACTTTTCTATACAAAAAAAATATAAAAACCATGGGTATTTTTTTTTAGACATCCCCAATTGCCGAACTCATTCCTTCTATCTCGATATATTTCTGTGATATGTCATGTCCCTTGAATAGGGAATTGAGTAAGCACCCATGAGGCTAACATGATCACCTAGAGTGTTCAAAGTCTCGCAAAAATAAAATTAAAAATTAAAATCAACTTCAACTTTCGTAGTACGGTATTGGTGGCTTATCACGGTTTCGTTGCATCCACCCTACGGTACGGGATAATCTTCTGGGGGAACGCAACATATAGGGGCATATTGTTTAGAGCCCAAAAGAGATGCGTTAGAGCCATCTGTGGATTAAAATCCTCGGAAAGCTGCCAGCCTCATTTTAAATCATTAAAACTATTAACTTTACCATCCCTCTACATATATGAGTGTTGCATGTTTGTAAACTCTAACCCAGACCTGTTTCAAAGGAAAAAAATGGTAGAAGGTTTCAATCTTCGTCCCAGAGACCCTGGTGTGCGTTTTGATATTTGCCAGACTAGCCTCATGAAAAAGAGTGTTGTTACGATGGGTCCAAAGCTATTTAATAAATTACCTAGTGATATGAAAAACAAGACACAGAGTCAATTTAAAGCACTGCTGTTTAAACTGCTTGTGGATAAATGTTATTATGATGTTAATGATTACCTTTGTGATTTTGATATTGATGTTTGATTAATTTTATTATTTATCTATTGCTACTTTTGACTTTCGTAATTTATCACTATTTTTGTTTGTATTTGCTTGCTTGCGTATTTAATCCTTAATGATAATGATGATAATGATAATAGATGTTATCCTTAATAATATTGTATAAATAATTAAGCCTTAAGTTTGTGACATTTGCACTTAATTTTATGTATTTGCTTTTTAAATTATCGTATGCCAAAAGGTACATCATAGCCGAACCACTTTGTAATGCATATCATCTGTACAAAATCTACCTGTGATGACGAAATAAAATTGATTGATTTGATTTGATTTGAACTTTATTATTTTTTGGCAACCAGTCGCTTTAAGATACCTGCCAGCCAAAGCCCTGACAGTAGCAAAGTGTATATTGTGTGTGATTATTCAAAAAAGGCCCTTTTAGATGCACCTTAACAATCTTCAAGGAATATTGTTTAGGCTTACTTTTTTATAGGTATAGAAGATTTATTATGTATTATTTCAGCTTCATATACAATGCTTACAGATGTGGTTGTCAAACAGGAGACGTATCTCACATATCCATGCAAATTGGAGCCGCCAGATGGAATCAAGGTGGAGCCAGGCTGCTATGTTTCTCCTAGAGATGAGCACTCCAGCATAAGCCTTAAGCAGAACTTCAAGCTCAGGAGTTGCTTCGTCAGGCTCGAGCGCATTCCTCTGAACAACCTGCTCTCAAACATCACTTGTTCCACTGCGGGTTATAATCAAGAAAAACCTGCCAATGTTTCACAATCACACAAGCCCATATCGCAAATGGGTGACAAGGTGTATACTTGTAGTATATGTAACAAAACATGTAGCAGACAATCTGACTTGACCAGACACATTCGGATTCACACAGGCGAGAAACCGTACAGTTGTGACGCATGTCAGAAACGGTTTACAGATCAATCCCGCTTAGCGAGACACAAACGGACACACACAAACAAGAAACTACATCCTTGCAAAAAATGTGATGAGCAATTTGTAAAAGAATCGGACTTGAAAAAGCATGCGTTAACACATATGGGTGAGAGACCGCACAGTTGTAGTATATGCTACAAGAAATTTGCCAAACAATCAGACTTGGTCAGACACATTCGGATACACACAGGCGAGAAACCGTACAGTTGTGAAACGTGCCACAAACGGTTCACAGACCAATCGCGATTGTCCAGGCACTTGAAAGTGCACAACGGTATGAAATCTCACACTTGTGATATATGTCACAAGCGCTTTATACAAAGGTCGCACTTGACTCGGCACATTCTGATACACACGGGCGAGAAACCGTTTAGCTGTGACATATGTCAGAAAAGGTTTAACCAGAAAGCGTCGTTGATTTGCCACATTCGAACACACACGGGTGAGAAGCCGTTTGTTTGCCACGTATGTCAAAAGAAGTTTGTGGAAAAAGTTCATTTGATCAGGCACCTTCAGGTGCATGAAAATGATAAAACATTCACCGTTAACAGGGACACGCGACAGAGTACTTCTCTAAAAATCGACAGTGATTCCCCACTTTTAAAAATTCACAAAATTGGTTTGGTGTGATTTTTAAGTGATTCGCTTAGTTGAGATTTAGTGACAAATTGTTTGATTGAGTATTGCAAAACTATCAATAGTTGGCCGCGCAAACTATTCAGGGTATCGATAGTATTATTGTTAGCATCTCCAATTCTCCATGTGTCGATAGTACCAATAGTTTTATGTCCAATAGAACCAATAGTATTGCAAAATCAGCCAAAAAATAAATACTTTCGATAGTATTGTCATGTGGAGATGATATTGATAGGCTATTGATAAGGTTATACCTTAATTATCGATAGACTATTGATAAGCAGCACTAGTTTGATTTGGGCAGATATTGGGCTGCAGTCCAGGACCCTGTGGATATATAGGGCCCCCAATCCTCACTGGATAACCGTGAGACATATTTGACTGATTTAGATCTTTTCAATGGGGCAGTGAGGTCTTTTGCAGCCAGAGAATCTGGACGTAGCTGGAGAAGTGTTTGATGAATTTGGCCATTGAGTCTCCCAATCAGGCTGGCAAAGCCACACAGGTGGACTTTACTCCTCGTATGCGGGAAGTGAAAAAAATCGTGCATTCTAGTCTCAACTGTTTCATATAAATCCAATGACACAGATTAAAAAAAAAAGATAACCTTAAATTTGGTGCAGATCTGCAGCAAGGCAACGAGAGGTTAAGCCTCGGCAAAAAAAAGGAAAAAAATCCTCACTGGGGACCTATATCATTATTGAAGTCCGTTTTTGTCAATATTTATATTGTGTGTTTATATTTATTTATTTTGTTTTGATTTTTTTTAATAGCAATCAGTTGATTAGTGATGTGAAGGAGTAACAAGCACCCATACACACAAGATGTGTATTCAGTCTCGGAAGTAGCTATACTGTAACATTAATTAGTGAAAGTGACAAAGTAGGTACTAAAGTGTTTAGCGACTTCTGAGGCTGTATTTCACATTTACGATATTAGTAAGATTGTGTCATTCTTTTTGTCTCAATAATTAATAAGAAAAACAATTAGTTGTGTGTATGTAATTGTGAATATATTCCACGATATCCATCAGATACGTTTTTGGCCTGATGCGATTTTCGTCAGATTCGTTAATATTAGTCATCCATTTATCGTCAGATTTATTTATTGACAAATAATTTACAAGCGATAAGGAACAGTATTGAGAAGCAACACGACAAATTAAGGTTTTGACAAAAAAACTAATCTGAAGGTTAACGGATCAGACGGAGAATATATCTGTTAGAGAAACTGGATAAAAAAATAAGCTGCCCAAATTACTAATTCCACGCGGACGGAGTCGCGGGCAAAAGCTAGTAGTACATATGTCCTAACGCCGGTATTCCTGGGCGAAGCACATGATTTTAATCTGTTTATGTATTATCCGTTTATTTTTCAACTAGCTGCTGCCCGCGATTCCGTCTGCGAAGTATTCGTTTGCCGCTGTCCCGCGGGAACTATGCAATTTTCCGGGATAAAAAGTATTCTATATGTTAATCCGGATTATAAGCTATCTGTGTGTCAAATTTCATCAGTATCCGTCAAACCGTTTTAGCGTGAAAAAGTAACAAACATTCATCCATCCATACTTATAAACTTTCGCGTTTATAATATTATAGCTATTTATGGAACTGTATTGTAATAGGGGTCCTTAAAACACGTATGTGGTTTCATGAAACGAGGCGTAGCCGAGTTTCATAATGGGTCACACGAGTGTTTTAAGGCCTAATTACGTACAGTTGCATACAATATTTTATCTTCTCTCACACATTTTTCCAAAAACGAAGTAGCCTTTTTGCATTTTTCATGCCATTAAATCTTGATAGCATTTATCGTATAATTTTCTGAAATTTGCTAGTAATAAATTATGAGTCATTTCCTTCGCCGCATCTAAAATATCGGGCGGAGTCAAATTTTCTTCGCATTCACTGATATCAGATATTTTTAAGCAAGAACAAAATTTTCCCACGAAAATTCGTACAACAAAACGACACGTATGAATGGAATGGCGCTAAAACCCAGTGCGCATGTGCGCGCCTGCGCTAAAGCGGGCGCTGCCACAGATAAGGTGAAAATTGGAATCAAAACTTGGTGATATAAACTTTTTGGATTTGCCCTGTATCGTAATGGTAAAGAAAATTGTATTATAATATAACATTATTTCGTTAGAAGAAAAGTGTTATAATATGTTTTTTTTAAATATTTCGGTATTGTGTTTAAAAAGTATGTCAATATAAACTCTTTTTGAATTTTATAATTCGAATTTTACGATATGAGAGTAGATAAAGTAGGATTAGATATGTCAGTCTGATTTCTGGTTTGGTAATCGCAGAGATAGATTTATTTTACTTAGACTGTGCGAGTACAAACATAAAAATTAAATATAATTAGATATGAGCCCGTAAGCTTTATAGTTTTAGTTTTATTAGTTTTAGTTTCAGGTTACTCAATATAGGATCCACTGAAAATCAGCGTCGTGGCCCCCTGCCTCGACTCATGCTGAGTGGACTCCTTTTTTGAGACAACTGCCACAATACTCTTTTGGATTTAAGAAATTTGTAAACTGTTCTTTGTTGTTGTTGTTGTTTCGAAGTAAATTTAATTCATTTCATTTAATTTATTTGAAATAACGAATCTGACGAACATCGCATCAGACCAAACGCGCTCAGACGGATATCGTGAAATCTTTGTAGATCTGTCTTGAAAAAATGCGCCTACCTTTAGTTCTTTGCTGGATTCTACTCAACAAAGTATTTCCGAACCAGTTGTAGATTCTTCTACATTCATATTTAAGTACTGAACTTAAATTAAATAAAATGTTGACTTTTGGCCTTGTTGTAAAATACCATTTTAAAGTATAGTATAAATCTTCCCGGGTGAATTTTTCGCTTCGAGCCATTACTTTAAATTTGAACCTTAATGCTATGACGATACCGTTTGTTTTGAAAGATAAGGGCTCGAAGCGAAAAATTCACCTGGGAAGATTTATACTATAACTAAAAAATTGTGTAGGTATAGCTTCAAAAGTACAGGCCCAATTAAAATAAATAAAGTTGTATTTTTCTACTACTCTAGTCATATTTCAAATTCATCACATTTTTTACCATTTTCCAGAGGTATTTTATAAGTGATTTTAAAAATCATCTCCCTGGTAGTCTAAGTAACTAATCCTTAAAAACAATAGTGGGTAGGTCTCAT
The DNA here is from genome assembly GCA_947859365.1 of Archips crataeganus. Lineage (NCBI taxonomy): Eukaryota > Metazoa > Arthropoda > Insecta > Lepidoptera > Tortricidae > Archips > Archips crataeganus. The sequence continues at coordinate 7,453,026 of OX402073.1, read as the reverse complement.
TTGTCCAATAGAATTGTGAATCCGTGAAGGAACAGAGTTCAAAATTGTAAGGTCAACAGCATAAATAAGTGGTCATTTCTGTACCTAGTTGTTTTCAATCGTTTGACATGATGTTAAAGTGATATGGTACATAAATGATCACTTATTTATGCTGTTGACTGTACCAAATATTTCAGTTCTATAGAACAAATGGGACCTTCCTACAACATCCCGTACTTCTAGGCTCAATCAAAAATGAAATCTCACAAGCTAACGGCAACATTAAACGAAATGAAAAATAAAACATTGTATGTATATGTAAATAAAGTTTATTTAAAACAGATGCATGGCAAATGATATTATTTATTTACCACATGCCGACATACCACATGTCCCTTCAGACCCGCCATACCCCTGGGGGTAGGGCGGGACAGAACCATACCACCGTAGTACTGTAGTTTAGTGCTTTCTGGTTTTGCTATTCCGAATATTACATACCCCGGTGTTAATAGCATCCCATATGACGAAGTATAAGTACTTATAATTCAGTCCAGAAAATAGGTAGGTTAGGTTAGTTAAGTAGTTTCCTTTCTTCTGCCCGAAGGGCAAACCGACTAGAAATAGGAGCCCCGCAAATAGGGCTCCGTCGAATTAGTTTAAATTAAATATTTGTATCTGTTAATCATATTCCAGCACTACTACGGTGGTATGGTTCTGTCCCACCCTACCCCTGGGCCACATGTCCCATCGGCCGACAGTTCTACGAGCAATGTGCTCTGCCTGCAACTTTAGTTTTCCGAGCTATGTGACATAGCGGGATCCTGTCGATGTTTAGAAAATTTTATTTCCGAAAACCCCGAAAACTTCATTTGTCCAAAAGCATTTTTTTCTGAAACTGTAAATGTTTCAGGATTTATTTCAGGACCATCGTGTAGAACCCTTTAGGTTAGGTTAGGGTTGTTTTAAAAAAATCCTGAAATATTTACAGTTTCAGAAAAAAATGCATTCGGATAAATGAAGCATTCGGGATTTTAAATATTCGGAAAAAAATAATTCTAAATTTTGATAGGTAACCGACATAGCCTATGTCAGGAACTTTAGTTCTGCGGATCTCCTCGTTTCTGATTGTGCCACGCACGGAAACTAAGCTCGTAAGACCCACGTCAAATTTGGACTATTAGAATTTGTAATCTAATGCCAATCAAGAAGAGTTGGCATCTTACACGTTTGTCCTAGATTTAGTATGTTGCGCGATCGCATACTATTCTTCATTCTTCTATGAATCAATAACTGACCTCACACGACTTGATTTATGGCACCACAGGCAGCGAGTGTTTGTAGCAACTCCTAGCGCCATCTAGTCATCAAATAGCTAAACTACTTCATTCTGCATCTTACTATTTTTAAGTTTCTCAATTCGGTTGCATCCCAAGGCATAACATCTGGCTGGAGAGAGATCTCTCTATTGTTGCTTATTCCCACATTTGTGACATTTTAATTTTATTTTTGAAAATAATTTCGCACTAGATCCCAGTTCGGACAAGTGGGATTAGCACAATAGGACATAAGGGGCACCATAATCATAATAATATGATAGAAAATAAAAAACTTGCTCCACAAAGCGCCTAGCATAGGTACGGAAGCCTGGTTGGCTCAGCGTCGACTTGGAAATCAAACGTTGGAGAGAGGGGCGCCACTATCAAGTATCTGTCCGCTTCGAAAATATCGTAGATCCGATACCCGACGATATCCGACGAACCCTTAGTATTCCGCATTAACTTCACATCAATGGCTTCCTAGATAAATCACAGAGAGTTCTCCATTGTACTGTGCCAAAGGACCAACGAGAATGGTAGGCAACATGTTTACAAAATCACTGCAAACTATACTCAATATGGTGGGTCTTAATATGTCCTTTTAGACTACATTTCTGCACAAACGCCTGCCCACACACAGCGCAGGCAAACCTCCTGTCATTATTATGTATCCTCATGTGCTCCTTTAACGTCTTTTTCCTAGCGTACGACTTCTTACACACACTACATTCAAATATCCTTTCACCATTATGTTTAATCATATGAACAGTCAGCTCGTTGTTGGTAAAACATTTGTATGAACACAATTGGCACTGGAAGTCCCTTTCCTCCAAATGATCCCTCTTCATATGTCTTGACAACGTGTAGCGTCTATCAAAACTCTTGTCACAAACATTACACTTATACTGTAACGGTGCTACATTATGTATTTCAACCAAATGCTTCTGCCGTCGAAAATACTCCGAAAACCTCTCCGGACACTTTGGACATTTGAACCTTTTCACCAAATTATGAACTGTATCCACGTGATTCTTGTATTTCTGTTGAGTTGTATAAACTTTCTTGCAAATCTCACATGGAAAACTGCCACCGACATGCATACTTTTGATGTGCACTTTCAATCTGTATTTGGTGACGAAACCTGTACCGCAATCTTTGCACACGTAGTTCCTAAAATGGGTGTTCATATGTCGTTCTATGGAGCCAAAAGTTTCAAAGCTAAATCCGCATAGTTGACATTCGAAGACGTTACTAACTGACAATTTGAACGGTATTATTCGATCTGTAAATTCTAGATGCATTTTCTTAGCGTGAGATTTGATGAGGTGTTGTTTTAGTTTGCTCAAATTCGGCATGTTTTCTTGACATATTGAGCATTTTAGATCGGTGACATCTACGTAGACGACAAGACTCTCCGCTCCATAGGTGCTTAGGATCTTCTTAACTTCGCTCTTCTTATGCTCCTTTGTTTGATGGTCTCTTAAAAGATCTAGGTTTTCGAAAATGTTTCTACAGTAGAAGCAAGGGAATCCAGACCTGCTTTTGCTTTTGAACGGAGTAACATTGGAACATTCTAGAACGGTGGAAGCGTTGATAATGTGGGCGGTTTTTTCCGTGATGTAGGTTTTGCGAGGTTTACTCCTCTGCTCCGGATGGTCCAGGAGTTTTGTGAGTGTTTTAGAGAATATCAGCTTGCCTGCAACGAGAATTTTCGGTTGTGAATTTAACAATAAATGTTTGCATGCAGTTCTTGAACAGCAAGAAAAGAAGAACATTCAATATAAAACTTTAATGTAGTATCCGGGAACCTGCCTTTTTGCTTGTTTTTTTTTCTGAAACTAAACTATTTTAGATATGTTTCAGGACTATCCTGTACAACCCTATAGGTTAGGTTAGTTTTATAACAATCCTTAGTTTACAGTTTCAGAAAAAAACAATAGGGATGTTGACACCATCAATCAACTGACGTACTTTTTATGAGCTGTCAAAACACAATTCTCCCATAGTTTGAATGGCAATAGCAACATATGACGTCACTCGTTCGCCAACTCAAGCAACTAACTATGCATATTTATTTGTTTTAAAGCAACAAAAAAATCTAATTTTACAGGTAATCGAAAATTAATCTGGTTTTCAAGGCTAAAATAAAGCGCTCTTTTACTGGAGTCGAGTCTTCGAATTAGTTTTTAATGGCGTCAACATCCCTATCGGGAAATGAATCAGACTACCTGACAAAGGATATTTTCAAAGCTAGCCGTATTTTCAATAATTACAATGGAAATTGTGACGTATAGTGAAATCAATAAGGTTGAATTTCCAACTCAATGCATGTGGGCGCTAAATCGCCTCTACCTTATTAAGGGTTAATGCACGCGCATACCTCTCAGATAGTCCAGATGTCTGACGTAAGCTGTACAAGTGCTGTACAGCGAGTCTCGAGTAGGCAGGCTCTTGAGCGAGCGGCGAGGGAAGCGCGCAAGGAACTTCGCTTCCTGCGCTGGTATTGTTTCTTCGGTACTCTGTTCTTCTGTAAAGTAAAAGTAGACGAAGACCAGGTTATTCAGATGCATATATTCAAGGGGATCTTTCTCTTCTGTGGAGATTGACAGAAATTTTGCAAAAAAAATGGATCTGAGTCCGAGTAGGAGGTAGGAAGTGCGTAACCAAACGGACAAATTTTAACTCCCCGTTAACAATTTCTTAATTTTCGGTACAACGAAAAATAGAAATGCCCAAGTGTTATTATGGCATCTCTAGCAGTACATTTTTGTCGTGCGTCGACGCGGCGCAGGTGTGGCATACAATGCGTTGGTTCGTTGCGATGACGCGACGCAGCGTACCAGTGGAGCCTCACCCTATACTAATGAATGTACATAAATACTCACCGCCATTGCTCATTTGCACCTCAGAATCATAGTCAACGTCACCGTGGTCGCTGGCTTCTTCTTTTATTTCTGTTGGCTGCTCCAATTTCACTTCCGGTTCAGGCTCTAAATGTTCTCCCACTGAAAATAATTAAGTTATCAATATCATTAATAATCAGACAGAAAGCGAAGATTACAAAATTGAATGAAGAAAAGAATAAAAATATACCATATTAGAGTTGTTTTGATTTTTTTTTTACACAATTGATTCTTTTGTGTAACAGTAATCACCCATATACTTTGTATGACTAACTTCTGTTACACAAAGGATGCGATCGTGATTTTGTTTTCATTAAGCCCTTAATTACATATGTATTTTTTTTTAAAACAACCCATTAACTGGTTACTGTATAATTATGTATGTTTATGCACTTTACAACAAAATCTGACAGTTACAATAAAAGTTGCACTGTTATGTAGTTTTAAATCCTTCATCATCATCATCATCCCAGCCTATACACGTCTCACTGCAGGGCACAGGCCTCCTCTCAGAAGATACATGCCATAGTTCACGCGAGCCCAGTACGGATTGGGAACTTCACACACACCATTGAATTTCTTTGCAGGTGTATGCAGGTTTAAATCCTTAAGTCAGATTTTTCATAAGAAAATACAGTGCGCAGTACACAGTGTATACAATGTTTTTTATTCTAACTGGGAATTTTGCAGAAATATGTTATTTTCTCCAAACTTTGAGAACAGTATTCACGTAAGGTGTATAACAATGCGCTCTAAATGAATTAAGAGATCCAAAGGGCATGTATCTCAATGTTAGAGTAGTTTACAAAAAAAATACACAATTAAGGGGTTTAATTAAAACAAAACTTAATTGATTCCTCTGTGTAACGAAAGTTACCCATATAGTTTGTATGACTCACTTTCTTTACACAAAGGAAGCCCTTAACTATGTCCATTACTTTTAAAAACAACCCATCAAAAGTTAACATAATTCTTTTTTCTGAAATTTTTAACTTTTTAAGGATTTTTTTACTATACAGTTTAATACATTACATTAGATTTAGATAACTTTGATATTCAGGACAATAACCATGTACAAATAATACTTCTAGTGAGCACAATTATTTGAGGCATTTAGATTCTTCAAAATGATCATTAACAAAGTGCATGTTTTTAAAATCTAATGTTGGTACAGTCAAGGACTTAATTCATGAGCCACCATGGGACCTTCTCAAAAGAAAAGTCATTATGATTTTCCTTGTTAATTAATGCAATGTCACTATGACGTTTACTGTGAAATGGTTCCATGGTGGCTTATGAATTAAAGTGTAAATTATTATCAATAAATAAATAAATAAATAAAGTCCTTGACTGTATACTTAGGACAAATTTACACTAGTAAGAATAATTACGTAAGTTGCATTACATTGCGAGGCATTAATTCAAACAAGTTGGAAGTAGTATTCTGACCATGAAAATGTACTGCAACTGACACAATTTTTGTTTGGCCGGCTTGCGTGGACCTGCGTTAGCTACTTAAAATGTACTGCAACTGACACAATTTTTGTTTGGCCGGCTTGCGTGGACCTGCGTTAGCTACTTAAAATGTACTGCAACTGACACAATTTTTGTTTGGCCGGCTTGCGTGGACCTGCGTTAGCTACTTAAAATGTACTGCAACTGACACAATTTTTGTTTGGCCGGCTTGCGTGGACCTGCGTTAGCTACTTAAAATGTACTGCAACTGACACAATTTTTGTTTGGCCGGCTTGCGTGGACCTGCGTTAGCTACTTGAAATGTACTGCAACTGACACAATTTTTGTTTGGCCGGCTTGCGTGGACCTGCGTTAGCTACTTAAAATGTACTGCAACTGACACAATTTTTGTTTGGCCGGCTTGCGTGGACCCGCGTTAGCTACTTAAATCCGAGTGAACTGCTAACCCAGGGTTAACAAGTGTCAAAATGTATGGAACTGACATTTTTAACCCAGGGTTACCGATTTAATTTTTTAACCCTGAACTGTGCAAGTGGCCCTTATTAGTGTAAATGCAGGCTTAGAATAAGTAAAGTGTCCTCAACCATTAATAAACACAGTCTCCTGGCTCTCGGCAGCCTGTCTCAGCTGATGCTCCACTCCAACCACCATGGACTTGAACTCGTTCGCGTCTCGGAGCCGCTGCACGCACGACGAACATATCAGCGAGCTGATAAAAGCGTTTGTTGATATCTGTCAAGATAAATTGGATATAATACTGAGGCATCAATACATAGATAATAATAATTTTATATTTTACCAAAGGCCTCGTCATTTTGGTATCGGCTTTGTGAATGCTTTCAAATGATATGGTCCCTGAGGTTCCACGTTCGAAAACTTTACCAACATTAAGATACTAATGAAAAAACAGGGAAGGAAGCAAAAACATTAAATTCACTTTATTTATTCCATGATTTACATTACATTCGATTAGCTAAGTAATGTAGGTGCCTAAAAATAATTTATTTAGTTAAGTATTTAAATTATAGCTTACAGAATACTTACGTATAAATTGAAACAATCTGTAAACATGTTGTAGTACACTTCGCGGACACCGTTTGTGAAGTATTCCTTCATGATATCTTTATGGTGGCCTTTTGATAAACAGCATCGACACTCTCCGTATGTTTTTTGCTTAGAATTGTCCATATTTATTATCGGATAATATACGAATAATTAAAATGGGATTTAAAAAATATGAAATATGAACAAGAATCGCTTTTGCTTGGCGTTTCTCGACTGACTGTCAGTGTCAAATAGACATTCACAGTCACTGTCAACGTAGAGTTGTTCCAAAACCGGTAATATTCTCTTAGAATCGATGAATTCAAAAGAGGCCCCTTTATACAAGTTGGTAAAAAAATGTAATAACGCGTATTTTAATTCTAACTTTTCGATATAAAAGAAAAATCCTCCATTTTTGTTCATGGTATTCGCAACCAGCATCAAGAACAAGCAATGGTCGAAAGCATGGACGTACTATAGGTCGAAAGACAAAAAAAATAGGGGGATTCCCCTTTCAGTTATATGGCAACTCCATAGCTTAAATACATGGTATCCAAGTCGCAATTTTATGGTCTTGTTTAAAAAAAACGACAGTACCTTCAAGTGTCAATTATCGATAATATTGGCGTTTACGAAAGTTGATTTCTTTTTCAGCCAAAACTCGTAAAATTAATAAATTTATGTAATTCATGGAGTCGAACGTGAAACTACACGGCAAATGCCGATGTTGCCTCGCTGAGGGTATGCACCACGACATAATGAAGGCGACTTATTATAATGGAAATCGCGAAGTATATTTTGAAATGATCTTGGAATGTTTTAATGTTTTTGTAAGTATTTCGTATACGGTACACTAATTTAACGTTATTATTTGTACTGTTTATCGATTAAGCAAACAATTGTCAGTGTAAATAACGTTTAAAATGCATGTAAACAAATATAATCACGTACTCAGAATTTATGTTAGTTTTAAAGTATAAAGAAATATTTAGGCCAAAAAAGGCATTTTTCTTGCTTAATGTTGATTCTTGTTGCCAACGCTTGTCCAAAACGTAAATATATAAACAACCAAAAGCGATTTATTTTATACCTTGAGTCATTTTCAAAAAATGTACATAATAATTAAGGGCTTAATGAAAACAAAATTTAATTGATTCCTTTGTGTAACGATAGTTACCCATATAGTTTAAACGACTACTTTTCGTTGCACAAAGGATGCAATCATGATTTTTTAAAGCCCTTATGTACAATTTTTTTGAAAATGATCCATCTTCAACATGTCTGATGTTATAATGCCATTTTGCCTTATTCCTAGCTATCAACTCTGTCTGACGCCAGTAATTTGATCTGCGAGGACTGCGTCCGGCGGCTGCGGGAAGCCAACGTGTTCAGGCTCATGGTGTTGAATGCTGAGAGGCAACTACAGGCTGCCTGTCAACAGAACGAGTTTGTGACTGGTGTGTTGGGTTTCATTTCTATTATACATCATCAGGTTGAATGGGCATCTACTTAGACCACATCTTTCATTTAGTGTCCAGGGCCGGATTTAGGGGAGGGCTACTTATAATACTACTACTAATTTTTAAATAAAACAAATTGTCAATACACGCAAAATACAATAAAATAAAAATCAAAATATAAAGTCAGTCAAATAAACTGCCCCGGATCGCACCAGGCTCAAATGTGCCCAACACGCTAGCCGCATTGCCCCTCTGAACCGCGATGGACAACCTAATATTATTATTTTTAAATGAGTAGAATACCAATACCGTCTATCTAACATTTTTTGTCATTTTTGACTTTTAATGCACCTACATTTAAAATTCAATTTCGCACAGCCTGCCAAAAACGCATTTTTTGTTGTATTTTTGTTGGTTAGGTGTTATTGATTCTTAACCGTCGGTATGTTTTATGATGTGTATTATTGGATGTTTTTTTTTCCCAAATGCTTTTTCTCACTATACTTCTTTACTGAAGCTTATTTTCACAGTAGGTAGCTTTTTTTTTCCAATCTGAATTAACACAGAAACAGTGTCGACGGAGCTCCGGCGGAGCTCCTTCTGTGCACTTTTGGCCCCTTCAGGCTGATGCAAACTTAACGTAACCTAAACCTATCTATGTTTCTGTGTCGATTAAACTTGGGAAGAGTCTCCCAATGAGGCTGGCATAGTCACACAGGTGCACTAAAGCCTCGAAAAAAAAAATAAAAAAGTTGTGAAAAAACGCGATTCTCACGCTATGTGCAAACTTTATTTATTTGTTATTTTTTAACAGTGTTTCTTTATTCCAGTGATGAATCTACCTGAGGTGCCTGTGATAAAAGCCGAGGATGTTACTGTAAAGAATGAGCCTGAAGACTTCGTAGTTGAACAGAACTTTGTGGAAGATGAGTGTAGAGATTTTGGTATGTATATTTTGCAGGGAAATGGCCAAAATAGAGATTTAAAGGGATATGTCCAAATCACGCAAGATTTTACAATGGGTAATTCATTTTACCATTTGCCTAGAAATAATCAGTCATTTGATAAAATTCCTAAATCCCAGCCTATATACGTCCTACTGCAGGGCACAGGTTTCCTCTCAGAATGAGAGGACTTGGGCCGTAGTTGTCACGCGGGTCCAGTGCGGATTGGGAACTTCACATACACCAATGAATTTCTTCTCAGGTGGATGCAGGTTTCCTCACGATGTTTCCCTTCACCGTTAAAGCTCATGGTAAATTACAAATGTAATTCCGCACATAAATTCCGAATAACTCAAGAGGTACGAGCTGGGTTTTGAACCCTTAACTTACACTAAGTATTTTTACATTTCTTCTCCATAGTCTAAATCATTCCAACTTATATACGTTCCACTGCAGGGCACAGGCCTCCTCTCAGAATGAGAGGGCTTGGGGCGTAGTTCTGACGCGCGGGCCCAGTGCAGATTGGGAACTTTACGCACATCACTGTTTTTCTTCGCAGATTTTTTTCGCTTTTCACGATGTTTTCCTTCACCGTAAAGCTCATGGTAAATTACAAATGTAATTCCGAAAAGCTCAGAGGTGCGAGCCGTGATTTGAACCCACGATCCTCTGCTTGAGAGGCGATAGGTTAAATCACTATACCACCACGGCTTTTAGTGGGTAATGGCAAGATATTTGCCGTCATACAGAAATCAATGCCGATTCAAATTGGCAACATTGACGGTCCAAAATAGAATGTCTTGACAGGGTTGTCAAATGGTTTAAGGGTTAACTAAAATGCAATTATATGCACAGGTTCAGACGACAGCAACGCCTCAGCCAACTGCCGGTTGGCGTCGGACGAGGCGCGTTTGCTCGCGCGATTTCCTCCAGCCAACGTCCGCACGTTGCCCACTCGTGACACTCTGTATGATCTATGTCCAAAGTATGTCATGCATCTGGATATGTTGAAAGGTAATTTGGAGTACAAATAAAATTACCACTGAAAGAAATATTGTGTATTTACAAAAGATTTATACCAAAAAATTTACTGACTGTCTGAAATCGTAACGACGGTTAAAAGGCAAAACGCATCATGCGATATTTTTTGAACTTTACATGAAACCCGGCTCAAACGACGGAGAAAAATTCGCTGATTTCCAATATGTATATAACTCATTTTGACTAAAAGTGTCGCTTCATGCGTTTTGCCTTTTAACCGTCTGTAATAAATTGGTCCTTATTATTATTACTTCTACAAGTTAAGTATGAAGTATCTTTTTCTATTTATTTTTTATTTTCTTCAACTTCATTTTTTTTTATTACTTTTACGGTCATCCCGTGAAACCATATATTTCAAACTAAATACAAACTGAAATATAGATGCACAGAAAAAACCCCAGAAAAAAGACCAATGCTGGGAATCGAACCCAGGTCCTCAGCGTTCCGCTGAACGAACAAACGCTGAGGACCTGGGTTCGATTCCCAGCATTGGTCTTTTTTCTGGGGTTTTTTCTGTGCATCTATATTTCAGTTTGTATTTAGTTTGAAATATATTATTACTTCTGGTAAAAAGACTTAAATTTCCTAATTTCTTTGCTAGCTATTTTAGTATTCAAAAAAAAAAAGGCCCTACCGAGCTTTTGGCGCTAATCGATTTTAGGTATTCTATGCACTCGGGTGTGTGCGTGAGAGCGGCTAGAATCAAAGCCGTGCGTAAGCGCAAGCGACACAAGTTCCCCGTCCGCTGGCTGAAAGAGAACTAACGCAACTAACTATACGGACAAGGGGGTAGCACGACGACTCAAGAAAAAAGAAGCAACACTAGGCCCTAGAAAAAATCTTGTTTTATTAACATTCAAAAAGTCATGACCTGCCATGCACTATTTACGCCGTGCTAAGGATTTATTTTATTTTTCAGAGACTATGTTGAATTTTTTTTCTATCGAGCAAACAACAAGTTTCGAAAAACACTGATCACTAGAGTGAATCCTCAAATATCTTACGCATGCATTTCAGAACTAAAGCTTTGCTAGTAATGATACAGCAAGGGATTAAATGAATGCAATAAATGCGACAAAAGCTCGGTAGGGCCTCAAATGGGATTATCAAATACTACTAACTACTAATATCTTATACTAGCTAACTGTTGCCCGCAGCGCCGTCTGCGAATGCCCCTGATCCAAAATTTAGATCAGGTCCAGAGTGTACATAACTAAACTACAACATAAACTTTTGTATTTATAATCTTACTAGAAAAAAAAAGATAATTAACTTCTTATTAAACGGCCAGATAGCCTAGTTGTCAGAGAACCTGACTACTAAGCTTGGGGTCCCGGGTTCGAATCCCGGTCGGGGCAGATATTTGTGTGAAAAATACGAATGTTTGTGCTCGAGTCTTGGATGTTTACTATGTATTTATCTATATAAGTATGTTTATCTGTTGTCTAGTACCCATAGTACAAGCTTTGCTTAGTTTGGCGTGAATTGTCCCGTGATATTTTATTTATGATATTTATTATTTCAAACTAAATACAAACTGAAACATAGATGCACAGAAAAAAAAAAAAAAAAACAAAACAAAAAAAAAAAAAAAAAACAAAAAAAAAAATGAGGTTGAAGAAAATAAAAAATAAATAGAAAAAGATACTTCATACTTAACTTGATATTTATTATATTACAGGAAAGAAAACCTTAGCCAGGGACATCGAGCCTTTGCTGTATAAAGACAGCGACTCGGACGAACCGCTGCAGACGTTACAGAATCACAAAGAACACTTCATCACAGACAAACATGGCCACATTCACAATGCAGCTGTCATACTAGAAAACTCGAACGTAGCCGCCTTCAAAGGCAAGAGCCGGAGCGGACTGCCATGCTTCTACTGCAAAGAAATATACGACAACATAACAAGTTTGAGAAACCACCAAAAAACACACAACAAATCCCACATAAGAGCAGCTCTGAAATCCCACAAGACAGAATCATTAGTTATAAACGTCGATATAGCGGATTTGAAATGCACTCTATGCAATACGGACATGAAAAATTTGAAGGATCTAAAAGTCCATTTAATTGCCGCTCACGGGAAAAAGGTATATGTTGATTTTGAAGAGAGGATTGTACCTTTTATTGTGCCGGAAGATAACAACTTCATATGCCAAATGTGTGGGTTTAAATATGAGACGTTCGGCTCTATAGAAAGACATATGAATGCGCATTTTAGGAATTATATATGCGATAGTTGTGGGACTGGGTTTGTTACAAACTCTAGATTGAGAATGCATAGTAAAACTATGCATGTGGAGGGTAGCTTTAAATGCGAAATGTGCGCGAAGATATTCCCTTCGCACCAGAAACTTAAGAGCCACGTGGACACTGTACACAAGTGTTTGAAGCGGTTTAAGTGTACGAAGTGTCCGGAGCGTTTCACGGATTATTTCAAAAGGCATCAGCATTTGGTTCAAACGCATGGGGTCCCTGAATTGGAGTATAAATGTAATGTATGCGACAAAGTTTATGCGAGACGGTACATGTTGTCGCGGCATATGAAGCGGGATCACTTAGAGGAGCGCTATTTCCAATGCGATATATGTTTCCATAAGTGTTTCGCTAGGAGGGATCTAGAGTCTCATATGGTGAAGCATACTGGTGCGAGGATTTTTGAGTGTAGTGTGTGTAAGAAGTCGTACGCTAGGAAGAAGACGTTGACGGAGCATATGCGGATACATAATAATGACAGGAGGTTTGCATGCACTGTCTGTGGGCAGGCGTTTGTGCAGAATTGTAGCTTGAAAGGGCATATTAAGACGCATCATCCGGAGTCAATGCATTGAGTTAGGCAGTCCGCGCAAGGCGCAAGGTGTAGTGAATAAATATTAAGGGACAATTCACAGCAATAGGGATGTTGACACCACCAATCAACTGACGTACTTTTTATGAGCTGTCAAAACACAACTCTCCCATAGAGTTTGAAAGGCAATAGCAACTTATGCCGTCACTTGTTCGCAAACTCAATTCAATTAACTATTTATTTGTTTTAAATCAACAAAAAAATCTAACTTAAAAATCTAAAATCTATCTTGTACATGAGAATGCGAATTTATTACATTTTAAAATATAATAATCGTGCATTTCGTCAATGTCGAAATCGTCGCAAGATATTTTCCGTGACAAATTAGTAATATATGTAACAATGACATAGAAATAAAAATATTTGACTTATTATTATTTTATATTTCCATTCTTCCCGGACTGAAACAATTACTTTGCTCACCCGCGACCTTACGATAGTTACGTTTATGCAAGAAATATGTGTTCGTGCAGTTCCTCCACCTCCACACTGTACGAACACACGCAAATCACACAAACCCAACCATCACCACCACCAAACTACACTGACGCGTTTCGAACTCAACCAGAGCTCATCCTCAGAGCACCACAACCGTATGCTATGCTACCAAATGTTAAACTAACAAACCAAAACAAATGTTTTAACTTGTCACTGTACTGTTTAACATTTGGTAGCAGCATACGGTTGTGGTGCTCTGAGGATGAGCTCTGGTTGAGTTCGAAACGCGTCAGTGTAGTTTGGTGGTGGTGATGGTTGGGTTTGTGTGATTTGCGTGTGTTCGTACAGTGTGGAGGTGGAGGAACTGCATGAACACGCATTTCCTGCATAAACGTAACTATTGTAAGGTCGCGGGTGGCAAAGTAATTGTTTCAGTTCATTAATATGGACCTCCGCAAAGTAACGCCTGATTCAATAAATTATCCATTCTTCCCGTTTAATTATCAACAATAAATCAAACAACTAGATACGAGTGCCATAAAAACGCTAGTTTTATGTGCATATGCCATAATTGACAACCCTAGAGCGACCGCCGAGCGTAGGTATGAAATGATGAAGTAAGTACATACACTTGATTGACTTCTGAGAGTCATGTCTTGGAGTCTTTAGTTAGTGCTGTCAACTATTCCATTGTTTCATTTGTACGAACTCAGTTCAGTTCTTTTGTATCCCTTATTTAAAACCCAATGTTTAGGATTGTACCCTTGTTTTTCTTAATAATTTCGCCTGGCAACATTTTGTATCGAATTTGAAAAAAAAAAAGTAAATCGCTTGTCATTCTCTCTTTTCGAAGTTTGAATAACTGTCGTGTCGTTTGTCGGCGTGTTACCGCGCAAATTATATCGCAAGTAAATTGTCGTATCGTTTCTCGGTTATATTATATCTATTTTTGCGTCAACTACGTATAAAAGTGCGAGGAAGGCTGATCCACTGGAGGAAGCACTGTCCTAGCTGTATCCTAGTAGTTGTGCTGGTTAACGGTAACCTTGTCGGAGGTAAGTTCGGACGAGCCGAAGATCGAGGAAACCTGCGCCAGCCACTGCGGCTAGGATCTGCACCACCATCTGCAGACGTCGAGGTGAGTGCTTCCAACCAAAAGTCTCAGCCTTTATCCCAAATCAGTTGCCGCGTGTATTATATTTATTAATTATCGTTTCTCGTCTACAGTCCACTTAAAACCCCAAACATTTTGGTCCTTCGAGCCGGATCATTTGTAAAGTGATCGCGGATATTTTCGTATTTAAATTGCAATTTTCGTGATAATTATTTCGTTATAAAATCATTAAAATCATTTGAGGGTAAGAATCGAACACACTTGGCTTGGGCGTTTTTCAATTTGTTAAACCAACGTTTAGTTTCATAGACTAAGATTTGTGTCGAAGTAGTTGGTTTCGGAACGTAATTTGTCACAGCAGTATTTTTACTCTGCGGTTATTTATACGTAGTGGAGTGATAACATGCTCTGTGAATGTGATTTATAGTTGTCAAATTGTCAATGTCAGATTGAATTATAACCTTACATTTGGTCGAAGCGTTTATTGTTATTGAGTTTAAATTTTATTGAATAAACATGGGAGGCAATGATAATGCTTACGAAGGAGGCGACAAGAACCGTGTTGGTCGGGATTATGCGTTTGCTAGAATCGAATATATACAGAACTCCGACCTACAGGGTTATTGTCTGCAAGATGTAAACAAAATCGAGAATGAGTTTCATGCTTTCCAGATTGAATTGCTCTCTTCGCTATCGAGTGCGGAAAGGTCAAGTGAATTAAATGTTTCGTCGCAATTTGAGGCAATAGTTAAATCTATTAAATTACGTTTAACAAAACAACATGAAGAGCAAAAGTCTGTGTTGCCTAGTGCTAGTAGTTCGTCTAGTACGAGTGTTAAGTTACCTAAAATAAATATTGTTCCCTTTGATTCAAAAATTGAACATTGGGTATCGTTCATTCAAATATTTGACTCACTGATTCATAGCAAAAATATCCCGGCAGTGGAAAAGCTTCATTATCTTTTATCGAGTGTTAGTGGACATGCTTTTGACTTAATTAAAAATTATCCGTTGTGTGATGAAAATTACTTAACTGCTTATAACACGTTAAAAGCCCACTACGACAAGAAAAGAGTTATCGCTACTATCTTTTATGAGAAACTTTTGAACTGTGAATCTGTGAAATCAAAAAATGCTTCGGATTTGAATAAAGTTTGTCGAACATTTAAAGAAAATTTAGAAATTTTGTCGAAATATCAGTTACCTGATAAGAACTTCATGTTATTTTATTTGCTGTGGTCCAAGTTAGATGTAGCTACAAAAGAAGCTTTTGAATTGCAACTTGAGTTCAATGCTGAAATCCCTAGTTATGAAAATTTAATTTTGTTTATTGAGAAGCGAGGTCAAGCGCTAGAAAACTCAATGGTTCGGTTAAATATCGTAAACAGTAAGCCTGTATCTAAGTCTAAACCGTCTTTTATCGTACCACCTGTAAGCAATTGTGTCGTATGTGCAGCTTCAGGCCATAAATTGGAAAATTGCTCCAAATTTTTGGAAATGTCTCCTTTTGAGAGGTTTACTCGGGTAAAAGAGAAAAAACTTTGTATACTTTGCTGTCGTCCATCTCATACTGTTAAAAATTGTAAATCAACAGTGAATTGTAACAAGTGTAACCACAGACACCATACATTACTGCATTTTGATAAACAGAATGAGACGGAGCCTCCCGTTGAACCACCTCAGGTGACTTTGACTGTTCCAAATTTAAATACACAAGTTTTGTTCTCGACTGCTGTTGTGTTAATTAAAAATAAATTTAATAAATTGGTACCTATTCGAATGCTGATAGATAGTGCTTCTGCTTGTAATTTTGTGACCTTGAAATGTGCACAAAAGCTTGGACTACCAATCAAACGGAGTTCACAGTCGGTGAATGGTATTGGCCATACATCGACAGGTACTCTGGGAGTTGTCGCTTGTGAGATAGTCCCTTCGAACTCCTCATGTAAATTTTCGTTTGAAGCGTTTGTGCTTCCAAAGATTTGCTCTGATATGCCGTCAGAACCTATCGATGTCTCATCGTGGAGACATATTAAGGATTTAGATCTTGCTGATCCAACATTTTTCAAACCTGGACCTATTGATATGCTGGTTAACGTCAACCTTCTCGCTTCAGCACTTCAGCCTGGCGTTGTCAAGGGCAATGCAGGTCAGCCTATTGCCATCCGCACTGTATTCGGCTGGGTAGTGATGGGGGAGTGCTCTGTAGATGTTGCCTGCTCTCGTTCTCGTTGTCGTAACGGTTCCAGTGCTGAAACCGAGAAGTGCCTTCTTGTGTCGAGTGTTTCATTAGAAAACCATATTAAGCGCTTCTGGGAGTTGGAAAGTGTAGATCCACCTAAAGAGGTTGTTTTGTCGAAATTAGAATTGTCGTGTGAAAACCAAATGGAAACTTCATACTGTCGTAATCCCGAGGGTAGGATGGTAGTACCATTGACTTTCGTTGACTCTCAGGAAAAACCCAGGTTTTCAAATTCTCGCGAGATTGCTCTCAAGCGTCTCTTAAATTTAGAAAGGAAATTCAAATTGAATCCTCAGTTTCGGACAGCTTATGTCAATTTCATGGATGACTATCTCAAATCTGGTCATATGATAGAAGTTGATCGTCCTTTGTCGTCCGAAGGTCACTTTTATTATATTCCTCACCACGGAATTCTGCGCCCTGACTCTGTCACCACTCCCTTGCGTACTGTTTTTGACGCAAGTGCCCAGGATCTTGCAGGGAAGTCTCTGAATGATACACTGCTGCCTGGCCCTAAATTGCAAAAAAATATATTTGATCTATTGGTTCGTTTTCGATGGCATGCAGTAGTGTTCGCTGGAGACATTAAACAAATGTACCGTCAGTTCCTTGTCGACCCGCAGGACTGCGATTATCAGCGCATTTTGTGGCGTCCATCACCTGATGACCCGGTGAAAGATTATTGTTTGCTCACAGTGACTTATGGTGTTTCCTGCGCTCCCTATCAGGCGCTCTGGTGCGTATCCAAATTGGCAAAGGAATTCTCGTCTTGTGCTTCTCAAGGTGCTGCTGTGCTGGCCAGAGATACTTATGTCGATGACGTGGTCTCAGGTGCAGATTCGGTCGAGGATGCGTTAGTTTTGCGTCAGCAGTTGGTAGAAATTTTGTCGTCTGCTCAGCTTCACTTGCGCAAATGGACTTCTAATAGCCCCGAATTCTTAGAAAGCTTGCCTGGCTCGGAGCTCTATTCGGAGAAACTTCGTAACTTCGAAGACGTTCATGATTTGTCGTTAAAAATTCTCGGCTTGTCGTGGCTTCCAAAGGAAGATAATTTCACGTTCAAGACGTCTTTGAATGATTGTCGTTGCACGAAGCGATCAATCCTCTCGGACATCGCTCGTATTTTCGATCCTCTCGGTCTATTATCTCCTGTCGTATTTTTCGCTAAATATTTAATACAACTTCTATGGGTATCTGGTGTCGACTGGGATGAGGAAGTCCACATCACCATCGCACAAGAATGGCACAGATTCAAAATGCAACTGTCGGAGCTGAGTTCTTTGTCCATTCCCCGTAGAATGATTGTGTTCTTCGTGTCGTTACAGCTTCACGGATACTGTGACGCTTCGGAGAAGGGTTTTTGTGCTGTCACTTATTGTCGTGTCGTTCAAGGTGACGGTTCCATTGTCGTGCGTTTGTGTTGCGCTAAATCAAAGGTGGCCCCACTTCGTAAGTGTTCCGTTCCGAGGTTGGAATTGTTGGCTGCTGTTTTGCTGTCAGACTTGGTAGTCTCGGTTAAGGAAGCGTTAAAAGATTTCCACACTTTCGATGAGATCCACGCCTGGTCAGACTCCAGTGTCGCTCTGACTTGGATTCGTTCGTGTCCATCGAAGTGGAAGACCTTCGTGGCTAACAGGGTTGCACACATACAGGAAAATATTCCCCCGGAAAGTTGGCACCACGTTTCTGGTTCGGATAATCCAGCGGATTGTGGTTCCCGCGGTTTGTTACCCGCTGACTTAATCCAGAATACGCTATGGTGGGCGGGGCCTACCTGGCTGTCTAATCCTCAAGAATCTTGGCCGCGATCTGAGACCTTTTTGGACCAAGCTGCTTCAAATGAACAAAAAGTTTATAGCCTTTTTACAGCTTCGAATTCGTCCTTTGTCGATAATATTTTAAATAGGTTCTCGTCTCTGCAACGTATATTGCGTATTTTCGCTTATTGTTTTCGTTACCTGCATAATTTGCAAAACCCCTCTTCGAAAAATATGAACCCAAATTTGTCGTCTGAAGAAATCAATAAGGTTCTTCACTTTCTCGTAAAACATGTTCAAGAGCGAGTCTTCGCTTCAGAGCTTCGTTATTTGTCGAAGGAAAGGTCACCCCACTCGCTACCAAAACCCATGCGAAAATTGTCCCCGTTTCTGGATGAGCTCGGAAGGATAAGGGTGGGCGGTCGCCTTTCCAAAGGAAATTTATCGTTCGACGTTAAACATCCATTGTTATTGCCTCGTGATCATAGGTTAACGACGCTGATCATTGAGGATTATCACAACCGGTTCATGCATCCTGGAGTGCAAACGTTGCAAAATTTGTTAGCCCAAGAATTTTGGATTTTGTCATCGAAAAGGGCTATAAATTCAGTCATTTCGTCTTGCATGAAATGTTTTCGTGCTCGCCCCAAGGTGGCTTCACCTCCTATTATGGGCAATTTGCCATCGTTTCGAATAAATCAAGTTAAACCGTTCTCGTCTTCCGCGGTAGACTTCGCGGGTCCTTTCGATATTAGTTTGGCTCGTGGCCGTGGCTTACGCACTTGTAAGTCTTATATTTGCGTTTTCGTGTGTACTGCCACTAAGGCAGTGCACTTTGAGCTTGTGTCTGAGCTGACGTCGGAGGCTTATCTGGCAGCTCTACGCCGCTTCATCTCGCGTCGAGGTCGTTGCTCCAGGTTGATTTCAGACCAAGGTCGGAACTTTATCGGTGCATCTAACATGTTGCATGACTTAATGACTAAGGCCTCTCGTGCGGAGCAAATCGATTTCGTTTTCAACCCTCCTGGTAGCCCGCACTTTTCTGGGCTAGCTGAGGCCGGCGTGAAGTCTATTAAGACCCATCTGTCGCGTGTAATTGGTTCACAGCGTCTTACCTTTGAGGAGTTTTATACTGTCCTAACACAAATAGAGGCGATGTTAAACTCAAGGCCTCTGTCTCCTGTCAGTACGGATCCAAATGATTTGTCGGTTTTAACCCCCGGCCACTTTCTCACTCTGGAACCGCTCACCATACTACCAGAAGGTAATATGGTCGATGCAACTTTAGGCCCTCTTCAGAGATGGAAGTTGTTGCAAAAGATCCATCAAGATTTTTGGCGCAAGTGGCACTTGGAATACTTGCACACTTTGCAACAACGCCATAAATGGTTCGACCACCAGAAAAATATTGTCGTAGGGACTCTCGTGCTCATTGTCAATGAGCAATGTAGCCCCCTGAAGTGGAAAATTGGTCGTGTGGTACAACTCCATCCAGGGAGTGATGGAATTTGTCGTGTTGTTACCATTCGTACAGCATCTGGCGAACTTAGAAGACCGGTAGTTAAGTTATGTCCTCTACCTTTGCAAAACTAAAAACTTACTAACTTATACTTGTCGTCTTATAAATTAGAACTATCGTAGATTATATATATTAGAATTAGTCGGTAATTAAACTACCCCTAGCCATAGTGAGTTCTATCTTGTCTTCGAGTGATAGAAACTATAGAAGTTTTGAAAGAAAATACTTTGTATTTTGGTGGGCGGAAATGTTTAGGATTGTACCCTTGTTTTTCTTAATAATTTCGCCTGGCAACATTTTGTATCGAATTTGAAAAAAAAAAAGTAAATCGCTTGTCATTCTCTCTTTTCGAAGTTTGAATAACTGTCGTGTCGTTTGTCGGCGTGTTACCGCGCAAATTATATCGCAAGTAAATTGTCGTATCGTTTCTCGGTTATATTATATCTATTTTTGCGTCAACTACGTATAAAAGTGCGAGGAAGGCTGATCCACTGGAGGAAGCACTGTCCTAGCTGTATCCTAGTAGTTGTGCTGGTTAACGGTAACCTTGTCGGAGGTAAGTTCGGACGAGCCGAAGATCGAGGAAACCTGCGCCAGCCACTGCGGCTAGGATCTGCACCACCATCTGCAGACGTCGAGGTGAGTGCTTCCAACCAAAAGTCTCAGCCTTTATCCCAAATCAGTTGCCGCGTGTATTATATTTATTAATTATCGTTTCTCGTCTACAGTCCACTTAAAACCCCAAACACCCAAGATTAGGTAAAAAGCAACATTGTTTAAGAGGGTACGATGGCTGAGAGACCTTTGAGAAATAGGTATTTTAATGAAATGTCGCTGTCTCGCCCGAACCCCTCCGTGTCAGTACAGCGAGAGCGGGACAACTGCAGCTCAGACCGTTAATAGGCGCGTAAAATTGATCAAAACAGCATTTCGTAATCCCCTGTTTTCTTCTAGAAAACTGGATCAATAAAATTATTTTTTTTCAAAAATAATTAGAGGACGGATTTAGCTATGCCTCTATGTTTTCTTTTTTTTGTTTATATGAGGGATTATTTTCTGATGAGTGTCTGAAAATGACGTTGAAATTGGGCAATTTTTTCAGTTTTTGAAAGCTCATATTTCTTATGTTAATTGAAATATGAAAAAAAACGAAACATAGGGGCATAGCTGTGGTAGATACAGATTACACAGTAAAAAAAATTGGCTCTAAAGCCATTATCCAGGGAAGAAACGGGGATTACGTTTGAATGGAGAAACGGTGCCCATCGTACCCTCTTAAGTATTTTTAGTTAATATTTATGATTATTGGTGTACAAGCTATTATTTATAAATAAGGGTGTATTGGGTAATGGTTGATATGTAAAATTGTATAAATAAAATTTTAGATTGAAAAATGTGACTGTTTTATTTGGTTGAACGGTTCTCAATATCGAAAATTAATTGTATAACGTTTTTAAATATCGAATGGGAACTTCGTATCGTACCGTTCGTTTCACTCCTCTGTTTAATACTAGTACCTGGGCGACCGAGCTCCGCTCGGGCAGAAACTCGGTACCAAGCGTTTTCCCAGAGATAAGACCAAGCTAGATCAATTTTTCATCCCCGAAAACCCTCACATACCAAATTTCATCGAAATCGTTGGAGCCGTTTCCGAGATTCTGATTATATATACACCGTGAAATTTTAGTGGTTGTTTTCCCGAAACGAGGTGATTTAGTATCGATTGTACAATCAATCGATTTATAATTACTATTTTGACGAGAGTCAAAAATCCAATTGTGAAAAACGAATATCGAAAATGACCGCAAACCAATAGTAACGCTTCGTTGGTACCTAACCTATCGTACGATCGTACGCTACTTGTACCAACGAAGCGTTACTATTGGTTTGCGGTCTTTTTCTACTTTCGTTTTTCACAATTGGATTTTTGACTCTAGTCAAAATAGTAATTATAAATCGATTGTACAATCGATACTAAATCACCTCGTTTCGGGAAAACAACCACTAAAATTTCACGGTGTATATACAAGAATTATATAGATAGATAGATAGATTAGATCAGCTTGAATGGAACGGCATGATACGAAGCAGTGTTGTTGCGACAGCGATAGTTTCGCTATGGATAGTTGACCTTGAGAAACCAGTCGATAGCGTTAGTCTATCGAAAATATCGACATGCTGCAATACTATAGATAGTGTTGATAGTGAAAATTAGGCGATACTATCGATAGTATCGTGTCAGTAAAGTCGATACTATTGATCTTTCGCAATAATATGACTTATTTTCATCAATCGATAATATCAATAACTATTATTTTTTTTTTATTTATTTATTATTTATTTATTTTAATAGTACTAACGTACAGAAGGATCACTCTCGAACCAAAGTCAACTTTAGGTATAAAAAATTGCCTATTCTTACGACCGTTAACTGTTTGCATGCGAAATTGAAACTTATCGTGTGATACGAGCGTTCATATTCCGTTGGGCGCCGCTGATCCGAAACCAAGAGCACAGGGTTCCCACTCGCCGATATTTAGGTAGGTATATCATCATCATCCCAGCCTATATACGTCCCACTGCAGGGCACAGGCCTCCTCTCAGAATGGGAGGACTTGGGCCGTAGCTCCCACACGGGCTCAGTGCGGATTGGGAACTTCACACACATCATTGAATTTCTTCGCAGGTATATAAATGAAGAAAAATAACAGTGTGTATTAATTCAATAAATTACCTTTAAACGCAACAGTATCTTTTATAGGGATTATAAGATCGTTTAGAAGTCATTGTTTGTTGCAAAAATCACAGAAAAATAAATACGCGCGACGCGGCTAGCGTGCAAACCGAATGCCAAGCGACAACTTACTGCCATACGCTTGCCCGGGAGGCGCGCCGGCCGAACATACCTAAACTGCGGAGTGAAACCCCCCTGGCGATACTATCGATAGTATCGTCAAGGGTCGATAGTTTCGATAGGACTATCGATAGTATGACTGATTTTCAAGGCCACGATAGTATCACGATACTATCCACTATAGTATACGGCCAAATTCTTCAACAGTACCAGTTTTTGTGCTTTAAATTCTGTTTTAAAGGAAAAAAAAAAACAAGTTCTATGTAAATGTAAAATATTTAATCAATCAACAATTTGGTAAAAATCAGTCGATTCGCTGCTTAAGTATGAAATAACAAAAAAACGTAAAATATTGCGTCTTTATGGCACAAGTACATTGTTCTTGAACTCGCTTTAAAACCGTGTTGAAAACAATCACTTTTTGAACATCAAACAAAAAATAAGTTTTTGTTAAAAAAAACATTTTAACCCTTCGTATGCTAGACGTAAAAAAAACCTGCATTCAAGTCTCGTTTGTTTAAAATAATATCCATTATACAGATTAAAATAAAAATAGAAAAATATCCTTAAATTTGTCGCATGTTTGTGTCCGCACATACTAGAGGTTAATACAAGTTTTTTGTTGACTGTACTTATTGACTGTACGGAGCATTTGGGCTTCAACTAATGTGTTCGGTCGATTCTGCAGATTACAAGGGGAGCGGAGGTTTTGGGCGTCAACTAATGTGTTTGGTTGATTCTGTAGATTGGAAGCGGAGGTTTTAGATTTCAACTATTGTGTTTGGTCGATTCTGCAGATTACAAGGGGAGCGGAGATTTTGGGCGTCAACTAATGTGTTTGGTTGATTCTGTAGATTGGAAGCGGAGGTTTTAGATTTCAACTATTGTGTTTGGTCGATTCTGCAGATTACAAGGGGAGCGGAGGTTTTGGGCGTCAACTAATGTGTTTGGTTGATTCTGTAGATTGGAAGCGGAGGTTTTAGATTTAAACTATTGTGTTTGGTCGATTCTGCAGATTACAAGGGGAGCGGAGGTTTTGGGCGTCAACTAATGTGTTTGGTTGATTCTGTAGATTGGAAGCGGAGGTTTTAGATTTCAACTATTATGTTTGGTCGATTCTGCAGATTACAAGGGGAGCGGAGGTTTTGGACTTCAACTAATCTGTTTGGTTGATTCTGTAGATTGCAAGCGGAGGTTTTAGATTTCAACTATTATGTTTGGACGATTCTGCAGATTACAAGGGGAGCGGAGGTTTTGGGCTTCAACAAATGTTTTTGGTCGATTCTGCAGATCACAAGGGGAGCGGAGTTTTTGGACTTCAACTAATCTGTTTGGTCGACGATTCTGCAGATTGCAAGCGGAGCGGAGATTTTGGACTACAACTGGTCGATTCTGCCGTCTCCGCTCCGCATCACTGGGAGCGTACCTTAACTGGCGCTTTTTATATTTCGTCGAGATATGGCACAGTTCGACCATATCTAAAACTGTCACTTTTGCTCAGTTATTTAATTATCAGCATATTATCAGTATATGAAAGGTCTAGAATTGTAGATTATAATTTGTACAAAAATGTATTTAATGCAAACTACGTATTGTGATGTAAATTATAAAAAAAACTAATTATTGCTATGACTTATACTAAAAAGTACAATCCAAGATAAAATCTTACAAGCTTATATATGTATACATATATTTACAAAAGTATAATAAAGTTCAAGTTAATTAAAATAAACATCAACATTTAACGATGCTGAATACTTTTTAAGAAATTCAAAAATCAGCTTTCCAGTCTTAAAATCTAAAATTAAAATTACTTTTTTTACAATTTTCAAAATCGGACAAAATTAAAATTATTCGGTCGAAATACTTTCTATAACTTTATATACGACAAAAGAGTAGAAAATTAAATGATACTAATGAAATTAATAATGAAAACACTTGCATAGTTTCGTATAAAAATACGAAGTTACGAAGGAAGTGACTTCATTATTCAATTTTTACTCTATTGTCGTAAATAGGTATAGGTATATCAAATTTTAAAAAAAATCATTAAGTATGAATAGGTTTATGATTGATACAAGCTCTTTCGTTGACTATACCAGCATTGTCATCCAACCAAGATAAGGGTCGTTTAAAAAATACGTAATTGCAAAATCACCATCACTTCCTTTATGTAACGAAAGTTAGTCATACAAACTGTATGGGTAACTTTCGTTACACATAGGAATCAATTAAATTTTGTTTTAATTAAATCCCTTAATAGGGATGTTGACAACACCAATCAACTGACGTTCTTTTTATGAGCTGTCAAAACACAATCTCCCGTAGAGTTTGAATGACAATAGCGACATAAGACGTCATTGTTCACATAAATAAATAAATAAATAAATAAATAAATATCACGGGACAATTCACACCAATTGACCTAGTCCCAAAGTAAGCTAGGAAAGCTTGTGTTATGGGTACTAGGCAACGGATAAACATACTTATATAGATAGATATATACTTAAATACATATTAAACACCCAAGACCCGAGAACAAACTTTCGTATTTTTCATACAAATATCTGCCCCGACACGGGAATCAAACCCGGGACCTCAAGCTTCATAGTCAGGTTCTCTAACCACTAGGCTATCTGGTCGTCTATACTCAATCAACTAACTATTTATTTGTTTTAAAGCAACAAAAAATCTAATTTTGCATTTAATCGAAAATTAATCTGGCTTTCAGGGCTGAAATAATGCGTTTTTTTACTGGAGTTGTGTCTTCAAATTCTTTTTTAATGGTGTCAACATCCCTATTGTGTGCATTTTTTTGAAAACGAGCCTTATTCCTGCCAAATTCCAAGTTAACCCAATCACTAGCAGTCGAAAAAGGCATCAGAATACTTGAAGACACTTATACATACATACGAACATTGGAAGATAAACTCATTCTATTTCTTTGATCACATTTAGGAGCTTTAAAATATCGTCACTACTTTGAAAGAATCTCGTATCTCAAATCAATATGTAAACCAAACTGAACTTTATTGCACACTCGATAAAGTTCAATTAACCAGATTAGGGGCCATCCATAAATTACGTCATACATTTAGGGGGGAGGGGGGGGGGGGGGGTCAAGTGATCTCTGACACTAGAACAAAATAATGGCGATTTTCATAGTAATAAGTGTGACAAGGGGGGGAGGGGTCCAAATTGATCGAAATTGGTGTGACGTAATTTATGGATGGCCCCTTATCGATTTTGAGATACGAGCTTTTTTCAAAGTAGTGACGATACATACCAAAGACGATTAAATGAAGAGGGCTGTTAATGGCTATACAACGTCGCCTTTCCTGCCCTTTGAACGCCACACATCGTTTTTGTTACGAACAAAATTGATTCTTATGCGAATGCGGGTAGGTTCATTTTTGTATTACCGTATTGTCGGCTATAGCCGACAATGGCGTTCGAAAGGAGGAACGCGACATTGTGTAGACAGCAGTCCTTTACATTTACTCATCCTTGATAATACGTATAAATCGATTTTTTAAATTCGACATCTGTCTGTTACATATATTTTTTTAAAATTGGCAAGGACATTAAAAACTGCTACATCTAGCGACTAACTCCTGAATTAACCAGTAAGAAACCATTTGGAAAAAGCGCCACCTCTCGTCGAATAGCGGATCTTGCAGCGTCGGTTACCTGTTCTCTTTGTCGAGCGGTAACACAGTTGGTCGGTAGATGGCGTTGTCGCCTTCAAGCATCTTTTCGCCTTCCTCTGGCGTCGATGGTTCCACTGGGACTGTAAAGGGAATTATAGCGTGTCAACATAAAAATGAAACAACTGTTTAACATATGTTTAACGGAAGAGTTCATAGAAAACTGTAATATTAGGAATATAAATAAAATAAAATAAATAAATAATAAATATAATATATGTAAGTTAGTATTTATGAGCACATCTAACACACGTTTGTTCTGACTCAAACATATCATCATTATCCCAGTCTATATACGTTCCACTGCAGGGCACAGGCCTCCTCTCAGAATGAGCCGACACTATTGTCGCTCGCGAGTATGCGTGCGGCTATGGCTGTGAATGGTTGCCTAGCAACTGCCGGCTGTTGCTTAACGTCAAAAAAACTTGTTTCTTACATGACGACTCTCTTTAACTTGTGACTTTATTTTATTTTTAGTATTTGTTGTTATAGCGGGCTCAGTATAAATACAAAATTCATGATAATTATTTTTGTTTTGCGGCGTTTCTTCTTGTCGATTTTGGTCTTTCTGAAAGCGCTGGTAGTTAAAAAAAAAACAGTTTAAATAGAAAATTCAGAGCATTCGGGTTGAAGTCGACTCCAACCGCAACACGACTGCTCCCGTGCCGTTGGTCTCGACTGCTCCAAGCAGTCCGTCTATGGAGGCCTTAATCGTTTTGATTTTGAACGGACAGACAGAC
This sequence comes from Archips crataeganus, assembly GCA_947859365.1. Classification (NCBI taxonomy): domain Eukaryota; kingdom Metazoa; phylum Arthropoda; class Insecta; order Lepidoptera; family Tortricidae; genus Archips; species Archips crataeganus. The sequence goes on along the minus strand of OX402073.1, from coordinate 7,425,640 downwards.
CGTCTCAGTAATAGGGTCCCGTTACCCTTAGCATCCCTAAAGCTTACCTTTCTCTGCGGCCCGGTTGACCCAGCGGAACGTAATCGCGTGCGCGGCGGCGGCGGCGAGGGCGGTGGCCGCCATTATACGGAAGGAGCCGCGGCCGCCCGCCCACACGTACAGCTGCCCGCCCACTAGTGAGCCCAGCGCGAAACCTGGTACCACACCAAACAAAACATTGTAGATTATATTTGTTTGTCGGTTATTAACCCCCGACACAAAAAGAGGGGTGTTATAAGTTTGGCCGCTATGTGTGTATGTCTGTCTGTGGCATCATAACTCTTAAATGTGTGAACCAATTTGGATGCGGTTTTTTTATTTGAAAGCTGGTTTCTTGGCGATGGTTTTTAGACTTGTTTAATCAAAATTAGTCCAGCCGTTTCGAAGCTATCAGCTCTTTTGTACGCTGTGGAAGGGATCTTGGATTTAATTGCGTTGGGGGTTATTAGATTTTTGAATTTATAGTTATTTCATTTTTAATTTTTCGATTAAGTCGAGCTTTCCGTATATAAAGTCGGTATTTAATAGCATGGTAACTTAGATAGTATTTTAATTTTATGTTTACATCTTAGGGAAAATTAAGTTTTCCGCTTTTTTACTTCTTTTTCTATTTATACCTAATGTAATTTGGAGCTAATGGCAAATATTTTTGTTGTCAATTGTTAGATATTAGTGCATGCGGTGTCCTTCTGTAAGTGATGAGGCACTTAGTTTTAATTTGTACATGTATCTTTTAAGCATTTGAAAAAGTGTGCTTGTTGTTGAAGGTCCTAATAAATAAATAAATAAATAAATAAGTCCGCGCAGGGTTTTATGCTTGGGAAGTGAGATATAGTAACTATGTTTAAGTAATTTTGTTATTATTTTTTGCTTTTATAATCTACAAATTATTTATTTACGCATATAGTCTTATATAAGTAAATAAATTAGTCGGTATGTAGCTATTAGTGTGCACTTTATTTATCTATCTAAACAGCGATCCGGGTGTGACTAACCGGTGCTGGCTGAAAATCAGATGCAGATTGAGGATGTTATGAAGAAAGGTCGGGTCAAGATTCGCCTTGACCGGATTTTTTTTTAACCCCCGACTCAAAAAAGGGGTGTCATAAGTTTGACCGCTGTGTGTTGTGCGAGTGTGTGTGTGTGTGTGTGTGTGTCTGTTTGTGCCATCATATCTCTTAAGCATGTGAACTGATTCTGATGCAATTTTTTTGATTTGAAAGCAGGTTTCTTGGCGATGGTTTTTAGACATGTTTCATCAAAATTGGTTCAGCCGTTTCAAAGTTATCAGCCCTTAAGGGATCTTAGACGCAGAATGGGCATTTACTTTATTTTCAAAATATGTGTGGCCAAGTCCTCAAAATCGGAGGTTTTAAAATTTTTAATTTATAGTTATTATCTTTTTGTCCCCGCATATCAGTCGTACGAGTGTGTGTGTTACGCGAAGTACCGCGCTATGCGTGTGTGTGTTACTGACCGACGCCGTCGTCCATCCCGGCCACAACGCCCTGCACCGTGGCGGAGTACCCCGGGGGCGCCACGTGCGCCGCGTACCCCACTATGCACGAGTAGCAGAGCGCGTACGTCGGCCCTTGCATTATCGACTGGGAAAATAATAGCACATTACCGGCGTGCCCTGGAAAATGGGGGCTGACGAGTTTGCAAGCCGAATGTAGCGGGGCTTTTATAATAGATTTACACTCTCGCCTCGTACCTCTCCTCGTGCTTCGTCTCGTGTCTCGGCTCGGCGTCTCGCTCCGGACGCGAGCGTTGCGAATCACGAGGCGAGGCGCTAGGCGAGCCGCGAGCGTCTATTCACACTCCCGTCTCGATGCTCGGCTCGCAGTTCGTCTCGCCACTCGTACGCGAGTGTAAATGAGCTATTAATGTTACGATACAAGGCAATTCTATTCAATTTATTTATTTCATAAATGTTCCTACTGTTATAAAAACTACACTGGCTCCTACACTAGGCAAGCCCTACATTGTTTTGTATTCATGTTTCCGTCGAGGAATCTTATTTTTTATACAATTTAGGCTTGCGTTTGACCACAAGCACATCTGATGGACAGCGAAGATGAGGCCTATGATTGAGCACGCTTGCCTAGTAAATGCTCATTCACCCTAGACTTGAATTTAGGGGAATAAGCAGGAAGAAGGCAGTTGAGCGCGTTGCGCGCGCCCCCAAGCACTGCAAGCCGTACAATAAATACGGTGCACTGTAACCGGTACGCGCGCGCTACACAACTGCTCAGACCCTTCCTCCAAAATGGCTTCTATAGGCAACAGGCCGGAACACGACGAGTCGCTTGGCGGCCTGGCTCAACCTATAGGATGGTGAACCAGCCACGGCCGAAGCCTTACCACCGGAGAAATGAATAGGTACATAAGCATATACTATAATGCTTTTCTTGAACAATGTTAGGAAATAATATACATATAAATAAATTGTTAGAGCCCGATTGCCTTGATTCTAGACGAAGATTTTACTTTATGCACTGGACTAAAGCATAAAAAGTCATTTCATGCAGCCTCATCATAATCATCATCATTTCAGCTGTAGGACGTCCACTGCTGGACAGAGGCGTACCTCATTGACGCCCAATCATTACGGTTGGAAGCGAATTGCATCCACTCTGAACCTGCGGCCTTCACCAAATCGCCCGTCCATCTCGTTGGCGGACGTCCCGAGCTGCACTTGCCAGTCCGTGGTCTCCATTGGAGAGCTTTTGGGCCCCAACGGCCATCTGTTCTGCGTGCTATATGACCTGCCCATTGTCATTTCAACGAGCTAATCCGTTTGGCTATGCCAGTGACCCCGGTTCTTCTACGGATCTCATCGTTCCTGATTCGATCCCGTAGAGCAACTCCGAGCATAGCGCTCTCCATAGCTCGTTGAGCGACTCTGAGCCTATTCATCAGGCCCATGGTGAAGCACCACGTCTCGGATCCATATGTCATCACTGGCAACACACACTGATTAAAGACTTTTGTTCTTGCAGCCTAAATCCACCATATAAAAACTTTACGAGCATGAAGAGTGAAGAGGATCTTACCTCGATGAACACAAGGTGCCACGGGTGCTGTATGAGCGATATGAGCACCATCCGCACGCCGTAGCAGAACAGCGACAGCGTTAACGTCGCGCCGTAGCCCCAGCGCTTTATTATTTTACCTGTTAAAAAAAATGATATAGCACGGTCGCGAAGCATGAACTGTTTCGTACAATGACCAGTCATATACGTCTCTGTCGCACACACGTAAAACACACTTGGATTTGCACAAATGCTATGGTAACATACACGAGCGACAGAGGCAAGTAGCGAAGGTCATTGTGGGAAATTGGGAATGCCAAAAAAATTACCAATGGTTTTTTACATTTTTTTTTTGTACAGAAAAGTCAATTATAAGAAACTAATTTCGATATTTTGTCATTTAGTTCACTACATTTTTAAAAATTAATTATGTATTTATTTATTTATGTATGTATGTATGTAAAACTCTTTATTGTACATAAAACATGAACATAACTAGTTAACAAGAGAGACAGATGTACAAAGGCGAACTTATCCCTTTTAATTATTGAAACTAATTTGGTTGATGACGTCAGATTATAATTGAGGGCTCCCACACAGCCAAATTTCTAAATCTATCTAAATGCGTACGATAAGGTAACCCCTTTAATTATTTTTTGCGTAGTGGTACACTGTAACTAGTGTCACTTTACTGGCGCTGTCAAAGTGCTAGATGTCAGACAACGGGTCCAAATTAAACTCCGTAGTATGATCCACGCGTAAATTGTGAAGAAGTCTAACCACACAGAATAAAGTACGACTTGGACCGGTCACGCAATTTACACCAATGTCAAATGAAGGTCATTGCTTATTTGTTACGTAATAAATTCATTACATTATATTAAACTTAAATAACTACAGAAAACGACTATAAAAGTATTTACCTCGAAATGGTTTTCGATTTACTATACATTGCAAAAATTAGGCAAAAATTAATTCTTCCGCGATCGCACTTTATTTTATGTGACAGAGATCTGTCATGGCGTCTCTGTTTAATCAAACGAATAAATATGGACAGCAACACAGATATATATAACATAAAATATATGAAACATAATTATTAACAGGGTGTTGATGAAGGCTGTCAATGTTGTCTAAAACACCTTTGGCATAATATTGTTTAATAACGTTGAGTATCATACCAGAGAAGTAGAAGAAGACAATTTCCCCGATGAAACTCTGTCCGGCGACGACGACGCCCTCTATGAGTTTGATTTTCGCCATCGACCCCGTCTCTTCTGCTAGCTCCTCTAAGAACCTGAACAGTAACAATCATCATCAAATGGGATCCAGTATGGTGGCCTAAAATTTTTACGCAAAATCCATAATTTCGCTCTCTTTTTTCTCAGAAGGCATTTTCACTTCAAAGTGCAAAGAAATATTTTTTTTAAATAAATAAATAAAATAAATAAATATTAGGGGACAATCTTACACAAATCGACCTAGTCCCAAACTAAGCAAAGCTTGTACTATGGGTACTAGTCGACGATAAACATACTTATATAGACAAATAAATACTTAAATACATTGAAAACATCCATAACTCAGGAACAAATATTCGTGCTCATCACACAAATAAATGCCCTTACCGGGATTTGAACCCAGGACCTCTTGCTTCGTAGGCAAATGAGGAAATTTCGGTTTTTTCGCTCAAAGTGATACGTCTGAACGCAAAGTAAAACAAAAATACGGAATGAATTCATTAGTGAACCGATCCAACGATGTTGGATATTTTCATTCAACATGATTCATTCCCACTCCGAATGAACGAAAAAATTAACAGATTCGACGCCATATTGAAGGAAACTACGGATGAATGTTCAGTTCTTTCTACGTCATTCCAACCGTGTGAACATGGAATGAAAGAAAAATTAAAGATTCACTCGAATTAATATTTATTCTAGTGAACCGTACGATATCACCTTAATATCAATCGGAAATTCCAACTTTTCAGAATAGAAGGCGAGCCTACAATTTTAACCTACAACACAAAAAGAGAGGTGTTATAAGTTTGAACGCTATGTCTATGTGAGTGTGTCTGTGTGTGTGTGTGTGTGTGTACCTATTTGGATGTTTTTTTTAAAGCAAAAGCCGTTTCAACGTTATCAGCTTTTTTTGCTAGCTGTGAAAGGGATCTCAGACGCATAATGGTCATTTACTTTATTTTCAAACATGTGTGACCAAATTGCGTTGGGGGTTTTTAAAATTTTTAATTTATAGTTATAGCTAGAACTTACCAGAACATGTAGTAGATGATGAAGCTGTCAAATGTGCCCGCGACTATAGCGAACATTATGAACACGATCACGCGCGGCATCCGCAACACGTCGCGCAGCGCTTTGCCGGAGTCGTCAGGACTGGACAGCGATGGTAACTGCGCAAACAAATATTGTAAATGTGCAAAATTGTATTTGTCAATGACTTCTCAGAAATTACACCGTAATCTTCGGTTACGCGGCGTAGATTTCACTATTATACCAAATAAAAGAAAGCAAGAAAATACATTCATTTACAACAACACAAGACACATCAATATTTTTACAAAAAAAAAGACAACACGAAAGCTACTTAGTGTGACATTGCGGTTGTAAATTAGACACTCCCTCGAAAAGACCCAACATTTTACGTATCAACTTTGGTATTTGTAATGTACTAGGATTATTAAGAAGATAAAATGTATCTTCTTTATGTTGGATGTACGATGCAAGTATTCGGGTCGACCGTTTTCAACTCGACATTTGACTACGCACGACTTACAACAGTCCTTCCTGTATTTTTAGGTCCCTGGTGAGTAAAATAGGTAATTAAGGTTTAAAACACCCAATAATCGCTAGATGGCGTTAGTAATGAGAGATCCGTTCAACATTACTGTCATATTTACCAAACTAATTCCTAAAAACAAACTATACGCTAGCAGATCTTATGCCAAAAAAACCATTAAACACTGTCTCCCAGGGAGCAAAAGGTACAGACAGATTGGTTTGGTAGTTCGCCTACTCGCCATTAGATGCCTCTACTAACAGACTGCATTAATAAAAGAGCCATCTAGCGGCGAGCGGACGAACTACGTACCAATTCTACTCACAGTGAGTGCCCGACAGCTGTACAAGTCTACAGCGGTGGCCGCTAGTGCTATGATGAAGGCCGGCGTGAAATCCTTCATGGTTCCGCGCGAGAACAAGTCGATGAGGGCTCCACCGAGTAAAGCTGTTAGCCCGTATCCCGCCGTACCCCAGGCGCGCTGAGCGCCATACTTGGAGGCGCGTTCTGGGCCTGCCAATACAAGTTTGTACATCATTCCAGGGCAATGAAGCTTCGTTCGGCGTATTTCGAGCTTGATTTTACCCAGGGCTTGAAATACCGGTATTTTTCGAAACCGGTATCGTGGATTAGTCTTACCGGTTAGTGAGCTACTACATGATTGAAAGAAAAAATATATTCTTGATGATATTTATTGGTTCGACTCTCATACAATTCTGAAGTAATAGTAATGATTTGAATCTAAATTTCTAAATTTAAATATATTCGCATTGAGCAAGTAGGATGTCAATCACAAAACCAAAACCAAAATCAAAATCGCAAAACCGGGAAGAATGGCGTGCATTGGAAGAGACCTACACTCAGCATTGGGTGGTGAAAGGCTGAAAAAGAGAGAGAAGAGATGTCAATCACAAGATTTGTAGAGGAGGTTGTACAGCAGTACCAAGCATAGGTCCTACAGTGTACCGATACTTTGAGAACCGGTATAATTGGAAAAATTTACCGGTTTTATAAAGTTAAAACTCACATCGCACCGCATTAAATGACAAATGTCGCATAGACGTGTAAGAACCAGTATAGAAAACCGGTATTTTTCGGTGCTAATACCGGTATGATGACGTGATGGCCCCAAAGGAAGATCAGCGCTGCTCCCACGAACGGCACTTTGATAATTTAGGACCATTTCGTGTGATGCACACTTTTTACTTTTATTATTGTCTTATTTTAAATCTGTTTGATATCACGAATAAATGTTTTCTTTCTTTCTTTCTTTCAGTAAGTATTCTCTGGAACCGAAACGAAGATAACCTATAAATACCGGTACAATACAGGTATTTTCGGTACCGGTTCCAAGCCCTGGTTCTAATATAAGGCAGCAGCGCCATCTGTTATCAAGTAGCTATTACTAATATAGTTCAATTACTCGATAATAGATAATCTGAACTTACCTAGCACATCAAAGCAGACAGCGTCTCCAATACAGTTGGCAACATTGAAAGCCACCGTACCAACGCACATCAGAACAACGAACGCCCAAAAAGTCGCAGTCACGTACAAATTACCCGTGCCCTCCACATTTTCTTTAAAAACTTTCTCTTCAAAAACCACAGAGTTATTAAAATGTTCACTCTGCGTATTATAAACATCTGTGCTATTCAAGTCAATGTCTAAACAAATCAAATTACAGTCCGTTTTCGGCGAGCATATAACCTCTCCTTCTCTCATATCGTCGAAATTCATGTGGTAGAGCGAGCAGGAAGCATTATCCACAGCATCATCTACGTATAAGGAGTTTATGTAGGTCGAGTTTGACAGGTAAACGTCAAACGTCACGTTCACAGAGCATGTCCAGTGACAGCTATATTTTTCTAATAAGTTTTCGTCTATGGTCGTGTTGTCGATTTGTTTTAAATAAACTGTGTCGTTGAGTTTGTACACCGATTCTGTTATTTGCTGTGGAGTTTCCGGCATGGGGAGGAACCATAGAGAACAATAGGAACCAGTCATTGTTGTTATTAACAGCATGAAGACGAGTTTTCTGTGGTTCTGGAAATGAAATAAGTTTTTGTTAAAACAAACATTTATTACGTGCTATTGTTGCAGAATATATTTATGGGCTATTCTCAGATGGCCGTACCACTTTTTTCACCCAATCTCAATGCAAGTGTGCGTGATAAAGATCAGGAGATGATTAAAAAATGACTCAAAACTTTACAGTATATAATATAAAAAAAGCAGAATACATGAGAGTAAGTCACGTGTGATAGGCACTGTGTCGTAAAGCTGCGTGGGGCGCTCGAAGTTTTGTCGCGGTCGCGGGCAGAGCGCTTTGCTTGAGTTGAGTGTTTTGTATGTGATAGTGAAAATAAACGGATCACTCACGTCTTAAAACGAGTTGCACGTTTGGCAGCCGCCGTGACGTGCGACTCCGAGAGGAAGGGCTACGGATTAGCCCGAAACATGTCGAGTTAAACTCGTTTTAAGACGTGAGTGATCCGTTTATTTTCACTATGAGTGAGTCTCACGGTAGTTTCATGTTTAAAGTGTTTTGTATGTGCATATAAACGGTGTTAACACTATGAACTACTGGAGTTTACTTTTTTGCACTAGCCCATACCCCATACTCACATTAACATCAATAATGTATGTGTCGCAGGGAAATGGTAAAAACAGAAATTTTACCAAATATCTAAGGGATATGATCAATTCACGCAGGATGTTAAAATGGAGAATTCATTTTATCACTTCCCTAGAAAAAAACAGTCATTTGATCAAAAACCTAAGCTAATAACTTTAATGTATAGTCCGACGAGCTTGTGCGCGACCCTCCGCGGAACCCTGTCGCAGTCAGCGTTTGCCGCACTTATCAAAAACAATCTTGTTAAGGACAGCAGAGGCTCCCTGCGACAGGGTTCCGTCGAGCGCCGCGCACGAGCTTGTCAAGGTATAGTTATATTTGTATTGAAATACTAGATAAAAAAAACCACCTGTATTATTCCCATGGAAATTCCGGGAAAATATATACCCTACTAGCTGCTGCCCGCGACTCCGTCTGCAAAGAATACTTTTATCAAGTTAAGTATGAAGTATCTTTTTCTATTTTTTATTTTTTATTTTCTTCAACTTCATTTTTTTGGCTAGTAGCGCCATCTCTTGGTCCAGGTGAGCGGGTAGCTCCGAAGGAGTGTTGAAGTCTCTCGGTAGAGGGCATTAACATAGATGCGCTTTATCACTGCCTAATGTGATTATAACAGACTGAAGTGTACGATGTATGGGAAAGATTCGTCGCTAACTTCTAGACCAGTGATGGTGTAGGGGTAAGCACGCAGCACGGAACGCTGAGGACCTGGGTTCGATTCCCAGCATTGGTCTTTTTTCTGGAGTTTTTTCTGTGCATCTATATTTCAGTTTGTATTTAGTTTGAAATAAATACTTTTATCGTTATCCCGCGGGAACTGTGCAATTTTCCGGGATAAAAAGTATCCTATATGTTAATCCAGGTTATAAACTATCTGTGTGCCAAATTTAATCAAAATCCGTCACACCTTTTTAGCGTGAAAGAATAACAAACATCCATCCATCCATCCATACTTACAAACTTTCGCGTTTATAATACTTATTAGTAGAATGCTATGTCACTCTCGGAACTGAGACGAATCTGATAACACCTCACACTTCAAAATCCATTGAGCCGTTTAGGCTGCAGGGCGTGCCAAAGAATGATACATATATACATAAATATATACGCTCGAAAAACATAACCCTCCTTCGACAGTCGGGTGAATGTAATACCAAAATTCAAATTAATAATTTAAATAGTGTATGATCGCGCTATAGTTACAGCCCAAGCCACCTTGCCGAGATGCGGCCAATGCCCAGCAGTGTTCTATATAGGGCGGAGATGTTATGGTCTAGGTACGTACCGGCCAGAAGTCCACGACATATCCAAACAGCGGCTTGGCAGCCGCCCATAGTAGAGGCAGCACCGACGTCACCAGCCCCATGGCCGCCGGGGACACGCCGAGCTGCCGCCCGAACACGTTCATTTGGGGCAGGAGCGGGCCCAGCGCTGGCGACAATAGCTTACAATTAGTATTTATACCGTGACAAGTTCGTGCGTGCTCGGTAGAACCCTGTTGCAGACAAAATAATATAATAATAATAAAGCCTTTATTGTTCCAAATACAGGAGTTACGAAACAGCCATTACAAAAAAAAAGAAAAAGAATAATTAGTGTTGTTAGTAAATCTTAGTTTAGTTAATTGTGTTAGTATGTTAGTTTCCGCAGATTTGGACCCCTCTCTGGGTGTAGGCCTCCTCCAGCTTCATCCAAGTCACCCTATCTTCCGCCTTCTTTAGCCAGTCTTTACCGGCTGTCTCCACTATGTCATCTTTCCATCTTTTATAGGGCCTGCCTACTCTTCTTCTCCCAATTGGACCCTTCCATTTAGTTGTGAGTATTGTCCACCTTTTGTCCTTGTATCGAGCTAAGTGTCCTCCCCACCGCCATTTTAGTTTCAGAGTTTGAGTGAGTGCATCTTGTATTTTGGATTTGTCCCTTATGTCTTTGCTTCTAATTTTCTGTTTCCTTTTTATGTTCAACATACTTCTTTCCATAGCCCTTTGCGTAGTTCTTATTTTTAATTTTGTTTTTTCAGTGAGGGACCATGTTTGGCATTCATATAGAAGACTTGGTAATAAGCATGAATCTATCACAACCCTTTTTAGATTGATATTGTAACTACCTTTAAGGACCTCTTTCAATGACCAGAACTTTTTCCAGGTTATGTTGGTTCGTCTCTCCACTTCCTCCTCTGTGTTTGTGTTATTGAAAGATAACTGTTTGCCTAGGTAAATGTAGTGTTCCACATAGTCTATAGTTATGCCTCTAATGGTAATTGGGACTTGATGGCCGTTTGTCATGATCTTAGTTTTGCTGGCGTTCATGTGTAACCCCACTTCTCTGCTGGCTTCGTCTAGCTGGCTTATCATCTCCTCTAGTTCCTTGGCAGATTCAGCAATGACTGCTATGTCGTCTGCGAATCTAAGATGATTGAAGTAATTGCCATCCAGTCTTATACCCTTCTTATCCCATTGCAGCTTCTTAAATATGCATTCCAAGACAGCAATAAAGATCTTCGGCGACAGAGGGTCTCCTTGTCGTACCCCCCGTTCTAATCTTATTTGATCTCCTCTTGACTCTAACCTAACCCTGCTGGTGCTATTTGCATATACATTTTTTATGATGTTTAAGTATTTTTGTTCAACGCCGGTCTTCTTAAGCGCGTCCCAGATTGCATTGTGGCTTAAGCTGTCGAATGCTTTGCTGTAATCAATAAAACCCACATATATGTTTCTGTTGAACTCTTTATATTTTTCAATTACTTGTTCCAAAGTATGAATGTGATCTGTAGTGCTGAAACCTGCTCGGAAGCCAGCTTGCTCTTTTTGCTGTGATTCGTCAATCGTTTTAGATATTCTTGTGAGCATAATCGAAGAGAAGAGTTTATAGGTACTTGCCATTAAGCTAATTGGCCTGTAGTTGCCAATGTCCAATGGGTTCCCTTTTTTATATAACAAGATAATGTCTGATGTACACCATTGGTTTGGTACTGTCTCTAAGTCCAGTACCATATTGAATAGTTGTGTTAGATGCTGGAGTAAGACTGGTGCACCTAGTTTTAGGGCTTCATTAGTCAGGTTGTCTGGGCCTGGGCTTTTATCTGCTTTCAGTTTCCTTATATGTTCGTATACTTCTTTCTCTGTAATTGGCTCGACCGTTTTGTTTGTGTTAGCGTTAGGTACATCTTGCTCTTCCACAGTGTTGTTGGAATCGTGTCTTCTGTACAACTCCTTGTAAAAATTTGTTGCGTGATCTATTACATTTTGTCTTGATTTTGTTTCTTCTTTGTTATACTCGAGTTTTTGTATCCACTTTTTACTAAGATTTAGTTCCTTCAAGGCCCTTTTTGCGCTTCTAAATTTCGTCAAATTCCGTGTAAATACTTCCTGTCTGTGCGTACTGTAATCTTTCCTTATAGATTTCTTTGTTTCTTTGAACAGGTCACTTAGCTTTTTCTTCTCTTCACTACTTTTATTAACCGCAAACATTAAATCTGTACGTTGTTTTATCAGTTGCGTTGTGTGTTCGCTAAATATATTGTTCCCTTTTTTATGATGCATCACGTTAGCATTTCTAAGACTGTTAATTATGGCCTTTTCTATGTGGTTGTAATAATCCTGAACATTTAGTTGTGATGATTTTATTTCCAAACTGGTTTTTAAATGACTAAGATAGTTTTGGGCTTCCTCATCTGTTTTTGGTGCTTTTGCTCTTGTGTTGAAGTTCTTTCTACTTTTGGTAATATTGTTTAAGTTAAGTGTTGCTCTCAGTGGTCTGTGGTCGGAGGGAAACATCACATTGTTCAGGACTTCACAATTAGATAACCTTTTCGGGCCATTAGTTAATATAAAGTCGATTTCATTTTTGATATTTTTGTCTGGTGACATCCACGTCCATTTCCTATTTGCTCTTTTTTTGAAATAGGTGTTCATTATAGATAGTTTGTATTCTAGAGCATAGTCTATAAGTATTTCTCCTCTTTTGTTACGTTTCCCGTAACCGTACTTGCCCATCACTAGATTTTCTTCCGTCTTGGGGTGACCGATCTTTGCATTAAAGTCGCCTATGACGATTACTTTGTTACCTGCCACGGAATGTGCTTCTCTGATGTCCTCATAGAATTTTTGAATTTCATCATTGCTAGATTTTTCAGTGGGTGCATATACCTGGATTATTGAAAGATCTAAGTCTTATATTTTAAGTTGCAGCAGTGCTACCCTTTCTGATATTCCGATGAATTTAGTCATTGTATTTTTCCACTTCTTTTTTATCAGAAATCCTACTCCGTGAAGACCTTTTGTTTGCCCAATGTAGCAGAGGATGTAATCTTGGTATTCTTCTATCTCACAGCCCATTTTCCTGACTTCGCTCAGTCCCACTATGTCGTGGTTTATGTTTTGCAAAGCATTCGTTAGTTCTAAATATCTTTCTGTTGTTGCTAAAGATCTTACATTGTAGCAGCAAATTTTGAGAGTATTGCTTTTGGGTACTTTTGTCGATTTCCTTGTTCACATTTTTGCTTATGACACTCGTTAATCGTCTGCTCGACACTTGATATTTTTTGTTCTTTTTTAGGTTTTGGTAGCGGTTTTGAATGACACATTATTTGTTGAGTTTTAGTTGTAGCTGTTGCTGTTGTTGTTGTTATTTTTTAGAGGTAATAGTTTAAAAATATACAGGTATTAAATAAAACCGGTTCTACAATCCCTGAACTATGTGGCAATGGCAACCCCTAGCGCCATCTAGTCATCAATAAGAGGAACTTCTACATCTTACTATCGAAGTTTTAACTCTGATGGATTTATTTATTAAATACAACTTCCCATAACATTTGCCTGGAAATAGATGTCTCTATTGAGGCTAATCTCTACGTTTTATTGCCATTTAAAATAAAAATAAAAAAAATATTAGGGGACAATCTTACACAAATCGACCTAGTCCCAAACTAAGCAAAGCTTGTACTATGGGTACTAGACGACGATAAACATACTTACCTATATAGATAAATAAATACTTAAATACATAGAAAACATCCATAACTCAGGAACAAATATTGAAGCTCATCACACAAATAAATGCCCTTACCGGGATTCGAACCCAGGACCTCTTGCTTCGTAGGCAGGGTCACTACCAACTAGGCTAAAGCGGTCGTTAAATAAAAAAAATACTTTTTAACGTTTCCGGAAAAATCCTTTGAAACATTATGACAAATCATAAAAGCTAAAGATAATGCAAATAATGATCTGCTGGGACATAAAACAATAGTACTTTATTGCTTTCATTTAGAAACGATAGTGTTATCTGCGTTTACTTAGTGCTGTCAAACAGCAAACGAGTGATTTTATTGCTAATTGCCATGTTATGTTATTTCTGTCTGAAGATAGAATAAGAATAGGTATACATAGAATATGTATACAGGGTGACATCAGAAACATAATCCGATATGATATAAAGTGTCCAGCCAAAGTTCGAAACAGTACCACTACCATGAGTTTACACTAGTTTACGTGACCGTACTCGCTAGCGACGGCGTAAATGATTTGTATGGAGAATGTGAGTGTTGACCGCTAGAGGCGCTGTACAATTCTCCATACAAATAATTTACGCCGTCGCTAGCGAGTACGGTCACGTAAACTAGTGTAAACTCATGGTAGAAGTACTGAAGTCGACACCCGGACAAAATACAACTAAGGTGCTCTGCTCGCCAAGGCTAAATGCAAGTAAGGCCAACGGGACCCGACCGCCCGAAAGTGTAAAGTTGATTTAGCGATAATATCCATACATTTAGTGAGAGTCGTTTTTAAAATTGAGATAACACTTGAGGAGTAATGATCTTTTAGGGAGGCTTATTTGGCACCTACCATAGTACACACCCCTTCATCTTACATCTTACACTTACGTAAGACAAGATTATAAGAACCAGAAATTAGTAATAACGTAGTAATTACAAAACTGCTTAATCTCTTCCCTGATTAGGTGCTATTATTGTCATAAAACAAGATTACTATCTATACCTATAATTAGTAGACTTAATTAATCCGATTATTGCTGTGTTTGCTAAAAATAACTTTATCTCCAGACAGTTATTTAGTAATGTTTGATTAAATAGGTGCGAATCTCTTTTTTATTAACGTGTGGAAAATTCACCTTATGTCCCATGTTCGGGGCAAAGGGGGGTTTGTGAAGTTTTCCCAATTTGATTGTTTGTTTGTTTGTTTGTATGTTTGTTTGCTTGCATTGAATAGGCTCCGAAACTACCGGACCGATTTCAAAAATTCTTTTGCCGTTAGAAAGCTATTTTACATTACCACAGAGTAGTGACATAGGCTACTTTTTACCGCGGGAAAGCTGCGGACGGAAGGCTTGTAGCTACATTAATAAATATTCGCAACATAAAAATCGGTATTTAGTAAATAGCGAAAAATATGCTTAAGTATCTGATTTAAATAAAATAGATCAAAATATTTTATTTTCTGTTTTATTCGAAGTAGATGTATTTTCCTAAACAATTCTTAACGAAATAGGTTGAAGACATTTTTGTCAATCTTGTAATTCACTGTTGAGTCTGTTGAACTTGCTATCGGTAGGTACGAATAAACGTCAAAATCCCGCTGTCACATGACGTGTTGTTGTGTGCGTGACCTCAACTCTCGTGGCGTTACCTATACCTACCAAGCCCTGCGTCCCAAGATGGTGGTGAGGCATGGCGCCCCAAGATGGTATAGGGTCCTCCACGGAGACGGCACCGTGTAATACAGATTTGGGATTCAAATATACCCTTAGTATAACAACGAATAATGATCATCCTTATAATGATACCTATTTCTCAGGAAAGCTGTTATATATTTTTTACTACCTTTTATCTAACTTACAATGTTCGTATGAATATCACGTTCTCCGTCACAATCAGATACATGTTTGGTCAGATTCGTCAAACTTCAGATTATTTATTGAACCCGTGACTATCAGATTTGTTTTTCATCAAATCATTTATATGTGACTAGCTGTTGCCCGCGGCTTCGCCCCCGTTGTCTTTTTCCTAAAAAAATGTCATAAGAACCTTCACCTGACAATAACAAACGCAACAAAAAAAGAATTAACGAAATCGGTCCAGCCGTTCACGCGTGATGCCGTGATCAAGGGAAATAGGGATTCATTTTTATATATATAGATAAGGAAATGTTTATTAAAAAGCAACAAAACAAAAAAGGATCTAAAAGTTTTGACGAAAAACAAATCTGAACAAAAGCGCATCAAACCAAAACCGTATCTGACGGATATTGTAATAGGTATCCGTTCGCAATCCGTATCTAACCACTGGGCTATCCGGTCGTGTCTGTCTGTCTTCGGCGGTCTGTCCGTGCGTGCGTGCATGCGTGTGATAGTAGGTATGTAATTTCCAAAAATCCTGAAAATAGCACAGTTCTATTTATTTTATAGCAAACGTTTTCAAGTGAAATTATGTATGACAAATGGAATTCCGCGAAACGAAGATTCTCTTAAATAAAATACTGTACCGATTTATATAATAAGTTCGTGCAAAAAGTATCGCCATTAAACGCTAGTCCTCCTTTGTATTTGTTTGAATGTAAATATAGCACCGTTAATGGACCAAGGCTGTTCATTACAATGTAAGATATTAATTAGAATAATTGTTCGACGCGACAGCGAGTGTTGACAAAACGGATAGCGCAATACCTCCTAAGTATACTGGTGTAACTGCATAATGGTGATTTTACAGTTAAGACCGTATTGTATCGAAATGATACGGTCTTTATTGTAAAATCACCATTATGCAGTTATATACACCAGTATACTTAGGAGGTATCGAGCGATTCGCCTTTATAGTGTTCCGCTCCGTACCTAAATCATATAGATTCACGTCAACATCATCCCAGTCGTTTTTTTACCCCCGACAAAAAAAGAGGGGTGTTATGGGTCTGTCTGTCTGTCTGTGGCATCATAACTCTTAAATGGGTTAACCGATTTGGATACGGTTTTTTTTTATTTGTAAGCTGGCTTTTTGGCGATGGTTTTTAGACATGCTTCATCAAAATTGGTCCAGCCGTTTCAAAGTTATCAGCTCTTTTGTATGCTGCGGAAGGGATCTTATAGATTCAAGCGCTGGGCGTTTTTAATTTTTTTAATTTGCATTAGAAATAAGGTAAACAATCTTGACGGGTCTCTTTATTGAAAAACGCTTAAAAAAAATTAGGTACTTATGAAACCAAAAGAGTGTAAATGACCATGTTTCCATCAAATTGTTGCATATTAGCTGTGACTCATTTTTCAAAA
The DNA here is from genome assembly GCA_947859365.1 of Archips crataeganus. Taxonomy (NCBI): domain Eukaryota; kingdom Metazoa; phylum Arthropoda; class Insecta; order Lepidoptera; family Tortricidae; genus Archips; species Archips crataeganus. The sequence goes on along the minus strand of OX402073.1, from coordinate 7,408,849 downwards.
GTGTTTTTCAATAAAAAGACACGTGAAGATTGTTTACCTTATTTCTAATGCTAAAAAAAAACGAAGAATAAATACGCCGCTTCTAGTTCGGATAGGTATTAGACTATTACTTTTTAGGATCCCTAACCTCAAAAGAAAAAACGGAGCCTTTATAGGATCACTTTGTTGTCCGTACGTCCGTCTGTCAAGACCCTTTTTCTCAGGAACGCGTGGAGGTATCAAGCTGAAATTTATATCAAATACTCGGGTCTACTGTCCCTTGGAGCTGTGAAAAAATCAAACTTCTAAGCCAATGCAATCAAAAGATACAGCCATTTATGCCGCAAATTTTCGACACTCGCAAGGGAATCAAAACCGTGAACTCAGAATCTTGAAATTTGGTACGAAGTAAGGTCTTATAGCACAGATAAAGGAAAAATTGCGAAAAGCATAATTTTTTTTGTCCGTCTGTCTAAATCAGTAACCAATCTACAATGATCCCACATTGCGCACGTTTTGATTAGGAGCAGGGGTCTGTTAAGACTGGATGTTAATAGATACACTTAATTTTGTACGGAACCCTCGGTGCGCGAGTCCGACTCGCACTTTGCCGGTTTTTAAGTGAATAAATCAATCAATCAAATCAATTTGACGATGACAATAAAAATGACGATGAAAACGGGGGTAGTTTTGTGCCGCGTCGTGTGAAGTAGAAGGTACAAGGTAATCATAAGGTCGCGGGTGAGTAAAGTAATTGTTTCAGTTCATTGATATGGACCTCCGCCTCCGCAAAGTAATGCCTGATTCAATAAATTATCCAAACAGTCTTCTCACGTCGACAATACGTCGACATTGTCAAAATACGACTTGCCATGTCAGCAAGGGTGAAAGCCAAAAAGAAAATTCGGGGCCAAAAGGTAACCCTCATTGGCCGATGAATCATCGTGTCAGTTCAAATCATTGCCAAGGTCCCCTTTACCGCGGTTTCCGGCCTCTACATCATTATGTACCTAATCATAATTTGTGGCATCAATCTACATATGCGGTTCATGTGGGAATTCTGCTGAAGTTTTTACGGCTGCTACTCCTTTAGCTATATGGACAATAAAAAAAAGTGTACATATTAATTTTTTTAATGAGGTAATTTAGTTGTTTCATTAGGGATTTCGGAAGTAAAAAAAAAATGTAGCCAGGAGGAGTGGACCTATAAGCTTCTACCTGATTGGCTTCTATCACTCCTCCTGGCTCGTGCTGAGGCACCGACTTCAAACTGGTACCTAGATTAAGGTCAAACAAAAAAGGTATTATTTTTTGCTTTTCAGTTTTTTCGGCGGTTTAATTTTTTTGTTAAAAAGTTTTTATTTTATACTTTTTTCCCATCCTTGGGGTAAATTTTATTTTCCAAATTTATATAATACCAACTTCAAGGTATACCCTATCCAATAAAAAAAGAATTATGAAAATCAGACTACTCTGTAAAAAGTTAGTCAATCATCCCCTGTTTTCCTACCCTTAGGGTAGGAATATTATTTTCAAATTTAAATGGGACCACCCTCGGGGTATACGCTTTTCAATAAAAAATGAATCATCAAAATCGGACTACTCTGTAAAAAGTTATGCGTGATCATACATGAAAAAAAAAAAAAAAACAAATGTATATTTGTGTGTTGTACGTCGACTTGAGAACCTCCTCCTTTTGTTTTCGTCGGTTGAAAAGAAATCGATATATCGATGTATTGATATTTAAGGCCACAACAAACCGGGAGCGCGGGGCGTCGACGGAGCGTGCCAGGCGCGGTCAGTCATACGTGCCTCTATCTAGCTGTTCCTTGGTCAAGTATTCTTTGTACTGCTAATGTGCTGGTCTAGCCGGTTTTTAAATTGATTAACATTCAGTGCTGAGACTACATGTTCTAGTAGTTCCATATCTTAACCATTCTGTTACACAAGAAATGTCTGCGAGGATTTAGCACCTATTATTTTGGCACGGATTCCCGATCACGGGCACGTGGGGACCAGGTCATTTGAAAGGTATTCATGTGACCAAAACCAACATGAGGAGACCTTTGGTACCATATACTTAATATAAATGAGTTTATTATTTAGCTCACTAACGGCGGCTGGCGCTGTGTTACCCCCACAGAAATAATAATAAAGAGGATAGAAGTGCCTTAGACGCGTGACCTTGGCGCCGCGCTTGTGACTCGTAGGTCACAAGCGTGCGACTTGTGGCTCAGTGCTATTTGAAACGTGGGTATTACAACAAGTGCTTTAAAATGGTGTTTTGCAGCATTAGCAATTGCGGAAACTCGTCCACACTGTGTAATTACACTAATAAGGGGATTACATTTCATTGGTATGTATTAATTTAATGTAATAATGCGGTTTATATCAAAATACAACTTGAGAAAATATTTCATTATGAAATATTGGTTTACACGTTATTAACACGGAACTTCATATATCATTGCTACTCATGCCCATAAAAACGCAGATCGTTTTGAATTATACGCAGCAATGTAAAGTAATTTTTGATAACCCTTCCGTCTTGCACAAAAGTTCGTGGTACGGACAAAAAAACAGGTTACGACTAGTACAGACATAATGCCGACGCGGCCAATAAATGGCGCCGTTGTGTAAATGTGGGTATGACTTACGTTGAGTGTTACTCAACGCTATCTCTAAGGTGTAAGGTTCATAATTGTTTGTAAGCAAAAATTTTAGTAATTGTGTGCGTGATTGCGTAGTACGGTTCCGGTCTTTTGCATGTGTGAATTAACACAGTAAGTAGAGGGGATGAAGTAGCGACACGAGTTCCGGAAGAAAATAGGATCTAAGGCATTTCTATCCTCTTTATTATTATTTCTGTGGTTACCCCACTAGTTGTTATTATTACGCAAAGTTACTTATTCATATTCCATGTTAATATTTGGCGAGACCGCTTGGCGGCCATCAAACAACTTATCTTATCAATCACAGCTACTGACCAGCTTGTGCCGTTATCGCAAAGAGGATATTTGTGTTACTTTAATTTAACACTTCAAAATATGTACCTATCTCCCCTCAGTTTTGATGATTTAGGCGCAAGCCACACAGAAGAGACGTGGGACGGGGGCGCGTCGCAGTCCGCGACGTTTGTTCGCAAACCGCGTCCGCTACGTCTCTTCTGTCTGCTTTGGATCACGAACGCTTCTACATATACCGCTCATGCAGTAAACGCTGACACAATTGCAAATTATTGTCATTTCAAAACTAAACTTTATGTAATATACATATTTATGTAGTGGTCTACTGCATGAGCGATACATTTATACCTAGGTACTTCGTTTTATTTAGCATTAGAAAGAAGTTGAGCGACCTTTAGGTACGTGTATTTTTATTGAATAACTATAAATTCAAAATTTTAAAAACCCCCAACGCAATTATGTCACTGTTATTGCCCGTTATGCGTCTAAGATCTCTTCCGCAGCTAACAAAAGAGCTGATAATTTTGAAACGGCTGCACCGATTTTGATGAAACATATCTAAGAACCATCGCCAAAAAACCAGCTTTCATATTAAAAGAACCGTATCCAAATCGGTTAACTCATTTAAGAGTTATGATGCCACAGACAGACAGACGGACCCATAACACCCCAGGTTTCTACCTGCTTTCTATTAAAAAAAACCGCATCCAAATCGGTGCACCCGCTGAAGAGCTATGATGCCACAGACAGACACACACACATAGCGGTCAAACTTATAACACCCCTCTTTTTGTGTCGGGGGTTAAAAACACTTTTAAAAATAAACTAAACTAAACTAAACTAAACTAAATCACAGCAATATATTATATTATTTTTTTTATATATAAGAGGGGGCAAACGAGCAGACGGGTCGTCAGATGGAGAGCGATCACCGTCGCCCATTCATTCTTTCATTGTTTCTTTCGCCTCATCATCATCATTCCAGCCCAACAAGCCCAAGGCCCAAGGCTCGCCAAACAGATCGGTCCCGTGCCATCCGCATCCAACGCGATCCCGCAACCTTAACCAGGTCGTCGCTCCTTGTTGGAGGCCTCACACTCTGCGTCTTCTGGTCCGTGGACGCCACTCGAGAACCTTTACCCTGCCCACTGCCACTTGAGTCTGGCGATTATTTCGGCCTATATCAATTTTATATCATGGGACAATTCACACCAATTTACCTAGTCCCAAATTAAGCTAAGCAAAGCTTGTGTTATGGGTACTAAGCAACGGATAAACATACTTATATAGATAGATACATACTTAAATACATATTAAACACCCAAGACCCGAGAACAAACATTCGTATTTTTCATACAAATATCTGCCCCGACACGGGAATCGAACCCGGGACCTCAAGCTTCGTAGTCAGGTTCCCTAACCACTAGGCCATCTGGTCGTCTAAACATGATTCCATCTTCGATAATATTCTGGATGGACAACTCAATTATTGACGTATGTATTTAAAATTGGTATTTTTAGTGTTAGTAAGGGTAGGCACGCTAGCCTATTTGACTCTAGGGATCGTTAATGCGGCCAAATAGTTTTGAAATAAATATTTGCGATCAGCTACCGACCTTCGCTCGTATATGTCCTTGTCCCTGTATTTAGGGCGCGAACAACGGTCGCTTTCAGTAGCTTAACCATACTTAGGTACTAGATATATAAAGGGCTCTAAGAAATTCGCCGACATAATGTCGACATGGGCACACGTAATGATAACAAGTAGTGAAGAAGCTCGACCGTCTGGACAACTACTCGGTATTTGAATTTTGTATGTTTGGTCGAACAACTTTTTGGTTTTAACCAGTCTGTAAGACTCTAACCCTAAGGGCTCAAACACAATACCGCGACTTCGCGTCGCATCGCCAATATCCGCGATCTCGCACGAATGCATCGCAAGAACTTGCGATCTAATTCGCGCATACAAATTATATGGTCACTTGAACCCTGGTCTTACCGCACGAAATCGCATCGCAGAAATTCGCAGGAACTAGCGACGCGAATTGCTGCGACGCGACGTCGCGTCGCGGTATTGTGTGGGAGCCCTTAATAAGGTAGAGGCGATTTAGCGATCACATGCATTGATTTGGAAATTCAACCCTATTGTTTTAGTAATAAGTTAGAATATCCATTGTAGTTATTAAAAATACGACATACTGGTACTACTAGATCAAGTTAAGTATGAAGTATCTTTTTCTATTTATTTTTTTCAACTTCATTTTTTTATTACATTTACGGTCATCCCGTGAAACCATATATTTCAAACTAAATACAAACTGAAATATAGATGCACAGAAAAAACCCCAGAAAAAAGACCAATGCTGGGAATCGAACTCAGGTCCTCAGCGTTCCGTGCTGCGTGCTTACCCCTACACCATCACTGGTCTAGAAGTTAGCGACGAATTTTTCCCATACATCGTACACTTCAGTCTGTTCTAATCACATTATGCAGTGATAAAGCGCGCATCTATGTTATGCCCTCTACCTTCTTCTTCTTCTTTTTCTTGTAAAAGTTGGCTTAGTAGGGCCATCTCTTGGTCCAGGTGAGCGGGTAGCTCCGAAGGAGTGTTAAAGTCTCTCGGTAGAGGGCATAACATAGATGCGCGCTTTATCACTGCATATTGTGATTATAACAGACTGAAGTGTACGATGTATGGGAAAAATTCGTCACTAACTTCTAGACCAGTGATGGTGTAGGGGTAAGCACGCAGCACGGAACGCTGAGGACCTGGGTTCGATTCCCAGCATTGGTCTATTTTCTATTTTTTTTTTTTTTTTTTTAGGTATTAAAAATCGATTTTTTTGTTTGTGTTTTATAAGATTTGACAATGCTTGTTACAAGAAAAAATAAAAAACATAAAATTAACTAAAACGGGGCTTCCTCTTCCAAAGGTAGGGCAGCGCGGGGCATTGTACCTAAGACGCTAGCCGCGTTGCCCCGCTGCACTGCGAGGCTCAGTTTTTGGGCGAAGAAAAAACCTGCTCTGGTTTTTTCTGTGCATCTATATTTCAGTTTGTATTTAGTTTGAAATATATGGTACTACTAGCTTTAGTGACGTGGATTTTTTTCTTGTTTTTACGGGAACTTGACCTCTTGCACGGTACCATATTACCGCTGAGTTTTGGACACCTGTAGGTCTATGCAGAGTTGGCAGAGCGACACAATGACATCAAAGCTAAGCAAAGAGACAAAGTTTAACTCTGCAATGGATAAAAGGTCACAGTGGATCGCGAGGTAACGAGGCGACCGATCGATTGGTGAGGGAAGGATCTGAGATGAAGGTCTTCGGACCCGAACTCATTCCGCCTGCCTTTCGGATGGCTGCGCGGCCAGCTGCGCCACAAAACCAAGAACGTACAGAAGGATCACTCTCGAACGTAAGTCAACTTTAGGTATAAAAAATTGCCTACTCTTACAGGCCGTTAACTGCTTGCACGCGAAATTGAAACTTATCGTGTGATACGAACGTTCATATTCCGTTGGGCACCACTGAACCGAAACCAAGAGCACAGGGTTCCCACTCGCCGATATTTAGGTAGGTATATAAATCAAAAAGATAACAGTGCGTATTAACTCAGTAAACTACCTTTAGACGCAACAGTATCTTTTATACGGATTTTAAGTTCGTTTAGAAGTCATTGTTTGTTGCAAAAATTATAGAAAAAAAGATGCTTAATTACGCGCGACGCGGCTAGCCGAAAGCCGAGCGACAAGCTACTGCCATACGCCTGCCCGGGAGGCACGCCGGCCGAACATACCTAAACTGCGGAGTGAAACTCACCTGCTATAACAGGATATACCTTGCTCAACAAACGTTTAAATAATCTAGGTGTTAATACAGACAGCTTGTGCAGAACATGCATGGAGGGAGGCAGAAGAGACGGTCACACACATTCTGCTGGAATGCACTAGTGTGGCGAGCTACAGGGCACTACACCTGGACACCGAAGTCGCTCCAGGAAATCGTCGGCAACGTGAAAGGTCTGCTATAGGCTTCCTCAAGGAGCTAGGCTGGCACGAATAGTGCCTACAGCCAGTTACGCAAAATAGGCGCGCATAGACGCCGAGTTGCGGAAAACAGCCCTTTATTATATTACCTACGTATATGCAGAGGTGTTATAGGAATTACGGCAAAATAAATAATTTAGACAGACAGTTGACATTGGGCGATAAGTCGCAATATCGTTTATTGTTTTACGAGATAATATGCGATAAGCAACGCGCGATAATGAGATTAGTTAAGTGCTGCTATTACTAAATCAACCGCAAGCTCTCACACATAGATATGAATAAATTAAATTAACTATAACGTGAAACAAGTTTTACATAATTAGGGGTCACCTAAGATTCTTTGACATAACTAGCGCAGTGTTTATCAATCTTTTTGAATAAAAATGTTTTTTTAAATATATAAATATCTTGGGAGAATTCACTCACACCAACCTAGTCCCAAAGTAAGCACAACTTGTGTTACCCTAGGCAACGGAAAACATACTTATAGTATAGATATACATACATAAATACATAATAAACACCCAAGACTCGAAAACAAACATTCGTATTTTTCATACAAATCTGCACTGACACAGGAATCTTTAAAATTAAAAGCTTTTTACTAACTTGCAATAAGTATGTATGTACGGGTCAAATCTTAGAAGCTGATTTGACCCTCTTTCTATGGTCGGATTCGCCTGAAATTTGGTATAATTATGTGATCTGAATGACAATGCAAGTACAGTCAACAAAAAGTAAAGTCAGCGAAAAAGCATGCATCGAAAATTATTTTTGTAACAAAAACTTATTTACTTTAGGAAACTATAGAATTTTCGAAAACACCATGGGTTACATGTTTTAATCAATCATACTGACTTTCAAGTTTTAGCTAACACTGTAAATCTGCAATTAATGAGCAAATTGGTTGTATGTAGTATAGCTCTACTACATATATTATTCATTCAAATGCTACATACAACAGTATTTTAAGTAAATACAAAGGGACACAAAAGAACTATCTCGTAATCTTGACAACTTGTTTGTTATCTTGACAACTTTTAAGTAATGGTATTTAATAGTTTAGCCATAGATAGAGGTATCTCTCCACAAATTTACTTAAAAGTATAATATAGGTCATTATTAAGATTCCATATCACAAAAGGACAAAATAGAACACTTATTGGTTCACTTCATCGTCTTTCAGTATGCGTATGCTAAGACCATTTTCTAGGGACCAGTCTCCACCCTTACGTTGTCAGTATTCCCAAAATCGACACAAAGCGTTTTCGCTCTTCCTTCATCAAACGCACTGCTAAGGAGTGGAATTCCCTGCCTGTGACTGTGTTCCCTGAACACTACAATTTGGCCGTCTAGGGTGAATGAGCATTTACTAGGCAAGTGTGCTCCATCGCAGGCCCCATCTTCGCTTTCCATTGGATGTGATTGTGGTCAAACAAAGCCTATATTGTTTAAAAAAAAACCAGGCAGACGTTTAAAATTTATATTAATCCTAACTTCCTTCCTAACATTACAAATACGAAAGTAATGCAGACTGTTACCTCATCATGTTTAACCTTTCGAATGCCACACATTGTTTTTGCAACAAACAAAATTGATTCTTATGCGGATATGGGTAGGTTAATTTTTGTATTAGAATAGAATAGAATAGAATATTTTTCTATTGTATTGCCGTATTGTGTGCAAAAGGTTAAACCGGTTAACCAATTTAAATGACACTTGTTATGGAGTTAGTTTGAGGCCCCGTGGAGGACATACAATAGCTTTTATCTTAAAAAATTGCATAGATAGGATAGCAATAAATTAATACTTCACAGATGGAGTTGCGGGTAACAACTAGTAGTCAATAATCAGGGCTATGATCTCTTTTTTTTTTTTTTTTTTCTGATTTTTGTCGAGGCTTTGAACACTTCAGGTGATCATGTCAGCCTCATGGGTGCTTACACAATTCCCTATTCAAGGGACCTATCAATAAAATGGTAAATGCCGATTGCTTTGTCTGACAACGGCTCAGATAGCCAACAATTCACCTGGCCATTGTGCATGGAACCCAAATCCCCAAGAACTCTTCTCCTCAAGTCCGAATTCCGGACACACTCCAACAACACATGGATCAAGTCATCACACTTCTGACAATCATCTATGATCTCTTGCAATTGTAAAAAAATAAAGTTCCTAAGTTCATAGGATTAGAAGGTACAACCTTGTAGCGTATTTCTAAAACCATGAGTATTTTGATACTATAGTGTACTTTCCACTGACATTCAACATAGTATTAAATTAATGATAATATGGACAAGTAAGCCGTGGTGGCCTAGTGGTTTGACCTATGGCCTCTCACTCAAGCCAAGGGTCATGGGTTCAAATCCCGGCTCGCACCTCTGAGTTTTTCGGAATTTATATGCAAATTCACATTTGTAAATTACCATGAGCTTTATGATGAAGGAAAACATCGTGAGGAAATCTGCTTACACCTGTGAAGAAATTCAATGGTGTGTGTGAAGTTCCCAATCCGCACTGGGCCCGCGTGGGAACTACGCCCCAAGTCTTCTCATTCTGAGAGGAGGCCTGTGCTTTGCAGTGGGACGTATATAGGCTGGGATAATGATGATGACGGACAAGTGTGGACCAACAAGAAAGTGTAATAGCGTTTTTCTATAATTAGAAACATTTGAACCAACTTCAAATGGGAATAAAATAATAATTGTTGAAATGATAATTATAAAAGATTATGGAACCACTACTTCAGTAGGTACAGCCAATAAAAAAAACTAATCAGACATAATTGACAAAATTATACAGACAAAAATAGAACCTTCCTCCTTTTATAATTTTAATTACCATTTAACTAGATCACGTTTACTAATAATAGATAAGGAAATTAAAGTAAATGTAAATTATCATATGACAAACTTTATGCTTGTAATTTAATACCGTAAAATTGATTATGGTTTAATTAATAAGTAAGTATTTAATTGATTACAATTAACGCGTACTAAAGTACAAGCTTTTTAGATTGAAAAAATAGAGCTATCGAGCCCCCTTCACTTTCTTTGACCTGGATTGCAAAATTTCTAGAAGATAGTTAATTTTCTTCACTTACCAGCAAAAAAGAAGAAGAAATGAGCCTTAATAGGCACCAAGCTCCTGTCCACTTTGACCTTCATGTTTAATTTATTTAATTAATTTCTAATTAATTCTTCACTTCAAAATTAATTGTTCACTTTAATGAGCGCGACGAAATTTGGCGACCGGAACCAGTGGTGGTAAATTGAGACTAAATATTCTGAGACCAAAATGGTCGTTCGGCCGGAGTCATTATCCTCCGATATTTATTAATATATTAACAAAGAACATTTTGTTTACACTGCACAGCTGTGGACTTTGCTTGTATACAACAAGATTGAATTTGACAATTCGATTTTTTTTTGCTATGGCACTTGACGTTTGGTTTGGTAGTGACTGACAGAAAGGGTTGCCTGGTATAAAATTATAATTTACCATCATTTATTCGTTTTAATTTTGTTGGAAAATTGAACAAAATAAATATTTGCTCACTTGTGCACATCAATGTCTAAAAACTACAATTTCTAGCATTGATTTGAATTTGAGCAAACTATCAAAGAAGAAAGATTATATTCAATTTTCAATCAGCTTTGATAAAAAAAATAGCAGTGGCAAAACTGCCATATTTTACTAGGTATCATAAAGACTGAAATAAAAAAAATAGAAGCTTTCAATTGAAACAATAATTATAAGAAATAGTTTGTCTATTTACTTCAAATATCAAGGGAAATTATTTTTGTAGTAACATTTTAAACTGTCAAATTTTACTCACTTCCGGTAAAAAAGATTTTTTGGATTCTTGTGTTTTTGCCATTCCTCATGGGGTTCCATAATATTGTCTGCATTAATGGAACCTTAGTGAGAGTATCCGAACGCTACGAAGTAATGTAGACGCCATTTTACTTATTTTCCTCTAAATAAACCTATATGAGTACAGGTTTATTATTATATTTCTTTAAAAATTATGTTTGACATGAGAACAAAAATTAAAAACACCACAATCTCTAAACCATTTGTCAATTTTGCAACGATTTTAAATAATCCTACATGAAATTTAACGTTCTTTACCAAGCAATCAACGTCATCACACTATTCATTGACATTTATGTGAGCACATTTGTTGAAATAGTATCAGTCATAACGTGATAGCAGTGAGTGCTTGAGCTTGACGTCATGCGAGCGATGACCATTTAGCGATTGTGATTTAGTTGTTAGTGGTGAATTTAGACTATTTGATGTTTTCAGTGATATAGCAAAAATGGAGACTGAAAGGATGATAGAAGATACAACACCACCTCAGGTAAGCCTAGAATTAATAAGTAGAGCATTACCGTTCTGTCATGGCTGATCCGCCATCTTTGGGACCACTTAGTTTGGATTCGATTATTTTGTGTTTTGAGGGCAACCGTACACGCGATTTCATTATCCGCTTATAATCATCTATTCGTTGCTTATTTCAATGTCCATCACCTCCATAACATACTATACAGCCTAATAATGAATTTATAAACTAATAAAATAACTTTTCCTGCATTGCGGACGTTTCCGAGAACTGTATTTTTTTTAAATAAATCTTGATTTTAAGTCTATCCTCGTGCTTTTTTATACAAAACCATTATGTTATCAACTTAGATTAACTGCATATAAATCTAAATTGTTCTCTGATGGCAAATTAAATGACTTAGCATCAATTTATCGAGTTATTAGATACCGTTAGTTTATATGGAAAATTTCCTATTAAATCTTAGAAAAGTGTATCGAAACGCTGCTATTATTGAAGTTCCCACACATTCCCACCTAGAAAGTACTCATTCTGTGATAATGGGTCTCGTTTTATATGACAAATTTTGGTGTGCCACTTTCGATGGTTTCGCAAGTTTTGATGATGTTTCGTCGATTACCATGACATAACGTAGTGTTCCGCTTCACTGTTGATTACATACGAGCATTATGCGGCGGCAGAGTGCTCTGTTTGCATTTTACTGCCATGGTTACATGTTACAATAACAACTTTAATGAAACTAAGAATATAAAATAACAATGAATAAAATAGATGATAGATGCGCATAGATGCGCTTTATCACTGCCTAATGTGATTATAACAGACTGAAGTGTACGATGTATGGGAAAGATTCGTCGCTAACTTCTAGACCAGTGATGGTGTAGGGGTAAGCACGTAGCACGGAACGCTGAGGACCTGGGTTTGATTCCCAGCATTGGTCTTTTTTCTGGGGTTTTTTCTGTGCATCTATATTTCACTTTGTATTTAGTTTGAAATAAATGAATAAAACTTAACTAAGTATAAACACTAACAAACTATAAAAAAAGTTTTTTATAGTTTGTTAGTGTTTATACTTAGTTAAGTTCAATAACAACTAGGTATCTATAGACAGAAAGTAAAAGAAAGAAGTATTTCTTTGTATACTTTCTTCTGAGTGACAAATTGGTTCATTTCTGTTGGTATTGAGTCAACGGACGGACGGATAGCTGAGCCTCAGTAATAGGGTCCCGTTTTTACCCTTTGGGTAAGGAACCCTAAAAAAAAGAACTAAGCTGGTAGTTGAATTAAAATGCCACGATTTCACTAAATTACATTGTGGTCTTCATTTACATTGTTTGACGAATACCTGCAAAGTTTCATGTCTCTAGAGGTAGTGTTTAAGATTTTGGGAGCTTACATGGAACCCGTGGGAATATGTAACAGGTTAATTTGGTACAAATATCGAAATATCCAATGGTTCTAAATGTCTCATTATTCATTATCAAAGGTAGCTGGGCGGCCGAGCTCCGCTCGGGCTGAAACTCGGAACCAAGCGTTTTCCCAGAGATAAGACCAAGCCAGACCAATTTTTCATCCCCGAAACCAGATCAATTTTTCATCCCCAAAAACCACCACATACCAAATTTCATCTAAATTGTTGGAGCTGTTCCTGAGATTCTGATTTTATATATATATATATACAAGAATTGCTTGTTTAAAGGTATTAGATTAGATAGATGTACAACAAGTTGGATACAGATGGCTCTGGACTGGTCCGTTTGGCGAACCTTGGGGGACGCCCATGTTCAGCAGTGGATGTCTTGTGGCTTAAATGATGATGATAATGGCTAAATTAATGCGCCATTTGAGAGTTATAATAATAACTAGCTGGTGCCCGCGACTTCGCCAGCGCTAATCATTGATGCTCCACTCCTATTGGTTTTAGCGTGATGATATATAGCCTATAGCCTTCCTCGATAAATGGGCTATCTAACACTGAAAGAATTTTCAAATCGGACCAGTAGTTCCTGAGATTAGCGCATTCAAGCAAACAAGCAAACTCTTCAGCTTTATGATATTAGTATAGATAAATCTAGAATAACTAGTGTCCAATATCTATCTATCTTGTGCAATGAAAGTGCATTGCCAGTGAATTCCAAATTTTCGACATCCTTTCCTAATAACTAAATAACAAATGTTGAAGGCATAATTGTGTCTTTGCCAATAATAAAAAGCTTTTCATTGTAAATTACAGTAACTGTAATAGATAATTTATTTCTTTATGCATTGTTGCAAGTGCCTTTTTAAAATCATTAAATTACCTTTCTATGCGCCTTATCAACTTTTGTTGCCACATTGTGACAATACTATCATCATATCAGCCATAAGACATCCACTACTGGATAAAGGTCTCTCCCAAAGGGTTTTACAAAGATCAGTCCTGTGCTACTCACATCCAAGTTGTTCCTGTGATCTTTACCAGATTGTCTTTATCATAGCATACGGTTGTGGTACCTGCTCTGAAGATGAGCTCTGGTTGAGTTCGAAACGCGTCAGTGTAGTTTGGTGGTGGTGATAGTTGGGTTTGTGTGATTTCTGTGTGTTCTTACAGTGTGGAGGTGGAGGAACTGCATGTACACGCATTTCTTACATAAACGTAACTATCGCAAGGTCGCGGGTGAGCAAAGTAATTGTTTCAGATTTGCCCTGTGATAACGATCAATTATTAGACTATTATCTCTTTGTCACACATTTTGTAATGAAGTTTGCATTACAAAATGCGTGACAAATTACTAAAATGCTAGTCATAATTTTGGAAACAGTTACGTTAGTGCCCTTATACTAGGAAATTATAAATTCGAACGTATAGTGACGTCTCGCTCACGTTTAGTGAAAATAAACGCATCACTCACGTCTTAAAACGAGTTTAACTTGACATGTTTCGGGCTAATCCGTAGCCCTTCTTCCCGGAATCACACGTCACGGCGGCTGCAAAACGCGCACTCAGATTAGCCCGAAACGTCAAGTTAAACTCGTTTTAAGACGTGAGTGATCCGTTAATTTTCACTATGAGCGAGTCTTACGGTAGTTTCATGTTTATAATCTCGCTCACGTTAATAGTATTCAATATGAGAGTGAACGAGACGACTATACGAACTTCGATTTTCGAATTTGGTATGGTGTGTGAAGTTCCCAGTCCGCACTGGGCCCGCGTGGGAACTACGGCCCAAGAGATGATGAGCGGGCAGCGGTGCAACAAGTGTTTTCTCTTTTCTCTGTTCATTGCGTATGCCAGGTAACCACTGTGCGGCGAGCGCCTTAAGGCGTTAATCCTTCCCTACTAATCCCTGAAATTTTTGAACAGGTGACGTCACTAACGTCTCTGGACACGGGCGTGCGTCCCGCCCCGAGCTGTCCCGCGTACACGGCGGAGCGCGACACCTGCCTCAACTTGTTCACGCGATGGACCGAGACGGACCAGGTGAGACCCACACTCTGACAGCAGCCGACGTCGCTGCCGTCTCTGGACACGGGCGTGCGTCCCGACCCGAGCTGTCCCGCTTACACGGCGGAGCGCGACACCTGCCTCAACTTGTTCACGCGATGGACCGAGACGGACCAGGTGAGACCCACACTCTGACAGCAGCCGACGTCGCTGCCGTCTCTGGACACGGGCGTGCGTCCCGCCCCGAGCTGTCCCGCTTACACGGCGGAGCGCGACACCTGCCTCAACTTGTTCACGCGATGGACCGAGACGGACCAGGTGAGACTCACACTCTGACAGCAGCCGACGTCGCTGCCGTCTCTGGACACGGGCGTGCGTCCCGCCCCGAGCTGTCCCGCGTACACGGCGGAGCGCGACACCTGCCTCAACTTGTTCACGCGATGGACCGAGACGGACCAGGTGAGACCCACACTCTGACAGCAGCCGACGTCGCTGCCGTCTCGGGACGTAGGCATGCCTCCCGCCCCGAGCGCCTCACTCATTCTTTATTCGTCTTGTTCGCTATCCGTCATTATCTTATTTGGTCAAATTCTATAATTGGTCTCATCTATATCTATACATATAATAAATCTGTAACAAGTCGGTGTCTGTACATTGAAGATATTTGAGAAAAACTGTCACTATTTATTAGCGCAATAGAACCCAAAACAATGATTTTTAGAATTATTGTCTGTTTGTCTGTGCGTTTGTGCGCGCTAATCTCAGAAACGGCTTAACCTAGAAGGATGCGGTTTTCACTGATATGTTGGTATTTTCTTGGATTAACATTTAGTGTTTGTTTCATTTGAATCGGTTCACAAATAAGAAAGATACGTCTATTTTAAGAATTTATCGAACAGGTTTTTTGTTTGAACGCGCTAATCTCAGGAACTACTGCTCCGATTTGAATAATTCTTTCAGTGTTAGATAGCACATTTATCGAGGAAGGCTATAGGTTATATATTATCACGCTAACACCAATAGGAGCGGAGCGGAGCGGAAGAATGTTTCCAAATCGGGGGTTTTGGAAGTAAAACGTCTATATCTCGGGAACTGCTGCTCCGATTTGGAAAATTCTTTCAGTGTTAGATAGCCCAGTTAGATAGGGCGGGTTGGGAGCGGTTGGGGGGCGGGTTGAGAGCGGGCTGGGGGCGGCTTGAGAGCGGGTTGGGGGCGGGTTGGGAGCGGGTGGGGGGGGCGAGTAGGGAGCGGGTTTGGGGCGGGTTGGTAGCGGGTTGGGGGCGGGTTGGGAGTGGGTTGGGGCGGGTTAGGAGCGGGTTGGGGGCGAGTTGGGAGCGGGTTGAGGGCGGGTTGGGGGCGGGTTGAGAGCGGGTTGGGGCGGATTGGGAGCGGGTTGGTTTATTATGAAGTTTCACTTCTTCCGGAAGGATCTAAGGAGAGCCATAATTGATGAAAAAGCAAATTGTATAAAAAAATAAGCTGCCCAAATTACTAATTCCACGCGGACGGAGTCGCGGGCAAAAGCTAGTTCTTAATAAGTCTTATTCGTTTTTCGTCACAGTCTTCCTTGGACTCATTTGTTGTTTTTTCCTTTCGTTTTTTGTTTGGTGAATAAGTAAATGAGACAAAAAACGAAAGGGAAGAACGACGAATGAGTCCAAGGAAGACCGTGACGAAAAACGAATGAGACGTATTAAGAGATAGACAAGTTGTAGAATTTGACCAAAAAAAGACAGTGACGGATAGCGAACAAGACGAAGACGAATACAGAATGAGGCGAAATAAGAATTAACCCTTCGCACGACCAACGACTTTTTTGGGTAATTTTGGCTAAGTACCCTCTATGTTAAAAGATGATTGAAACTACATAGTAACAAAAATTAACAAATAACAAGTCATGAACAGTTAGTTAAGCGCCACTGTTGAAATAATCATGTATGTAAGAAAAAACATGTGATTTTCCCACCAACGTCGATAAGCCAAAGGCTACTAGAAACACAGGGAAGCTTAAAGTTCCATCTTACAGACTGGCTAAAACTAAAAAGTCGTTTCTGGGAAGATGCATACGTTTTTATAATAAAATTCCGAAAACAATAACCAAACAAACTGATACAAAATTCAAATCCATTGTGAAGAAGACATTAATATCTAAGGCGTACTATAAAATTAATGACTATATCATGGACAGGGATGTTTGGAAATAATTCCGACCCGCATTGGCGATCCCTAGTCTCAAATAGCGTATCTACTGTGTTATAAAATTTAATTGTATTAAATACTTATTATTTATTTTATTAGCAGTTACGTCTGCTCACCGAACCTAAGATTTAAAAGCGAAATAGTTTCCGGGTGCACCGGTGGGACTTGAACCCACGTCTCCTGGGTATGCGCCCCAACGGGTGTTCTACCAACTGAACCACGTCGCATCCAACCGACCTCCCCGAAATTCTTAATCGCTTACATACGCCAACAGTGGCGTAACATCCATCACAACTATTAGAAGCTATGACTCCTACGTTCCAAATTAGTTGGAAATGCGTAAGAAATGATGTACCACTTCTATTTAATTCAAATATTATTTATTTTATTAGCAGTTACGTCTGCTCACCGAACCTAAGATTTAACTGTTGGCGTATGTAAGCGATTAAGAATTTCGGGGAGGTCGGTTGTATTAAATACTTTAGATGTATGTAATTTAATAACAATGTAGATCTGATTGAAAAAAATACACCTTGTTGAGTTTCTTGCCGGTTTCTTCTCAACAGGGTTTTTTCCGAACCGGTGGTAGATTCTTCGACGTTCATAGGAGCATGGAGCATGTAGTATGTATGTAGTTAGTATTACGAAAGAACTCAATTAGGGCAACGGCCCGCTTACTCCGCATCTAGGCATATAATAGTGACCTAGCTTTAAGTAACATTAAGCATAATTGTATTAGATGATAGACATTCATTATACGACAATCATGGACTAAACAAGTGTTTGATCTTCTCACCTATCTCCTGAACAAGACATCCACCAACATATATTAGAGCATCAATTGATGCCTAAATTGAATAAAGAATTTTGACTTTGACTTTGACTGTGGCGCGCGGGACAAAAAACGAATAGGCGAGATAATAGGATACCAATTAAATATGGAGCTACTAGGGGCGTTCAATAAAAAGTGAGAATGAGTATGTTAAAAACAACTTTTTCTAAATGTCATTTTATTTTTCGACATAGTCACCTTTTAGCATAATACTCTTAGTATATCTTTTTTTCTAAACTTAAAATTCCATTTTTAAAAAAGGTCTCATCTTGAGTACTTAAAAAATCTTGTACTGCAGCGACTACCGCGTCGTCGTCTTCAAATTTCTGGCCTCTCAGGTATTGTTTCAATCTCGGAAATAGGTAGAAATCACTGGGAGCGAGATCTGGTGAATACGGAGGATGCTTAAGGATATCGAACCCAGCATCACGAATTGCAGCCATTGCAACGGCGGACTTGTGTGCCGGGGCATGGTCCTGGTGGAACAGCACAACTTTCGAGAGTTTACCTCGCCGTTTTTCGCGGATCTCATTGCGCAATGTTGCTATTTGTTTGGCGTATAATGTGCCCGTAATAGTGGCTCCATGCTCGAGATACTCAATCATTAATACCCCTTTACCATCCCAAAAAACAGAGCCCATGACCTTACCGGCAGATGGGCTCACCTTGAATTTCTTCGGAGTTGGAGATGATGGCCTTTTCCATGTCATAGACTGCAGTTTCGTTTCAGGGTCGTAATGATGGAGCCATGTTTCGTCCATTGTTATAAATCGCGCCAAAAAAAGTTCCCGGTCTTGCTGCATCAGGTTCAAAGCTTCTTGACAAATCTCTAGTCTAGTTTGTTTTTGCGTGTCAGTAAGCATTCTTGATACCCAACGCGCAGATACCTTTTTCATACCCAAGCGTTCATGTAAAATATTATGCACGCTCCCCGTTGAAATCTTTACATTTTCAGCAATTAAACGAACTGTGACACGACGATCCGCCAAAACTGAGTTTTCGACTTTTTTCACAATTTCATCAGTTACTGCTGTAGTAGAGCGTCCGGAGCGGGGGTCGTCCATTGTCGATGTTCGTCCACGTCTAAATTCGGCGCACCAACGTGCGACTGTCGAATACGGAGGAGCATTAGACCCTAAAGTGTCCCGCAAATCCAAATTGACTTGGTCCGTAGAAAAATTTTTCAAATACAAGTATTTGATAACGGCGCGCAGTTCAATTTTCTCCATTTTCGCTAACGTACTCAATAGCATTGCAAAGAAATTACCGTATATTTTTTTAAACAAAAGACAGTTAGTTTTTTTTTTCATAGCAATCAGCTAGATAGATTAGCTTTGTCGGCCAGTATTTAATTTCGTAATATTAAAAGAGTTTGCATCTCATTCTCACTTTATATTGAACGCCCCTCGTATATGAAAATAAAATTAGTCATTTAAAGCTTCAGGTTATCGTTGAGTTTTGGGACCGCATAAGCGGAAATGACAATGAACGCTAGATATACTTTAATTTTTTTTTGGCCTTCACCCTTGCTGTCTTAGCAAGGCGTATTTTGTCAATGTCGACGGAAATATATGATACATGATGATGATGATTGTTTGTAGGTGGAGTTTGTGGAGCAGTTGTTGGCACGGATGTGTCATTACCAGCACGGCCACATAAACGCGTACCTCAAGCCGATGCTGCAGAGGGATTTCATCACCATGCTGCCCAGTGAGTACCCCTTATATAACCAACGGTCGAAAGTTGAAGACCTGTAGGGTATTTAGGGGCATAGGGTAATAAATAAATAAATAACCATACAGGCTACAAAATAAACTAAAAACTTGACACCCATGTTTTTTTCTAAATTGGGTTTTCTCTAGAAAAAAAAAAAACAAATTAGTGAGGGAATGTAATAAAAATAAAACGCTAAAAAAGATTGTTTGTTTGACATTAATTTTAATTGGCACATAGATTCAAAAATAAGACTCGATCAAACAAATAAAAACAAACAAACCGCGACAGGCAAAGCAGGAAATCCCCATTCGTAGGTAAATGTAAACATTAGTGAGTGTTGCCAAATATTTTAATTTCAATTACGAATTAAATAATATTAATATGAACTCATTTTTAATGAGTGCTTATTTTTGTCGTCCAAAAAAAACAGCTTTAGAAAGTATTTTTTTTTCAATGTTTTTTATTCACCTCGGAAAAAGTCGTTTTTTAAAAATCAAGCTGGGAAACCGTTTAAAAATCCATAGGTACCAAATTTTTTTTTTTTCGATATCTGGAAAAGTTCAGCATTTCATTTATTCAGTCGCATTTCCCTAACATATTCTCCATCGATGTCTGCAAAACAGAGACGTCAACCTATTGAATCGCAAATGTGATTTGAAATTCAAAACTCCACACTCGAAGTAAACAAGTTTTTTATTATGAATTTATGAAGTTTTGAAAACTGCGCTGCGGAATTTTGATCGTAAAAAACAGGTCATCGGCGATCTGTGCCCGTCCCGTAGGCTAGCTGCCTAAGGACGGGTCCACATTTGTATAATTTTAACGCTACTCTGGTATGGCGAATCTCTATTGATGTCAGGCAACAGAAATAGTACAGTAGCAGCCAGGATGTATACTCGACCAAGTGGTTTACCATTTTTTATGACAATTCAATGCCAGTGTGATATGGCTTTATATAAAGACCGTGTCTGTCACAAATCTTGCAAATCAAATTTCACCCATTTTAAGCAGCTGCATGGAAATTTCATGTAAATAAACTGGAGGGGCGCGCTTTTGGCTGCCTGTCCACTGAAGCCGAGCGAGGCAGCGGAACGATGAGCACGATTAAAAACAGCCAACAGAATTACGTAAAATTTCCAGTCCTCAGTGGACAGGGAGTTGCAAAAGTAGTTTAAAAATTTATTTAAAACCGGGAAGCGGAGCGAGGGAGAGAAGCGGATAAACGAGCGCGTATGGAAAAACACAGTCCGCAACTCCCTTGCAGAGCAGAATCCCAGAAACACAAAATATCAGACTCGCGGGATACTAGAATTGCAAATATTAGACGCGCAGGATACTAGAAACGCAAAATACCCGATAAAAGGCTCTGGTATTCAGAGTCGCAAATTCCCAGACATAAGTATATATAATTTCATATATTTAGTAGGTATTCAACTCTGGTATTCTGCTCTGTCAAGCATTTTGCGACGGTAGAGACTGGGGTTTTGCGACTCTGGTATCCCACGAGTCTGATATTTTGCGACGAGGGTTGAAAAAAATCATTGTATAAAAAAATCGAATAAGGCATGGTTTTTTGAAAAAAATCCTAATGAATCACAATTTTTTTTATTTTATTTAGTTTTCATATAAGAGGAACATTCGATGATTTTTCTATTATAATAATAATAATAATAATAATAAGGTAGGGATATGACGACCTCATCGCCCGCTGGTGTTGTCGTGTCACCAGTGCAGTCAGTCATCGCAGGGCGGCTTGTGGCGAGCTGTTGGTGCGTAGCGACACCACGAACCCGAGACCTCCAGGGGTACACATACACACATGCGCTTATACACACACTCACACACAGTTACACACCCACCCCGCCTCTAGTTTGCCTTTGTTGGTCGCCTAGAGTGGAGCGCAAGAGCTAATGCTCGAAGGATGGATGTGTTTCCGTAAGTGGCGAGTTGGCATTCTGAAGTTTAAAGTCCAGGAACACCTCTCCATCCTTAGCCGTTCACACCAATGTTGCCGCCTCGTTGCCGCGAGTGGGCAATAGTTTGAGGGGCCCATTTAGTGAATGGCGAGTCACCGCCTACCAAAAGTTCAGTTTATGAGATATTGAAATGGTAGGTGTCCGTTATCTCACTCCATAGCCCGGTAATCCTGTCCACAACATCCCAACCCCATAGCCAATTCCATGTCGCTTCCTACCTGGCAATAGTTTGGCAACTGTGGGGGACTGTCTTTATTTCGAACAGCACTGGTCCATAGATGTTAGTAACAATTATGCACTTAAGGTTAGGTTAGTAGGTATATTATTACAAATTATTGAAAAGATGTCAGAATAGAACAAAAAATTAACAAAATTACTTAATATTAAAAATTAAAGGCCTGTCTCCCATGTGTATGTAGTTCCAGTGTCTCACCACAGGGCAATCAAATTTAAGCAGAACTGCGCTCAGGAGGCCGCTGACACTACCTCGCACTCTGTTTAATAATGAGGCCACCCGTTTCCGCAACACTGCTTTAAAACCATCCGTTTTAGCCTCTAGAAACATGCCTGAGGCACTGCACCAGCGAGGCAGTCCCAACAGCATCCTGAACGCATTATTATATTGAACACGTATCCTGTTCATAGACTTTTGAGAGTAGTTGGTCCACAGGCTGCAGGTGTAAAAAGACTGGCAGTATGCCTTAAAAAGAGTAATTTTAACATCACGTCACGTCATTCTGGAAGCAATAGCTTCTTCAGCTGCTGTGGAAAGAGTGTTTTCCACTTTTGGAATTGTTTATAGTAATTTAAGAAACCACCTGGGAATAGAAGGCGCAGGCTCGTTCGGTCCGTTTCCTAACATGTCTGCCTAAAGTGGCCTTCTTCCCACATTGACCGTTTCCTATGATGTCTACTTTTGAAAATGTCTGTTTCCTAAAATGTCTGCTTCTCAAAATAACCTTCTTCCCACATTGTCGAGGCTCAGGCTCGTTCGGTCCGTTTCCTAAAATTGTCTTCTTCCCACAGTGTCAGTTTCCTATGTTGTCTACTTCTCAAAATGTCTGATTCTCAATTCTTTTTCCGGAAGGTTCCGGAGTCAAAATGGCAAAAACGGAATAGTTTAGTTTCAGTCTTCTGTCCGTCAGTTCGTATTTGGTGTTTTAGGGACTCTGGTGTTTAGAGATTAGGCTATTTTAAATTTATGTTTATGTGACAATATGACTTTTTGACATTGGGTTGTACTGAGTATAAGGGTAATTTGAGCTTAGGTGCTAATGTACCGGAAGCGATATATTTTTTTGTCGATAATATTGTGCTACATCACTTTCGTATAGATGCCCCGAAGTATCCCAGGCATGCTTATTTCAAGTACTTCCGGAAACTACTTCTTGAATTCAGGGACAATAAAGAAAACATTGTGAAAAGCAGACATTGTAGGAAACGGGCTTGAGAACACAAATAGTGGGCATTATAGGAAGCATACATCGTAGGAATAGGACATCACAAGCAACGGACATTATAGGAAGCAGGACAATTTTCGAAACGGACATAATAGGAAACGATCATTCTAGGACAGTGGCATGATAGGAAACCATTTGCTGACATTATAGGAAAGAGTCATTTCTTGGAAGAAGACCAGTTTGAGAAGCAGACATGATAGGATACGGACCGAACGAGCCTGAGCCGAATAGAAAAGGCTAGAAAATTAGTATATTTGTTTGAGAAAAACTTTGAGGATTCAGCTAAAAGTAAAAATTACATTGATTTCTCTCAGGTTTAAAAGTTCCAAATCTGTTTTTTTACGTAGATTTCGGTGAAAGAAAGTAAATTTATAACTCATTTGATTAAATCATTGATTTTTATTGAAAAAATAATTTGATTTAAATTGTGATTTAAATCATGATTGAAATCCAAATTATTTAATCGTGCCAACACCCTGTTTGCAACTCTGGTATCCCGCGAGTCTGATATTTTGCGATTCTGGTATTCTGCGAGTCTGATATTATGCAACTCGGGGATTCTGCTGTGGAAGGCGCAACTCCGCTCCGCTATCTAGCTCCGCGTTTATGGGCAGACACAGCCGCAACTCGCTTCGCTCCAGTGGACAGGCAGCCTTTGTGTGTGAACAGATTTATACTAAACCAATTAACCAATGAAAACTTTTTTCCTTCACAGAAAAAGGCTTAGATCATGTAGCGGAGAATATTCTTTCGTACCTGGACGCGAGTTCACTATGCGCCGCCGAGTTGGTCTGTCGCGAATGGCAGCGAGTCATATCCGAGGGCATGCTGTGGAAGAAGCTGGTCGAGAGGAAAGTGCGCACCGACTCGCTATGGCGGGGGCTCGCCGAGCGGAGAGGATGGTAAGCTCTTGCTGTGCTATGCGCTCCTGGTACTTTCAGATGGAGAAATGCTTTAAACTACGCGGATTTTGTAATACCGCTGTGCTCAGAGACTTCAATTAACTGTTGATTAGACGCTAAAATTTTTACACTTTTAACGCGTGGAAAATCGACACTAGTAATTAAAGTTTCTGAGTGCGATGGTTTTTTGGTAAGTGATCTTGTGTTGTTTGAGTGGACCCTGGCGGATAAGGGTTGGTGAGACAACTCTATCAATGCTATGGATTCCTGGTACTTCTAGAAAGACAAATATCAGTTCTTTGCACTGGCGTGTTGGTCTGTCGCGAATGGCAGCGAGTCATATCCGAGGGCATGCTGTGGAAGAAGCTGGTCGAGAGGAAAGTGCGCACCGACTCGCTATGGCGGGGACTCGCCGAGCGGAGAGGATGGTAAGCTCTTGCTGTGCTATGCGCTCCTGGTACTTTCAGATGGAGAAATGCTTTAAACTACGCGGATTTTGTAACACCGCTGTCTGTGCTCAGAGACGTCAATTAACTGTAAATAGATAGACACTAAAATTTGTATATTTTTGACTTGTTGCTGCTTTTCTAAAACAAGCTCTGCTCCAGAATACTACGGTATGCAACTTAATACTTTAATTATTGCAAATAAGGTTTATAATTGCACAGCGTATCATTTCGAATTGGGCCGTTGTTTTATACCTGATTTATACTCTCGCCTCGTCACCTCGCCTCGCGCCTCGCCTCGTCGTCTCGCTCCGGACGCGAGCCTCAAAATCAAGTCAAATCACGAGACGAGGCGCGAGGCGCGCCTGTTCACACTCTCGTCTCGTGGCTCGTCCCGCAGTTCGTCTCGCCACTCGTACGCGAGTGTAAACCAGGTATTGAAAAATAGCGTTGCGGAAAAGTCGACACCATTCATTAAAAGTTTCTGAGTGCGACGGTTTCTTGTTAAGTGATATTGTTTTGTTTGAGTGGATCTGGCGGGTAAAAGTGTTTATGAGACAACTCTTTCAATGATATGGGCCCCTGGTACTTAGGGAAGAAGTAACACAAACGCGCGAGCATATCACGAACTTTGGCATTATTATTAGCAGTTGAGCCGTTATGCTGTGCGTTGTGTACTTTGGCTAAACCTTCCATCTCTTTCCAGGATCCAATACCTGTTCAAGCCGAAGCCGGGCTGCCAGCACCCGTCGCACTCGTTCTACCGCACGCTGTACCCCAAAATCATACAGGACATCCGCTCCATAGAGGACAACTGGCGGATGGGCCGTCACAACTTACAGGTACATTCAACAACTTCGACCACAGTCCTATTTCGTCGCCTTCTTAAATCGTCCTTATTATCATATATAGTCAACTCTTTTAACTCATCAACATTCCTTTATATAAAACTATATAAATAAAACTACTAATAAAAATAGTTACCGACATAGCTCGAAGAATCGCCAGATTCAATTGGCAGTGGGCAGGGCACATCGCTCGTAGAACTGATGGCCGACGGGGCAAAAAGGTTCTCGAGTGGCGTCCACGGACAGGAAGACGCAGTGTAGGTAGGCCTCCAACAAGATGGAGCTACGACCTGGTTAAGGTTGCGGGATCGCGTTGGATGCGGATGGCGCGGGACCGATCTGTTAGGTGAGCCTTGGGGGAGGCCTATGTTCAGCAGTGGACGTCTTTCGGCTGACATGATGATGATGGATGATTATGTTAGTAAAGACATTATTTAAGTGCGTTTTAGCCCAATGCATGGTAATGCCACTGTCCATCCTACTAGCTATCACGATAGCTTTAGATAATAAATAAATAAATAAATATCACGGGACAATTCACACCAATTGACTTAGTCCCAAAGTAAGCTAAGTAAAGCTTGTGTTATGGGTACTAGGCAACGGATAAACATACTTATATAGATAGATACATACTTAAATACATATTAAACACCCAAGGCCCGAGAACAAACATTCGTATTTTTCATACAAATATCTGCCCCGACACGGGAATCGAACCCGGGACCTCAAGCTTCGTAGTCAGGTTCTCTAACCACTAGGCCATCTAGTCGTCTAAAATATTGTAAAAAAAAACTTTTTTATTTTTTTCAGAGGATAAACTGCAGATCAGAAAATTCAAAAGGCGTATACTGCTTGCAGTATGACGACAACAAAATAGTGTCCGGCCTACGAGATAACACTATCAAAATTTGGGACAGAAAAACGTTACAGTGCGTTAAGGTGAGCAGCAACGGTTTGGTTTCGGTAACAATAATTTATATTTGCATATACAAAGCTAATAAACGCTTTGTAACTCCATACTAATTTAAAAAGGAAAAGGTCTGTCTGTCCGTCGGTTACTTTTTCAGGCTTAAACCGCTTATCCGATTTAGATGAAAGGTATGGAGATAGTTTGAAATCCTAGGATGGACATAGGATAGTTTTGTTCCCGCGGGATAGCGATAAACGAATTCCTTGCAAACGGAATGCAATTCACATGGAAATAAGTAAAACTCAATCATATGAAACCCAGAAGGGCGCAGCATTTTTGACTGAGAGATTAGATGTACACATTTTGAAACTTTCTAGATCATTCTTGAAATTTTTAGAACTTTCTCGAACATTCCAAGTCGATAATAACAGTTTGCGCTCATTTTAGAATTTTTTAGATCAATTGGCTAAGTCAAGTTTTTTGAAGAGATGCTAATTATATTTTTTTCGACAGTGGTCGACTTCAACACCAAGAAACTGCAGCTGTTTTATTTTTATCTCCTTTTATTTATTGGAATTTTTTTTTAAGTGTTTGAGATGACATTTGTGAGATTTTATGGCTGACAAGCGGTTCGTGCTCAGTACTAAGAAGAAATAGAAAAAAAAAACGAAATCATCTGTCGCTTCTGTCAATGTCAAATGAAATCTAACCGTTTGCGTTTCGTTTGCTTTGCGTTGTCCAAGAAGCAGTTGATCGAAAGTATTCAATCGTGATCCAATTATCGTGCATAGGTTGTGGAGAAATGAGGTAAAATTGAAAGTCCGAATTTTATGCGGAGAATAGTCCAAAAATCACACTGAGTACACCAAAACGCAAAGCAAACGAAACGCTAACGATTTGACATTGACAGAAGTGACAGTTCACTTCGTTTTTTTTTCTGATTCTACTAAGTTCTGAGCAGGAACGGCTTGTCAGCCATAAAATCTCACAAATGTCATCTTGAACACTTAAAAAAATATTGCCAGTAAACAATAGGAGATAAAAATAAAACAACTGCAGTTTCTCGGTCTCTAGAACGCCGACTGTCGAAAAAAGATATAATTAGCACCTCTTCAAAAAACTTTACTTAGCCAATTGGAAGTCCTTATTACTCCTTATTGAGTTAGAAAAGGGCAGAAATATTTCTTTTCACCTTTCTCCCCCTACAACCACCCCCTTCGACCCACCGCGGCCAAACTCCCTTACTCCCACCTGGAGACCAAGGGGTATTCACCACCCCAACAGGAAGTCGATTGGAGTAGGTGGTGACAGAGAAAAACCTGTCTTTACGTACCTACGAAGATTAGCATTTTATATCTAATATATAAAAATCTCGTGTCACGGTGTTTGTTACCGAACTCCTCCGAAACGGCTGGGCCGATTTTTATGAAACTTTTTTTCTCTACACTCGCTAGGTCTGAGAATAGGTCGTAGGCTATTTTTATCCCCCCCCCCATTCTTCGCGGACGGAGTCGCGGGCAACATCTAGTAATATTATAACTTAACTTAACTTAATTTATTTACAGTGTTTTATTTTCTGCTTTTAACTTTGATATTTTTTGTAATTTTAACAGACTTCTCGCTTTATGGTCAATGATATGTACTCTGTAATTGTCGTATATATCAGAATAATATACATGTAACTAATTTTTATGGCTTGGAATGTAATATATATGATGTAGATGTACTGAATAAATAAATAAATAAGTAAATAAATGGATAATACTCGATATCTAGATTTCGGCAGTCTTGTTTTGCCGTGAAAATAACGATCTCTGGCTATTCTTGTATTGACAGGAGTTACAAGGCCACACGGGCTCGGTCCTCTGCCTCCAGTACGACGAGCGCGCGATCATCTCGGGCTCCTCGGACTCCACCGTCCGCGTGTGGGACGTCAACACGGGCGCCATGCTGAACACGCTCATACACCACTGCGAGGCTGTGCTGCATTTGCGGTTCTGCAACGGGATGATGGTCACTTGTAGCAAGGTCTGTTCCGTTCTATGCGCTCCTGGTACTGGCGCAGATGGTGATACGCTTGGTTTTAAAAAAAAAGTAGAAAAATCTTTATTACCAAAACCTAACTCAATACAAAGAGAAATAAAAAATAAACACAAATAGGATAAGTAAAACTAAAAACATTACAAAAATTACTATGCTAAACTTACTGCTAGGCTAGGCAATGGGTCCCAATCTCTACATATGCTAGGCACGACGCCCAGCGCTGGTTTTCAGACTGGTCCCTAGAAGAGGGGCGGTCTTAGGGTTTAATTTGTGCTCAGAGACGTCAATTAACTATAATAGACAGTAAATTATACTAACTTTAATGTGGAAAATCTACGCCAGTAATTAATGTTTCCGAGTACGACGGTTTCTGAGTAAATGAGACCTGGCGGGTATGGATTGATGAGACAAACTGTTTCAGAGCTATGCGCTCCTGGTACTTTCAGATGGAGATGTGCTTGGTTTTTGCTTTAATTTGTGCTCAGAGACTTTTATGTGGAAAATCTACGCCAGTAATTAATGTTTCCGAGTACGACGGTTTCTGAGTAAATGAGACCTGGCGGGTATGGGTTGATGAGACAAACTCTTTCAGAGCTATGGGGTCCTGGTACTTTCAGATGGAGATGTGCTTGGTTTTTGCTTTAATTTGTGCTCAGAGACTTTTATGTGGAAAATCTACGCCAGTAATTAATGTTTCCGAGTACGACGGTTTCTGAGTAAATGAGACCTGGCGGGTATGGGTTGATGAGACAAACTCTTTCAGAGCTATGGGGTCCTGGTACTTTCAGATGGAGATGTGCTTGGTTTTTGCTTTAATTTGTGCTCAGAGACTTTTATGTGGAAAATCTACGCCAGTAATTAATGTTTCCGAGTACGACGGTTTCTGAGTAAATGAGACCTGGCGGGTATAGGTTGATGAGACAAACTGTTTCAGAGCTATGCGCTCCTGGTACTTTCAGATGGAGATGTGCTTGGTTTTTGCTTTAATTTGTGCTCAGAGACGTCAATGACTAAGAGGAACGTTTCACCTTTGTCAATGAACTATTTAAGTACTGGATTTTAAATAAATAAAGAAAAAATATCTGTCAGTTAAGTATCAGTAAATTAAGTACCACTAATAATCAGATTACCAGTCGCGCGATCGACGACTTTTTTGGGTATTTTTTTCTAAGTGCCTATGTTAAAAGGTGAACGAAACTAGTAACAAAAATTAACAAATTTCGACAGTTAGATTAGGCACCGCCGAGTCTACCTAGGTCGCTAGAGGGGTTAATAGAAAGTCTGAATGTCAACGTTGCATTTCACGACCACGCGTTCCTGTTCGCACAGTTGCATTCAAAGAGTCGCCAATTAAAGCGGAAGTAATCGTAAACCATGCAATTATAAAAATCCAATACGACGAGTGCACGATAATCTCGGGCTCTATAATTTATTTATTTATTTATTTATTTGTTTATTTTTGGAGAACCAACAGCTACAAATTACAGAGTAGATTAAACATGTAATAACATAGGAGCCAATTATAGGATCTCACAAATAGAACCAAGAAAAAAAAAAGAAAGTACGCGAACAATCGCAAAGTACGATAAGTAATCTACGATAATCTGGATGATACAGCCATCGAAAAAGCTTGTAATCAATTTTTTTAACAATAACTTATTGTCCTTAACGGTTGTCACTGATCGTTCGGCAGGACCGTTCGATAGCGGTGTGGGACATGACGTCGACGACGGAGATAGCGCTGCGGCGGGTGCTGGTCGGCCACCGCGCCGCTGTCAACGTGGTCGACTTCGACGAGAAGTACATCGTCAGCGCGAGCGGCGATCGCACCATCAAGGTATGCTCGACAGCAAACAAAAATGATCTATGGAATTGACAACATTTCATATTTCTAAGACTATAATTTGATTTGTTCTCTGTATTCTGTTTGGAAGGAGAAAGACGCTGATCGTTTTAAATTTTCACTAGGATTATTAATTAATTTATTACAATTTTCAACCGACGAAAACAAAAGGAGGAGGTTCTCAATTCGACGTGTATATATTTTTTTTGTTTTTTTTTTTATTTTTTTTATGTATGATCACGCATAACTTTTTACAGAGTAGTCCGATTTTCATAATTCTTTTTTATTGGATAGATAGGGTATACCTTGAAGTTGGTATTATAAATTTGGAAAAAAAATACCCCGAGGATGGAAAAAAAGTATAAAATAAAAACTTTTTAACAAAAAATTAAACCGCCGAAAAAACTGAAAGCAAAAAATAATACCTTTTTTGTTTGACCTTAATCTAGGTACCAGTTTGAAGTCGGTGCCTCAGCACTTAGCCAGGAGGAGTGGACCTATAATCGTCTACCTGATTGGCTTCTATCACTCCTCCTGGCTCGTGCTGAGGCACCGACTTCAAACTGGTACCTAGATTAAGGTCAAACAAAAAAGGTATTATTTTTTGCTTTTCAGTTTTTTCGGCGGTTTAATTTTTTGTTAAAAAGTTTTTTTTAAAGATGTACTTATTCTAAAAGGGCATAACTCCAAAATTACCACACAATAAAATAGATTCATTACTTTAGTCTAGTCTCTATTAAAAAAAGTGATTACTTAAATCGACGTTGACGTTGTGTGTGGTTTGCTTGGGCGGTTTGGTTCTTTCTTGCTTTTCAATCACAACTGCGGGCTCCTTTAAAATCTTATTTAAATCAATAACATGTCGTTTGTGCATTAAACATTAATAAAAACAGATCATTTATGTATCTGTCAAGTCTCAATGTTAATGTCAAATTTAAAATTATGACCGCTCTTCTTTTCTGTGTGAAAAGGCAAAGGAAAGGATTTGTAAATTCGGATATATTTCTTGTATTTTTTTTAAATATGGAGAAATAAATTATAATAAATATTTTTCCGTGTTCAGGAGGCAAAACTCTTTCGATTC
The DNA here is from genome assembly GCA_947859365.1 of Archips crataeganus. Lineage (NCBI taxonomy): Eukaryota > Metazoa > Arthropoda > Insecta > Lepidoptera > Tortricidae > Archips > Archips crataeganus. Next base: position 7,377,819 of record OX402073.1, on the reverse strand, counting down.
CTGCAGTAATTTTCAGGTGTCAAAAAAATGAAATGTTGTCAATTCTCACTAAACCTCTTCCAGGTGTGGAACACATCGTCGTGCGAGTTCGTGCGCACGCTCAACGGCCACAAGCGGGGGATCGCGTGCCTCCAGTACCGGGACAGGCTCGTGGTCTCCGGCTCCTCGGACAACACCATCCGGCTGTGGGACATCGAGTGCGGACAGTGCATCCGGGTGTTGGAGGGCCACGAGGAGCTGGTCCGGTGTATACGGTCAGTACCACAGTACAGGTGTCCCAAACTTACCGATAAAAATGATTGTAACTTGGGATCTTGTCAATGGCAGGTTATCGTAGAATTTTGGGACACAAACTATCTCGGGGCCATGGCTTCACCAAAGATGCATGACTTCCTTATCTCGAATTCTCGATCTATGGTTCGTTTTTTTTAGCATTAGAAATATGGTAAACAATCGTGTTAAGTCTTTTTATTGAAAAACGCTTTTATTTTTTTTTAACTACCTATTAACTTATACAACCAAAAGAATGTAAATGTCCATGTCTTTGCTAATTGTTACATTTTGCTGTAATTCATTATTCAAGTGTTTTTCAATAAAAAAAAAACTCGACAAGATCGCTTTACCTTCTTTTTAATGCAAACAAAAACGATATAATATACGTCCAACTGCGGAGCGCAGGCATCCTCAGGGTGAGCTGGCTTGGGTCATAGTTCCCACCCGGGCCCACTGCGGATTGCGAACTTAACACACACCGTTAAATTTCTCATGGTGCATTTTAAATGTAATTGGGTGAATCAACTTTTTATTGCCACCCGTTGCTATGGTTACACCAATTTTTTCCCTTGGACAACCTAAGCATTTTTCTATGAAACAGTATGAAGTGTCACTTGGACAACCGGGGACAGAGAAAACAACACAAAAAAGTTGGTTCACTCAATAGGATGTCAATGATGATGATTTCTTAATCGTTCTATACGTATCTTTCCAGGTTCGACAACAAGAGGATAGTGAGCGGCGCGTACGACGGCAAGATAAAGGTGTGGGACCTGCCCGCCGCGCTCGACGTGCGCACGCCGCAGCAGGAGCTGTGTCTCGGCACGCTCGTGGTGAGTGCGCACCCTAACCTGGCGGCACTGACGATGATGGTGATAACAGACACCCGCCGCCTGCGGTGCGATGAGTCAACGATACGCTAGACCCGGGGTGCCGGGAGGGAGGGAGAAAGGAGTTATAGAGATAGAGATATATTACATTATTTTCTCAATAAATATTTTATTATTATTATTTATTAGAGATATAGGGAGGGATAGACAGAGATAGAGAGGGATAGGCATAGGGAAGGATAGAGAGATATAGCCTCCTAAGACCGGCGTACAATTATTTTTTCAGATTTCAAAGTTTTGGATTTTAGTTAAATAATCAATATTTTTTCTGGGTCTCGGGAGGATAGAGAGAGATAGAGAGATAGGGAGGGCTAGAGAAATATATGGAGGTATACAGAGAGAAAGGGATAGAGTGAGATTGCGAGGGATTAAGAGAGATAGGGAGGGCTAGAGAGAGAGAGAGAGAGAGAGAGAAAGAAAGATTTAGAAGAAACTATTAAGTAATTTTTCCAATTTGGAACGTGAATATGTTTATACGGACACGTTACTATTACATAAGACAGGTAATTTACTTAAGTTAACACCTAATGGGTCAATTAACTTTGTGTTGTTTACTCTGTCCCCAATTGTCCAAGTGACATCTTCATACTGTTTCATAGAAAAATACTTAGGTTGTCCAGGGGACAAAATTTGCGTAACCATAGCAACGGATGGCAAGAGAAAGTCGATTCTCCCCTATACAATATATAATTATGTGTGTATATTATTAATATTTAGTTTTTATGTAGTTTATTAATGTTGATATGATGTCTATTAGTCTACTGTATTCATTATACTTACTGGTACGTTATTTATGTACTTATTGGTTTGGGTTTATTTTTGAATTCGACTCTCTTTACTCTTCATTGCATGCCTACTTCTGTCTCAGATATCCTGTCAATCGTTCAAAGGTTAACTTGAAGAGATCCCTTCAAGTGATAAATTCGCCTTTGTACATCTGTTTCTCTTCATCATCATCATCATCATCATATTTCAGCCGAAAGATTCAGATTTAGATTTAAGATTTCTGTTTCTGGGTGGATCAACTATTTCTTGTTGTTATTCTGTCCGAGGGGACAAAAGTAGTACAGTTTAATTAGAAGAAATGTTGTGTCACATTAACTAACATGCTTATTAGATGAACAATTGTAGAAGGGATTTCAAACTATCACAAAAATGCATGTTTGGCAAATTTTAATCACATAAACTTACTGTTTAAAGAGTGACCCAGGAGACCGTCACTATAGCAACGAGTGACAAAAAAATTTGATCGACCCAACTGTTAATTTTCATGTTTTTATGTACAACAAAGTGTTTTACATACATACACACATACAAGTCCAGTTCCGACGGCTATAGAATCCCGTTTGCCCCCAGGAGCACACCGGGCGCGTGTTCCGGCTGCAGTTCGACGAGTTCCAGATAGTGTCCTCCTCGCACGACGACACCATCCTCGTGTGGGACTTCCTCAACTACGGGGGCGCCTCGCCGGCCGCCGCGCCGCCGCCGCAGCCGCGCCCGCGCTCGCCCGACCACGACCGCGACCTGTACGACTAGCGCAGGTGACCACGACCACTCACATATATGTACATACTTGCCATGGTACAACTAGCGCCTCGCAGCCGCGCCCGCGCTCGCCCGACCACGACCGCGACCTGTACGACTAGCGCAGGTGACCACGACCACTCACATATATGTACATACTTGCCATGGTACAACTAGCACCTCGCAGCCGCGCCCGCGCTCGCCCGACCACGACCGCGACCTGTACGACTAGCGCAGGTGACCACGACCACTCACATATATGTACATACTTGCCATGGTACAACTAGCGCCTCGCAGCCGCGCCCGCGCTCGCCCGACCACGACCGCGACCTGTACGACTAGCGCAGGTGACCACGACCACTCACATATATGTACATACTTGCCATGGTACAACTAGCGCCTCGCAGCCGCGCCCGCGCTCGCCCGACCACGACCGCGACCTGTACGACTAGCGCAGGTGACCACGACCACTCACATATATGTACATACTTGCCATGGTACAACTAGCGCCTCGCAGCCGCGCCCGCGCTCGCCCGACCACGACCGCGACCTGTACGACTAGCGCAGGTGACCACGACCACTCACATATATGTACATACTTGCCATGGTACAACTAGCGCCTCGCAGCCGCGCCCGCGCTCGCCCGACCACGACCGCGACCTGTACGACTAGCGCAGGTGACCACGACCACTCACATATATGTACATACTTGCCATGGTACAACTAGCGCCTCGCAGCCGCGCCCGCGCTCGCCCGACCACGACCGCGACCTGTACGACTAGCGCAGGTGACCACGACCACTCACATATATGTACATACTTGCCATGGTACAACTAGCGCCGTAATCACATGCAGATATACTTGCTGTGGTACAACTAGCGCCTCGCAGCCTTAAATTGTGTATGACAAATTAAATTTATGGGAAAGAAAGTGGTTTCATTTAAAAAGTTTTTTTTTAGTTTACAGGTAATCATTATGAGACCACAAGGAGACTATTATTATTTTAATAATATAACAAGTGCGATAGTGCGGTGCGTTCGCAATGATAGATCTAAAAGAAATCGTGGACTATAATAAATTATTATTAAATATTATTATAATATTAAATGTTAATTTTTAAACTGTTTCCGATATGTTACCACTACATAGTGCCCTCGGTATTGACTGAATTGTATGACTTGTGTGATAATGGCCGCGGTGGCGTCACTACGTATGGGATTTTGTCTCATTCTTACGCGTAAATATCGAAAAGGATGCACGATTCATTGAGATAACACTTCAACGAGTACACAGTTGATTTATTCTCAATGGAACGCAGTTGCCGTAAAAGAGTGAGATAGAATTTCGCTCTGCGTGCTTCTTAGACTGTTTTTCAATAGTTGCTTATAAGGAATAACGTGTCAACTCAAAAAAAATCGAGTATTGAGATTTGAATACGAAATTGTTCCTTGTCTCTCTAAGTTTTATAAAAAACTAGTTATGTGACTTAACGCCTTCACAATATCGAAAAACGGCAAAAATACTTGACATACAGTCAACGGATGTTATAAAGTAGATCCTGACATTCCACAACTGTGTAGTTTCTGAATATTGACAATGTGACCCATAGTAAAAAAATGCTGTACTATATCCTGTCACATGCACCAGGTATATGTGGGTGAATCGACTTTTTAGTGCCAACCGTTGCTATGGTTACACAAATTTTGTCCCCTGGACAACCTAAGGATTTTTCAATGAAACAGTATGAAGTGTCACTTTGACAACCGGGGACAGAGTAAACAACACAAAAAAGTTGATTCACCCATCTGTACGCAAAACGTAACCAACGGCAGAATCTACGATACGCATATTGTACTTGATGATGATGTATGGGGACGCCTTGCTGAGTCAGGCGGGCTGTCGATCGTTTGCACAGTCATTCAGCCCAGTTCCCCGTGGTTGGAGCCGACAGGTTACTGTCCCAGCAGCGCTCCCACACAGCAATTCTCCTCGAATCTTCTCGTTCTCCTGCTGAACAAAAGGACATCTTTGAGACAGACATCCTTTAGCTCCTCCTCCCTCAGCTCGTCACTCCCGAATACATCACGCCTCGCTGCCGCGTACATGACACACTCGGTTGCATATTGTACTTACATAACGCATATTGTGAAACACACGAAAACAAAAAGTACATTCGCAAAATGTACAAATTGGTAAAATGAATAGATTTTCCGACTGCCTTGCGTAGTATATTCCGTATGCGTTGGGTTGTGTACATTTTGTGTATTGTTGATTTTGCCATTCGGTTACATTTAGCGTTTTAAGCATTTTGCTCTGAAACGACTTATTTTCCTGTGGTTCACGTTGTCAATACTCTGAAACTTCATCGTTGTGCCATGTGTCATCACCCGACTGTCGAAAGAGGGTTATGTTTTTAGGGTTTATGTATGTATCATTCTTTGGCACGCCCTGCAGCCTAAACGGCTCAATGGATTTTGAAGTGCGATGTGTCATTACATTCTTCTCAGTTCAGAGAGTGACATAGGGTATATATTTTCCCGGAATTCCCATGGGAACGGGAATTATACAGGCGGTTTTTTCCGTCTAGTATTGAAATTAAAGTTATTTTTTTATAGCAGCCGTTGACTGTTGTTAAAGTAAGTCGTCCCTAATAAAATTCTTAAGCATTTCCTCAAAAGGATGTTTGTGTGAGTTGATATGTTATTGTTTATCAGGGTGAATCAACTTTTTCATGTCTTTTTACTCAGTCCCCAGTTGTCCAAGTGACATCTTCATACAGTTTCTTAGAAAAATGCTTAGGTTGTCCAGGGGACAAAATTTGCGTAACCATAGCTATGGGTGGCATGAAAAAGTTGATTCACCCATCAGCATTATTTTCTAAATACAAATTCAATAAAATCCTAGAGGCTATCAGCTTTGCCGTAACACTGGAATGCTAGACTTTGCAACTTGAATTTAATTTCAAAATGTAAATAGCTGCCAACATAAGCAATTTTGTTTTCCTGTTTACAATCGATTGCGTATGAGATATATTCAGTGACGTCGCTCATTTGAAAACCTGTATTTTTTATAAATAAAATAGTTGATTAAATTTTTGGCTTCGAATGGATCATAGCTTTACCAAAATGAGTAGACGCCTGCCATGTGCTATGCTGTTGGAATTATTAAAAACACTGTATCAATCGATTTCTCAAATGTACTTTTTTTTAGTATATATTGCGTCCCTTGGTACTTTATCATTATTAGACCCCGTTATCTAATGCTCAGTTTAGGGGCAAGTGATGGGGTAGTTTCGATAATCTGAATCGATAAAAAATTAAGTTCATTTAGTCACTCACTAACATGATTATCACAAAGATCCATACTTACCAGAGCTCTTCTATGGTGTTTTTTTTTAAATTATTATGAAAAGAAAGAAAAAAAAAATATTTTTGTTAGTATGTTTCATAATAAATTAACAATATTTTTTCCTAATTATATGAAGTCAAACTTCGTCGTCTGCTTGTAAAAATTTATTTTTAAAAATGAAAATGGTTTTTCGACCTCTACAGATGTAACTGGCAAAAACTGTACTTTTTTGTAATGCTCTATGCAGCTTTTGTTTACAATACTTTTATCAATTTAAACTTCCTTATTTTCTAACAACTGATTAATATTTTTTTCAGATTTAATGCCTGGATTTTTATTTAATACGTAATAATTGTCGGCCTCCTATCCGATCAAATAGATGCAATGAATGAGTTATCCCAAGAACCTTCACAAAAGAATAATTTCAATTTGACAAATAACTATTTATAAGTAAATGTGAATCAAATAATTATGTGAAGCTACATCACTATTTTAGCTTGCCCCCAAACTGAGCGTTAGATAACGGGGTATAATCATTATCACATAACAATACTGAGACTGTTAGAAATGTGTCAAATTAGCGACTGTGACAAAGTACTAAAGGATTCAGCTACATTTGAGGCTCGACTGTACTATATAAATTATAAAGTATAAATAAATAAAACTTTAAATATGTTTTGAAACTTTGCGATTTTCTGTCATACTTGTAATTTCTCTCAGGACTTAAACGCGTCAATTTATTGCTAAATTTACCTTGACGTTTCGACCACATAGAAGTGGCCGTTCAATCAATTGTCGCATTTGAGTCGGTTGTTTTTTTTGTACTAGTAACTTAACCACCCGCCACGCTGCCAGCGTGTGTCAGCGTATATGATTCAGTGTTATACAACGCGCTGCGCACACTCCGTCGGAGTCGTGCTCACGCCCCGCGCTGCGGTGTGCGAAAGGCTTAAAACTGTAACTTTTACCATAGACAAAAACAAAATTAAAAATGTAACGTGTAGCAGGAATTTCTGTTTATATTTTATAGAAAATGTACTTGTAAAGGTGAATCAACTTTTCGTGCCATCCGTTGCTGTGGTTTCACAAATTTTGTCCCTTGGACAACCTAAGCATTTTCTATGAAACAGTATGAAGATGTCACTTGGACAACCGGGGTCAGAAAAAACAACACACAGAGTTGATTCATACATGTTTATAACTTTGATTTAATTTAGCTAATAATCGGCAGGTATCTAATATTCGAATGTAACTGGCCAGATTCTACTTTTTTTGGTAAAGCTGTAACTGTCATATCATATATTTACACTAGCAATGTTTAAAGCTATTTTTTTTTTAACTTGCCACAATGGAATGAAGAAAATGTACTTTCAAACGCATGACTAAAGATGGTGACATTATTTTGTAAATTTCGCAAAATGTAAATTTGGTTCGTTTAAGCTTTGTATAGAGAGGTAAATCATAAGTGAATTTTATATACATTTAGAGTTTTTATCACTGCTTATTTCCATTTTTATGAAGTAAAGCCAAAGTGGTAAGATGACATCCGCCATATTGTTATGGACTTTGACCATACTTTGGGTATGTATTATAAATATTATAAAGACCGAATGTATTGAAATATCGAATGGGACAAAAGACCGACATGTTTTTTTTTTTCTGAAACAGTATACTTCTCAGAATTTATTAAAACGGCATCGTATGGAACCTATTATAGGTTAGGTTAGTTTTATAACAATTTTAAAAAGTTTTAAAAAGTTCACGGTTTCAGAAAAAAACCTTTCGGTCTTTTGACCTACTTCAATATTATGATACATATCCGTTACGTTGGGTGATCCCCTTTTCCCTCGTTACGGACGTCAGTGGTGCCGAGACTGGTTCTATATACCTCTACAGATTTAACATTCAAAATTCTCATTAGGAATAGCCACCTTAAATCTAAGCAGCTATGCACCAATTTTGGTGATCTTAACCGAAAAACGCTGATTTTAAGTCATAAAAATGGAAGCAAGCCGATGAACGTTGACTCTACGATATACCTCGATCTCAACTGTTAGAACTCTTGGTTAGTTATGCGATCCTAGTACTATAAAAAGACTTGATTCTTACAATTGGGTTTTCTTTAACCTAGATCTCATTTATTATATTTAAGCTCTCGAGACATGGCTTAAAACTAAATAATTGACGAACTGAAACAATTACTTTGCTCACCCGCGACCTAAACGACCGCGACCGCGGGTTAGCAAAGTAATTGTTTCAGTTCATTAATATGGACCTCCCCGAGGTACGGCTGATTCAATAAATTAAATAATTGAAGTTGTAAATTTAAAGTTTACCATTTACTTTTGTTTTATGAATTAATTTTGTGGTTTTCTTATTTATAATCGCGAGTACTTCATTTTCATAAAGAAAAAAGTGTATATTTTTGAAGTCACTGTGACGTTTTTCATAAAGTAATATGCCTCGCCTCAAAACTGACACAAAAAAAATGACTGGAAAATTGAAGACATTTTTTTATTTATCAAAAACAATAGATCTCTAGATTCTGAGTAAGAAACCTGAAAACTACCTAATTCTGAAAAAAAATGTAGGTATATTTCAAATTGGAAATGCCCTTAATCGCGAGTTGAGCCTAATTATTTAGTTTTATCTCATTTATTTACGGAGTTTAGCCGTTCTGTGGTTGGTCTGCCTCTGTTGGTATCGAGGAGCTGCAGGGAACAGCTTCGGTCGATGGTTAGTGACAACGGGTCGCAATTCTTGACGCATACATCAAACTATGCGAGTGTCCTTATTTTTGAGTCACTTTTGTGACTTTTTTCATATAGTTTGTATCGTTAACTGACACAAAAAAAATTGTATGGAAAATTAGGGACACTTTTTTATCATCAAAATCAATAGCGCTATTGATTCTGAGTAAGAAAACACTCAAATTTCCTCTTTTAAAAAAAGTTACAATCTTTTATTTAACTTTCAATGTATCTATGTACCTATGTATGTACGGGTCAAATCTAGCAAGTCTATTTTGGTTTTGACCCACTTTCAGTAGTCTGATTCACTTGAAATTTGGTATTCTTATGTAGTTTGGATGACAATGCAAGTACAGTCAACAAAAAGTAGCTAAAAGGCTTACTATAAAAATGAAATTTTTAACAAAAACTTGTTTTTTGCTCACTTTACAGTGAGTTGTACGAAGTTATTATATAGATAACCACTTTGAAGCCGACCGATACGGTAAAATTAATTAATGGTTGCAGACATGTTGACGGCCGAGTTGTTATAGACTATCGTTATAGTAACTTCTTGCAACTGAATCTTGACATGGTATCCATGCTGGTCTTTCTTCAGAGGTATAAAATTGCCATAATACTAGAATAAATGGGTAATTCATGATTTTAAACACAGTCCGTCCGTCTTAGTTCCACTTCGACATCGAAAGTAATTACTATAATAATAAATGTATTTAAATATGTTATATTAAAAGAGTAGTGGAAAAACCTTAAAATGAAAAGCGTACTAAGGGTGGATACTTTACTCGTTTTGCTTTTGCTTCCCATAACCCACCAAAATGTGGTGAGCTGGGAATATTCTCTTCATTTCAGGGATGGGGTATGGTGGCATCAGTTTAAATATTTATTTTTTGAGACTGAAGCAGGAATTCGACTGAAAGATTGAACATTTTAATAATAAAGTACTAACAGTTGCGATCGAGTAAAAAAAACGCTTGCTATTATAAATGCTTAGTAATAGTTGAATTCCTAGGATTATGACGTGATTTGATAAAGCAAATTTGTATAAATGTGTTGAATGATAATTGTGTAAGCTGCGTACATCGAACGAATGTTACTGCCCCAAAAGGTGTGACCGATGGCCGGACTTTTAACGTATGGCCTATGCGAATGTATGAAGAAATAAACTTTGATGTTAACAAAAGTCCGTTCATTTGGTGTTGCCCTTTGTAGTTGCTACAGCCATTCTGATACTTTTACCAGTACTGCCATTTAATTGGCCTGTGACGGTTAAAAACTAGCGCCCGTTTCGAGAGAAACTTTGTACATTTCGCCTCTCAAAATGTACCGTAACAAAGAAGCGAATTTCCAAACAAATCAATCAGGACATTTTGGAAGACGGTGTTAGTTAGGTTCAGTTGCATTCACTCTGCTTACATGTAAATTTCTATGCAAGTTGAAGTCCAAGATTGAATGTACAAAGTTTATGAGAAATGATCTCATACTTTTTTCAAGCTACTCCTCTACGGTTAGTATACTACCCTAATCCTGTATTTGTCGACTCTGAACGGACGACAGTAAAGCACGACCTGATAAATCAAACCCTTAGGCGCAAGCCACACAGGAGACCAGGGCCGGATTTACAATGTTGGGGCTCTCACGCAATGCAATTCCCTGAGCCCCCTTTCAGCCGGTTGCACTTTTCAAGAAGCCAAATCAAATCAAGGGGTCGCATGCATCGAAAAATAGCAAGAATACTTATTGTCAGGGCCCGTACTTTTCATGTCGATGACATCAATTTGACGTCACGCTGCATATAGGATGATCCCAAATAGATTTATTGTAATTATTAACCATTAGTCGTCAATCATTTTAATCATGTACAAATGACTTCAAAAGTAATCTATCCACACGTGGAATAATAAATACCTACTTGATACGTGAAACGTAAATGAAACTAATGGTATTGTTACCACAATTCAATAATTAGGTAATTAGAAAATAGATTTCCTTTCTTACCTACTTGAAGCACGCCATCCTTCTTCCATTAATTCCTACGCAGAGAAAATCTAAGTCATCTTCGTGTTCATACGTAATGCAATATTCATAAAAATATTTTTGTTTTGTAATCGTATTTTTGTTTGTTGTGTCGCACATTTGGTTAATTTTTAATGATTGATGATGATGATTGATTATTACCACTACTCAAATTGCAATCATCCTGTACGCGACGTGACGACATCGGCATCGAATGTACGGGCCCTGCTTATTGTCATCGAGGATACAAATTTTCCAATTCAATCTTCACCAGGGGGGCACACTTACATATATCACACTTTTCATGCGACTACAGCGATCTCTGGTTGTTTGGTAAAGAACTAAATTAGCGGCCATCTTGGTTGACTTGTCAAACTTGTCAGTTGTCATTCATCGGCCATGGCCATGGCGTACCAAATTGTACGGTCAAGGACTTTAATTGATAGGCCACTTGCCAATGTTCGTATTTTAGCCGTATAGTGCAAATCGGGTTTAGCCGCTTATACTTCGTATATGCTGATTTGAATTAGACGGCTAAAATACGAATAGTGGCAATTAGCCTATCAATTAAAATTACGCGTAATTATAGCTGTACATCACTACCAACATATACATATAGATAGGTATACATCTATAGATACGTCACAATAGTTCTTCACCAGGGCGTAGGGCAGCAGCACCTTCCATACATGCAAATTTGACCATAGAGTTGCCACTCTTGTTGATATAATATTACAATACTCTTTGATCTTCACTCCGAAACCTTTTTCATTTGTTTGTTGCGCGCGCGGGGTGCTTCGATGCGGGGTCCCTAGGCAGTTGCCTGCTCTGCCTGATGTTTAATCCGGCCCTGGAAGAGACGTGGGACGGGGGCGCGTCGCAGTCGCAGCGTGCCTTGAACCAATTTTCATACTAAATTTATAGAAACGTCGCGATCGAAAACAAACGACGCGGACTGCGACGCGCCCCCGTCCCACGTCTCTTCTGTGTGGCTTGCGCCTTATGGTAGCATGAGGTTTGAATTATTTATCAGGGCCCTATTGCATAACAAAGTACTACTAATATTACAAGCGGAACTCTCGCTTCAGTTGTATCAACTAGAAAGGGAGGTCCGCTTGTAATATAAGTTGTACTTTGTTATGCAACAGGCCCCAGGTCGTACATTATTGTCATTCAGTCCGGGCCAACAATTACAGGTCGTACTTTAACCGAACCCCAATAAGACTTCGTTTTGATTTTTGAGCGTTACTTTATAGAGATAAGTTCCAAACGCACAGACTGCGGAGGCGTGGCGGTGCGGTGGCGGTGACGGTTGTAATATTCTAACTTGTATGAACGGTTGTGCGATACCGTACCGCGAACTCGTTCATACAAGTTAAAATATTACAAGTTAGAATGTTTAATTTCCCAAATGTTTATTTTTTCTGAAACTGTAAACTATTCAGGATATATTTCAGGACTATTTTGTAGGTTATGTTAGGGTTGTTTTATAACAATCCTGATAAGTTTACAGTTTCAGAAAAAGTAAACATTTGGGAAATTAAACATTTGCCAAGTGAATCAGTTTGGGAAACGTAATTTGCGAAACATTAGTAAACCATCTTGCCATTACCCACTAAAGGGTTAACAAGGAAAATCGTAATGACTTTTCCTTTGAAAAGGTTCCATGGTGGCTGGTCCTTGACTGTGCAAGCAAATGTCAACTTTAAGGTGAAAAACCTTTTTTACCCCGACTGTAAAGCTCCAAACGCACAGACATCGGACGCGTGGCGGTGCGGTAACCACATAAGTAATTTTTTAGCCGGAATTGACATTTCGATGCCATGCTAAGTATTTGTTCAAAATTATTCCGTTTTTTCTCTCTCTTGAAAGTGACTATTGACATATGTGGTGTTAAAACTTAAGCGTCTTTGAATTTACCTATTTTTCAAAAGATCTTAAAAGATTTGTCACACTGCGTTCTGCGGTCGCGGTCAGGTCAAATTGAACGCAGCCCGCATTATGTGTGAGCAACATTGTCGGTCTCTATATATTGCGCGTGCGTGCGATCTGACCGCGCGGACCGCACGGTCAGATCGCATATCTATACAATATATATAGAGACCGACAATGCTGTTTATACATAATGCGGGCTGCGTTCAATTTGACCTGACCGCGACCGCAGAACGCATCCAGTATGACAAATCCTTGAGTCTGTCATAGACATAGATACTTCTTCAGATTCGGTAATTGGTAGCCATTTACAATCAATTCTCCTTACACGAAACAAAACTCGTTTTTTTTTTGTTAATTTGCTTCATGACGATTTAACCTTTCGCATCCTGTTTTAAGTAAAAAATCCGCATTCAAGCCTCGTTGATGTTCATAAATATTAGATGTAAGTACTGATTAAAATAAAAATACAAAAAGAAATCTACAAATTTGGTCGATCAGTGCTTACTGCTCAGGCCTAAAATGTTTTTTTCCCAAAATGTCTGCTTTTCATAATGTCAGCTTTTTCCAAATGGCGTCTATTTATGATGAGTGCCGTCAGGCCGTGTCAGGTCTTCTGTTCATAACGTTAACTTACCCCATAATTTCAGTCTGACTAAATGTCAGCATTACGATAAATTGTGTTTTTCCAATATAGTTTTTTACTGTTCTTGATATACTTACAGGTAGGATCGTTATGCTTGTTTTTCCATAATGCCTGCTTTATTTCAGATGTTTTGTAAAAGGTTTAATTACTTGCATACGCAAGATCTTGTCTTTGTTAATCTTTGATAAATTAAATACCTACATACAATTAAGAGATAAGGCAGCGTTGACTCATGTATATCCTTGGCTGCGCCTCAAACGTATTAGTTTCTAAATAAACATTTGCTCTCTGTAAATAGAAGATATTAAATAAATTGGAACAGTTGATCTAGTCTTTTATAATTATTTCGGAGTGTTGTGTTGTTTTTGTTACAAATAATTTGATTCTTATGCGGATGCGGGTAGGTTCATTTTTTATTACCGTAGTGTCATCTATAGCCGACAGTGGCGTTTAAAAGGTTCATATCGGAGCACTTAAGGTGGTCAAAAACATCTGAACACGACCATACGCGATTGACAAAACAGTCCTGTTCAGATATTTCTGAGTCATTAGTCTGTATGATTATATTGAGAGAAAACAGATAAGAACCAGTAGGTAAGTATTTATATCAAGCACTTTATTTTTGAGATCATTTTCAAATTTTATCTACATTCATAAAATTTTCACCGTAAAATATTTATTCAAGAAGTGTAGAAAAGAGATTGGGCTTCCCAAATTTTTGCTTACTATCTTTGATGGCCGATGGGGCCGAAAGGTTCTCGAATGGCGTCCACGGACCGGAAGACGTAATGCAAGTAGGCCTTCAACAAGATGGAGCGACGACCAGGTTGCATTGCATGGTGTCGATCAGAGGAGCCCCATCCCGAGGCGACCAGTGGACGTAGCGGTGCCACTACATACTCTCGTGGCGTCCACAATGGCAACGAGGGAATCCGTGTGGTTTTCAGTGGGTACACCCCTTGTGGGAGAGCCCCACATACAACACGTTTACTTTTAGTTTACCACTGACAGATGGCTTGCCTTCATTTCATTTCCAACTTTAACACCATACAAATAAAGTAGCTATTACAAAATCTGCAAACATGGGTAACGGTATTCTAAAATCGGCTTTATTTGTAGGTCGTTAAAGTTGAATATGAAATGAAGGCAAACCATCTGTCAGTGGTAAACTTTATGTAATTTTACTGTACCCTCTGTTCCCCGAACAAAGCTGGATGCATAAGGCGCATTTTCCACACCAAAAAAAAGCACTGGTCTGTTCTACGAACCTTGGGGCTGTGTTCAGCAGTGGACTTCTTTCGGCTGAAACAATGGTCTGTTCTTGGCGTCATTTGCTTTAGACACCATTAGGTATCTTTTTTTATCCACAAATTGCAGATTAAGGTCAGAGAGTCCTCTGAGCATGAGGCACCATTTAGTCCTCCGGTAGCTACGCCACTAATTCAATTCCTCTACCATGAACTTTGTCACCGTGTTTCATTAAAAGCGATTTCCGACAGAACCGCTGTTTGCAAACTTCGCATTCATACGGTCTCACGCCCGAGTGCATGCGTTCATGTTTTTTCAAATCCGAATTCTGTCTGAAACTTCTATTACAAAGTTCACACAGATACGGCTTCTCACCTGTGTGAATCCTGCTGTGCTTTATTAAGCCCGAATTCTCCCTGAACGCGCTCTGACAAACGTCACACACATACGGTTTCTCACCTGTGTGTATTTTCTTGTGCCTCAGCAAGCCCGATTTCTGTCTGAACGGCATTTTACACACATCGCACACATATGGTTTCTCGCCTGTGTGTATTTTGATATGCTTCATCAAACCCGATTGTTGCCTGAAGGTCTTTTTACAGGTCTCGCATGGATATGGCCGCTCACCCGTGTGAGTTCGTATATGCCTTATCAAACCAGATTGCTGCCGGAACCGCATTTCACAAGTCCCACACGTATACGGTTTCTCGCCTGTGTGAATTCGGATATGTTTCACCAGGTCACATTTCTGTCTGAAAGGCGTGTGACAAATTTCACACACATGAGGTTTCTCCCCTGTGTGAATCATGATATGTTTTAGAAGGTCAGATTTTATCCTGAACGGTGTTTTACAGATGTCACACGCATGCGGTTTCTCACCTGTGTGGATTCTTATATGTTTTACAAGATCAGATTTTTGTCGGCACGATGTGTCACACATGTCACATTTATATAGTTTGTCGCCTTTGTAGATTCTCTTGGTTTTGTTTTTTTGTCTGGGTGTTTTGGTGGTTTTGCGACGTGGCCGTAGTTTTCGCCCCAGCGTCACATCTTTGTTGCCAGATGCTGAAATAACGAAGAAAATCATGTTAATTAGTTAAATAGAGCAGTACCATACTCCTTCAAGAATGTGTACAAAAGAAAAAGTATTCTGGTGTCAGTTGGAATAAATCAGCCTACTTAAAAAGGGGATATCATCACTACTTTAAAGCTATTTTTAAGGGCGTACCCTGCGTATTTATGCGGCACGAATGACAATTTATTTTGTGTGAAAAATGGTCTGATATCTATTTCATACTAAATACGAACTGAAACATGGATGCACAGAAAAAGACCAGCTCCGGGAATCGAACCCGGGTCCTCAGCATACCGTGCTGCGTGCTTTTACCCCTATACCACAGCTGGTCGGGATATAGGCACACATTTTTCCTATGCATCACACGACTTAGCTAGTTTAATAATTTATAGCAGTGTTAAAGCAATACTCTCTTGAGAGACGTCAACACTCCTTCGGAACTAACCGCTCACCCGGACCAAGAGATGTCGCTACTAAGCCATACTTTTTCAAGTTTGATATGAAGTATCATTTTGTATACACTATCAGAAATATTAAAAAGAGGTAAAAAAATGATATTTGGGTGGATCAACTATTTCTTGTTGTTATTCTGTCCTGTCAGTGAGGGGACAAAAGTAGTACTGTCCATCTTGGAGGAGGCCTATCGCAAAGTATTAACTTCAAATGTGTTTTTTGCGTACAGCCGAAGGGCATAAATACAGCCATCGCGTCAAATATACGCAAACACCAACCATATGATTAGTCAGATTAGTGACATAGAGGTGTACATAGATATTTTTGAAGTCTTGGTAACATGCATAATATTTATGCCCTTGACTGTACATAGAGCCCTTGCATGTCTTCATTCACCCCTGGGGGTCAATATAAACCACTTGAGGTACCACTGGTATGGTCTAATAAAAGAGCACTTACCATGTACTGCGGAAGTTGTATTGTGAGGCTGCAGTTTCTCGGGTCCCAGCGCAAACTCCTTAACTGCATCACCCACACACAACTCATCTGCACTTTGCTCTGTTTCCACTTCCTCTTTCACTAACATTGCCTCTACTTCTACCTCCACATATATCTTATTTCCACAAGCTATCTTATTTACACATATCTCTTTTTTTACATGTGCATCTGAAACACTCTCCGCTTCCCAAGCAGGTTCTTCTTTCACACATACTGCTCTTACACAGTCTGTCTCTGTCTTGACACACGCTACCTCCAGCAGTGGAGCGTTGCTGTTGACTTTTCTAGCTGCAAAATAGGAATTATCATTTTTAATTGATAAATATTTTGAATACATATACCATATATTTAGGGTTGATGATGATGATGATTAGTTCCGGGTAGGACTTGCACTAGGGGCTGTCATTCGTGGTTCTGTGACATGTCTTCTTCTTCTGAGTTGGTTTAGCACTTCGTTGTCCGTCTGTCTGTCTGTTGGTTGTGACACTATTTTGCAAAAAAAAAGAATGTTTGAAAGTACCAAATCCTTAAGTAGAACTTTGGGATAGAATTTTATGCCATTTTTTTTTATACAGTATAGGCTTGCGTTTGACCACAATCACGCCTGATGGAAAACGACGATGAGACCTATGATGGGGCATGCTTGCCTAGTAAATGCTCATTCACCCCTAGACTTGAGTTTTTTTTTTTTAATTTGTAAAAAAACAATTTCAGTGTTCATATTATTATATAAACTTTTCAAGAGCTTATTTACATACAAAAATTATGAGAATCAAAAACCTAAACGTATACTTGCAATTGACATAAAATAAAATAAGATGTTTTATTGTAGATTACAAAAATCCATATTATTTGTTACTATCAATGTCTTACACAGAATTATGAAATAATGGCAACAAGTAAGGCTTCATAATACAAGTAAAGAAAAAGGTAACACCATAGTAGTGGTTGTAATTAAATAAATTAATAGATAAATTAGGTCAGAATATCACTGACTAGCCTTCTGTCCGCAGCTTCGCCCGCGATAAATTAATTTTCCCGTAGGTAAAGGGTTTTTCCCGCCGTAAAAAGTAGCCTATGTCACTCAGTGATAATGTAGCTTTCTAACGGCAAAAGAATTTTTGAAATCGGACCAGTAGTTTCGGAGCCTATTCAATGCAAACAAACAAACAATCAAATCTTTCCTCTTTATAATATTAGTATAGATTACTGGGAATAGCAAACGTAGATGAAAACAAGTGAGTTTGTCTGTTCAAGTCACCCACCACATACAAAGCGCAATAAAATTGCAGGTTTCGTCCCAGCCCAAGCCGTCACACTGGAGTTCTAAAGGTTTAAATTATGACAGCAGCACAAGATGAACGTCACAATTCCTCGCAGTGAATATGTCTAAAAGCCAAATTGTTAGGGCCTTTGCACACAAACTATGTGTTGCCAACCCGCATGTCTATTTGCAAACTTCTATGAATTTTTAGTTATTGTGTTTTATCTTTTTATATAAATGTCCAGTCTATTTTTAAAACAGTTTACTATAGGCACACTTATTACAAGTTCAGAGAGTTCATTCCACAAGGTCACATGGTTGGGTAAGAAGTGTTTTCTAGGGTTGCTTACAGTTGGTTGCTTGTCTTATCGTGTTTAAATCAAGTTTAAAACTATGAATTTGTATTGCGTTAGTTGCTTGGAGAGTAAAATCGTTGGGTATCGAAGATTTGCCTGGCTTTGTGTACAAAGGGTCTTTGTTGTGTCACATCAAACTTACCTCGATTTGTGAGCACTGCGCCTGGCTGCAACTCCCTGCGCGCTGGGAGCCCTGCTTGCTCTGCCTCCAGCGGCATCCTACACCGCAATGACTGAGTGGCAAAGAACTACTCTGTTTAATCAAACAAGCACTATAGGTAACGCCATCAGAGTCGAGGTCACGCACACAATAACATCTCATGGAATGACAGCGGGACTTTGACGTTTATTTGTACCAATAGCAAGTTCAACAGACTCAACAGTGAATTACAAGATTGGCTAAAAATTTCTTCAACCTATTTTGTTAAGAATAAGAATAGGCTACCTATTGTGGTATATTTAATTAATTAGGTAAGAAAAAAACAGTTAAGTTTACATTTAAGTTTAATTCTAAATCAGACATTGCTAAATAAAACAGTCTTGTGAAGTTTATGCCGCAAACCCAGCCCAGTAGCCCCCTAACCCACTTTTAAAGTCCCAAACAACATGTTATTATAATAACACAGGCACATGGACAAACAAACACCGAATTCTCACATTAGGGCACCTTTTTACCTAAAATCAGATATAAAATCCTACAAAATAACTTACCAGCAAAAAAACGGAGGGCACTGCATCACATTTTAATACTGGTCGTGATAAACAAGCAACAAAATCTTGAGCTTTAAAATGTTTGCTACATACAACTGATGCATCGGTCAGTTTTAGGGTAGAGCTCATGGGTATAATATTTATCCATATTTCCCTAACATTAGGATCTTTAGGAAATCTGAAATTGAAACAAAGTTATTTTAATAGAGAAAGGAATAAGAAATGCATAGGTGTTTATTTGTTCTAGAACTAGGATTGGATAGTAGATGCATGGTCACCCTAATTCTTCACTAACAAATTATGTTTAAAACTATTACCTGTGAAAAGATAAACCACAATCAGGATAATACTCGCTTGCGCAAGCCTTCACGACACAAATTTTAACTAAAATTCTTCAAAAATATCACGAAATCAAAAACCCTCCATGCAATCAAATCAATATTGTTAGTTTGACAGTGACAGACAATGAGATCATTTTTTTTATACTTACCTCTCCTAGCAAAGGGATATGACCCATACATCCAAGTTTGAATTATCGGGTTATAAATTATTGTTATAGATTATTCCGGGTCGAAAATTACTGATTGCACTTTAGTTGCACCGCTATGGCCATGCGAATTTAGAGTTTCACAAATGGTAAATACACTGTGACAATAAAAAAAAATTATTATTTTTAATCACTGAATAAATATACAAAAAAAGAACACCAACAAATAAAACAACATTTACTTATTATGCACTTTAATATAATAATAATAATTTAACCCGTCGCACGACCAACGACATTTTTTGGGCCATTTTTTCTAAGTACGCCATGTTAAAAGGTGATCGAAACTAGAAACAAAAAATAGCAAATCATGAACAGTTAGTCGTTTTCAAAAAAATTGTACACAAGTAAGGGATTAATTAAAAACAAAATTTAATTAATTATTTTTGTGTAACGGACTAACTTTCGTTACACAAGCAAATATTTTTATTTTGATTAAGCCATTAACTATGTACAATTTTTTTGAAAACGATCCTTTAATCAAATATTCACACCAACCAAGTACGACCCGGAGCGAGGGTCACCACCTCTATCCCGCAACCTACTACGCCCCAACTCCCAGACCAACTTTGCCAGAGACTTAATTCAATTTCTAGAATACTAGTAAAAATACATGATGATTGAAAATATCTGTGATCGATCAGGAACCAGTCTTTCTATGTCAGTATTAGGTAGGTGGCGGCCACGTAAGTCGAGTTACGTGAAATAAAACGTATTTTTTTTAATAATGATTATTGGGAAAATCGTTTTTTTGATTAAAATCATTGTCATCCTATACATGGTTTAGTCTATGGTCCTAAAACCTCTTTGACAAGTCAGTTTCTTAAAGACCACAACAAACCAGGAGCGCGGGGCGCCGACGAAGCGTGCCCAGTGCGGTCAATAACACTGAACCATATACGCAGTGCCGCGCTGCCGGTGTGTGTCATCGTTTATATGATTCAGTGTTATTGGCCGCGCTTGGCACGCTCCGTCGGCGCCCCTTGCTCCCGGTTTGTGGTGGCCTTAACTTAAACAGATGTAGGATGACCATATATAATATATTCGGTAGATGGAGGAAGTTATTACTTTTGCTTAAGACCTCATCTATTAAATAAAATCCATTTTATCTAAGGATTAATATTCTTCAACTCCTGATCGCCGATTAAAAATTTCTCAACATTTTCAAAGTTTACTCTTGTGCATTTTCTGCAGCTTTTGTCTTAACACACGACGCAGGATTTTCCCAGAGCCATTTTTGGGGATTTCATTCACAAATATGATTCCACCGCGAAGTCGTTTTGCTGGAGACAACTGCAATAAAAATGGAATGCTCCTTATCTAAAACTATTCAAAATACATAGTAAATGAGACAAATACCACTAAAAAAATCTGGATGGAGATGAGGTAGTGAGTACCATTTGTCTATTAGGACTGCGAAGGAATGGAATTCGCTCCTATCGTCTGTATTTCCAGATAAATACAACCTAGGACTAGGCTATGGTATGGCTATGCTAGGTTTACGGGAAGTATTACTTACAGGTTTTGATTCCCCTGCGAAATGAGAAACTAAGGCTCAAATGGCCGTAGGTATCTTTGGATTGTGTTAACTAAAGGCCACAACAAGCCGGGAGCGCGGGGCGCCGACGGAGCGTGCCCAGCGCGGTCAATAACACTGAATTATAATTATTTAGATACGGTGACACATCGTCAGCGCGGCATAGCGTAGGTACATGACATGGTACATGTTATTGACTGCGCTGGGCACGCTCCGTCGACGCCCCGCGCTCCCGGTTTGCTGTGGCCTTTAGAACCTTGATTTTTTTATAGCTTCAAGGGACCGCAGACGTAATTTTTTGATTTCAATTTAAACTTGATACGTACTTATAGCTAGTGCCGTTCAGGAAGATGCGAGAATTTGTCAAAATTAGACTTTAATGTCGTTGAAATAAGAACCACGGCACGCGTCATCAATCATCATCTGATCAATCATGTACCATAATGACTCGATCCCCTTAAAAAAAGCGAAATGCGGAGGCAGTATACTTACCCGAGTGGCGCTAAAGTCTAGCAGCTCTTTCTGGCTGATCTTGGCCCCAGGCTTGGCGACGACGAAGGCGGTCGGCAGCTCTCCCGCGGCCTCGTCGGGAGCCCCCACCACGCCGCACTCCGCCACTCCTGGGTGCTGCATCAGCACGCCTTCCACCTCCGCTGGTGGGACCTGGGCCAACGACACGGTATGCTATTATCTCGCCTCATTCGTTTTTCGTTTACTTAATTCTTATATCGTCTCATTCTGTATTCGTCACTCATTCTTTATTCGTCTAGTTCGCTATTCGTCATTATCTTATTTGGTCAAATTCTGTCGTTTTTCGTCGCGGTCTTCCTTGGACTTATTCTTTGTTTGTCTCCTCGGTTTAGTATAAGTCGCAGTCTATCTTTAGTCATATACTCATATTGCACCGAACGTATCGAAATAATTTTGGCGATTAAGAATGAGACAAAATACGAAAGGGAAGAACGACGAATGAGTCCAAGGAAGACTGTGACGAAAAACGAATAAGACGTATTAAGAGATTAACGAAATGGGAATATGGACGAAATGAACCTAAACGACCAGTTCTTTGTAATATCCCCAGACAAAGAAGTCAATGTGATTCAAATCCGGCGGCCGACACGATACAGACAGACAGACAGACAGAAGAAGAGCAAATTTATTTGTTCATTAAAAGTATTACATGGCTTTATTGATGGCGAGTACCAAATTAGGTTCGGCCAAAAAAAACCGGTTTTTATGTAACTTTAGGTACTAACAACAGGCTCTTTATTACACATTCTACCTTAGTATGTTTGAAAGTCGAATCCAGCAAATTATGCCCTATTAAGTGTCATTTTTTTAACCGACTTCAAAAAAAGGAGGAGGTTCTCAATTCGATTGTATGTTATTTTTTTTTTTTTAACGTGTGTTACCTCAGAACTCCGTCATTTATGATCCGATTTGGAAGATTTTTTCGTTGTGTGAAAGCACAGGCTTCAAGGTTGGTCCCGTTATTACCAGAATCCAGTTCTGATGATGGGATCCATGAGGAATTGAAGAAACTCCTCAAAAATTCAAGAAAAAAGTATAGCGACTTTAGTATTTTCGGTGACAAGTCGAGCATTTGCATTCAGAAAGTATCATGGAACTCTGTAATAAAACGACGCAACCCCGTCGAGCATTAAAAATAGAATTTTTAACATAAACTTATTTCGAAGTCAAACTGATGATTTTATCCTACGCATCTATTTTAACAGAAATAACTAAAAAGCAAAAAATAAAAATTTTAAATAAAAAATATAACCTCCTTCAAAAAACATCCAAAAAACTATGAAATAATAATTGAACCAAACCGACCACAATAAGCATGAAAATATCTTTCTTCTAATCTGTTCGAAGTCGGTGCCTCAGCACGAGCCAGCAGGAGTGTAGAAGCCCTATAGATAGTAGGTATGTAGGTAAGTTAGATTACTAGGTCCACTCCTGCTGCTGGCTCGAGCTGAGGCACCGACTTCGAACAGATTAGAAGAAAGATATTTTCATGCTTATTGTGGTCGGTTTGGTTCAATTATTATTTCATAGTTTTTTGGATGTTTTTTGAAGGAGGTTATATTTTTTATTTAAAATTTTTATGTATTATTCAGAAAGTTTAGAGACTGGCGAAGTTTTGTAAATTACTTCTGGTCTTTGAATTCTGACATTTTTAGGCTTTTCAAATCAAACTTCGATTTGCTCAAAGGTAAAACTTTCACTTTCGGTCAATTTTATTGTACTTAACTTGCGTCAAGGTTGGGAAGCTGATTATTTTATGTGTGAAAGTACAGTTTGTGAGCATAATGTCACAAAAAAAAACACTCAAAAAAAAAGTAACCAAAAAAAGTTACATGATGTCAAACTGCTCGGCCCGAAAATTCTTGAAAAAATCTTTAAAAATTAATTTCACTCGAAAACTACAAAAAATCGGCCAACATACATCTATTCTATACTAATATTATAAAGAGGAAAGATTTGTTTTGTTTGTTTGTTTGTTTGTTTGCATTGTATAGGCTCCGAAACTACTGGACCGATTTCAAAAATTCTTTTGCCGTTAGAAAGCTACTTTATCACTGCACTCACATAGGCTACATTTACCGCAGGAAAATACCTTTTACTACGGGAAAATTAATTTATCGCGGGCGAAGCTGCGGACGGAAGCCTAGTGGGGTATATTCGGATAGCCCCGGATGTGGGGCATCTAATTTTTTTTTAGACGTCAGTCTTTGGACCATCCTGTATAAAATATGGGTAACTTTCATTTCATTACACAAAGGAATCAATTAAGTTTTGTTTTTTATTAACTACCAACACAAAAAGAGAGGTGTTATTAGTTTGACCGATAGTGTGTGTGTGTCTGTGTGTCTGTCTCTGGCATCATAACTCTTAAACGGGTGAACCGATTAGGATGCGGGTTTTTTTATTTGAATGCAGGTTTCTTGGCGATGGTTCTTAATACATATTTCATCAAAATTGGTCCTCCGGTTTTGAAGTTATCAATCAGCTCTTTTGTATGCTGCGGAAGGGATCTTAACTTAGTTCATCATCATCATCCCAGCCCATATACGTCCCACTGCAGGGCACAGGCCACCTCTCCGAATGAGAAGGCTTAGACTTAATTGATTCGGGGTTTTTAAAATTTTCAATTTGTAGCAAATAAATCCCATAACAGGCTACTTTCCTAACTAGTCAGTCTTTTAGATTATCAAAAAATATTGGACACGTATTTTTTATTTTGTCAATTAAACAAAAAATTACGAAGATATGGCGCGTTGAAGTTTCGCGTGACGTCACTTGTTCCTACACTTTGTATGAGCGTTTTAGGAACAAGTGTCGTCACGCCTCGTCACGCGGAACTTCAACGCGCCATATCTTCGTAGTTTTTTGTTTAATTTGTTAAATATTAATTTAATATTTAGTGTGGTATATGCTTTATAACAATAACATAATGTCTTTTACATGTGTTTGCTCTGGCAATAATACTGAGCTATTTTTAGCGGGGCAACACCTCTGTCTCTTTCGTTGTAACCTCCTTGCTGACCGGGTGCGGTATATACTGATAATATTATCTTTCTGTTCTGTAAGTTCATTGAGTAAATCTGTTTATGTGTCACGGTGCTTTACGTGTATTTGTGAAATATATTAAATAGTAGAAGTCATCAATATACGGATTCCTGAACTTCAGTTGTTTCTTTTTGTCTCCGCTGCCCACGCCACCAATTACCACCGCGATCCACGTTGCCTCTCAACAGGTTTTGGTCCCAGAGTTAATAGAAATTAATAGAAGAAATAAGTAAATATTGGTGTGCTTGTTGGGCGCGGAGCGGATTGAGAAACTTGATAATATCTATCTCATCGTTTAATATGCCTAATGATGTTGGCGGGAATGATGGCGGCCTAAGCCAAGATGGCGTGCCTCGTGTACCCGTGTCTAGTAACGACCCGCCTTCCGTTATGTCTGTCGGCGGCGGTGTTGGAGGTATGATAGATAGACTAGATGGTGTGAGCAATTTTAATACATGGAAGTTTGCCATGAAAATGGCCCTTAAACTTGAGGGCCTATGGGCTTGTGTTGAAGGATCGGATACTGATCGTAATAGGGATCAGCGTGCACTTGCACGAATATGCCTTTGTTTGAAATCCCACTGTTATCAGTATGTAAACAATGCCACGACGGCGAAAATAGCATGGGACAACCTTATAAAAGTTTTTGAAGATAAAAGTTTATACCGGCGTGTTGTGCTATTGCGTCAGCTACATAAAGCGGAATTTTCGCATTACAGTAGCATGACTGAATATATTCAAGCCGTCATGACTGCAGTTCAACAACTGGCAGATATTGGCCGTGTCATCGAAGATGGTGAAGTGGCAGAGTTGCTGCTCAGCGGGTTGCCGGCTGAGTATGACGTATTGGTATCTAACCTCGAAACAGCAAGCATCACTGGCAGCCTATCTAGTGAGATGGTCCGCACTAGACTTCTGCAGGAAGAATTTCGTAAAGTGTCTAGTGAAAGTGGAAGTGCATTCCTATCCAAGCAGCAGCAGCAGCGTAAAACATTCATTACTTGTAATTACTGTAAAAAGCCTGGACATTTAAAATCAAAGTGTTATAAATTAAAAAGGGACAAAAAGGCAAAATTTGACAGTGGTAATGAACAGACTTTTTTAGTTACTGCCTTGATGGCACTTAATGCCAATGTTTGGATTATAGATTCAGGTTGTACTTCTCACATGACAAATTGTAAGGAGATTTTGTTTAAGTTTAAAGCAAATAAATCCCATATCTCTATTGCCAATAACGATAGGTTGATTGGTGAGGGTGTTGGAAATGTCAAAGTTACTCTCAATAATCAAAATATGTTGCTCAGTGATGTGATGTTTGTGCCCAAGCTCTCCACCAATTTGATTTCAGTATCTAAGTTAACTGAAAAGGGTCTATTTATCAGATTTACGAAAGAGGTTTGTTTTATCTATGACGATGATAAATGTATTGGTACAGCGACTAATAAAAAGGGTATCTATATTTTGGATGGTGTAGGGTCTAATCAGTGTGCTTCACAGGTAGTGCACTCTTCTATTGTCCTGCCGGAGAGGCGGGAAGTACATTGTACTGATGCTGCTTTTAGTGTGTCAACTGATGTGTGGCACAAACGACTTGGACACTTGAGTCTTAGCGGGATGAAGGCTCTGAAGAATGGTATGGTTTCTGGTGTTATGTTTCAGGATAAGAAAGACATTGCACTCGAAGAATGTGTGGCTTGTCTTGAGGGGAAGATGAAGGCCAAATCCTACCCGAAGGGAGAAGTCAAGCGTTCCAGCCAGCCACTGGAGCTCATCCACTCTGACGTTTTTGGTCCAGTATCGGTAAGCAGCTGGGGAGGTGCACGTTATCTGGTGACCTTCACAGATGACTACTCCAGGAAGACGTTCGGATATCTAATACGATGTAAGTCTGATGTTATGTCTTGTTTTATAGAATTAAAAGCCCTAGTTGAGAAGCAAGCTGGATTGCCAATTAAATGTCTGCGTTCAGACTGTGGTGGCGAATACTGCAATGCACGATTCGCTGCTTACTTGAGGAAGGAGGGGATACTTCACCAAACTAGTGTTCCATATTGCCATGCTCAAAATGGAGTCAGCGAAAGATTGAACAGAATTTTGATTGAGAAAGCAAGGTGCATGCTTCAGGAGAGTGGTCTCTGTAAGAGGTATTGGGGCGAAGCTGTAATGACAGCTATATATTTAAAAAACAGAAGCCCTACTACCGCTTTGTCAGGATCCATTCCTGAGGAGG
Source organism: Archips crataeganus (assembly GCA_947859365.1). Lineage (NCBI taxonomy): Eukaryota > Metazoa > Arthropoda > Insecta > Lepidoptera > Tortricidae > Archips > Archips crataeganus. Next base: position 7,350,945 of record OX402073.1, on the reverse strand, counting down.
TCTGGACCCGATCAAAAATTGATCTTGGTCACCTCAGAGTGTTTGGATGTATTGCTTATTCTCTTATTCCACAGCAGAGGCGTAATAAGTTGGATGCAAAGAGTAGATTACATATCTTTGTTGGTTATGGTGAAACCACGAAGGGCTATAGACTTGTAGAACCTTCTAATCCTTCTAGAGTAATTTTTTCAAGAAATGTGTCTTTTATTGAGCACAAATTTTATCATACAATGACTATGAAAAATAATAATAATAATTTTAATTCTTATATGCAATTGAATAATAATTTTCAGCAGAATAATATATCTGACTGTGATGTGCATTTAAATAATAATAATTTTCAGCAGAATAATACATCTGACTGTAGTATGCCATTAAATAATGATATTCAGGAAACTAATTTATCTAATAATGATGATGAATTAAATGGCAGTTTGTCAAAAGCTAGTGAAAATATTGAAATTAGCCAATCTAATGTCAGTTCCCCAATGATTTCAGAGCCTGCAACTGAATACTTGAGCAGCGACAGCGACTCCGACTTCCAGTCACCTACTGGTAAGAGCAGCTGTTCGTCAAGCTCGTCGGGTGATGAGAGGCCGGTCGTAGGGGAAGCAGCGTCGGGCCCAGAGGTGTCCGCCTCTGAGCTGGGACGGCCTGTGCGTAGCACGCGTATGGTGCCACCTATAAGGTATGGCGATTACGACTTGTCTATGTTTGTGCAGGATGCTATGACATTGGATGAACCTCAGTCATATGAGGAGGCTGTTTCATGTATTAATGGTCAGGCATGGCAGACAGCCATGCAGTCTGAATATGAGTCACTCATTGCCAATAATGTATGGCGCGTAGTAGATCGACCACCGCCTGGCACTAATGTGGTCAAGTGCAAATGGATATATAAGACCAAACGTGATACCACAGGAAAGTTTGATAAGTATAAGGCTAGATTAGTTGCACGGGGATTCACTCAAGTTCAAGGGGTCGACTACAATGATACTTTTTCCCCTGTAGTTCGTCACTCTAGTATGAGAATATTATTTTCTTTGGCTAATAAATTTGATTTTGATATGAGCCACATAGACGTCACTACAGCTTTTTTACATGGAGACTTGGAGGAAGTTATTTATATGGAGCAGCCTCAGGGCTTTGGCAATGGTGATAATACTAAAGTATGTTTGCTTATGAAAGGGATTTATGGTCTAAAACAGGCCAGTCGTATATGGAATCGCAAGGTTGATGCTTTACTTACAAATAATGGTTATACACAATCTAAGTGTGAGCCTTGTGTTTACATTAAGCGAGTATATCATGATGTCGTGATAATCGCTCTTTATGTCGATGATTTTTACATATTTTCCAGTAAAAATAGTAAAAATAAAATACAATTAGTAAAATTACTGGAAAATAACTTTAATGTCAAAAATCTAGGAAATTTAAGGAATTGTCTAGGTATAACTGTTACCAGGGATAGGTCTAAAGGAACTTTAGTACTTGACCAATCCAATTATGTTAAAAGAATATTAGAGAAATTTGGAATGCAAAATTGTAAAGCTGTGGCTACACCTATGTCATTGAATTGTAAATTAATTAAATCAGAAAAATATTTGGATGATAGTGTGTATAACTACGGACAGTTGTTGGGTTGTTTAATGTACCTATGTGTGTGTACCCGGCCTGACATATCTTTTGCCTGCAGCCAGCTCTCTCAATTTAGCAATTGTTTTGATCAATCTCATTGGCTCGCTGCCAAACGTGTTTTGCGATACTTAGCAGGGACGATTAATTATGGTTTGTTTTATTCAAAATGTAATAACCTTGAATTATCTGCTTTCGCTGATGCAGACTGGGCTAATGACCTAAATGATAGGAGGTCCTACACAGGCTTTATAATTAAAATAGGAAATGACTCTATCAATTGGGAATCTCGAAAGCAGCGCTGTGTAGCACTCTCTACCACCGAAGCAGAGTATTTGGCAATGGGGGATGTCTGTAGAGATATATGTTTTATAAGAAATTTTATATTTGAGATTCTAAAAACTAATGTAAAAGCTGCCTTATATAATGATAACCAAAGTGCATTAAAATTGTTGAGTATTAAAGAATATTGTCACAAAAAGACAAAGCATATAGACTTACGTTATCATTTTATTAAGGACTTGGTTGTTGATAGTAGCATAAGTGTTACATATTTGCCATCAGACAAAATGATTGCAGATGTGTTTACCAAGCCTTTGTGTAGCAGCAAGCATTCAAATTTCAGAAATGATTGTAATGTAAAGCAGATTTAGCATGTGTTTGTTGGTATACTGTATTTATGTTGTGTGCTAATGTTTGTAACACATGCTAGTTAATATGTTACCTATTGTTATAGAGCATAAGGGGAAGTGTTAAATATTAATTTAATATTTAGTGTGGTATATGCTTTATAACAATAACATAATGTCTTTTACATGTGTTTGCTCTGGCAATAATACTGAGCTATTTTTAGCGGGGCAACACCTCTGTCTCTTTCGTTGTAACCTCCTTGCTGACCGGGTGCGGTATATACTGATAATATTATCTTTCTGTTCTGTAAGTTCATTGAGTAAATCTGTTTATGTGTCACGGTGCTTTACGTGTATTTGTGAAATATATTAAATAGTAGAAGTCATCAATATACGGATTCCTGAACTTCAGTTGTTTCTTTTTGTCTCCGCTGCCCACGCCACCAATTACCACCGCGATCCACGTTGCCTCTCAACATAATTGTCAAAAGAAAAATTACGTGTCTAATATTTTTTGATAATGTAAAATACGGACTAATAAGAATTATTATTTTTTTACCTAGGAAACATCCCTATTGTGTACAATTTTTTTTAAAAGACTCTTTAAAGTATGTCAGGGTAGAACAGGTGAGACCCTAGGGGTTTAGTTTTGAGTAAAACAAAATGAAGATTTAAGGCGTATATTTAGCCCCTAGGGCTTAACTGACAGAAAATAGATCTCGAGGGTCGCGGATTCGAGAGTTGAGTAGGAAAGCGCTTCTTGGCAAGGCTTCCCTGGATTAGGGTCCGAAGCGTAGACTGCCGGTGCTGGTAGAAGGCTTGTAGGTATGGGGGTACTACGGGTCTTCCTAGTGTTATTGTAGTTAAACAAATTATTCAACTTACAAGTTTATTGTCCGTTAGCACACGTCCATACACATAACATAAAAGTCAGAAGGCACAATAGAATCGGAAGAATTCACAAGCACAGGCACAAGCACAGCAGAAAGTTTATAGAATATAAGATAGTCAATAAGTATTTAAAGGTGGTAGCGTAAAAACAAGCAACTTAAAAGCGAGATAAGGTTCAATTTCGTAAGCCAGTATTGCGAGAGGATCGAGCGTAGGCTCCGCGTCAAAGTTGGGAATATGACTGGCTTGACCTCTGCGCTGCGCCGGCGATGCACCGGCCGCCTCGCCCAAACGGTAAATTAAAATGTAAGGGCGTTGGAGGTCTCGATAAATTCTATCGACCTATCGATGTATCGATGTTATCGATATTATTGACCGTTCGATAAAATGTTGATATTATTGTATATACATAGTGTTTGTACATATATAATATATATTAAGTAGGTATTTATAATTATTTTGTGTGTTTAGTATTAAGTAGATATAAGATGTAAATAAATAATTATAAGTTAATAAATTATTGTAACTGTAATGTATTGTTATGTATTATTATAGGATAATTGTAAGGTAATCGTAGACAAGTAGGCTACAGGCTGGAGACAGGTAGTGGCCTCAGGGTCAGCAAGCGGCAGGAGTAAGCCTTGCCGTAGGAGCAAGGAGGGTCTTCGGTTCCAGGAGCCAGCCGAAGAAAGCGAGCAGGAGTAGATGTGCGGATGTTGGAGTGGTAGCGAGATTCCAATCCGTGCTGTGCTGCCCAAATTTTGGGCAGAGTACACTGAATTTATATTATTTAAAATATTAAAAAGAAAGTAGAAAGACTGGAGTTGTTTCCTTTTTTTATGAGCGTACGATGATTTGCAGAATCCCGAATTTTGACCGTGCGCAGCTTTTTATGCCAAATTTTTAGCGTATTATTAAAAATCAGCTGTTCAAGTAAAACACCGTCAAAACTCGACAAATCCACTCACATACCCTCTAGTAAAAAAATCACTCATAAACAATGTAGAATTTGTCTACGGCAAAGTTATACGGATCAGATTTCTATTTCAAATAATAAGTATTCCTCAACAAGGTAAACCAAACTGTCTCGCAATCGTATTCAATTAAAAATTAGGAAAATAAAATGTTTTTAATAGATTGCACTACTAGCGCCATCTAGCGATCATTAGAGAAAATAATCTATTATTTAAAACAGCGCCATCTAGAGGCGTAAGGGAACACTGCATTGTGACAAGTATAAGTATATTATATTAATCGTTTAGGAGGATAACTAATGTGTTTTGTCATATAGTGGTTTTATCCATTTGTCACCACTTTCCGCATATAGTATCAGGACTTCAGTTATGTAAATTGTATGTAAAAAATATTTCCTTAAAAGGTATCATATGTCGGGTGGATAAATCAACTTAAAATTGTACAGTTAATACCAAATCCGCATCATTAATATCTTAACCATCGACGCTGCACCGCCGATCCCGCCATATTCTAAGGTACCCAAACTATACATATATGCAACAGGTTGTGCTTTCAAATTAATTTTAACAATTTTATTTTAACAAAATTGAGTGAGATAACACCAGTTTTGTGATTTTGAAAATAAACGGTTTTTTTTTAATAGATAGAGACTTATTTGGGGATGTCTATTTTTGCAATGTTTGTGTTTTTTGCAAATGGAAAACCATTTCGAGATAAATGCTTTTAATTTTAATATAATGTAATGAATTTATAACATAACAAATAAGCAATGACCTTCATTTGACATTGGTGTAAATTGCGTGACCGGTCCAAGTCGTACTTTATTCTGTGTGGTCAGAATTCTTCACAATTTACGCGTGGATTGTACTACAGAGTTTGATTTGGACCCGCTGCCTGACATTTAGCATTTTGTCAGCGCAACGCAAAAAAAAATTGAAGGAGTTGCCTTATCGTACGCATTTAGATAGATTTAGAAATTTGGCAGTGTCAGTTTCAATAATTAATTTTGAAAAAAGTAGTGAACTAAATGACAAAATATTGAAATTAGTTTCTTATAATTGACTTCTCTATACAAAAAAAATATATAAATGCCACTCGTAATTTTTTTAGACATTCCCAATTGCTTGAGACCTGATCTAAGTAATTATTAAATTTAATTTTGGCTGGGGATTAATATTTTTATATAAAATCACCGTGTGAGTCTGGAGATCGAAAGAGTTGCTGACTAGGTCCATTTGTCTCTAACATACCTACACGATCAAAATAACCGAAGGCCGTGACAACTAACAATCACGAGTTTATTTTGTTTCCACCGCTCACGAGAAATGGACCACACACAGCTGCACAGAGAACTTACTTTTATTTTCTTCTTAAGGCAAAAAAAAAATCATAAATACCTTTTATTTGTTATTTAAAAAAAATCTCGTGGCGGTTACAAAAAAAAATTCAAGCATTTTGTTACTTTTCATGGCTTTGTGTTATTTTGATTGTGTATGTTATTTAGAGATAAATGGTCCTTATTAGTAACCCTATCGATTTGTATCATACGTATAAAATACGTCATGTTATTTTTGTCGCATTTGACCGGGTTCGAGTCCCGACTAAGACAAGCGATTTTTCAAAAATCCATTAGGTAATGCAGTATTTTTTGTTTTAAAAAATAAAGGAATGTCCCCTTTGTATAGAATGTGCTTTTTCCAATATTTAAGGTAAGTAGTTACCCTCCATGTGGCGTTCGAAGTCTCCACCCGGCACCCTGTATACTTACTGTAATGTTTCGGTTTTAAAAAACTCGCTCCGCTTGTTTTTTTTTTTAATTTAACACCACCGAAACTCTTTCGGGATGGCCTACTTTCCGCATAGCATCGTAAATCTATAAGGATATTGCGACAATTTAATTGGAGCAGGAAAAAAATTAAATACGTAAGTATTCGACAGGGAAATTTAGTAACCATAATCAAAATGAGTAATCGAAAATAACGTTTAAGCTTTACCCCCTTATAAAATTAACGAAACTGCAATCCGATGAAATTTGATTGTAAGTATTGTTGTTTGGGTAAACTTGTTTAGTCAAGTTAACGTTATAGAGCAGTATGCTTAGTATAAGTTTTCCTTCACTTCAATACTTCTCGATCACGTTTACGTAAAAAAATCAATTACTAGGGAAACATGGACAGCGCCTCCGCGCGCGCGCGTCTGTGTTTCCATAGAATTTAAATTTTTACGTAAACGCGATCGAGAAGTAGTGAAGGAAAACTTATACCTACTAAGCGTACTGGGATCACCAATTAGTTACTTCAGTAGTCCGCGCGGTTAAGGGCCTACCGAGCTTTTCGCGCTAATCGATTTTGGTTGGGCGGTTTCGGGAGAGGGGGAGGCACGTTGGCTCAAAATAGGTTGGTTGGACTGCGCGTGTTTTTGGGTATTTTCATCTTAAGTAATAAAACAAATACATATATTTTAAAAATGTAGCAACACTACGCCCTAGAAAACATCTTGTTTTATTAGTTTAGAAAAACTAAAAAACACGCATTGTATCGGTCCTTGATAAGTATGACAGATTTCGAGTTAATCCGACGTTTTCAAGGGGGTCAAAATCATGTTCAAAGTTTCCGTTACATACTAACATAAGTATGAAGCTAATAAAAGCGTGTTAAAACAAAGTGTATGTAACGACCTCTACAGAGGACTTTTTTAATTATTCATTTTTTTTATTTACAGAAAATGACTTGTGCCACGCACAGACTGCCTGCGGTGGTGGTTGCCGTTTTAATTGTCGCAGCCTTCCGCCAGTCCCTTGCCCTGCCCGAGGAGGATTGGCTGGCCGGTACCACTGGCGATGAAGCGGAAGCTCTAGTGTTTGCGCTTAACGTGGTCTTGGCCCCACATGTTTCAAGCAATCCTAATGATGTCGGCAATCGTGCTACTGGCGTTATGACTAAATGTCCATTCGGTGAATCTTATGTGCCTATTCTTAAAAGATGCTGTCCAACACGTAGTCGCAAATGTGTAAATGATCCATGATCCGTTTATTTTCACTATACACCGTGAAATTTTAGTGGTTGTTTTCCCGAAACGAGGTGATTTAGTATCGATTGTACAATCGATTTACAATTACTATTTTGACTAGAGTCAAAAATCCAATTGTGAAAAACGAAAGTCGAAAATGACCGCAAACCAATAGTAACGCTTCGTTGGTACCTAACCTATCGTACGATCGTACTCTACTTTGTACCAACGAAGCGTTTACTATTGGTTTGCGGTCATTTTCGACTTTCGTTTTTCACAATTGGATTTTTGACTCTAGTCAAAATAGTAATTATAAATCGATTGTACAATCGGAACTAAATCACCTCGTTTCGGGAAAACAACCACTAAAATTTCACGGTCACGGTATTTATATGGAGTGTACTCTATTTGGAAAATAATAAGTAAATACTTATATAAATCAACGGTGATTGTTTTTTTTTATCACAACTACACGTGTATATAAATACTAGCTGTTGCCCGTGACTCCGTCCGCGAAGAATAAGGGTATAAAAAATAGCCTACAACCTGTTGTCAAACCTACCAAATATAGAGAATAAAATTGATAAAAATCGGTCAAACCGTTTCGGAGGAGTTCGATAACAAACACTGTGACTGCCGCAACCATTTGAATGTATTTTTTTCTTTGCATCGTGGTGAACTTTTTTGGGCATTTTGATTGCAAAATCGATTATTATTCTGAAATATGTACAATTATTTTCGTTTTGTTTACATCGGTGACATTCAATGACTTCCAACGTCTGTTGTCAAAAAAAATCATTGCCATTAATAGTAGATTGTACACCAAGGGGATAAAGCACTGCATTATGTCACGGGCGCGATATTGAATTCTGAACGAAACGAGGAGATTTAACTCCCGAGCGTAGCGAGGGGGTTTTTAGTTGATTCCCGAGCGAAGCGAGGGAATTAAGATGGAGTCCTGAGAGTAGTGAAGGATTTAAGCGCGCCCAAGGCAAAATCAGTTTTATCCCCGAGGAGTATACTCTACTTTTCTCACCTTTTGCGAGACAATAAAAACCAAGGCTACTAGAAAAATACTCGAAATAGACCCAGAAGCACTGATTCCGACACAGATTTTGCGCCTTTCGTAGTTTTCCATTTGTCGAAATCGTCGTAAGCTTTTAAGTATTTTCCTTCGACTTCTCTGGAATTAGATTATTAACAATGCCGAAGACCGGCTTGCGCGGACCTGGATTAGCTACTTAACTCCGAGTTAACTGCTAACCTAGGGTTAACAAGTGTTAAAATGTATGGAACTGTCATTAACCCAGTGTTAACGATTTAATTTTTTAACCCTGAACTTTGCAAGTGGCCCTAATTCTAGGCGTCTAATTTAATGGAATCCGGAGTGAATCACTTTCGTCACTCGATATTTTCTTAATTTTTTATCTTCTTTTGCAGTTTTGATACTTAAAATTGCAGCGTATTGAAACACTCGCGGCTTTTGTTTTAAGTAGGTATTAGAATTTATTCGGCCGCGGCGCTGCAAACAAATGAGGCGCGGCCGCCGCACGCTCCCCCTGCAGCTGGACGCCGCGCGGCCACCTGCGTGCGCCCCCGCGCGCAACCTGCAGGCGGCCCTCCAGCAGGTGGACGCCGTGCGATTTTGAACAAATTAGACTTTAAACGCATAACAATAAGAACTATGAAAAGTGAGAATATAATGAAATTCAGTACAACATTACACCCCGGCGAAAGCCAAGGGCTATAATGATTTACTTTGAGAAAGGTTTGCGTGATATACACCGTGAAATTTTAGTGGTTGTTTTCCCGAAACGAGGTGATTTAGTATCGATTGTACAATCGATTTATAATTACTATTTTGACTAGAGTCAAAAATCCAATTGTGAAAAACGAAAGTCAAAAATGACCGCAAACCAATAGTAACGCTTCGTTGGTACAAGTAGCGTACGATCGTACGATAGTTTAGGTACCACTAAAATTTCACGGTGTATAATAAGCCATTGTCGAGCAGGGCCCAATTGGCTAAGTAAAGTTTTTTTAAGAGGTGCTAATTATATATTTTTTCGACAGTCGGCGTTCTGAAGATCGAGAAACTGCAGCTGTTTTATTTTTATCTCCTATTGTTTACTGGAAATATTTTTTTAAGTGTTTGAGTTGACATTTGTGAGATTTAATGGCTGACAAGCCGTTCGTGCTCAGTACTTAGTAGAAACAGAAAAAAAACGAAGTCATCTGTCACTTTTGTCCATGTCAAACCGTTTGCGTTTCGTTTGCTTTGCGTTTTGGTGTGCTTTTTGGACTATTTTTAACGACCTCCGCACAAAATCCGGATTTAAAATTTTACCGCATTTCTCCACGAATTATGCACGATAATTAAATCACGATTGAATATTTTCGATCATTATTTTGGAACTGCTTTTTGGACAATGCAAAGTAAATGAAACGCAAACGGTTAGATTTCATTTGACATTGACAATTGACTTCGTTTTTTTTTCTATTTCTACTAAGTACTGAGCATGAACCGCTTGTCAGCCATTAAATCTCACAAATGTCATCTCGAACACTTAAAAAAATATTTCCAGTAAACAATAGGAGATAAAAATAAAACAGCTGCAGTTTCTCGGTCTAGAAGACGACTACTGTCGAAAAAAAATATATTTAGCACCTCTTCAAAAAACTTTACTTAGCCAATTGCATAACAAAGTACAACTAATATTACAAGCGGAACTCTCGCTTCATTTATATTAACTAGAAAGGGAGTTCCGCTTGTAATATAAGTTGTACTTTGTTATGCAATAGGGCCCTGGTGGTGTGAAAAATAAATTAGTTCCACTGAAAATCCGCAACATAGCGAGGGCTAAATAGGAACATGTCATGCTTTAATATGCAGGTCAGTGTGCTTAAAGAGCTTTACAGACTGCAATGCAGGATAATGAATGGATTTCTTTTTCCCTAAATGGCAACACTGGCATAGATAATAGATCGCTCGCTTTTGGCTCGAAATTCGAACTTGTGATTTTATTTTGATTTTTTTTCATTTTGTTTCGGAGCTGATTTTAAAAATTGTTACATATTATGTGATATGAATATCCCTGACATAGGCTACTTTTTCTTTGGCAAAATACAAAATTCTCACGGGATATAAAAAACTGAATTAAATTTCGGAGCTGATTTTAAAAATTGATTGATTTTTGATTTTAAATTTCTGATTAGTATAGACTACTCTTCTTCGGGAAAATTCAAAATTACCGCGGGATAGAAATAAGTGAATTCAACTTCGGGGCTGATTTTAAAATTTTCTTTCACCATAGTAAGCTATACAGTATCCCTGATTGACATAGGGTACTTTTTTCGGGATAATACAAAATTCCCGCGGGATAGAAATAAGTAAACTCAACTTCGGCATTGATTTTAAGAAATCTTTCATATGGTATGATATAACTATCCCTTATTGACATAGGCTACTTTTTTATCGGGAAAATGTAAAATTCACACGGGGTAGAAAAAACTGAATTAAACTTTGAGGCTGATTTTAAAAATTCTTTCACTAATAGTAAGCTACAGTATCCCTGATTGACATAGGCTACTTTTCTACGGGAAAATGCAAAATTCCCGCAGGTTAGAGATAAGTGAATTGAACAAACTTAAGGGTTGATTTTTTTTAAATTATTTCACTAATAAAAAGCTACACTGTCTCTGATTTTCAAATTAGGTCAAAACAGTTATTTCTATCCTGCAGGAACTTTACTTTGCACTTTCCCGGGATAAAATAAACCTGTTTCAATCAGGCACAGGCCTCCTCCCAGAACTTGGGCAGTAGTTTCCACGCGGTCCCTGTGCGATTTGGGAACTTCACACACACCATTGAATTTCTACCTTCTCTGTAAAGCTCATGGTAAACTTCAAACGTAATTTAATACGGCCATTCTTTGGTTTGGTGTTCTTCGTCTAATTACCCTGACCCTTTTTATACATTGCTTTTTGAACTATTTATGACTGAATATGAAATCTTTACGTTCATAGAAGCCATTTTATCGCTGTGGCACTATAATCGTAGTAGCGGTTTTTGTGCTATTGAGGTTTAAAAATCATAGGGTCAGGGCAATTAGAAAATTGAAATTCTTTCGGGTTGGGGCAATTAGAAATATGCATTTTTCTTAGTCAGTATCGTATATATTTAGGAGAAATATTTTTAGGATTCAGTTTCTTTGGTTGTATTTTATTTTAGTTTACACACCTATCTATCATATGTACTATACCGTAAAAGAAAACAAGAAAAACAAATATTACCTATTAGTGAAATGACTGAAATTGTTATCTATTATAATATGTTACTTAACAATTTCAGTCATTTCACTTATAGATAATATTTGTTTTTCTTGTTTTCTTTTACGGTATTTTTTTTATTTTTGTTGAACAAGATCATTTTTGATGCGTTCCTGTTTTTATCATTTTATTTTTCAGCCAGCCTTCTGCGCAGCAGAATACCATGTCTTGTTATCTTTGGTTTCCCCATTCTGAAAACAATAAGCATGTAATAAGATAAGACACATTCATCGATTATATATTATAGCACATTAAGCATACAAATAAATTTATCCACTTTACTCACTTTTCTTACATACGACTTGATGATTATTAAAACGACGGTCCCCGCGAATAAACGTGTAATATGTACGTGTACCATCAGGAAAAAAACGAAAAAACTGTACTAGCTTTCATCTGATGGATTAAGTTCAAAACAATGTATGAAGAAAATAAAGAATATAAATAAGACAACAATTATATGCCTCAAATCAAATTTTAACTTTGTGAATACGTGTAAAAAATACAAATTATTATTTTACTCTTGCGAAAAAGTATTTGTAATATTATTTCAAAGATGCTTTACAGTGTAAGGTTTACACTATTTATTAGTCACTTTGAAGCGATAAAAGGTCGAAATTGTATAACTCCGATACACTAATGTTCAAGTAGGAAATTCGTTTTGATAATTGTTAATAAACACTTGCACGGATGTTCTTGTTAATTTTTGATATTACCTGACCTACAGGTATATACACTATTCAATGGCCGTTTAAGTACATCATTTTTATAACCATAGGACAAGCTTTGCTTAGATTGGGACTAGGTCAATTGGTGGCAATTGTCTCATAATATTTTTTTTATTATTATCACTAACCACTTCAAAATAGGTGACCAGTGTAGTTACCACATACCTACATACAAACACAAATTGTAACAGCCGGACATTGCTCTTTATGTAGTAAGATAGAACATAAAGATACTGGCAATTAGAAATATACGTGGCAATTAGAGACGTAGTAATTAGGGAGAAACCTATTTTCATTAAAAAAAACTGTTAAAACAAAAATATTGCCAATAAAGATATATCTCAAATCATTAAGGCCAAAATAGTGCATTCGTGTTAAAATACTACAATACGCTAACCTTCACAAATAAGCCAAAAATTGAGGTCAGGGCAATTAGAAAATTTGAAAACCAAAGTCAGGGCAATTAGATACTTATATGAATTCTCGGCATAAATACGGCGGCAACGCACGTCCGCGCTCGTCAAGCGTCGCAGCGAGACTTAGTAGGGCTCGCGTCTCGAGCTATAGTGCAGTGTTGCCAGATGCCGGAATACAAAAAGCGGGAGCTGCGCTTTCAAAACGCGGATTTTTAAATGAAAATGCGGATTTTTCCAGCAGTGGGACAGGCTAAAAAGGCTAAAAAAAAAGTCATCTTCATCCGCTTCCGCGACATTTCTGAGCCATTACTACTGTGCGAGTGAAATAAATGGCATATTTTAAAAAAGCGGATCCGCGTTGCCTTAACGCGGATAGCGGGGCCAGTGGCCAAAACGCGGGGTAAAAAGCGGGAAAGCGGGGTGACTGGCAACACTGCTATAGTGACGCGCCAAAAATATCGTCGGTTAGGGAAGGACACTCACGAATATGAACGGTATTGGCAATTAGTCCTTGACGCCGGACATGTACTTTATTATTGTTTTTGTACTGAAAGACTGGCTTCAGTGGATCCGTTTTTTAATATATTGTAAATAATATATTCACCTATTCAAAAAGTTAAATAGAATGTCATTAATCTCTTCCAAAAATTAATTAAAAATAGTTTTGTAAACTAAGAAAGCGCGCGGACAAGTCAGAGCACTTGGGAGAACGTGGTTTGAAAAATTATTTCTACCAAACTATAAATAAATGAGCATTGTATTTAAGTGCACATAATGGGAACGAGCGTAAATGATCTTAAAAAAAAATAGCTCACATTATTATTATTAATTCATTTTTATGGGATTTTCGCATAGACGTAGTATAAGGTTAGACCAGTTCTATTTAAGACGAACAAAAAACCGTCATGTGTCTCTTTCTAGCACATGCAAAATCTCACTGTGAAGAAAAGAGTGAAGCATAGACAAACACCGCCATCTTAAACGTCAGTGTGTCAAATTCTGAGTCGCCGTGGTAGCCAGCTGGATACCAACTTTGTTATCAGTTTTCCTTTAATTTTATGCGTTTTATGCCACTTTGAAGAGTGAAATTTAGTTAATTTCATATCACTAGAACCAAAGCTTGTATGGCTATCGGTTGCAAGAGTAGAATGGGTGTATTAACAGAAAGTGACCAAAGAATATCTTGCCATAGGTAAGTTATCGACTATCATAATGAACTTATTGCGCAATGTTTAGATTATATGATCTGGGGCTCGATTCAGGACTGGCCCAAAACGGTTTGCGATCGGTAACGGAATCGTTTGAGCGAGGATTGGGATAGGATTCCTATTCAGGAACGCCAAAAAGCACTGGTTTGCGACAGGTTTGGGCTGAGATTGGGATGAGCTTTATTTTCCTATTCGGGAAGCCACGTCATCATTGTAGGGGAATTATTGGCAGCTGTCAAAGTTTTTTAGAAAACAGAGCGATTGAGGTCGCATTTTCTGTCAAACATATAAAGAACTCTCTAATAATTACTTTGTCAATGCGGGAATATCAAACCATTACAATTTAACTCATAAATAAGAAAAACTAAAACCCCCGAATCCCCGAGAGCCGAGTGCGACGTAGCGTTATGTTGTCTATTCGGCAGGTACCAAAATGTGGATAGGATTGGACTTCGTAAGCTGTCATTTTTTGTCGTTTCTTGTGTCAAATTGGGATGAGAATGCGATAAGTAATGTTTGAGGTTTTGGTATGGTATTTTCTTATCTCAAGCTGATCCCAATAATAAAATTGAAGTAAGGCGGATTTGTTTAAAATCTGTCTACAGTTACAAAAGAATAAAAAATATTTTTTTTGAGTCGACAACATGTATCCACAAAACTCGGATTGCAGTGATAATTGAAAATATTATAACATGAAACAAAGCTTGATAAATCGCCATCTTGGACACGTTGCGATATAATAATGTACACATAAACATATGTGTAGTTGTGTGTGCTTTTGCTTCAGTCAGTGTCAGTGCCTTCCTTCAGTGACAGACAGTCGACAGACTAGTGACATTTTTGTGAAAATACTTAATGATTGTATTGAGATTGTATTAAATAAAAATAGAAAACGACTCTCTTCAACTGCATACTAACTGCATACTGCTCATTTACCATCTTCTACGAACACACCGCTTTGCCCTGCTGCCCGACCCAAGAAGATAACGCCAAACCTGAGCTGCTGGCTATCCACTGCTGAAATACAGAATTAGAAGGACTAGAAATTGCGCATCAGTTTATTAGGCAGGAAAGTAGGTCACGGTACATCACCGACTTGAGTGCAATAGAAGCAAATATTTCAATCCAAACTCTTAAAAGTTATGTTGTATCACAACGGCTGCAGATTGAAGAAGCTGTACTTGTGTGGGAAAGCTGCATGTCAGAGGAGTAGGTACTCAAAACAAGAAAAGAGAAAGTAACAATCAACATCAAAACAGAAGAAGAAAATTTAGCAATTTTGTGGAATGAACTCCCCGAGCTTGCAATAAGTGCGCCTCAAAACAAGTGCGACTCAAAATACAAGTGCAGTGATATACATCTATCAGTTCAATGAGTTGCTAGTGTATTATTTTAAAATAGATTTGTATGGTTCAGAAAGATTTGGGTTAAAACAAATTCGGACAAGAAACATGCCGAGCCTTGCAACTATGCAAATAAAGTAATTTCCCCGGTGGAATAATTTTCTAATATGATACAGTTGAAGGCTACATAAATAATCTAAGTTGAAGGCATAAATATCTATATAGTCATTGCATCAAATATTGTGTGAACATCAACCTTGCGGTTAATGGCATAGAGTTATAGATATTTGTAACACCTTGGAAATATACAATGTACATATATATGACCTTGACTGTACATCAATTCTGTTAATATGTTGGCTGCCAAGAGGATCATCGTTGGAATCACATAATCTTCTTTGTGTGGCCATGAGCATTACATGTGGGATCCAAAGCTCATTTTTCAGTGTATTGATTTTGGGATTGTTTTGGGGGTCAGAGTCAAACTGTGCATGCTTTGTGTGTTTTGTAGACACACATACTCTACATTTATTTACAAAAACTTAAATATTACAAATTATTAGATACCTGGCATATACTTGCTAGCACCATAGTAATAAGGTGGTTCTGTGATCATCACTGGTGGATCACTAAATTTGTATAAGGCTTGGGAGCAACACTAGTTGAAGTATGGTGGAAGTGGGCAGCCAACATGTTTGTAATAAAATTAATAATAATATTTATAATGCCTGGCTCTTAGAGTGTGCGCAGACAGAGAGCGGTCTGGAGTTCTGAGTTCCGAGTTCTGCGTTCTTTCAAATGTACTGAGTCTCTTAAGGTAATGCACACAGCAGGCGACTGGAACTCTCGAGTGGTCAAAACACAGAACTCTGAACACCAAACTCAGAATTCCAGACCGCTCTTTGTCTGCGTGCGCTCTTAGAGTCCAAAAAGTACTTGACACAACCTAGTTTATAATTTGACTGGTCAGCGAAAGTTTATAATTTTGTGTCTTATGCATAAAGTAAATTATGCAATATAAATTTGTTTATATCATTTATATATAAATTTACTATGTTACTTTTACCTACATTAATTTGCTTTCTTTACGTTAAATAGAAATTGATATGAAATATTGACTGTAACAAGTGTAAAACTATAATTAACTACATACAAATAAATAAATAAATAAAAATAGTTTATTAAAAGAAGATGTCTTTACAAAAACGATTACCGTTGGTCCCACACTAGGCAATGCCTGTCACGTGGCAACCAGGATTCGGGGTACAAACACATTAAAATTATAAAAATAAGAAATAAAGTTATAAACCAAAACAAAATCAAGGTAGAAATTACACAATATAACAAAAATAACTACAATAAGAAAGAGGACTACATAACAACATACATAATTATAAAAGAAAAATTCATTTATCTAAAATGCCATTTGGGCCAAGTATGATCCGGACAGATATTGTTAAATTTAATTATGTATTAGTTTAATAAATTAAAATAAATACTTTGTTTTGTAAAACTACATTCACGCAAAGAAATAAATGATTTAGCTTTAAGATAAATGTATTTTGAAATTTGTTTTTTTTTTATATTACGAAATTATAAACAAGGTAATAAGATTAAGGGACAAGTTTGTCTGTGTTCATATTTTGTTGTGTGTACCTACAATAGTTATTTATAGTAAGTTAGATTATAATACCTACTTAAAATTGTATTTTTTTTTATTTTCAATGTATTGTATTCCTGGGTTTATGTGATTATCTTATAATATTATTGTAAAATATTTGGTTACTAAGTGCAGGCATTAGAATTTCTTAGATTAAAAGAATAATAATTATTAGAATGTTTTAGAAAATTTTCTTTTTCATAAATTACTTATTTTACCTTTGTTTTTTTTATTGCTTCATCCCAAAGAGTTTAAATCAAAGTTGAGGAATGTTTTATCTCTTTTGACTTATCTTGTCTATAAGAGTTAAAGTACTATCGTAGGTAGGTACTATTGGTTGTTATCATTTCGAATAAGACAAAGATAAGATAAGATATTTGAAATAAGACACGTTCGTAATGACGATAGTATTGATAGTCTCCATTGTTTCAGTTTATTGATAACAGTTCAATCGTAGATGTAGTTTTTAAAGCAAATGTAATTAAGTAAGTGATTAATACCTAGGTAGATAGTAGTAGGTACAATGAAAATACAGTCAACAAAACCTAAATTCAGAACTTTTATTTAAAATTACGTTTTTAACAAAAACTTATTAATCTTTAGTAAGGTAAGGTGGGGTAAGGCTAACATAGTTTATTATTAGAAATCAAGATCGGTTCTTACGTCGAAATTTTATGTCTTATTATTAAATGAATAATTGAACTAACTTTAGATTTTTATAAGCTTTTGCAAAAGCATATTGATTTTAACGCAAATTTATTCAAAACAGATATATTTAGGAAAAACTACAGCATGTTAAAACTGCTAGTCTTGCCCCACTAACGGGGTAAGTTTTATTATCTGAAAAATCATACGTACTTAAGTTCTGACAGAAAAACCGTTAAATTTGAATGTGACCATTTTATTTCAAACTTAATAATAAGCAGAATAAGGTTTATTTTCGTATTATTAATTTGGGGGAAGACTAACAAATTATCAAAGTCAGGGGTACAGAACCAGGGCAGTCTTGTAAAAAAAATTAGAGACAAAGCCAGAATCTTTTTTATTAAACGAAACATAAATCAGACGGATTTATTAATAATAATAATCAATTGTTTTAATAACAGTTTGAGAAGACTTTTTTTAAATTATTTAGCACGTCGGCCGTAGTGCTCAAACATAAGGTTTAAAGTTTAATGGTTAAATGGCAAAATTAAGTGTATTTGTAGGGAGATACCAACCATCCAAACGTCAAACCAGTTTAGCTTTAATTAAAATAAGTACTGTAGCTAATAAATGTATAAAATATACTTTCTATAAAAAAACTGTAACATATGTTTGCCTTGCCCCAGTTGAACAGTTAGTCTTACCCCACCTCGTAATTTTGATGTTATGTATTTGTTTCGATCAGTAACATGTGAATGAATTCGCTTTACGTTGGACTGATATAATTAATTAAAAGACAATTTCATTGAGATACTACTAACATTAATAACATTTCAAATTCACCACTTTTTCCACAAAAAAATTACGAAAAATAACGAACCGGTGACTTCGTGTTTTGTTTCCATAAATGTAATTTTTGAATGTCGTTATTTTCAATGTGTTTACGTAAAGTAGCGACAACATCAGCTGTGTTTGAGCTGGGAACTTTTTGGAATGTTTGCTGCTTTACCGACATAGCAAATTAGAGGCAGAATTCGTGCATATCGAGTTATTGGACAGTAGTAGTCTTCCCCCGGTGATAGTCTTACCCCACCTTACCTTATCCCATGTTAGCAGCCCATGGAGGGTTTCTATTAGTTGACATAATAATTTCAGCTTAATTTTATTGAAGCCGTGGGCTAGTTTTGTACATAATATACCTACCTATAAAACAGTAGGTACCGTGACTGACTGACTGCTAGGCTAGACTTAAAATTTGGCATACATATTCCTAGAATGTCATAGAGGTGCACTAAGGAAGGATTTCCCGAAATCCTATGGTGTAGGGAAATATCTAAACTTTGTTTGAAGGGGGTAATTCTGAAACTACAGGGATGATTTTAAAAACTTTCACCAATAGAAAGCTACACTAGTCCCGATTGATATACTTAGCTACTTTTTTTGCGGGAAAATGTAAAATTCCCTCGAAATAGAAATAAGTTAATTTTTAAAAATTCTTTCACTAATAGAAAGCTACACTGTCTCTGATCGACATTTAAGCATATTTAAAATAGGTCTAAACAGTTATTTCTATCCAGCGGGAACTTCATACTTTCTCGGGATAAGTGTCCTCAACCAGAAACAGTGTTAGCTTTCTATTAGTGAAAGTTTTTTTATTTAGTCTAAATGTAGAATTGACCTATTTGTATCCCCTGGGAATTACAGCCAAATTAGCTACTTCATTGTTAGCCAAGAGCTATCCCGCGGGAACTTTACATTTTAACGAAATTATAGCTACATAGAAAAATAAAAATCCTGACCGATTAACTGATTGATTCACAGTCACCGATTTATCAAACATTCCCGCGAAACCCTTGACTCTGAAAGTAGAAGGCTGAACTAACTAACACCAGAGATGAGTGGCTATTTCGCTTTCACACACTTTTCCGTGTCGGCTGGTGGGAGATGGTCCGTGTCTCCAAAATCATAAAAGGTAATTTTGGGGGTGGTAACCATAGAGAGATCTCTCTCCAGGCAGATGTTATGCCTGGGGACCGAAGTCCGATGGATGAAAGTTGGAAGCTGCATTCATGCAGCCGAGCTGAGAAACCTCGACAGCGCGATGCAGGACTGCAGCAATCAGTTCCCCATGTGACGACTAGATGGCGTTAGTAGTCGCTACATCAGCCCCCCTTTTTTAGACCGGAGGTCGATACGAATTGCAGTGGAGTGCAGTCTGTGCGTCATGTGGGCGCTTGCAAGGGCCAGTCGCTCAGAGCCTCGTCGGCGAGCATTGTTGTTCCTCTGCTACTTGTAGATGCATGCCTGTTGCGTGACTGCTCGGAGCATTGTTGGCGAGCGTTGGATGATTGATTGGCAAGTGGAAGTAGTGGGAGGAGGATTTGCGAACTGTAGACACCAGGCAGATAATAGATACATGCTAATGGTGCACAGTGCGGTGAGTATGGCTTGCTGTGAGACTGCGTCATCGTCTTGTGTGTCTGAAGGTTGCGATTTTTGTCCAGTGTCGTGGGTCACCAATTTGGGGGTAGTTGCAATAGAGAGAACTCTCTCCAGGCAGATGTTATGCCTGGGGACCGAAGTCCGATGGATGAAAGTTGGAAGTTGTATTTATGCAGCTGAGTTGAGAAACTTCGATAGCGTGATGTAGGATTGTAGTAATTAGTTCCTTAAGTGATGACTAGATGGCGCTAGTAGTCGCTACAGTAATTAATAATACATAATTGGATTATTTCATTATTTATTAATTTTCAGAATCAGTCTTCGAGTCAGAATTATCATTCTACATTTATTTTTATTTTTCAATTTCTTAATAACTAAATGTTGAAAACAAATACAGTAAAAAATTACAACATTAAATTAATAAGGCCACTCGAATAATACAATCAATTAAATTAATAACTTAAATTACAATAATAATAATCTTTATTCAATTAAAAGTCCACCTAGGTGTCCACAATCAAGAAATAAATGAATATAACAATTTAACTAATTTAAATTACAACAATAACCTTCGATTAACAATAGGTACAGTTGTATTGTTGATCGAAGACAATAACAATAGCGAAAATATACGGATCACTCACGTCTTAAAACGAGTTTAACTCGACATACGACGACGTGTGGTGTCGGGAAGAATGGCTACGGATTAGCCCGAAACATGTCCAGTTAAACTCTTTTTAACTCGACATGTTTCGGGTCGACACTCGCATCGTGCCTGGTTTAAAAAATTCCCATAACAGTTTATGAGATATTGAAATGGTAGGTGTCCGTTATCTCACTCTATAGCCCGGTAATCCTGTCCACAACATCCCAACCCCATAGCCAATTCCATGTCGATTCCTACCTGGCAATAGATTGGCAACTGTGGAGGACTGTCCGCTAGCACATCCTCATGGTGTATTAGGGGATAGACCTCCATAGTTGCGCCCATCTCATTTATATTATATGGCACCAAAGGCCTCTTCATGTTGGCTTTGGCCCCATGAATGCCTTTCAAATGACCGGGTCCCCATGGGCCCGTGATCGGAAATCCGTATAATAATATAATTTATTCCAGATTAAAAATCCATAGTTTGTTAGTTACAAAAATCTTATTCCTATGTTAGTACCTACTTAGTTAGCTTATGAACTAATCGCTACATGCAAGCGATTCCAGTGGTAATGGAACGGGCCGTCCAGACGCTCTGCCACCGTGCGCAGGAGGCTGTTGGAGCTGGCCCCGAGGCGGCGCAGCGGGGACGCGGTGCGCTTGCGCATGATGGCGTGGAAGCCGTCCGTGCGCGCCTCCAAGAACATTCCTGACGCGCTGCAGCGCCTGTCCAGCCCCAACAGCATCCTGAATGCGTTGTTGTATTGGACCCGTATGGCGCTGTAAGCCTTTTGAGTATAGTTGATCCATAGGGTGCCGGTGTAAAATGACTGGCAGTATGCCTTGAACAAAGTGATCTTTGCGTTCTTAGTACACCGCGCAAACCTACGGATCAACATATTACTCCTGACTGCCAGCGCCCTACACTCCCTTTCAACGTCCTTGTTATCAGAGAGTGACGCTGTAACCCAGTGCCCCAGATATTTAAATTCCTGAACCACCCTAAGAGGAGTCCCATATAGCTTAACCGGCAGAATACATGGGTATGTTTTTGTACCGGCCTTAAATACCAGTATCTCACTCTTAGTGGTATTGTACCTGAGGCCATGGGCCCCTGCGTAACATTCACATCTCGACGGTAAAAAGCAATCTTCACAATTTTTTATTTCAAATTTAGAATCAGAAAAAAATTCTGCGTCGAATGGTCCTATTCTCGTGGCTCTACGACCTCTAGAAGTTTTTGTACAGCATTGGAGTTTACCCTATTTTTTTAAAAAGACAACTGAATACTTGCTGTAAATAGCATGACAAACAGCATTTTTCTATCATTTGGAATTTACACTAATTTCCCTTTTGCAAATATTATGATCTTTGTAGTTACAGCGCTATTACATGTTGAGTAGTGCGGGTTACAGCATAATTGCATATAACAATTAAGTAACGTACCGTGTTTACTACATTTATTAGATACTAAACTTTTGATCATCGTAGTTTACTACATTCTAGACAAATATGGTATTATATACAATGACTAAGTTTTACGAATTTTGCTATTTATGCCCTTTTCAATACAGTAGTCGTCTATTGATCATGCGCATTTACCGCCATTGAAACACGCGCTCGCGCCTATTTGACCGCGGCTTACCGTGTCGTTCAGTTACTCCGCGACGCTCGGGAAGGTGTGACGTGTTTGTTGTAACCGTGTTTCGCTACTGAACTGGAGTAATTTTGAAACGTAATTTTAATGAACACACACATGAATCAATGTTCATTTGAAAGAGGATGAGGGCTTGGGTTTTTGCAAGAAAACATAATAATATATGTGTCGCACATACTTAGCTGTCTAGCACGTGTTTTCGCGGGGTAGCAAGGTACCTAATTAAATTAAGTTCAGAAAATGATGATGCAATTGAATAAATCTTAAAAACGTCCTTCACGTCCGTAGGTAAGTAACCTTTAAAATCCCTACACGTGCCCCCTGGGTGGTGCCAATCGAAGGATAACGCCGAGCACGGGCGGCGGTTAAGTAACCCGACCAGTTTGACACAAGCCTAGGAAATGGAAATATTTCCTGAAAGTGTGTGAACACTCTAAAAATCCAAGAGCTCATAGAGAAAAATCGAGGTTTGAAAGTGTTCCAGCGAAAAAAACGGAGGAAACGATTTAAATACCCTTAGAGATAACAGCGGCAACTTGACAAGTAACCTCCGGGAGATCATGACAATCATAGAGGAATTCTACAGTGATCTATACTCTACCACTTCACCACAGCCTACTTCTGTTGATCTAAACGACAGACGTGCTCCTATCAAGCGACACTACACGGAAGATATTCCTGAAATTAGTACGTATGAAGTGAAGCGAGCACTGAAGCAGATCAAGAAATTCAAAGCTCCAGGGGAGGATGGCATCACTGTGGAATTACTGAAAGCGGGGGGCAGAGCTGTCGTAAAGGAGTTGACTTTTTTGTTCAACGAGGTCCTGTTCACTGGCGAAGTACCGAAGGATTGGACTAACAGTAGTGTCATACTCTTTCACATGAAGAGTGACAAGACCCTGCTTAAAAATTATCGTCCTATTTCACTTTTAAGCCAGGTGTACAAAGTGTTCTCCAAAATCCTGACCATTCGCTTGACACAAAGACTGGATGAACATCAACCCAGGGAACAGGCAGGATTTCGAAAGGGTTTTGGAACGATCGACCACATCTTCACTCTTCGGCAGATTATCCAAAAGTCCGAAGAATACAACAGGCCTCTCTATCTGGCCTACGTCGAATATGAGAAAGCTTTCGACTCCATAGAACACTGGGCAGTCACCGAGTCGCCACATCGATGTCACATAGACTACCGGTATATTCAGATCCTGAAGAGCTTGTACAAGGCGGCGACATTGACCGTACAATTGAAAGAGCCAACAGACCCCATACCGGTCCAAAGAGGTGTCCGACAAGGAGACGTTATATCCCCTAAGCTATTCACCAGCGTTATGGAGGATATATTCAAGACAACTTGACTGGAATGGCAAGGGAATACAATACAATACAATACAATGACTCTTTATTGTACACCAGGAATAGTAAGCAATACAGAAAACAGGTACACAGAGAGTAAGTTACAAGGTAAGCAATAGGCGGCCTTATCGTATTCAGAAATAGAAGAGAAACTAGGAAATGTAACTAATTCCAAAACTGGAGGGTGAGAGCTGCAAGTCGCTTGCATAATCGATACACACACATACATATTGGTTCACACACTTCAGTAGCGGTCATAGCAATACATAATCGGCGAATATTTCAACTGTCGAGCTGTTACGGTACAAGAAATAGAGCTCTGCGACAGATGGAAGGACAGGCAGACGGCGGAGACTCAGTAATAGGGTTCCGTTGAGACCCTTTGGATACAGAACCCTAAAAAATGAAGTGTTTTCTATGAACTAAAAGATAAAAGTTACCGAAACTGGTGATACGGAAAGGGGTTATAGACTACGTAGTTGGAATCACTGCCTATACCTGTGCTCAAAACTCGAGCAAACATGGCATTGAAGGTTAATTCTCTTCTGTGGGTAAAAGTCGCAAGAGAGAACTCTCTCTCCAGGCAGATGTTGACGGCATGTATCTTCTTAACCACCTGCGCTATGCTGATGATATAGTTATAATTTGTCGGTCCCTTACTAAATGCTCCTTTCATCCACTCAAGGGTTGACTGGTAGAGATCCCTTAAAGGGATAAGTTCGCCTTTGTACATGCATTTCAACGGTTGTCAATAATGTATTTCTTTTTTTTCCTTATTTTTGTACAATAAAGAGTTTACATACATACATACATACATACATAATTGATGAAAGTGCCGAAGACCTGCAACTCATGTTGGAGCAACTATATCAAGCGTCCCTGCGAACGGGTTTGAAGATGAACATGGACAAGACAAAGGTTATGGCGAAAGCTGATCTCACACCGAATCCCATTTCATTGAATGGACGTCCGCTGGAGCAGGTGCAAGAGTACACGTACCTAGGACAGGTGGTAAAGTTAGGCCGGGACTCGATGATGGGTGAGATAAAAAGAAGAAAACAGTTAGGATGGGCAGCCTTCGGAAAGCTGAGCTATGTGCTGAAGTCCAAAATTCCCCAACGAAACGAAACGAAGGTATTTGATCAGTGCGTGCTACCGGCTATGACGTATGCTTGTGAGACATGGACGTTGACTGTTGGGATAATCCACGCGCTGAAAGTTACGCAGCGTAACATGGAGCGAGTCATGCTCGGCATAACGCTGCGCGATCGAGTCCGGAACGAACTTATTAGAAAGCGCACGAGAGTGATCGATGTGGGACATAGAGTCGCGAAGCTGAAATGGGCTTGGGCCGGCCACGTGTGCCGACGACACGACGAACGGTGGTGCAAGCGCGTTTTGGAGTGGAGACCCCGGCTAGGCAGAAGAAATGTGGGCAGACCGCCTGCCCGATGGTCCGATGACATTGTGGAGACAGCAGGACCGGTCTGGAAGAGAGAGACAGATAGTCGATTTGGATGGAGAAAGGTTGGAGAGGCGTATGCCCAACGGTGGGCGTAAACGCGCTGAAGAAGAAGAAGAAGAAGACAACTAATTAGCAGTAGAGTATTTCCTGTGATTCAGCGTCTATTGTTACCAAACTAGGTGTAAGGGATGTTATAATTTTTGATCTCATTTAGTAATTTAGAAGTGATTTATGTTCTTAAACATTTTAAAATGACGTCAAATAAATGTCACTCCATACTTACATCGTTTTAATTTTACTATCCTTTCTTATCTTCTTACAGTAAAAACAATTAAGTGCACCTAGTTATATAGATTTTTTCATTTACGTCAAAATTGACACAAATTAATAGTTGTAATAAGTACTAACAGCAGTTTTGCTTTCAAGTTAAATACTTGTTTTGGAGCCGCCCATACAGTTATCTCCTTCATTTACAGCATATTTGCGTAATGGAAAAAAAAGTGTTATTGCTGTAACCCACACAAACATAGACTAAAACTAACTTCTAGTTAGTTTTTGGTATTCGACTTGATAAACAATCAAAAAAAGGAATTCATATTCTAAAAATTACATTTATAGGATTAATAGTTTAGGAGATATGTTTTTTTTTCTAAAATCTCAAAAGTTTTTGGGCTCTGGTGAACACTTTGGATTTTGCGGGTTACAGCAGGATTGCTTTTTACTGTCGATATGCGCAACAGTTCTTGAAGGGCACAGATTGATGGGCTCAGCAACACCATATTGTCTGCATAGCTTAGCCTAAAACAAAAATAGCCTACGACCTATCCTCAAACCTACCAAATGTGGAACAAAAAATTTCATAAAAATCGGTCGAAAGCCGTTTCGGAGGAGTTCGATAACAAACACCGTGACATGAGATTTTTATATAGGTATTAGAATAAGAAGAAGAAGCTGGTGCCCGCGACTTCTTCCGCGCAGTAAAGCTGTACGGTCAACCGTTACGCTACGTAGGCAATAATTATAATGTAGGTAATGTGAAATGTATTTTTAATATAAAAACAGTTAGTGCATTCAATCAGCGCGGTCGTTCACATTATTACCTGCCATCATTTATCAATCAATTATCAATATCATTGTAGTGTAGCCACTTACACCGCTATAAAAGCCGTCCGTAGTAGATCCATTTAGTAGTTTCGAAGATTAGCGTGTACATACAGACAGACAGACAGACGCATGATTTCTACTATTTTATTATATGTGTAGAAAGAAGAAGAAGATATAAACGACGATAACTTTTTTCATTATTACCCATTTTAATAAAACAAAGCTTAAAGCAAGAAAATCCATTCAGTAAATACTTTCGGAGATTAGCGTGTACATAGAGACAGACGCATGATTTCTACTGTTTTATTATATGTAAAGATTGTTTTGTGTTGAAGCTGTCGCCATGGGCGAAGCCGGTCGGATCAGATTATCATCATCATCGTTTTCGATAGCAGGTATAATCTTGTAATATATAAAAATTTCGTGTCACGGTTTTTGTTATCGAACTCCTCCGAAAAGGCTTGACCGATTTTTATGAAACTTTTTTTCTATATTCGGTAGGTCTGAGAATAGGTCCTAAGGCTATTTTTTATACCCCTAGGCTAGGTGATAAGAAACAATTTATATGGCAAAACAATGTTTGCCGGGCTAGCTAGTAATAATCTATTAGAACGGGCAGGGATGCCTGGCTTTAAATTAATTTGGGGACGTCCCTTGGATCATGGACCCTTATCTACAGAAAAACGGTTGAGAGTCCGTTTAAGGATATCTCTGGCGGTCCTTATATTGGCTACGTATAGAACATCACCCTTGCCGGGAACGGGATATAGTCTGGTGACTCAGCTCATGCGCCTTCGTCCTTGATGATCACGAGTTCTCCAAGCTGAAGGTCGCGTTGTCTGTTGCTCCACTTGTCCCGTTGTTGTAGCTCAGACACGTATTCGCTCGGTCAGCGAATCCAGAAGTGCTGGCGCAGCTGTTCTAGCCGCAGGCAGTGGTCCAGGCGGTTTGGGTTGTGATCTTGCAGCGCAGGCACCGGTAACGACGTCAGCGACCTGCCAACCAGAAAGTGCCCGAAAGTAAGAAGGGAAAAAGTAATTGGAGGAAGTGGAAAGAGGGGGTAGCTATCATTAGGTAATATTGAAATTCGTTACGTCGATTTTCATTTCATCGAAAACTATTCCATGAATTTAAAATAACTTTGACTAATTGGTTGACCAGCTTGGACAACTTCTCGAATATGGAGGTGCATGTTGCCAAGAATCCGTTTAAGATGAAATTTACAACACTTAAGGTCGCTCTCGGCACAACCGTTGCAATTTGAACCGTAAGCTGGTGAAAATATGAAACGTATGTTCTGATCAGCAGCAAACTCCACCACTTAGTTGCTTTTTCATTTACTGCCAACTTTTGACAAGTGATTTCCATTAAACTGTTTTAAAGAATAAATTTGTTTGAAATAAATAGTAGACGCGTAGCGCTAAGGTACGCTTTTTGAGGGACTAAGTTTCAAAAATACTAAAGTTCCTTATTTCTTGCCTGTGGGTACAGTCGTACCTATAAAGCTTATTATTGCGTTCTGTGTCACATCTGTCATTTGCATTTTCAGAAATTCGATAATTTGTGGTTGATTATTTTTATTCAAATTAAAACTGGCAAAATTAATTTAAAGTTTAAAATAATAATTGTATTATATATCGTATCTAGGATAGTTTGCGGAGTGTGGAAACCCAGTTTGTATCATTTTCGTCCAGTGCATACTGACGTAGAGTCAGTACAGTACGTAAAAAAAGTTATAAAAAAAAAATGATTACATAACTGTTTCCTAGTTCAGATCACTTACACATGCCCAATAAATAAATTTGTGCCAATTTAGAGCACGTTATTTAAAGATTTTTAGTAATTTTGTTATTCCAAGCTACAAGCGTTTAAAAAGAATATTACAATCATTAGAATTCACATATTCAATATCATGAGTGCATGTAAAATCGATATTGTAAGTTTGTGTCATATTTAAATGAATAAAACACAAAACAATGTTTGCGGGCGAAGCGAGCGACGCGGGCAGGCGACGGGCGGGCGGGCAGGCGGGCGGGGGGCATACGCACGGTCACTCGTTTCTTTCGGTGCTATTACTTCTATCTATCCGAAGCGATCACAGTCAGCATCAGATAGATCTACGCACCCCATTATTTTTGAATTCGGTATAAATGTAAGTGAGCATAACAGCAAAAAAATAATTTCAGGATTTTTGGAAATTCCCATGGGATAGGGAAATATCTATACTTTGTTTGTAGGTACAGAACTCATTTATAAAATCTTTCACCAGTAAAAAGTTACACTATCCCTGGATGACACTACTGTACTGTACTTTTTACCCGGGAAAATGCAAAATTCCGAAGGGATAGAAATAAGTGAATTCAACGTCGGCGCTGATTTTAAAAATTCTTTCACCAATAGAAAGCTACACTATCCTTGGTTGGCACAAGCTACCTTTTATAGACGTAAATGCAAAATTCCCGCGGGATAGAAATAAGTAAATTTAACTTCGAGGCTAATTTGAAAACTTCTTTCACCAATAGAAAGCCACAGTATCCCTGATTGACATAGACTGCTTCCTCTGGAAAATGTAAATTTCCCGCGGGATAGAAATAAGTGAATTAAACTTCGGGGCTGATTTGAAACTTTCTTTTACAAATCCCTGACTGACATAGGTTGCTTTTGGGTGAATATTCGAGCGTTTTGACCGCGCCGTTAAACGTCATTACCATTCGACGATTATTACCACAACCGAAGGACGAATCGCGCGAAATTTCATCAAACTAGATTCAGCATAATCCATTTTAATAATTTCTGCTCAAATGGTAATGACAAAAAAAACCGCCGTAAAAACGTCCTCTGGAAAATGCAAAATTCCCGCGGGATAGAAATAATCCCAGTCTGTAGTATTATGTCCCACTGCAGGGCACAGGCTTCCTCTCAATTTTTTTTTAATGTCTTTTGCCAATAAAAAGCCACACTATCCCTGATTGACATAGGCTGCTTTTCCTCCGGAAAAATGCAAAATAAGTGAATTCTACTATGGGCTGATTTAGAAAGTTCTATCATCAGTAGAAAGCTACACTTTCCCTTAGTTTATCACGTAAGACGATTTAGAGGGGGAGGGGGGTCGACCATGTCTTATTTTTTCTTACAAGGATGTGGGAGGGGGTCTTGATATTTCTTACGTAAGATCACAAAAAAGCGCAAAGTTAAGATTATACTTTGAAAAAGCGCGCGTTTGGATAATATGAGTATAGGTAAACGATTTCCATGGCAAGAAAAATTCGAAAATAAAACCAAAGTTGATTATTACCAAAAAATAAAAAATAAATTAGTAACTATACAATAAAAGAGACGTTCCTAAAAATTGTTTTTTTGAAAAATAAAAATTAAAACAATCCAAACTAGAGATGTGCCGACTAGTCGCCGACTAGTCGGTAAAGCCGACTATCCGGCCACTTTCGTAGTCGGCGACTAGTCGGTAAAGCCGACTATCCGGCCACTTTCGTAGTCGGCGATTAGTCGGCAATTAGTGCCGACTATCCGGCTTCTTACTTTGTATGTATTTCTTAATAAAATACATGTAGGTGGAAAATTACATTAAATAAAAGCTTTGAGGAATCGTCTGTGTTCAAACATTTAAATTCTATTCTAACTAAGGTATCAGGGTTGTGTGTCGGTATTTAATATGGTCATATTTGTAGTAAGTATTTGCTGTTTTTCCCTGCCCACCACGAGAAATTATCATTTGGCATTGATTACCTGACTTTACGGGAATCATTGTCCAAATGTTTAAAAAAACTTTTTGACGTGATTAAATTTGAATTGAGCTCTTTCACTTTAATGAACAACAACACTATTAATACACAAAAATATTTTTATACTTACTCAAAAACACCACTCTGATCCGTATAAAAGCAAAAATTAACTATGAGTGATTTAGTGGATCAACTTACGGCCTCTCACGTGTGGGTTCAGCCCGGGCTCCCACCACTTTATTAATTAATGTGCAAATTTTAATTTGAAATTTACCATGAGCTTTACGGTGAAGGAAAACATCATGAGGAAACCTGCGACTGCGAAGAAATCAAATGGTGGGAACTCCCAACCCAACCCGCACTGGACCCGCATGGGAATATGGCCCAAGCCCTCTCATTCAGAGAGGAGGCCTGTGACCTGCAGTGGAACGTATATGTATAAGTTGGGATGACGATGATGATGATGAAAAAAATCAGGTTCTGACATGCTCGAGGGCTTGCGAGTGAAACGAAGCATCACGGAAATCCCCGTAACCGTGATCGGTTTGGCCGATTAGTCGGCCGACTAGTCTGCTACTTTACAACCGACTAATCGGCTAGTCGGCTAGTCGGCCAAAGTCATGATCGGCACATCTCTAATCCAAACGGTATTAATTTTTTCCTTTAGATTCTTACGTAATAAATATTAAACAGGGGGGGAGGGGGTCAAAAACTGGCAAAAATCGTCTTATGTAATAAATTAATGGTCCCTTAGTGACATATAGGCTACTTTTTATCCGTGTAAATGCAAAATTCCTTCGGGATAGAAATTAAGTTAATTGAACTTCGGAGTTGATTTTAAGAATTCTTTCACTAATAGAAAGCTACACTGTCTCTGATTGATATATTTATATAATCTTGCCGCCAAGCAGCAGTGGTTTGCGCTACTGTGTTCCGGCATGAAGAGTAAGACAACCGGTGAAATTACTATCACTGTATAGTGATAGTAATTTCACCGGTTGTCTTACTCTCATGATATAATAATTTGAATTTATATATTTTTAAATCAAGATAGTAAATAGTATTATTTACTATCTTGATTTAAAAATATATAAATTCAAATTATTATATCATGAGGTAGTCAAAAATCTATACATATAAAAAAGTTGTAAATGATTGACTGACTAAATCATCAACGCTCAGCCCAAGCTCCTAGCCATAGAAGGCTGAAATTTTGCATAGAATAAAGACGGATTTGTTGAAATGCTCATGGGATACGGAATAAACGGAATTTGTATGTTCACAAACTGACACCGATGATGATGAAATGATGATAATAATGGATGTTTCGATGTTGCCGTTGCCGGATTTTTGTTTTATTCGATGAAAGGGATGATGAAGCTTTATCACAAATCGGAATTATGCGCGGACGAAGTTGCGGGCAAAATCTAGTACTAAATACAAACTGAAACATGGATGCATAGAAAAAATCCCAGAAAAAAGACCAATGCTGGGAATCGAACCTAGGTCCTCAGCATTCCGTGCCGCGTGCTATTCCCCTACGCAACCACTGGTCAGGAGTTTAGACACGAATTTATCCCATACACCCTTAGATAATTTAAGACAGGATGAGCCTTCTCACCTTTTCCCCCTCTGCCATGCTAGGTATATGAACGTTTGAACATCATCGTTAAAAAAAACCAAAGTTGGCAGGGGAAGGTTGTCATTTTTGATTGTCTGTATTGGTGAGCAAATCTCCTAGAAAATGATGTCTTGTGCATTTATTTCATGCAAAACAAAGTCAGCACTGTCTAGCATTACGAAACTAATTACTAATTACTACAATCCTACATCACGCTTTCGAAGTTTCTCAACTCGGCTGCATAAATACAACTTCCAACTTTCATCCATTGGACTTCGGTCCCCAGGCATAATATCTGCCTGGAGAGAGATCTCTCTATTCAACTACCCCCAAAATGGTGTTTCTTATCATACGTAGGTAATTTAATTATCAATTTACGCTACCAGAACGTTAATACTTATAACAGATTGAATTTTGCAACATAAATGACAGAATAATAACAAACTGTAACTAGGCACGTGGGTAGGGATGAGACACAAATGAACTGAATCTATGAACGAACGAAGTGAATGAAGTTTATCCTGCGGTTTATTTTAACTTTATTTTAAACCACAGAGCTTTAATCTAGCTAGAGTTTTTTGTGGTGATTTTGCTTGTAAAGTTTTTTTTGCAATAAATTGGTAATTGCTTTTACTTCGTATTTACAGTTTTACGAAACAACCCGTAACTAAAGAGCAATGGAATGGACTAAATTTTGACGCAGAATGGCTACTTGTGCTATCTGCTCACATCATTTTGAGTTAATATGTATCGAAGTGTTTACAAATGAAAAACAAGAAGAAGATTTTATTGTATTATAAATTATAAAATAAACACGTTCATGAAAATTATTTTTGAGTATTTTCGTTTTAATCTGCAGATGGTATACAGTCTCTATCATAAACAATAGATCGGAGCAGTCTCATAGTCAACATCTCGACGTATATAGGTCGCACTGTAGAGCACAGGCCTCCTCTCAGAACGAGAGGGCAGCAGCGTAGGTTTACAGCGATCTTCTTATTTAGCTTTATAGGTGTATTAATCTAAAAAATCAGATGTCTACAATTTTCTGTCATTAAATTACGAGTAGGTGAATCCGCAGTGAAAAACTATTAAAATTCGTGAAAAATTTACTTAATGATAACCGCTTTCTTTCAAAATATATGACATATGACTTTACTTTCAGTCATTCATTCTTTCTTTTTCGGTCTTTACACATGTCACATCACTATTTCAAGTGTTACTTAGTTGTCGTCTAAAAATCAGTGTGATTACGACATGTCTAGTTGTGTGCGTGCTTTACATTTGTGTGACGATTTTGTTTTGGTAGGCATCTGTAGGAACGCACAAATTTTTGACATGAGTGTGCGGCAACGCGTAGATGTGTGCTGTTCGTTGTACCTCGCCCCTCGGGCGAATTGGCAGAAAAATTTGCAAGTAAAGGTAGGTACGTCAAAGGCGTATCCAGTCTTAAATTATCTAAAACCGCGTACGGACTGCGCGCACTCGGGTACGCGTACCCGGGCTTGCATGTACTGGAACGCCATGTCCGTACGCCATGTACGCGTACAGTGTACGTGTACGTGTACAGTGTACGCGTACATGGCGTACGGACATGGCGTTCCAGGACACGCAAGCCCGGGTACGCGTACCCGAGTGCGCGCATTCCGTACGCAGCTTAAGCATACATCGCACATCTCAGTGTGTTAGATAATCACCTTCTGCAGTGATACAGCGCATCTATGTTATACGTTTTTTGTATGGGAGCCCCCTTAAATATTTATTTTTTTCTATTTTTTTAGTATTTAGTTTGTTATAGCGGCAACCAAAATACATTGTCTGTGAAAATTTCAACTGTCTAGCTATCACGGTTCGTGAGATACAGCCTGGTGACAGACGGACAGACGGACGGACAGCGGAGCCTCAGTAATAGGGTCCCGTTTTACCCTTTGGGTACGGAACCCTAATAAAAACCATCCTATGTCCTTTCCCTGGACTCAAATTATCTGTATACCAAATTTCATCTAAATTGGTTAAGCGAAATATCTTTTCTACCATATTAAGGTAAATGTCCCAGTGCTCGTCGCTGTACTAGTCCTCGTCGCCTATATTTTCAATTGCGATATATAACATAAGATTAACATAAAAGAGGAAAACCTAACTAATATTTATAATCATATATTTACAAAAAAGAGAAAAACCCTAACTAATATAACCGCTTTGGGTCGTACCGGGGGAAAATGTTCCCATAGCACTGGCAGCGTTGCCTCGTTGATTAACATTAATTTTATCACTACCTCATTTTAGCGATGAGAAATATTTGTAACTTTAGCATTTCATACGCCAATTTTAAAATAGAGGGTATATTTTCAATTTATAAATAATATTAGTTATGACGTTGTCATGAACAATCAAATCTTTACATTTTCTTAGTTATATGCTTAAGCTCTACTCATGTTTGGTGAGTAATTTAAGATACTTCAACGGTAAGTCGTGAATTAAATTTGTAATTATTATTGATGCCAGAATGTACGGGTAATGATTTATGCTATAAAATGTAGACTTCGTTCATTGTTACTTTGATAAATAAGACTGTCGTCTATTAGAACTGAAAAGCGTCGCTTGTCTAATATATGACACGGCTGATATTCATGGGGACTATCGAGGTTATTTCAATGTCTCACTATTTGTCATCCCTTTTTTAGGATTTCGTAGCCAAAATAGCTCATACGAAACGCATATCTGCCTGCCTTCCCGTAAGTCACAGTCATTTTACTCGACAAATATAATATAAATATGATGATGATGATGATGATCCGACCGAATTCGGCCATGGCGACCACTTCGACTCCTAGCTATTTATTTGGCGCTCATGCGCTCTAAGATGGCTTACATAGCCTATCTTAGCTGTGAACGTAGGTCCGCACTGCCGGCACGTAAGCACACCGTCCACGTAATTATAATGAATGGCAGCAGGTGGCCGAGACTTACGCTCGTCGCGTTTAGCATCGAGGTCGGCTTTACGCTGCTCCTCAAACTCGCTAACTTGCCTCTGCACTGTCCTGCGCCATTCAAGCCGCTGTGCTGCCAAATCTTCCCATCGCGATGGCTCGATGCGACACCTTTTCATATGTCGCATCTGCACATCTTTGAACAGAAGGAGCTGTCCGCCGTGTTTTCGTTTACCCTCCTCCAGTTCTGAATAGAAGATGCGCTTAGCCACTCTTTTCTCCGCCATGCGAGATACGTGACCGCACCACCGAAGCTGACGACGCATTAAATAGGCTTCAATGCCACCAACATTGGCTCGTCGCAAAACTTCGGTATTACGCACTCGGTCGGACCATCTGATCTTCATGATGGTTCGGAGGCACTTAAGGTGGAACCGATCCAAAATGCGTATGTGACGCCGATATACACACCACGTCTCGGAAGAATACAAGATATTTGGCAGCACAGTAGCCATGTAGATGGAAATTTTGGTGGTCAGCTTTAGGTCATGTGAGCAGAAGACCTTGAACACAGCTTTCCAAACGCCGCTGCTGCGGCGCCGATGCGGGTGTTGATCTCAGCATCAAGGTCCCCAGATAACGTAACTTATCTACCTGCTTCAACACATCCTCACCCAGCTTTATAATCAGTGTCTCGTGACCACGTGTATCCAAGGACATCACCTCGGTCTTTTTGACACTAACTTTCAGGCCGAATTTACAGCAAGCTAGGTGAAAGATGGACATCAGCTGTTGCAGGTCTTCTGGGGATTCTGCTACAAAGCACAGATCGTCTGCGTATATGATCTCTGTGATCAATGCGTACGAGACTTTGGTATGAGCCTTAAGCCTGGCCAAATTGAAAAGACTGCCGTCTGTGCGGAAACGGATGCGGACTCCCTTGGAAACTCTTTGTAAGACATCCTTCACTACAACCGCAAAGTATAAGGCGAACAGTGTGGGTGCTAGATAGAACACATCCTTGCTTAACCCCACAGGTGACGAGGAAAAACTCTGACAGTTCGCCGCCTACGGAGACGCAGCACTGCATGTCGTCATGCAGGAGCCTACGAAGTCTTACAAACTTTTCCGTGCAACCGAGCTTCTCCAGCACCAACCAAAGGGCTTCACGAGGCACGCTATCAAATGCCTTCTCCAAGTCAACAAAACAGAGATACAGCTGACGCCCCTGTTCTCTACATTTCTCTTGTAGCTGACGTATGGAAAAAATAGCTTCACAAGTGCCTCGGTCAGGTCGGAAGCCAAACTGGGTTTCAAGCAGAATCCTTTCGGACAAATTCTTCAGACGGTTTAGTAAAACTCTGGCAAAGGCCTTTCCAGGGGCTGAAAGAAGAGAAATACCACGGTACGAGTTACAGTCTGATCGGTCACCTTTGTTCTTATAAAGGGCACTAATGCGCGACACCTTGAAATCCGTCGGCATCCGCTCCTCTGCCCACATACGAACGAACAACTCCCAGACTAACGTGCACAACTCGTCACCACCGTATTTTAACAGCTCTCCTGGTATAAGGTCGATGTCAACCGCCCGATTATTTTGCTGCTGTCTCATGGCAGTTACAACCTCATCGCGCGTGAGAGACTCATCCAGCTCGATGGCAAGAGGGAGTTGAGGCAGTAAGCTGATATTATGTAGATCAGCTGATCGATCCACATTGAGCAGCGTGTTAAAATGTTCAGCCCAACGCTTTAGTACGTCCGCTTTAGTTGCTAACAAGTGCGTACCGTCTAGTGACCGCAAAGGCACTCTAATCCGGTATGACGTACCGAGCAACTTACGTACCTCGCTATAAAACTCCCCGAGCTGGTTTGTGTCAGCGAGCAACTGTATTGCACGAGCCTTGTCTTGCCACCACTTATCTTTTAACTGTCGAGACAGCTTACGCAATTCATGATCACTGGCTTTGACTGCTGCATCGCAACCACCACGTCTACTATGCTGTCGCAAGAGGTTTCGGTGTTTGTCAAATGATTCCTTGAGGAGTTCGTCATTCTCATCAAACCAGTCTTCATTACACCGGACTTTCGTCCCCAGGATATTTGAAGCGGCTTCCATGAGATGGGAAGACAAACCTCTCCAGGCTGCATCGACGTCACCTGCCTCATCGACTGGCAACAGCTTTCCAGATAAGGCTTCAGCATACTTCTCCCTCACCTCGCGGTCTTTCAGCCTCTCCACGTTCAAAGACGCAGGAGTCGAAGTCGCAGCTTGGTGACAATGAGCCGGTGATCACACCAAAAATGTGCATCACGCATGACGCGGGTGACCTGCACTTGACTGATGTCTCTTTGCCGTACCACAGCATAATCGATCAGATGCCAGTGTTTGAATCTTGGGTGCATCCACGTTGTCTTGTACTTGGAAGGAAGTCTGAACATAGTGTTCGATATTGCCAGCTGGTATTGAGCACAAAGACTGAGTAGCAACCGACCATTACTGTTCATGTTGCCGACTCCGTGTCTTCCCAGGACTCCAGACCATGCCTCATAGTCCCGACCAACTCTGGCATTGAAATCGTCCAGCAATAAAATCTGCTCTTTGGCATTTATGCCATCTAGACAGATTTATCCAGCGTTGGGGCATAGATACTGATAACATTAAGGTAGTTGTCGTTATCCAGGTGGAGGCGCAATGTGGTAATGCGATCCGAGATGTGTACAGGGCCTCAAGCCGCTTTACTAAATGATTTTTGACAGCAAATCCTACGCCTGAACGCCGAGGTTCGGAAGAAAGTGTAGCCACCACCATCTTCCACCAGCTCTCCTTCATCGGGAAGATGTGTTTCACTGAGAGCAGCCACATCCACGTTATAGCGATGAAGTTCGCGAGCCACTACGGCAGTCTTGCGTTCAGGGTAGGCATTGCCATCGCGATCAATAAGCGTCCGCACGTTCCACGCGCCGAAAATCATAGACTTGGGTGTTGATGAATTTTTTACTTTCCTTCGAACACGTGTTAAATGATGCGATGGCAGCCGCGGTTACTACCACCCTCAAAATTTGGGAACGAGCATTTTTTAGGGCACCTATTCTAGCCCCTTCCCCGGCTGAGCGGGGAAAGCAGTGCCTCCCTAAAGAGGGCTGCTTTGCCATTCTGAGTGTTGCCGAATCCGTACTGTCACCCCAAACTTGCAGTGCGAAAGCGACCACGGCATGTACTCGCACCCCCAGAACCGCCTATGTGTAGGACTTGAACAAAGCCCAGCTTGCATCATGCCAGACCTCTCTACCTTATCCCATCGCCACAGGACTTTTACGTCTATCGGAGTCCAAATCGGAAGCGGTCAAATGCGCAGGATATATTTAGGTGCGCAAGCGTTTGCGCAGATGCAGGCGCACGCACTCGTCCTCCCTCTCCTTGGTTCAGTGGAATGGTAAACCGCTACGACTGAAGGAGAGTTCAGATGATGTGTCTGACCGATGGCAACTATACGCCCTCTACCATCGCTCTAGGCCATTCACCTTGCCTTGCTGAATCGCCGAGTCCGCCAAGCCTCTTTGCATATCTGCATGAGGTAGCCTTCCTCGCCGAATCAGACTTTTATGCTGCGCGGGAGGGAACCGCTCACTCACAAACAGTCGCTACAAGCTGTCTACGATATACATATATTATGGCCTTGAGCGGTTTTTAGTATTTTTTTACAGCTTTTCAACCGACTCTAAAAAAGGAGGAGGTTCTCAACTTGACTGTATGTTTTTCTTTTGTATGTTTGTTACGCGATTACTCAAAATTCTTTTTTTTTTTCAGGGCTGCCTAGTCAACTAGGAACTAGGAACCCTTTAGTTTCGCCATGTCTGTCTGTCTGTCTGTCTGTCTGTCTGTCTGTCTGTCTGTCTGTCTGTCTGTCTGTCCGTCCGCGGCTAAGCTCAGAGACTGTAACGGCCCGGCCACGAAGTCGCGCGTTTGGCGGCGCGGCAAGCGTTTTCTGTGTTCATTGCGCGGCCGAGACGCTCGCCATACAGTGGTTACCTGGCGGCACACGCAATGAAGTGATAAAACGCTTGCCGCGCCGCCCGCCAAACGCGCGAGTTCGTGGCCGGACCGTTACAGTCTATATCCGGTCGCAGGCAGACTTACCAGTGATGGAGGATGGACACCCGCGACCGCCGCTCGTCGACAGACAGCCGCCTGAATACAGGACAGTCGAAGACCCTGTGCTCAGCACGGCACACGACGCACGGCCGATCCTTAGTGTCTTCTTGATCTTGTTTATCTGAAATCACAAATGCTTTTATCTGGCCTAAATACAGTTTCGTAGTTTGTGATTTCTAATTTGTTATTGTTACTTTAAACATGAAACTACCGTGAGACTCACTCATAGTGAAAATAAACGGATCACTCACGTCTTAAAACGAGTTTAACTCGACATGTTTCGGGCTAATCCGTAGCCCTTCCTCTCGGAGTCGCACGTCACGGCGGCTGCCAAACGTGCACTGCGTTCTAACGCCCTGTTCGCGCGGCTACTCGACGCAACTGACAGCGACACACAACTACCCCCGTTTTCATCATCACTTTACATTTGACAATGACAATAAAAGTGATGATGAAAACGGGGGTAGTTGTGTGTCGCTGTCAGTTGCGTCGAGTAGCCGCGCGAACAGGACGTTAGCACGCAGTGCACGTTTGGCAGCCGCCGTGACGTGCGACTCCGAGAGGAAGGGCTACGGATTAGCCCGAAACATGTCGAGTTAAACTCGTTTTAAGAAGTGAGTGATCCGTTTATTTTCACTTGTTACTGTTAGTTTCTCTATCCTTTTTGGCACTAAATACAAACTTAAACATAGAAGCACAGAAAAAAACCCCAGAAAAAAGACCAATGCTGGGAATCGAACCCAGGTACTCAGCATTCCGTGCCGCGTGCTATTCCCCTACACCACCACTGGTCAGGAATTTAGACTCGAATTTTTCCCATACATCGCACATTTCAGTCTGTTAAATAATCACCTTCTGCAGTGATACGGTCTCACTGCAAAAGGTGATTATTTAACAGACTGAAATGTGCGATGTATCAATCATACAGCGCATCTATACCCTCATTGAGAGACTTCAACACTCCTTCGGAACTACTCGCTCACCCGAACAAGAGATGTCACTACTAAGCCAACTTTTAACAAGTGTGATATGAAGTATATTTTTACCCGACTGCGAAGAAGGAAGGGTTATTGTATTTTTTTTTATTTTTCAACTTCATTTTATATTACTTTTACGGTCATCCTGTGAAATCCATACATTTCATACTAAATACAAACTGAAACATGGAAGCACAGCAAAGCCCCAGAAAAAAGGCTCAAAACAACACCACACACGTATGTACAAACGTACGTGTAAATGTTTGTCTAACATTTGGTAGTTATAATATAAATATGTATGTTAGTCTTTAAGGTATTTTTTTATATGGGCCTATGCAGCCCGAAATAAAAATTAAATAATAATAATAATAATAGCGTACGGTTGTGGTACCAACTCTGAAGATGAGCTCTGGTTGAGCTCGAAACGCGTCAGTGTAGTTTGGTGGTGGTGATGATTGGGTTTGTGTGATTTGTGTGTGTTCGTACAGTGTGGAGGTGGAGGAACTGCATGAACACGCATTTTTTACATAAACTTAACTATCGTAAGGTTGCGGGTGAGCAAAGTAATTGTTTCAGTTCATCAATTTTGAGTTTAAATAATTATTAAAACTGATAACTTGACTTCCCATAGAACTAAGTTTGGTTACTTTATTAGCTCTGCAAGTGGAGCAACTTTCTTTGTATCAACCATGTTTAATTGCATTGTTGGTTGTAGGTACAAGTATGACTTATTATTGAAAACAACAGCTACCCACGTTAAATTTTATAAAGTTAAAATCGGCAAATCAGCTTACTTGCAACTTCAGTAGCCGCGACGAGAATTCACGTCGCTGGTGGCAGCCGTGGCCTTGACCGCCCCACACGTCACGTTGTAGCGTTCGAGTCCGTCGACACCTCACAGCTGAAATTTTACAGCCGCACAAGTGCATAAAGCGAACAAAAGTTAGGTACAGCAGTGCAAAAAAAAGAAAAATAATTGTTTATCGAAATATAGGCAAATTAAGTACTTAAGCCGAAAACAGAAGGTCAATAGTTTATTGGTTAGTGCTTAATTCTGCAATTATAATAGCTATATAAGTAATTATAATTATGTTAAGACTTGAGGCAAGGCTTAAAACTAGTCATAAAACAAACTGGGACGTTAGGTAAGATGCAAGGTTGCACAAATTGAGCTAATTTTAGGGAAGTACCTATTGCAAATTAATTTTAAACTAAAACAAAAACCCTGAAGCTGCATTTAAAAAAAAGCGATCAAGTGAGAGTCGGTCGAACTCGTACATGAAGGGTTCCGTATCTCCTTACAAGGTTTTAAAACAGTTCATTAAAAATCGCTAAAATGTAAGCACTAATATTTCGCAAACGAATCCAACCTATCCAACGATACCCCACACTAAAGTTAGACGAGAAAAAAGAAATCACCCCCACTTTACGTCTATGGAAGATTTTTAGCTTTATAGCACAAATAGCCACTGCGTTAAGCTGCGGACAGACAGACAGACAGACAGACAGACACACAGACATGACGA
This sequence comes from Archips crataeganus, assembly GCA_947859365.1. Taxonomy (NCBI): domain Eukaryota; kingdom Metazoa; phylum Arthropoda; class Insecta; order Lepidoptera; family Tortricidae; genus Archips; species Archips crataeganus. Next base: position 7,309,857 of record OX402073.1, on the reverse strand, counting down.
AACTGTTCCGTTTTGCCCATTTTGGCTCCGGAACCCTAAAAAGCCATTTTACGAAGTGTGAGCCAAACAAACAAGCTATCTTCAAATAGTTCAAGGGCACAAGGACCATAACGGTGGTAAGTTGGTAACTCAGTCCAGTCGCCCGTAGATCATTCAAATTACCAAAAACCGGCCAAGAGCGTGTCGGACACGCCCAAGATAGGGTTCCGTAGCAGGTACGAAAAAATCTTTGCATACTTTATTAATGTGTGGTTGACGTGCGGTTCAAAAGTTAGAGGGGGACACATTTTTTTTTAAATTTCGGGGTGAATATCTCCGAAAATATTCATTTTATAAAAAAATGGTTTTAGAAAACTTATATTTATTTTCAAATACCTATCCAATGATACCCCACACTATAGGGTTAGTCGAGAAAAAAAAATCACCCCCGCTTTACGTCTATGGGAGGTTACCCTAATCCCTGTAATCACTTTGTCGGCGTGACTGATATATATATTCATGCCAAATTACAGCATTCTAGTACTAACAGTCTCTGAGCTTAGCCGCGGACAGACAGACAGACAGACATACAGACGGACAGACAGACATGGCAAAACTATAAGGGTTCCTAGTTGACTACGGAACCCTAAAAAGTATCCGTTCGTCTGTGTGAAATTCTTATAGATCTCGTCATTTTATGTACCAAAACCAGTCTTACAGATACTAACCTGCCGTAGGTATATAAAGTGTAAAGTCAAAAATCGCTACTTTTACCAAAATGTACATTTCGAGGTAACCGTACCGTTTCACTACTGTCGTGTAAATACAGCTTTGTGTGATTACGAAACGTCATAGTAAGACCATCCAATATTGCCGAACACAAACCCTACCATTTTGATAAAAAATTAAAGAAAGAAAGAAAATACATTTATTTACAACAACACAAGACTCATCATCGACGACCAGATGGCCTAGTAGGTAGAGAACCTGACTACGAAGCTTGAGGTCCCGGGTTCGATTCCCACGTCGGGGCAGATATTTGTATGAATAATACGAATATTTGTTCTCAGGTCTTGGGTGTGTATATATGTATTTAACGCTGGTATTTAAGTATGTATCTATCTATATAAGTATGTTTATCCGTTGCCTTGTACCCATAACACAAGCTATGCTTAGCTTACTTTGGAACTAGGTCAATTGGTGTGCATTGTTCCGTGTTGTATTATTATTTATCATCATCAATATTTTACAAAACAAAAGACAACACGAAAAATAAAGAAGAATGTGTCATAGCGGTTGTAAATAGGACACTGGCTCAGCATAAGGCTGCGTTTCCAGCAGAGATGTGCGAGGATGCGTTGCGAGGGATGTGTTTGTCATGAACCAATAGAAACATTTCATTCCCTTAGGACCTTTTAAATGAAGTGTTTCTATTGGTTCATGACAAACACGTCCCTCGCAACGCATTCTCGCACAGCTCCGGTGGATACGCAGCCTAATGCTGAGGTGTTTATAGCACCCCAGCGCTGAATGAATTACATTTCTGAGTAACCGTTCCAAATTAATACATGTGATAATAGATAGGCCCTCTGAATAAACCGTATACTTATTTTAATACCGTTTCTGTTGCCGGTTTAGATTTTAAGACTGATTTAGTCCGTGATAAAAAAAATATTGACTGTTAAAAAACCACGAAAATAACTTGTGAATGTTCTCTTAGAATTCACCATTTCATGAATTGCAACTGGTGAGGAACAGTTGGCCACCGAAATTACTCCATAACAATAATTACACGGGTTGCGACTCGATTATTTTAAAGTAGGTAAGTAGTTGTTAATCAATATGAGCTCGTAAAAAAAATCGTCGAAATGCGTAAAATATGGCGAAGTGGAACTGATGGTGAAGCATCAGAAGTCAAAAGTATTCCTTAACAATCAACGTCTCTGAGTCGGGAAAAGCAATATTTTGTAAAAGATAATGGGCCTTAATTATCAACCTAATTACCTATGTATGTACTTACATACATCTATTGGGGTTCTATCACTCCTGCTGGCTCGCGCTGAAGCACCAAATTCATACAGATTAGGTAGTGATTTTTAGGGTTGATTTAAATTTTTTTACATGTAACTTAACTTACATTTGAAATTCAACATGATCTTTACGCCGAAGGAAAACATCGCCAGGAAATCTGTATACACCTGCGAAGAAAATCAATGGTGTCTGTGAAGTTCCCAATCCGCACTGGGCGCGCGTGAGAACTACGGCCCAAGCCCTTTCATTCTGAGAGGCGGTCTGTGGCCTACAGTGGGACGTACTTAGGCTGGGATGATGATGATATGTAACTTGATGAACCTATTTTTTATTGAAAGCAATGTTTTATCTAAGTGAATTCAATTTGGTACAAGTTTAAAATTTAATCAAAATCTAATTCAATCCTAAAATCTTGCTCATCACAAGGACCAATAAATGAGTTGTAAAATCTAAACCAGCCACAAAAGCGGTCTTAAAATTACTATGTACTGTAGTAATTTGAAATCGCATCCTAAAAATGTAAAATATTGACTATCATAAATGACAGAGTATTGTCTATTAAGTATTAGTAATAAAGATAATATTCCAATGAGTTTGATAGCCTCTTAAGCCGAGTTTAGACCTGCAAGAAAACTCGTGCAAGTTGCATTACATTGCGAGGCCCTAAAGCCACCGAGATTGAAATGCTCAATCGAGCGCCGCAATCCAATGCAACTTGCACGATTTTTTTTGCAGGTCTAAATTCGGCTTTAGAAATTGAACTATAACTATGATGCGTTTAAAAAAAATAGTTACAGAGTTTTGCTGCAAACATCAATCATCGCGTCAAAGAAAAAAGCGTTCCAAATAAATAACGATCGCGGTAAAGTACGTCTAGGGTAAAATGATGATGATGATGATGATGATGATGTGTTCCTGTTATCCCTCATTAGGGACATAGGGCTCGTAGAAGAGTTTTCCATTTGGTTCAATCTTGCGCGGCTTCTTCCAGCTCTTCCCAGCCGAGACCAATTGAGTCAGCCTCCTTCTCAACTGATCGCCTCCACGTGGTCCGAGGACGTCCTGGCCGTCTTGTGCCAGTAGATTGCCAGCGGAGACCCTGCTTGGGCAGGTGGTTATCTGACCCCCGAAGCGTGTGTCTAATCCATCGCCACTTCCTTGTCAGAACTTCTCGGCTTACTGGCTTCTGGTCAGTCATTTGCCACAGTCTTACGTTTGAGACAGTTTGCGGCCAAAAAATTCCCAGGATTCCCAGGATTTTTCTAGGGTAAAATACTACACGGAAATTGCTTCAAGTATAAAAAACTATCGAGATTTTGTTCTGCAGCGACAAAACGCGACTAGGTGAAACGTTACAAGGAATGTTTGCTTTTGAGATAAATAACTAACAAACAAATACTACATGGAAAATATGACTCTACAAATTAAATATACTTGCGTGAACAGCTACGCGGTAAATTGCTTCAAGTATAAAAAACTGGCCAAGTGCGAGTCGGACTCGCGCACCGACGGTTCCGTACAAATTTATATGTATCTATGAACATCCAGTCTTAGAAGACCCCCCTGCTCCTAAGCAAAATGTGCGCAGTGTGGGATCATTGTTGATTGGTTACTGATATAGACAGACAGACAAAAAAAATTACGTTGCAGGTGCGGTGATTTACGGTGCAGGAAAACATCGTGAGGAAATTACACCTGCGGAGACATTCAACAGTGTGTGTGAAGTTCCCAATCCGCACTGAGCCGGCGAAGGAACAACGGCCCAAGCCCTCTCATTTTGTCATGAGGCATGTGCCCTGCAGTGGGACGTATAAAGGCTGGAATGATGATGATTATAAAATGACTAGCTTTTGCCGACGATTTTGTCCGCACACAGATAAAATGTAAGATCAACTCCCGTTCACTATCTCGTAGGAATTTCAATAAATCCATCCTTGTTCCTTGTCCATATCATAAAGAAAACCTTTATATAACAGCCTTCTAGGGCCAAGGGTTTGAGGTGGGCATTGGTGAGTCAGTTAGTGAATCGGTCATTGAGTTACTCAGTGGGTCCTAGTCGGTTAGTGAGTCGATCAGAGAGTCAATTAGTGAGACAGTCAGTTAATAAGTCAAGACTAACATATATAGGCTGGGATGATGATGTGAAAGTAAACGAGGAGGCGAGATGAACCCCCAGTCAGAAAGTTAATGTTCATTTCCTCAGTAAAGTATTTATACACATACGCACACAGAAAGAGAGAGAGAATGTGTGTACTCCGAACTCTGAGTAGGGCTGTTGTTTTATGATAAATTTGTTAGTATTAAATTAGCCCATAAAAAAAGCAGTGTTTAAAAGCTGTGAGTCTGGATGGTTTGGCGCACAAATGCATTTCTTTGGAGTAAAATGAAAGGTCGACTGGGCTTAAAAAACTTGCAAACTACTTACACATTATTTTTGAAATCCTTGCTGGAGGTAGATACTCATATTACAAATGTGTTTCATTCCTCTTGGTCTAACATCATCATCTGAATCTTCGTTAGCACAGTATTTATGATCACATTCTAGGTACTCTGAAAAAAAAAACAAAGTAACAATAAATACGAATTTATTTTAGTGAAATTAATATTTGAAGAAAATTTTGAAAATGGAAAGAGTTTTTTTGAAAAACTTACTCTCTGAGGAGAGTGGTACACCATAACATGAACCTTCCATGAACCATTTCCTTTTCTGTGAACAATTTTCTTTCACACGCATTTCTTCAGGAGTTGAGTCTTGGTTAGAGGCAGCAAATAAGGGCTAGTCGGTAAAGAAATCCATAGATTTCATAAATTATTGCTTTTGGGCATACGCGTGAATTTTCCCATGTTGTAAGTCAGTGGAATATCACTTCCGCTAAACAATTGTACTGTAAAACAGAGGAGGATGGCTTCTCAAGGAACTACAGTTTGACTAAAAGGGCAGAACACAAGGGGTTACCGGCACTCGACTCGATGTTTACATACAAACAACACATAACACGAGGCGCAGGCGCGTCGCGTAACAAAACGATGAAAAAAAATAATGACGTGACGTCGCGTCGTTGACTTGACAGCACAAGATGGCGGCGACCCACAGACAAGATATAATAATAGCATACAAATGACAACTAATATAAAGGTATAAAGCCCTTCCTCCACTGCCCGCAGCGCGGGGAAGGCGCTGGGCGTGTGCACGAGGCGACGCGCGCTCTGCATAACACTGATTCAAAACGCTGTGCCGCGCTGCCAGAGTGTGTCACCGTATATATGATTCAGTGTTATTGACCGCGCTGGGCATGCTTCGTCGGCACCCCGCGCTTCGGTTTGTAGTGAGTGGCCTTCAATCCGTCCCATTCTATCACGCGCCAACATAGTTGTATTTAAAATAAGTATTTTTATTTGTTGAAAAAAAAATTAACTAACCACGCCAATTTCGATGAGTCAAGGTGTTCGTTTAAAAGGCCGGCCACATACACGCGGAATTTTTCTTCGGTTTCCGTACGGAATGACGCGTGCGAACGAGATAGGGCTACGAAAGTATATAGCGTTGTCTCGCTCGCACACGTCATTCCGTACGGAAACCGAAGAAAAATTCCGCGTGTATGCGGCCGGCCTAACGCGAAAAATTATATTACCTAGAGCATTATGATTCCATGACAAGAAATAAATAAATACTTGCCAAGATAAAATTTAATAAAAAATGTTCATGGTTTTTTTAAATTACTTACCCTAATCCGTTCTGGGGGGTTACTACGAAATTCGAAGTTCGAAGTTCGGATCGTGCGGTCTCTCTCACTCTCGTAATAAATACCATTAGCGTGAGCGGGACGGCACGAAACGAAGTTCGAATTATGCACTTCGTGGTAGGGTCTCTGTTTTACGAAAATTTAAGCGACAGCAAATACTAAACTAAACGTCTCATTTAGATTAATCTAATTTCTGAAAATAAAAATAACCAAACAATTTTTAATAAATGATTATTATTTTTGTAACATTCATAATCATAATCAATAATTAAACACGTCATTATACCGAGTTTATTATTTTGTAGGAACAAGATTATTGCCAATTAAAAAAAGGTTTCGTTCCGTTTTGTATGGGGATAAAAATTTATTCGCCTGGCAATTACCTTTTGGGATAGGAATGAACTAGGGATGAGATTTGTTTGCGATAAGCTTGCGATGAGCTTCAATTCGGCAGTTTATAAGTGGTTAGGACTGGGATTGGATTGAGATAAGTGCGTGTTCAAATGCTGAATACAGCCCCTGCTCTCAATAAATAAATTGCCGTTCTAAATATCGTGAAGTCATAAAGATCACGTAAGGCCAAAGATTTATTAAAATAATCAACAACAAAACATCTGTTCATGACGTTATGTTATGACAGTTCATGTACTTAAAATTTGATAATAGGGATGTGGTTAAATAAATCGATATGGTATGTCCGGTTCAGTTTTGTCACTTTTATTTAAAATTAATTTATGTTTTAGTTAAACTTTTTATAGGCTCTGAGAAGCACTACAAGAAAAACTAAGTAAGTTGTATTATGACTAATATAATGCTAATTGTGGATGTGTATTGTTCTCAGGTTACCTAAAGATCCTGATGAAATAAGTGGATACAGAATGTGAACTGGTTTTATTTAGTGGTCAATAAATGATAAAAGTACGTAAAATACAATCATAATTATTATTTCATAATTGTCGTTTTACTTTTCCCCTTGTATCCATTATACTACTCGTACATAAATATACAAATAAATATAAATAACTAGCTGTTGCCCGCGACTCCTTCCACGAAGAATGGGGGGAGGGGGGGATAAAAAATAGCCTACGACCTATTCTCACTCAGACCTACCGAATACAGAGAAAAAAGTTTGATAAAAATCGGTCGAGCCGTTTGGGAGGAGTTCGGTAACACACCGTGACATAAGATTTTTATACATATATTAGATTAGATTGATACGCCTTATCGGAACCTAAGTATGGTCTCGTTAAAAAAATTGTACGTTGCACGTATTATTTGGGCCATTTTAGGCGATGGGCAGATGGCGGTACGGCTCGGGGAGGTCAATTTGCGTTTTGACTTTGTTGTTGTTTTTGTAAATAATTCTGTATCGTTTTTCGAGTTTGTCGTTATTAGATTCGACTAGTCCACACCGCCCCGCCATCTGCCAAGAGCGCCTCAGTATGCTTATTTTTAAAGTCGCAGACTTCTAATTTACAACTTACAACTACTACTTCCTACTCATTCCAATATCAAACTGTTTTTCGTAATTTTTTAACTAAAGGAAAAGAGTATAAAAAGAATCATTAAAATGCTGAATAGTATTCTTGTAAGTAATTTTTCGAATCCAATATGGTCCTTTAAATTATGACACGATAATTATTTTTGACAGCTAAAGTTTATCGATATAAAAGTGGCACATCTCTAGGACATATATATATCGATTTATAAATACACTATAGTAAACTGGCTTCATTTAATTGAAAGCCAATACAGACAGACGTATATATGTGTCTATTTGCAGATGATGTTTTCTTTAAGAACGAGAGAGAATACCGATGGTTATATTTCGTCTTAAATATGACGTGTCCATTCTATAGTACGTCCATGGATTTTCGTCTCGGACAAGCAAAATTTCGCCTCCGGAGAATGGCCGAGTAGGTACATGAATTTGGAAAAACTCAGAGGTGCAAGCCCGGGCTCAAACCCAAAACCCTCAGCTTAAGAGTCCATAGGTCAAATCGCTAGGCCACCACGGCTAATCTCGTCGTAAATATTCCATATTCGTCATATTCCAAAAAATCGCGAACACGTGTTTACAGGATTACTTATACTTAGTGAATCATTTACCACATAGTATTTCTAGTAACATGGTATGACGAGTATGGAATTTGACAAGATTGGAAAATAACCATTTTCAAACTGGCAGTTTATATGATCGATACAGAAGATGATTAATTAGGAACAAATCGTAACTTCGCGATAAGCTCGCTGGTTTCGTTCGAAACATACAGGGTGTAATCGTTAAGTGTAGTCAGGCGATTATCCGGTAAACTGGGGTTACTTTAGGAAATTTTGGGGCTACTTTGATAGATTTAAAATGATTAGTAAAACGCAAATATTCATAGCTCGATCGAGCAAATGACGTAAAAAGCTAGGTGATTTATCAAGGTAGTTATTTCACTGCCACAGATGGTCTAAAAAAATAAGGACACGGCGTAAAAAACTGTTTTCTAAAGTAGCCCCGCATTTCAAAGTAACCTCAGTTTACGGTAACAGATATTAGAAAACTTCAAACTGATATCGAAAGTGCGTTACCCAATGAGTACAATTGGTGTACTTCCGTTTGGCAAATTATTTTACCCAAACTGATTCATTTGGCAAATGTTTCATTTCCCAAATGTTTATTTTTTTCTGAAACTGTAAACTATTCTAGATATATTTCAGGACTATTCTGTAGGTTATAGGTTAGGTTTAGTGAGACTCACTCATAGTGAAAATAAAACGGATCACTCACATCTTAAAACGAGTTTAAATTGACCTAAATTTCTGTATTAAATATGTTTTTAGGGTTCCGCACCTCGAAAGGAAAAAGCGGAACCCTTATAGGATCACTTTTTTCTCAGGAACGCGTGGACGTATCAAGCTGAAATTATTATCAAGTACTCAGGTCTACGATCCCTTGAAGCTGTGAAAAAATCAAACTTCTAAGCCAACGCAATCAAACGATACAGCCGTTTATGCCGCAAATTTCCGCAAATTTTCGAAACTCGCAAGGGAATCAAAACCTACAGGGTACTGCCCGTGAACTCAGAATCTTGAAATTTGGTACGAAGCAAGGTCTTGTAGCACAGATAAAGGAAAAATTGCGAAAAGCATATTTTTTTTGTGTGTCTGTATATATCGATAACCAATCTACAATGATCCCACACTGCGCACATTTTGCTTAGGAGCAGGGGTCTGCTACGACTAGATGTTCATAGATACATATAAATTTGTACGGAACCCTCGGTGCGCGAGTCCGACTCGCACTTGGCCGGTTTTTTATTTAGTGGACCGTTTTTTTTTCTATTGCACAACTATCGATATCGATAAAAAATTGGTTTTAACACTAGCTCGATTGCGACAGTCTTATATTTTGCCGTGAAAATTCCGATCACTGAGATGACACAGACAGACGGGCAGACAAACATAGAAATACTAGGTACAAGGGTTCCATTTTTTCTTCCACTTTGGTTACGGAACCCTAAAAAGCAACATTATAGTTCCGTTCTAAACTTGACATTTCAATGGGTTCCCTATTTGGCATAACATTTAATGTCTGAAACTGTTTTATCATAACATACTTGGCATAATCAGTTTTCGCCGAATGGTAACGCGGGAAATCCTTATTTGGCATAGTAACTTATAACACCCCGAAAATGAGTTAGTTCAAATTATGTTCTGTTATTTTATTAGGACCGATCATTTTTACGCATTTGATAATTTTGTTAATGTTTTGGCATAATTTTATTCGGCATAATGTCCGAAACTAACTTATAATAATGAGTACCTGGGCAACCGAGCTCTGCTCGGGCTGAAATTCGGCATCAAGCGTTTTTCCAGAGATAAAAGACCAAGCCAGATCAATTTTTCATCCCCGAAAACCCCCACATACCAAATTTCATCGAAATCGTTGGAGCCGTTTCCGAGATCCCTATACAGATTATGCCACAAAGAATTATAACTTACAAAATTATGCCGAAACAGGGTTAACCAAACGCAATCCTTACCTGGAATCCTTTATATTTAATGAGCTCCTTCAGCCGATCCACTATGAAGAAGTACCCGTCTTCATCGTAGAACCCTATGTCTCCGGTCTTGAGGAACCCTTCAGCATCAAAGATGGCGCGCGTGGCTTCTTCGTTGTCCGCGTAGCCTTTCATCACGGTGGGGCCCTTGATGCAGATCTCGCCTTTCTCTTTGGGGCCTAATTTTTGACGCGTCTCCACATCCACTACCTGTAAATGTTATTGCAGTTTACTACTGGGTGTTGCTTTTCTTGCGCTGACTTTGGGGTTAATGTACTCAGGAGCAAAATTATTTTCGTCGCTACGCTCAGGAATCTTTTTTTTTTATGTTAGAAAGGCCAGACAAACGAACTAGTGGGTCACCTGATGTTAAATGATCACCACTGTCCATAGACACCCGCAGCACTTTACGCGACGCCAGTGCGTTGTCGGCCCTTAAAGGGAGAGGAAAAAGGAAAGGGAATAGAGGAGGGGGAGAGGTATTGGGTCCCCGGCGCTCTCACTGACCCTACGAAACGCAGCAGGAGTACTGTTGCTTCACGCCGATGTTCTGTGAGAGGGTGGTACTGCCCATTAGTCCCATTAGTGATGCAGCGGCTAGCTACAACATGGCTCTACCACTACAACATATACACCGTGAAATTTTAGTGGTTGTTTTCCCGAAACGAGGTGATTTAGTATCGATTGTACAATCGATTTATAATTACTATTTTGACTACAGTCAAAAATCCAATTGTGAAAAACGAAAGTCGAAAATGACCGCAAACCAATAGTAACGCTTCGTTGGTACAAGTAGCGTATACGATCGTACGATAGGTTAGGTACCAACGAAGCGTTACTATTGGTTTGCGGTCATTTTCGACTTTCGTTTTTCACAATTGGATTTTTGACTCTAGTCAAAATAGTACCTAATTATAAATCGATTGTACAATCGAAACTAAATCACCTCGTTTCGGGAAAACAACCACTAAAATTTCACGGTGTATATATATATATACCTATATATTCTATTGTAGTTACCTAGAATCCTTCGCTTCACTCTGGATTCAATGTACCCCCGCGCCGTAAATACATCATTTTGCTCCCTTGTGATTGTGACACAAATAACTAGTATTGTCACCCTGATTTACACATGCATGCAAAATTTCAGCTCAATTGGAAATCGGGAAATGGAACAAATTTAACTTTATTATTACTTAAAGTATTTAAAATATGGCTTCTGTCCTATTTTAGGACAATTTCGCCAGTGTCAAAGTAAGCTCTCTTTGGGAGCGACGTTGTACGGTGATTGTAGTTTTTGCAACTTGATAGTAAAATTCCAGAAACCACGTGAAGACAACTTGCGCATTAAAAAATGTCAGACACGAAAGCAATATAGAATTTTGTGATAACTGTTAATTAAACTTAATCGCCGCGTAAAACACTATCAAAATTATACTTCAACTAGCCAAAGAAACAGAAATACCAAAATTATATACTTACTTACTGTCTACATCCGCCATGTTCGAATGCTACAAATCGAATCACACAAATTTAACTTGCGAGAAATGATTACAGACATACATCAGGACAGGTGAAACTAAATAAAAGCTTGTAAAAAATGATCAGTTTTAATTCTGGAGTCGGTAAGTAATTTTATAACATCTTGTGTAACCCACCTTCACTGTAATCCCAGGAATAGGGCGGCCGCCACTCCCTATTTTCTGGATTCCGCTATCAGTCACGTCCAGGGTCGCCGACAAAGTCGTTTCGGTCATTCCGTACGCTTGGAATATTCCTTTGCAGTTAGGTAAGCTAGTATAAAACAGGAAATTGAATAAAATTATCATTCATTCATTCGTTCGTTCCCTAAATATCAGAATTGCAAAATACTAGATTGCCGACTTACCCTATTTCTAAAATACCAAATTCCCAGAATACCACACTTTCCTGTCACCGTGTTTTTCTATATATCGGATTGCCAAAAAAGTCTGTTTTCAATACACATGTTCTATTCAAAACCGAATTTCCATAATACCAGAGTCACCAGGCTCGTAAAACACGACCCCCTGGCCTTCCCACGACGACCACGACCTGCCTGACAAGCCTGGTGATTTCACTATCTGGTATTATGGGAATTCGGTTTTGAATGGACCATGGTGTATTAAAAACAAGCCGGCACATAAAATGAAAATTATTCTAACCCGACACCGATGGCACTAACCGTTTCATGGCTTGAGTAATGGTGTCCAAGCTCAGCGGAGCGGCGGCACACCACGTCTCCCTGACGGAAGACAAGTCGTACTTCTCCACTATCGGAGACTTGGCCAGCAGAACGACTATCGGAGGCACCGTCAGTAGGTTTTGCACCTAAAAAAGTTTTTGTTAAAAAATTCATTTTCAACGCAAGCTTTAACGCTGACTGTACTTCTTGTTGACTGTACTTGCATTGTCATCCAACCTATATAAGTAGGTATACCAAATTTCAAGTAAATCCGACCACTGGAAGTGGGTCAAATTCAACTTCCAAGATTTGACCCGTACATACATACTAGGGGCGTTCAATAAAAAGTGAGAATGAGTATGTTATATACAACTTTTACTAAATGTCATTTTATTTTTCGACATAGTCACCTTTTAGCATAATACACTTAGTATATCTTTTTTCTAAACTTTTAATTCCATTTTTAAAAAAGGTCTCATCTTGAGTACTTAAAAAATCTTGAACTGCAGCGACTACCGCGTCGTCGTCTTCAAATTTCTGGCCTCTCAGGTATTGTTTCAATCTCGGAAATAGGTAGAAATCACTGGGAGCGAGATCTGGTGAATACGGAAGATGCTTAAGGATATCGAACCCAGCATCACGAATTGCAGCCATTGCAACGGCGGACTTGTGTGCCGGGGCATTGTCCTGGTGGAACAGCACAACTTTCGAGAGTTTACCTCGCCGTTTTTCGCGGATCTCATTGCGCAATGTTGCTATTTGTTTTGGCGTATAATGTGCCCGTAATAGTGGCTCCATGCTCGAGATACTCAATCATTAATACCCCTTTACCATCCCAAAAAACAGAGCCCATGACCTTACCGGCAGATGGGCTCACCTTGAATTTCTTCGGAGTTGGAGATGATGGCCTTTTCCATGTCATAGACTGCAGTTTCGTTTCTGGGTCGTAATGATGGAGCCATGTTTCGTCCATTGTTATAAATCGCGCCAAAAAAAGTTCCCGGTCTTGCTGCATCAGGTTCAAAGCTTCTTGACAAATCTCTACTCTAGTCTAGTTTGTTTTTGCGTGTCAGTAAGCATTCTTGGTACCCAACGCGCAGATACCTTTTTCATACCCAAGCGTTAATGTAAAATATTATGCACGCTCCCCGTTGAAATCTTTACATTTCCAGCAATAAAACGAACTGTGACACGACGATCCGCCAAAACTGAGTTTTCGACTTTTTTCACAATTTCTTCAGTTACTTAGTAGGGCGTCCGGAGCGGGGATCGTCCATTGTCGATGTTCTTCCACGTCTAAATACGGCGCACCAACTTGCGACTATCGAATACGGAGGAGCATTAGACCCTAAAGTGTCCCGCAAATCCAAATTGACTTGGTCCGTAGAAAAATTTTTCAAACACATGTATTTGATAACGGCGCGCAGTTCAATTTTCTCCATTTTCGTTAACGTACTCAATAGCATTGCAAAGAAATTACCGTATATTTTTTTAAACAAAAGACAGTTAGTTTTTTTTTTCATAGCAATCAGCTAGATAGATTAGCTTTACCGGCCAGTATTTAATTTCGTAATATTAAAAGAGTTTGCATCTCATTCTCACTTTATATTGAACGCCCCTCGTACATTTATTTACATACCTACCTACATTGTAAGTTAATAAAAAGCCATAAAATACAGGAAGCCGTGGTGACCTAGTGGTTTGACCTAAGTATTGCCTTCAAGCAGAGGGCTGTGGGTTCGAATCCAGGCTGGAACCTCTGAGTTTTTCGGAATTTATGTGCGAAATTATATTTGAAATTTACCATAAGCTTTACGGTGAAGGAAAACATGGTGAGGAAACCTGCACACGCCTGAGAAGAAATTCAATGGTGGCTGTGAAGTTTCCAATCCGCACTGACTGGGTTCGCGTGGGCACTAAGCTACGACTACGGCCCAAGTCGTCTCATTCTGAGGGGAGACCTGTGCCCTGCAGTGGGACGTCTATACAGTCTATACACCGTGAAATTTTAGTGGTTGTTTTCCCGAAACGAGGTGATTTAGTTTCGATTGTACAATCGATTTATAATTAGGTACTATTTTGACTAGAGTCGAAAATCCAATTGTGAAAAACGAAAGTCGAAAATGACCGCAAACCAATAGTAACGCTTCGTTGGTATCTAACCTATCGTACGATCGTACGCTACTTGTACCAACGAAGCGTTTACTATTGGTTTGCGGTCATTTTCGACTTTCGTTTTTCACAATTGGATTTTTGACTCTAGTCAAAATAGTAATTATACTAGTAAATCGATTGTACAATCGGTACTAAATCACCTCGTTTCGGGATAACAACCACTAAAATTTCACGGTGTATAGACTGGGATGATGTTGATGATTCTAAATGACTACCACATAGGTATTTGATCACTTTGATCAGTATCAAACTCGGAAATTTTACGGGCTTTTAAGGGCTCTACGTGGTTCCACGTGGTCTGTCTGTTTATCCATCCACTAGTTTTTGCCCGCGACTTCGTACGCGAAGACAATAACGTTACCTAGTTGTTTCGATGAAATTTGGCATACAGGTAGTTTCATACGATAACACCAGGAAAATTCAAAGTTCCCGCGGAATAGGTATAAGAGACTTCTATGGCTACTATTACTTCTGAAATCAGCTCCGAAATTGGATAAATTTATTTCTATCCCGTGGGAATTTCACATTTTCCCGGATAATAAGTAACCTATGTCAATGAAAGATAAATGTAGCTTTATAATGGTGAAAAAATTTTAAAAATCGGCTCAATAGTTTCAGAGATTCCGCTACAAACAAAAAATTACCAAATTTACTCCTTTATCAAGTCATTGACTCTTAGTACCTTTTTGAAAATACCGGCCAAGTGCGAGTCGGACTCGCGCACCGAGGGTTCCGCACAAATTTTTAAGTACCTACGTCAAAATATACGCCGTAAACAGCCGTAACTAATGATCCAGTGTTAGCAGAACCCTGCTTCTAAGTAAAATGTACGCAGTGTGAGATCATTTTACATTGGTTCGTCAGGACCCCCCTTGATACCAAGGATGATAATTTAATACTAATATCCACGCATTCATAGAAGTCATTGTACTTAAATCGCTCAAGGTGTTAAAAAGAGCTTGATTACCTTGTATTTCTGAATGCCTCCCAAGTATTTCTCCAGATTGAACTCGGAGAAGTAGACCATTGTGCAGCCGGCTGCTAAGTAGTTGATGGTGCCCATCAGCCCGAAGCCGTGGTACCAGGGCACCACCGTCTGGATACGCGTACCAATTTCTGGACGGCTGTAAAAAAGTCAGCATATAAATGTAGTCTATTCGGGATTACGGATCGACATACGGAACAGTTCTAGAACTTGTGGACATTGAAATTTTTGTGAGTGCGACTAAATTTGAAGTCAGGCGCACGCGGCGGAGCACCCAAGTTTGGATCCATCTCACACGGCACACGGCAAGTACCTTCTTGTTTGAATTGTATCGGTTGGCGGTGTGACTTGCCTGAACGGGGAATCAATTTGGCGCCTGTACTATCGAAGTATTATACATAAAATCCGGTTCGAAGGACCAAATTTAGCAGGAAGGAGGCTATTTAAGAAAATAGCAAAAAGGTTAGTTGACGTTTAGAAGGATTCATTTCCAGTTGCTTTATATTGCAGTTGATTTATTTGCTGCCTGCTGCAAAATTCCACAATCGTAATTCCCGCCGTAAGTCTAAGTTCCATCGTCACCATCTCGATGAATGGCAGTCTACCACTGTACGTTTTCTTCGGCACTTCCTGCCACGTACGGTGATACTGTGGAACCAGCTTCCGGCAGCAGTGTTTCCTGACAACTATGACATCGGGGCTTTCAAGAAAAGGGTTTATACCTACTTACTTTAAAGGCCGGCAACTGATTGGCGACTCTCTTTGAGTTTGTTGATATTTATGGGCGATGGTGATCATTTTCCATCAGATGACCCGCTTGCTCGTTTTCCTCCCTTTCACAATAAAAAAAAAGTTGCATGTTGGTCATGTATTGATGAAGTTGGCGTGTGAGCCTTTTCACTGGCTGTCATCCGACTGAGGCGGTCAAACGGAAGTATTCATTATGAGCACTTACTTGTATAGTACAGCACCGTATAGCGCATTGAGATGTGTGAGCATAACACCCTTCGGCAGACCTGTGGTGCCCGAAGAGTACAGGATGTAGGCAACGTCCGCCCACCCCTTGACGTCCACAGCCGAGAACGTATCCATGTTGACATCTTTGCCCACTACACTACTCAGCGGAGCAGTTCCCTCTAGCGGACCGTCGAAGGTGAGTATCTTCTTGACGAACGGCAATCCACGGAAGGCTTCAGCGTTCTTCTTTAGAGCCGACGAGGAGCCAATTATGAGGGTCGGCTTCGATATGTTGACGACGTGCGCCATTTCCTCTGTAATCAACTGAGTTGTTACTCCGCGACTGCCATTGATTTCATAGGGTGTGGGGTTGAAGTACGGTTCATCATCATCAACATCATTTTAGGATGTCTAGGTACTGCTGGAGATAGGCCTCCCTCATTGACACCCAATCATTACGATTGGAAGCAGCTTGCATCCACCTTGAACCTGCGGTCTTTATTAAATCGTCCGTCCATCTCGTTGGTGGACGTCCCCGATGCGCTTGCCAATCTGTGGTCCCTATTTGAGAACTATTCGGCCCCAGCGGCCGTTCTGCGTGCTATAGGTGTGGCCTTCCCATAAAGTAGGGTTGCCGATCAAAAATTACGATGGAATAGTATGGTCAGTCATCGCAGGGCGGCTTGTGGCGAGCTGTTGGTGCGTAGCGACACCACGAACCCGAGACCTCCAGGGGTAGACATACACACATGCGCTTATACACACAGTTACACACCCACCCCGCCTCTAGTTTACCTTTGTTGGTTGCCTAGAGTGGAGCGCAAGAGCTAAATGCTCGAAGGATGGATGTGTTTGGCCGTAAGTGGCGAGTTGGCATTTTGAAGTTTAAAGTCCAGGGACACCTTTCCATCCTTAGCCGTTCACACCAATGTTGCCGCCTCGTTGCCCCGAGTGGGCAATAGTTTGAGGGGCCCATTTAGTGAACAGCGAGTCACCGCCTACCAAAAGTTCAGTTTATGAGATATTGAAATGGTAGGTGTCCGTTATCTCACTCCATAGCCCGGTAATCCTGTCCACAACATCCCAACCCCATAGCCAATTCCATGTCACTTCCTACCTGGCAATAGTTTGGCAACTGTGGGGGGACTGTCCGCTAGCACATCCTCATGGTGTATTAGGGGATAGACCTCCATAGTTGCGCCCATCTCATTTATATTATATGGTACCAAAGGCCTCTTCATGTTGGCTTCGGCCCCGTATATGCCTTTCAAATGACCGGGTCCCCATGGGCCCGTGATCGGAAATCCGTACCAACATAATAATAATAATAGTACCTACTTTAGAGAAGTGTTCTGTCAAAATAATCTGCTGAAACATTACAGATTCATTAAAAAAAAAACCTTGTACAGATGTTACGGTAGAACTTGCCTTTTGTATACAGCAAATTGACCGCCGTCACTGTGGCCCCGCAGCAAAACACGGCAATAACCGTGGTGATGTATTCTATCCTGCTCTCGCTGCACATGCCGACGACGTCGCCAGGCCTCAGGACGCTTTGGAGGCCAGTTGCTATGTCCGCTACATCTTGGAGAAGCCGGTGGAAGGTCGCTTCTTCGCCTGTTTCACCGTTTATCTGAAACGTTTTTGGATATTCAACGTTTTTGCGGCGTTTTTCTCCATTGCAGTCTCAGCAAAACTTTCACCCATAGAAGTGCTATATACATGTATATATATATATATATATATATATATGTAAAATTTCAGCTCAATCGGAAACCGGGAAGTGAGTCAAATTTAACTTTCCAGATTTGACCCGTACATACATACATTGCAAGTTAATAAAAAGCTTGTAAAATTAAATTACAACGTGACGATTTTTACTGTGAGGGACCCATCTAAAGTATTTGCGACGGGCCTCAGATGGTATACTTAGTTACGCCACTGCCACTATCAATGCTCACCAAAGCAGCGCCATTCTTGCTGTGCTCCCTCAACTTGTCGACCAGGTATTGTCCGTACGACAAATGCCCCGGAACATGAATCGCCGGATCACCGTTCACGACCTTGTCGGCTATCATTTTATGATCGGTAACAGTCCGTCCTGTAATGTAATCGTAGTTTTTTGTATTAAATTACTATGGATTTTGTTAGATGTAAAAAGGACCGATCGACGCCGGAACACAGTGCGCTCCAAAACTGGTATCGTACTTAGATGAAGGCAAAGCAACCGCCAGGCTCAAATGGGACATGGGCTGGCCAGGTCTGTCGCATGCACCCAGAGAGGTGGGCGCGGGGATGGTTATCGGAGCCGGGCAGGCTAGACGAAGAATTTAGGGGGTTGAAATCGCTCGCGTCCGTAGGTTATACCTCGAGACCCTACACGTGACGCGGGTGGTGCTAAACGAGCGATACAACGCCGGTAGTAGGCTCCGGCGCTGGCTGGTCACCACCCTATAGGTTGAGCCAGGCCGCCAAGCGAGTCTCGTCGTGTTCCGGCCTGTTGCCTATCCTATAAGCTTCTATAGAAGCCATTCTGGAGGAAGGGTCTGAGCAGTGCAGCGCGCGCGTACCCAAATACATCCAAGACTCGAGCACAATCATTCGTATTTTTGACGTGACAAAAAGGATGACGCAATGTAACGTTACATGTACCTACAGAGCAGCGAAGGCCCGTATGTATAAGAGAGCAGCGAACGCCAGTATGTACAAGAGGTTGGGGGGGGGGGTGCGGGAGTTTTAAAGGGGATGAAAATTTCATTGATTTTACCGTAGGATGCACCTACGATGCACCGTTTTCAAGATATTTGACAAAAAACCGGTTCTCGTCCGATCACCGAGGTTAAGCAACGTCGGGCGAGGTCAGTACTTGGGTGACCGCCTGGTTTCATTTTTGTTTTTTGAATGTTTTGTTCGTCATATCATAATATGACGTTGTCACGTTAAACACTATCGTTCGTAAACCGACTTTACAGACAACCGGTTTTTTTTCACTTAAACATCTGTACCTCTACCATGAGTTTACACTAGTTTACAGTGACCGTACTCGCTAGCGACGGCGTAAATGATTTGTATGGAGAATTGTACTTGCGTAAGTGACCGCTAGAGGCGCTGTACAATTCTCCATACAAATAATTCACGCCGTCGCTAGCGAGTACGCGGTCACGTAAACTAGTGTAAACTCATGGTAGAGATACTGCCCCGACCGGGAATCGAACCGTACCTCAAGCACCGTAGTCAGGTTCTCTAACAACTATGCCATCCGATCGTCAACATCTGCTAACATCTGGGGCCCCACAGGGAAGAAGACAACAAAATCAACTGACGTAACGTACTCTAACCACGATTCTCCCATAAATTTTGTATATAGCAACGGCTGTTTATGACGTCACTTCAATGCCAAATCAATCGACTAACTAGGTCATCATCATCATCACAGCCTATACGTCCCACTGCAGGGCACAGGCCTCCTCTCAGAATGAGAGAGCTTGGGCCGTAGCAGGGGGGTTTCACTCCGCAGTTTAGGTATGTTCGGCCGACTTCGGCCGGCGCTCCTCCCGGGAGGAGTATGGCAGTAGGTTGTCGCGCGGCCTTCAGTTCGCACGCTAGCCGCGTCGCGCGTAATTAAGCATCTTTTTTTTCTGTGATTTTTGCAACAAACAATGACTTCTAAACGATATTATAAATAATTTATTGAATCAGGCGTTACTTTGTAACTCTGAAGATGAGCTCTGGTTGAGTTCGAAACGCGTCAGTGTAGCTTGGTGGTGGTGATGGTTGGGTTTATGTGATTTGTGTGTGTTCGTACAGTGTGGAGGTGGAGGAACTGCATGAACGCACATTTCTTGCATAAACGTAACTATTGTAAGGTCGCGGGTGAGCAAAGTAATTGTTTTAGTTCATTGATATTTCATTTCATTGATATTATAAATAACTTACTTACATACTAAAGGTAGTTTACTAAATTAATACACACTGTTATCTTTCTTGATTTATACCTATACCTACCAAATATGGGCGAGTGGGAACCCTGTGCCCTTGGTTTCGGATCAGCGGTGCCCAACGGAATATGAACGCTCGTATCACACGATAAGTTTTAATTTCGCGTGCACGCAGTAGGAGTAGGAAAGTTTTTATACCCAAAGTTGACCTTTGTTCGAGAGTGATCCTTCTGTACGTTAGTACTATTACTTATTCTGTGGCCGTAGTTTCCACGCGGGTCGGACGCTGGTCATTAACGTATCATGGTGCTTGGTTCTTGAACGCATAATGGAGGATTTACTATATGGGTGTAGATAATAATTGGGTTTTATGTTTTTTTGCTCCGGATTTATTTGCAAAAATTTTCACGCCCCGCCACTGCTGCCGTGTAAGCGCTTTGATGTTAAAACTGAAGCTTACATGTGACGAAATAAAGAAATTGAACTTGAACAAGCAAGACGAGTCATTGAGGGGTCGTACACATTTTTTTGTTCGCGTCTCTCCTGTGGACATTGAAAAAGTTAAGGGTCCATAGCCAATATTTTTTAGTCTAAACAAGTTAGCTATGAAGTATCTTTTTTTGTACATATTTTTTCAACTTCATTTTTTTATTACTTTTACGGTCATCCCGTGAAATCATACATTTCGTACTAAATACAAACTGAAATATAGATGCACAGAAAAAACCCCAGAAAAAAGACCAATGCTGGGAATCGAACCCAGGTCCTCAGCATTCCGTGCCGCGTGCCATACCCCTACACCACCACTGGTCTAGAGATTAGACACGAATCTTTCCTATACATCATACATTTCAATCTGCTAAATCATCACCTTATGCAGTGACAAACGCACATCTATGTTACACCCTCATCGAGAGATTTTAACACTCCTTCGGAACTAACCGCTCACCTGGACAAGAGATGGCGCTACTGTGCAACTTTAAACAAGTTAGCTATGAAGTATCTTTTTTTTGTACATATTTTTTCAACTTCATTTTTTTATTACTTTTACGGTCATCCCGTGAAATCATACATTTCGTACTAAATACAAACTGAAATATAGATGCACAGAAAAAACCCCAGAAAAAAGACCAATGCTGGGAATCGAACCCAGGTCCTCAGCATTCCGTGCCGCGTGCCATACCCCTACACCACCACTGGTCTAGAGATTAGACACGAATCTTTCCTATACATCATACATTTCAATCTGCTAAATCATCACCTTATGCAGTGACAAACGCACATCTATGTTACACCCTCATCGAGAGATTTTAACACTCCTTCACTACTTACTAGATACTTCATAGCTAACTTGTTTAAAGTTGCACAGTAGCGCCATCTCTTGTCCAGGTGAGCGGTTAGTTCCGAAGGAGTGTTAAAATCTCTCGATGAGGGTGTAACATAGATGTGCGTTTGTCACTGCATAAGGTGATGATTTAGCAGATTGAAATGTATGATGTATAGGAAAGATTCGTGTCTAATCTCTAGACCAGTGGTGGTGTAGGGGTATGGCACGCGGCACGGAATGCTGAGGACCTGGGTTCGATTCCCAGCATTGGTCTTTTTTCTGGGGTTTTTTCTGTGCATCTATATTTCAGTTTGTATTTAGTACGAAATGTTTTTTAGTCTAGTCTACATCGGTGTGTGGGACGCCTGGCCAACTTTCGGCCCATTCAAATAAATAATTAATATTAATTTTGCTGACTCGGAGTCGCTAATTTTATGTCCACAGGGGAGACGACTTTTGTTTCTTTCGCCGTGCATGACCCGAGACATTCTTTAGGGGTAGCCAGTCAACCAGTGATGATAATGAACACTCACACACACGCGCGCACGCACTCAAAAACTGTCACATTTATAATAATTAGGTTAATTTTATTGGAGTAATAAATAAATAATAAGTATTTTTTTACTTTTTGGTACCGCGCTGTACCGCGGTCGTGTAGACGACGATTGTAACGACAGTATTGCTTGTCTGACAATTACCTATGTGTTATCGCTCTTTTCACTAACAAATAAACTCAAGTCTTATCTCCAATTGTGTGATGTAATGCTTAGTATGTAACAAACGCTTATTATGTACCTCATAAATAGATTATAAACTGTTTCTGATAAAGTTCTTCAAAGTAATAAAAATGATAACGTACGAAAATCTAGAAATGATGCTAAAATTAATTTCAATTCGAATTATTCTCATTTCAAAAATAAACTTTATGTAGAGAAAATAAGGTTTAGTGTTGAAATGAGAATTAAGTATTCCTACTACTAAGGTATGTAAATAACAATGAATAAATGGGTAATGTAATATACATATAATGTTAATTTTAATACTTGAAGCATTATTGATATTGTGTTAGTTTCAGGAGTCTGTCACTTCAGTACATATAAACAAAACTAATTATAAACAATTCGAACGTGGCCCGCGATAGACTCTTTTCTCAGTAAATGTTACAATACGTTCCTTGGTTACACAGCAACGGCACGCTGATGCTTACTGTGACAAAGTTGCACAGTGAGTTACAACTTAAACGGTTGAAATAAAGTTAATAGTTAATACGACTAAATTTGAGAGGTGGCTGTGTTAAGGTTGAGTTAAATGATGAAATGTCTGATTGATTAGTTTTAGTCGCATTAAGAAGAGACATGGGTTATGTTTGTTTAGGACAATTTTGAAGCCTAGACAATTAGAAGTTTAGAATAATTCGTTTGTATACTGAGTAATACTAACCCTTGAGAGTGTCCTTCGAATTAAATGATTTTTAATTAAGTTTAGTAACGAGGTAAATTTATAAACTGGTTCTACAATTGTAACACGCACGACTAAATACTTGTTATTGACTGCGAAGTGGATCTAAGTATCTATTCTAACATATTCATAATCTTAAATAATTATGCAAACAATGTTTTAAATATCTTTCCGCCCACACGTATTGTAGGTAAAGTTTGTAACTAAACTTTGTAGTTAAGGACATATTTAATTTTAAATAAAATACAGTAGAATTAATTTTCACATTATTCATTCATTATTTATTCATGTTTGTTTATAACAATGGCACCTTTTTTTTGTAGCGTGACAAGCGTTTTCATAAGGCCACCACAAACCGGGAGCGCGGGGTACCGGCGGAGGGCGGCGCGTACCCAGCGCGCTTATATTATAAGACAATCAAATATACGGTGACACACACCGGCAGCGCGGCACACCGTTTTTGATTCAGTGTTATTGACTGCGCTGGGCACGCTCCGTCGCCGCCCCGCGCTCCCGGCTTGTTGTGGCCTTTACTTTTCCTTAAGGCCACCACAAACTGAAGCGCTAGGCCCGCTCCGTCGGCGCCCCCGCACGCCCCACGCTTCGGTTCGCGGAATTTTTTCGTTTTTCGTGAAGCACACCGTTTTATGGAACACGGAGCCATATTGCGTTTTTATTAATAGATATCCACAACACAAAACCAAATGGAATAGTATTTAAAAATCGCTGAAAAACACTAAAAACTGCGCAGTTATCGTTCACTTGACAGCTCAAGTACCTAGAGCCTCTGTCACAAGCGGCAGCCGGAAATGCTGTCTACTCGTTATGTCAAAATATTTCCGAGCATAGAACAAACAAATGTCATGCCATCTCTTTCTTCATAGGCCAAGTCACCTTAGCCTTAGAAAGAAAGAGACCATATTACCTGGTTTACACTCGCGTACGAGTGGCGAGACGAACTGCGGGACGAGCCACGAGACGAGAGTGTGAACAGGCGCGCCTCGCGCCTCGTCTCGTGATTTGCCTTGATTTTGAGGCTCGCGTCCGGAGCGAGACGACGAGGCGAGGCGAGAGTGTAAATCAGGTATAAGTGTTTTTTGGTTTTTATGTCGATTTCACACATATTTGTATAACAAATGTATCTATAGTAGAATACCGCATTTCCAGTTGTTTCCTATTTCTGTGTTTCCCAGAGATAAGACCAAACTAGATCAATTTTTCATCCCCGAAAACCCCCACATACCAAATGTCATCGAAATCGTTGGAGCCGTTTCTAAGATTCTGATTATATACAGGGTAATTTTTTAATAATTATTTTTTTAATTCTTTAATAAATATTTTTTATTATTTTTTGTCTCCGCGACTATTTTATCAAGTCTATGGGTTAGTATGGAAGTGCGCACACGTAGCGCTGCGATTTCCGGGATACAAATACACATAACACAAAAGAAATCGCCTTGCGACTAAGTTGCTCGTGCGCGCATACCCTAAGATACGGATCCGTGCCAAATTTTTTGTATTTTTTTTAATCTATACATATAATAAATCTGTAACAAGTCGGTGTCTGTACATTGAAGACATTTGAGAAAAACTGTCACTAGGGCTATTTATTAGCACAATAGAACCCAAAACAATGATTTTTAGAATTATTGTCTGTTTGTCTGTGCGTTTGTGCGCGCTAATCTCAGAAACGGCTTAATCTAGAAGGATGCGGTTTTCACTGATATGTTGGTATTTTCTTGGATTAACATTTAGTGTTTGTTTCATTTGAATCGGTTCACAAATAAGAAAGATACGTCTATTTTAACAATTTGTCGAACAGGTTTTTTTTGTTTGAGCGCGCTAATCTCAGGAACTACTGCTGCGATTTGAAAAATTCTTTCAGTGATAGATAGCACATTTATCGAGGAAGGCTATAGGCTATATATCATCACGCTAACACCAATAGCGCAGAAGAATGTTTCAAAATCGGGGGTTTTGATTGAAGTAATCTATAGGCACGCTTGACTTGGGAGTACGGTGTGAATGTGAACGCGGGTGTGCGGAGGGGTTCGGGGGGGTAATTTTTTTTGATGAAAAAGCAAATTGGATAAATAAATAAGCTGCCCAAATTACTAATTCCACGCGGACGGAGTCGCGGGCAAAAGCTAGTCTGTATATATATAGCGCACTTCCATACTAACCCATAGACTTGATAAAATAGTCGCGGAGACAAAAGTTGCTCGTGCGCGCATACCCTTATGCATCTTTAGAAACACAGAGCAAAAAAAAATTGTGAGTGTCATACACACGTGCGCGCATTGCACAGACTAATAAGAGATGCGCGAGCAATTTCATAACATTCATGTCACTGTCACTTCTTCGTTTTCCATCCGTACTACGCGTTGTTATTAGCTTTGTTATTGTTTGAAATTTAACCGTAGCGTACTATTAATGGAACTTAAGTCCATGAATGGAACTCTTTGTCAAATAAACGTGTTATTAGATTAGTACAAGTATTCAAGCAAAGTGATAGTAAAACATAAAGATCAAGTGGTGTGATGTGATGCAGCCGGAGCTCACGGAGCGTGGTAATATTTCGCTAGAGGCAACAAAGGCACGGCTGCTAGAGGACCTCGCAGGTAGAAAGCTACACAGTATTTTTTTACAACTACAATAAAGAGTGTAGTGGTAGAGCCATGTTGTAGCTAGCCGCTGCATCACGAATGGGCCGGCTCGTCCGGGGCAATACCACCCTCACAGAACACCGGCGTGAAGCAGCAGTACTCCTGCTGCGTTTCGTACGGTCAGTGAGAGCGCTGGGGCCCAATACCTCTCCCCCTCCCCTATTCCCTTTCCTTTTTCCTCTCCCTTTTAGGGCCGACAACGCACTGGCATCGCGTTAAGTGCTGCGGGTATCTATGGACAGTGGTGGTCATTTAACATCAGGTGACCCACTAGTTTGATTGTCTGGCCACTAACATAAAAAAATTGATTAAGTATATAAAAACATAAATAGCTATTTATGCAACTGTATCGTAATGGGGGTCCTTAAAACACAAATGTGGTTTCATAAAACGAGGCATAGCCGAGTTTCATAAAGGGTCACATGAGTGTTTTAAGGCCAAATTACGTACAGTTGCATACAATATTTTATCTTCTCTCACACATTTTTCCAAAAACGAAGTAGCCTTTATGCATTTATCATGCCATAAAATCTTGATAGCATTTGTCGTATAATTTTCTGAACTTTGCTAGTAATAAATTATGAGTCATTTCCTTCGCCGCATCTAAAATATCGGGCGGAGTCAAATTTTCTTTGCATTCACTGATATCAGATATTTTTAAGCAAGAACAAAATTTTCCCGCGAAAATTCGTACAACAAAACGACACGTATGAATGGAATGGCGCTAAAACCCAGTACACCACCGCGCATGTGCGCGCATGCGCTAAAGCGGGCGCTGCCACAGACAAGTGAAAATTGGAATCAAAACTTGGTGATTTAAACTTTTTGGATTTGCCCTGTATCGTAATGGTAAAAAAAATTGTATTATAACATTATTTTGTTAGAAGAAAAGTGTTATAATATGTTTTTTTTTAATATTTCGCTATTGTGTTTAAAAAGTATGTCAATATAAACTCTTTTTCAATTTTATAATTCGAATTTTACGATATGAGAGTAGATAAAAAAACATATTTCATACGGCCACCCTTTGGTATACTCTGACTCATTATCCATACTAATATTTTAAATATGAAAGTGGCACGCTTAAACTGCTGAACTGATTTGAGTGAAATTTGGTATGGAGATAATTTGAGCTCCTGGGAAGGGCATAGGGTAGTTTTTATCCTGAAAAATTGCATAGTTCCTGCGGGATAGCGATTAACAAATTCATCGTAGACAGCTAGTATTATATGGACACACTTCTACAGCAAAGTACAATACGTTTACTTTTACTTTACCACTGACAGATGGCTTGCCTTCATTTCATTTCAAACTAAACTACCATACAAATAAAGTAGCTATTACAAAATCTGCAAACGTGGGTAACAGTAGGTATTCTAAAATTGGCTTTATTTGTAGGTTGTTAAAGTTAAATATGAAATGAAGGCAAAACATCTGTCAGTGGTAAACTTTATGTAATTTTACTGTACACACACACAAACTTTTGATTTTAATATTAGAAGAATTCCGTTGTCAAGAAATTTTTCTACTCTCATTTAATAAAAAATAATAAATAATAAATATCACGGGACAATTCACACCAATTGACCTAGTCCCAAAGTAAGCTTAGCAAAGCTTGTGTTATGGGTACTAAGCAACGGATAAACATACTTATATAGATAAATAAATACTTAAATACATAGAAAACATCCATAACTCAGGAACAAATATTCGTGCTCATCACACAAATAAATGCCATTACCGGGATTTGAACCCAGGACCTCTTGCTTCGTAGGCAGGGTCACTACCAACTAGGCTAAAACGGTCATTTGCTACTTTTTTTTAGATATGGAGTCGCCTCAGTCTCAAGACATTGCCTCAACAGCTGACCACCAAGTGAAGCAAGAGATAGTGACATTTTCAACAGATGTTAGCATCAAGCATGAAACTGAAGCCATAGATGAACAACAACAACTTGAAGACACTATGTAGGGGAATTGTTCAGACCGAACATACATATATTTACACTCGGCGTCACGGAAATCGCACACCTGATTTTGCTTTCAAGCAAATATAACTCTTATCTTTATAAGTTTTATTGCTTTTATTTACCGATTTTGCGTTGTTATTAAAAGGTGGATATGGTAGAGATGTCATGAGTAGACCCCGGTATCGGAGGTGCAAAATGGTAGCTGTCAAGTTCTAGGGATGGGTAATCATATTTTTGATGTTGATATCGATACACAATTTTTCTATACATTAGGTTGTACACAGTTAATTTTTTTTAGATCTAGGACATGCGTTGTTGATTTTTTCTTGATGGCATTTCGACTCCATGTGCTTTTTAATATTCCAACATCTGGAAATGATGTGTACACTGCACACTGTGCAGTAAATTTTTTCATTCGTTTTTTGGAGTTCAGGGTGTTCTGCAAGAAGTGACTCCATTTTCTATTGTATAAATTATTTTAGACGAATAAACTCGTAAACAGCTAAATAATGGAAGAAATTGTTGTAAAGTGACATTGATTATCTATTGACGTAAATAATTTATTATCAGTATAAGTGGCCAGTATTAATCTCTATTGAAAAGGTTTATCACAAGAGTGTTCATGCACTGCCCTGCAACTCGAAACATAAGAAAAGTAATAGCAACCATAGATATATCTTTTGTTGTACTAATAACTTTTTATATTTTTATTGTCAATGATTATCATAGATCTAAAAAAAATTAACTGTGTACAACCTAATGTATAGAAAAATCGTGTATCAATATCAACATCAAAAATATGATTACCCATCCCCAGAACTTGACAGCTACCATTTTGCACCTCCGATACCGGGGTCTAGTCATGAGTAGCTATGTGCAAAGCCACACAATTGCAGTCTAGAGAAGCACTAGAGCATGTAATGTCACCAGACAAAATTGAATCAAACTCGGTTCCAACTAGGTACAGATTGGTACCTTCAAGTTTGATTTTGCTTGGCATCAGTATTTTCACTATATTTCTGTAGATAATTTATTTCAAAAGTAACAATAAACAAGTATTTACAACAAAACAAATTAAATTAAAATAGATTAAATATCCTTATAGCTAAAACAAAACAATAATAATTCAAAAGCGAGAAATAAAACTGGGTTAGGCTCAAAAAACTCACTTTCCCGAAATGTGCACTTTCTCTAAAAGTGCACTTTCCGCAAAATGTACACTTACCCATTAAAGGCACTTTCCCCGTAAGTGCATTTTCCTAAAAAGTACATTTTCTCAACACACACTTTATCATAATGTACATTTTCTCAAAACGCACACTTTCCCAAAATATACACTAGTCAAAAATGTCATCTTCACCACAAAGCTTTCCTTAGATGAAGATCCTAAGCTATGATGGCGATGTTAACAGTTTTACCTATGTAACTAGATAAATCCTTTGTGCTCGTGCATTTTTACCGGTTATCGAATAGTATATGTATATAGGTACTTTTCCAAATCTAGTGCTCTATTTGAAAAAGTGCTCCATTTGAGAAACTGCACTTTTTGGGAAAGTGCACCTTCTGAGAATGTGCTCTATCTGAGAAAGTGTACCAATTGGGAAGTGCACTTTTTGAGACAGTGCACCTTCCGAGAAAGTGATCCATGGAAACAAGTGTACCTTTAGAAAAAGTGCACATTTCGGGAAACTTACTTTTTTTAGCCAAACCCATAAAACTTTTCAAAAATCCCCGTCCTTAACCGTCCGTTTCTGTAGATTGTTTTCTAGTTGTTTTAATCAAATTTGGACTGATTCTTTGTCTAAAAATAATTCCAGTTGTTCGCTTAAAAATTTTTCCGTTTTTGTCAGTGCACCTTTACATTGAGCCATTTGAGCAATGAGCTTTTTGATCTTCACATCAGTCTCGACAAATTCTGTATTTCCTTTTGATTTTCTTCGGTCTCTGCCATTTTCCTTTGAAAACAAAATCAAATTGTAAACAAACAAGAATGCGATTATGCGAATGACTTTTTTCAACTTGACTGACGTTTCGTTTCTTGCCACAGAGAAGGCAGATGAACGACTATAGAACGAGTGTGTAAAAACTAGTAAAAAGTTCTTTGACTTTGTTCTTTCAGTCTGTTATAAATACGGTCTTTTGTCTTTTGTTCAGCGGGATGAGCATCTATGTTTGACCGCTAGGGGTCGTCACTCGTCACTGTTCTTAATTTGATAGCGCGTGGTCCATGGCGTGGATAGAACAGAGGCCCTACCACGAAGTGCATAATTCGAACTTCGTTTCGTGCCGTCTCGCTCACGCTAATATGATTTGACACGAGAGTGAGAGGGATAATACGATACGAACTTCGATTTTCGAATTTCGTAGTAGCGCCTCAGAGGCCCTACCACGAAGTGCATAATTCGAACTTCGTTTCGTGCCGTCCCGCTCACGTCCCCCTGGGGGGTTACTACGAAATTCGAAGTTCGAAGTTCGGATCGTGCGGTCCCTCTCACTCTCGTAATAAATACCATTAGCGTGAGCGGAACGGCATGAAACGAAGTTCGAATATGGCGCTTCGTAGTATAGGGCCTGGGGGGTTACTACGAAATTCGAAGTTCGAAGTTCGGATCGTGCGGTCCCTCTCACTCTCGCAATAAATACCTTTAGCGTGAGCGGAACGGCATGAAACGAAGTTCGAATTTCGCGCTTCGTAGTATAGGGCCTGGACTATCGAAAATTTCAAGATGGCGAACGTTGAATTTGAAAAAAGAAATTTTTGTATGAGTATTTTTCACTTTATTTCGCTAGGATTGGCGCAGAATTTAGGATGTTAGATTTATTTTGGTTTTATTATGCTTAGGAACACTTTTTAAACGCAACACATAGACCGCTGCTTGAGTTGCAACTTCTCCACGCCGCCCGAGACATAATTTTTGTCAAACGCGGTTTTATAAGCGAACTTTTATTTGTTTCGGCACCATTATGTTTCTAACATAAATTAAACCACATTATAACGGTTGATGTGGATTTATTGAATTTAGAATAATATTTTTTACAAAGGAGTTTTACATGGTAAGATAGGGTTGCCATAAGTGTGGGGACTCAGACCGGGACATTTAAAGAAAAACTAGTAAAGGTAGAAAAAAATAAACTTTTATTACAGCAATAGGTAACTTTAAAGGTTTAGTCCTTACCTAAACACAAAACAACTTTTAACACAGCCATTCAATGCCAGCGAGTTTTTACTTTTTTTTAGAGTTTTCTGTTTGTTGGCGCTTTTCGCTATATTGGTGAAAATGCACATTATCGGCTACGAGCGCAGCGTGTAGCATGCCCTGCCGCTAGGTATATTACTGTTTACCAAGTCCAGCCCTCTATTAAATTGCTATGATTTTGAAACCGGGACAATTTGCTTATCGGCCGGGACGCCGGGACACCATGCTTCAAACCGGGACATGTCCCGGCGTACCGGGACGTATGGCAACCCTATGGTAAGAGCTTTTCTCTTTGGAAGAGAGTGAGTCGAAGAATGACTCGAATGAACTAAATATATATGAATGTTCGGTCTGACAGGAATCATGGAGACGATTGTGAGTCTCTTCAGACACCAGACGTGAAATTTACAGTTCAAGTTCTGGTAAAACACGAGTCTGGCGAGAGCTCTGGACCGAAGCCAGTTGAGGATGTTGCTGTTTTCTGTGGAGATGCAAACAATTCTATGCCTGGTCTGAAATTGCAAGCACCTGATGTAAACTTTGGAGTAAAATTTTGGGGTATGTACACAAAATCTCTTTTTATAAACAACTAGCTGGTGCACATTCCCGCGACTCCGTCCGCGAATAACAGGGGTATGAGAAATAGCCTACGTCCTATTCTCAGACCTACCGAATTTAGATAAAAAAGTTTCATAATAATCGGTCAAGCCGTTTTGGAGGAGTTCGATAACAAACACCGTGACACGAGATTCTTATATACAGGGTTATTTGTAATTCACTGACATCCTCTTAACCCTGAATTCCTATCACTCAAACAAATGTTTTTTGTTTTACGACTTTTTAAAATGAAGCACTTTTTTTCCCATACAAATACACAGAGTATCATAAAAATAAGAGGTAATCTCAAATTTTCAAAACGTTATTACACCAGATATATTAAGTTATGACAAAAGCCGTAAAACAAAAAAACATTTGTTTAATTAAGTGGTAGGAGTTTAGGGTTAAAAGGATGCTAGTGAATTACAAATAACCCTGTATTAGAAGACTAGCTGTTGCCATCTGTTGCCCGCGACTCCGTCCGCGATGAATAGTAGCCTACGACCTATTCTCAGACCTACCGTGCCGAATATGGAGAAAAAGTTTCATAAAAATCGGTCAAGCAGTTTCGGAGGAGTTCGATAACAAACACCGTGAGACGAGTTTTTTTATATATTAAAATATATTCGTTATTGATACCTACAAATGGCTTGCACCTCTGAGTTTTTCGGAATTTACGTGCGAAGTTGCATTTAAAAATTTACCTTGAGCTTTACGGTGAAGGAAAACATCGTGAGGAAACCTGTATACATGCATGTACCTATGCATAATCTTAAGTATAATAACAGGCTTTTTTCCGTAACGTCAACGTGTGTCTTTTTTGCGCAATTGGCTTTAGGCACGAGTACGCAAAATAGGCCTTTGGGTTAGCCTAGCTCCTACTTCCCGCGGTGTCCCGAGTCGCGGTGTCGCGGTGTGCTAACTTAATGAATAATGACAACACAACTTATTGTTCATTCCAGCTTCTAGCTGTGATTCAGACATGGCAGACGAGCGCGCAATACAACAAGTTGTAGACGGCTGCTTCGTGAACCTCCAGCGACTCAGGCTGCACCACTG
Organism: Archips crataeganus; assembly: GCA_947859365.1. NCBI lineage: Eukaryota > Metazoa > Arthropoda > Insecta > Lepidoptera > Tortricidae > Archips > Archips crataeganus. The sequence continues at coordinate 7,277,524 of OX402073.1, read as the reverse complement.
TGACGTATGCAGAAAAGTATTCCAGAAGAGCTCACACCTTGTGATTCACTTCATTGACCGCCATGCTGGAGACGACACGGTTACATCCCAGAGTGACAAAGAAAATTGTGCACCTGTTAACCAAGAATCAGACTCATCTGATAGCGTAAAATTATATCCATGCAACATTTGTCATGAACAATTTGCTTTTAAATCTAACATGAAAATACATAAGCTAAAACACGTGGGCAGAGAGCCTCACACTTGCGATATTTGTCAAAAAGACTTTGCACGAAAAAGCTGTATAATAAAGCACATGGACACTCATTTTCAAAGACAATTGTCTACCGATGGCAAGCCAATCCCATGCGAAATATGTAACAAAACATTTACTAACAAACTGAAATTACAGAAACATGTGAAACAGCACACGCGCCCTAAGCGGTTTGAATGCAAGCATTGCCAAAGACGATTCGCATTGAAAACAGGCTTGAAAGTACATAAAAGAGTACATACGGGCGAAAAACCATACTCCTGTAACATTTGCCAGAAACGATTCAGGCAGAAATGTAACTTTACCAGCCATTTTAGAAAGCACACCGGCGAGAAATATACATGTGAAGTTTGTAACAAACAATTCTTGGACTGTTCCAATTTCTCTAAACATAAAAAAATACATACAGGTGAGAATAAGTATTCATGCAGTGTTTGCAATAGACATTTTACTAAAAAAATGTATATGATAGAACACGCTAATATTCATAAAGGTGTGAAAGCATATGTTTGTGAAATATGTAAAGAATCTTTTTATAGAAAAGAACAATTAACAAGACATATGATAACGCACAAAGACAAGAAACCAATACCTGAGGTAAAACAATATGAGTGTAAGATCTGTGGAAGATTCTTCAGTCGGTCATATTTGGTTATACACAGTAGAGTTCACACAGGCGACCAGCCGTACAAATGTGATATTTGTGGTAAAACATTTCTTGCAAAGTCATATTTAACAAGACATATAATAAGTCATCACATGAATTCCAAGCCTTATGTTTGTAAATTTTGTAAAAAATCATTCGGACAAAAATGTGACTTCACTGTTCATGTAAGATTACATACGGGTGAGAAACCTTATGAGTGCGGGATCTGTAAAAAGGCATTCAGTCATAAACCAAACCTAACACATCATAAAAGAGCACACCATGAAAATAAACAATAAGTCAGTGCTACTGAAGGGTTTGTTGATTGAAAAAGTAGAAATGTTTTAAGTCTGTCAAATTATCAATATATTAAATAAGCTCTAAGATTTGAGGCGTCAGTGAACCTGTTGTACAAACAGCAAGAATAAATAATAATATACTCATTTACATTAAACATTGATTATAATTTCATTATTATTCCCAGTAAATATTTCAAAAGGACTTCCCTGAATGTGGTAGTTCTGGGCTATTTTGTTGCTTATATCTATACTAATATATAAAGCTGAAGAGTTTATTTGTGTGTTTGTTTGAACGCGCTAATCTCAGGAACTACTGATCCGATTTGAAAAATTCTTTCAGTGTTAGATAGCCCATTTATCGAGGAAGGCTATAGGCTATACATCATCACGCTAACACCAATAGGAGCGGAGCGGAGCGGAAGAATGTTTCAAAATCGGGGGTTTTTTGAAGTAAAACTTCTATAGGCGCTAATCTCAGGAACTACTGCTCCGATTTGAAAAATTATTTCAGTGTTAACACCGGGGGGGTGGGTTGAGGTGGGGAGGGGGTGCGGGGGTTTCGAAATACAGAATCTGTGAAAATTTCAACTGTCTAGCTATAATATAACGGTTCACGAGATACAGCCTGGTGACAGACGGACAGTGGAGCCTCAGTAATAGGCCCTTCTTTACCTTTGGGTACGGAACCCTAAAAGCAAACTGTCAACGTCAAATATTATGCCACCTAAATAACATAAGTAGACCAATAGTCGGCTGTATGGTTTTAAATCTTTGTCTTTTCTTTATCAGAAAGTATTTAAAAAACAAAAATAACGAACCAAACCAACTGTCAAAAAGTGAAGTTTTCCCGCTTTGCTTTACTTGCATAAATAAATAAATTTGTTATTGTATTGTTTCTATTTTATATTACGGATGTACCTACATACTTTCCATTCGATAGTTTTAATGAGCACACTGAGGGCCACCTGGTTAAGTAACCGGCGTTACTGCAGGAGCCTACGTAAAGTGCAGTACTAGTATAGTATCGTGGATTGCAGCCAGCAGGGTGAAAGAATATGACACTAGAAGAAGCGCGAGCCGCCCTGCTAGCGGAGATATTAGGCGGGGGCGCCGCACTCGCAAATCAAGGCAAGCTTATTTAATATTTATTATACTGGTGTCCTAAAACCCAACGATAACCAAGAGGCGGCATTACCTATGGTACAGAGCGTGCGATGCACACAGGCGCAGCGGTATTAGCACTGGCTGCGGCTCTTTTAATAAACCCGCGCGCCCGTGTTATGACGCCAGGCAAAATACCTAAGTACGGTAAACTGGGGTTACTTTAGGAAATTTTGGGGCTACTTTGATAGATTTATAACTTATAACTATAAATTGAAAATTTTAACCCCCAACGCAATTATGTCACTCGTATGTTTAAACGTTAAGTCAACGCCCATTATGCGTCTAAGATCCCTACCGCAGCTAACAAAAGAGCTGATAACTTAGAAACGGCTGAACCGATTTTGATGAAACATATCTAAGAACCATCGCCTAGAAACCTGCTTTCTATTAAAAAAAAACCGCATCCAAATCGGTTCACCCGTTTAAGAGCTATGATGCCACAGACAGACATACACACATAGCGGTCAAACTTATAACACCCCTCTTTTTGTGTTGTGGGGGTTAAAAATGGTTATAAAAACGCAAATATTCATAACTCGATTAAGCAAATGGCTTAAAAAATTAGGAATTTATCAAGGTAGTTATTTCACTGCCACAGATGGTCTAAAAAATAAGGACATGGCGTAAAAACTGTTTTCCAAAGTAGCCCCTGCATTTGAAAGTAACCCTGTTTTATGGTACCTAATAATAATTGCACACAGGTGCTACATGGGCTAAGACGCCAAGTTATAATAGTTCTGGAAGAAAATCAATATTTTGTGCCTATTTTTCCGACAGGTAGGACCAGGGTTACTCAAACCATGTCAGGCCTATGGTTCATATACATTGTTTTGTTCGCTTCTCTCCTGTGGATATCGCAAAAGTTAAGGGTCTATAGACAGTATTTGTTATCAACTTGCGGCCCATTCAAAAAAATCATATATATACTGACTCAAGAGTCGCTAATTTTATGTCTTATTTCTTATGCTGTGTACATATTATGACCCCTATATATTTAATTATTTGAAATATCCATTATTAAAAGAATTGAAAATGTTGTAATTCATGCTTCATTCAAACTCATCACATCATTTCAGCCGAAAGACGTCCACTGCTGAACATAGGCCTCCCCCAAGGCTCGCCAAACAGATCGGCCTTGCGCCATCCGCATCCAATGCGCTAAAGGAGGGGTGCTGAGAATCATTCAAACTGTCAATAAAAAATTCTTGTCTTGTTTATTTTAGCATCCAGCTGTGCAAATGTGCCAGATGAGCGTGCCTTGCAGCAGATAGTTGGCAGCTGCTTCGTGAAGCTATATCAGCTCAGGTTGCTACAATGTGACGCATGCGAGAAAGTATTCCATAAAAGATCACATCTCATGACCCATTATTTTGATACCCACGTAAACGAAGATCTCAAAGAGTCCGATATCACAACTGGTGACACAAGTATTGGCGTAGAGAAAGCACCAGATCTTACATATATGTGGCGTAAAGATAGAAAAAATTGGAAACTACACCAATGCAACATTTGTGATGAATCATTTGCTTTTAAACTTGACCTGTCTATACACAAGCTAAAGCACTCTGGCAAGGAGCCTCAGATATTATGTGAAATATGTCCTAAACTCTTTCTAAATAAAACTAGCTTAAATATTCATACACAGAATTGTCATGCTACTGAGAACCCTTTGTACCTTTGTGATGTGTGTGGCAAACAGTTTGACGCTTTACCTTATTTGATGAGACATAAGAAACGACATAGTGATATAAAGCCTTATACATGTGAATTTTGTAAGAAAGAGTTTGCTGTCAAAGAGACCATGACAAGTCATAGACGTACACATACAGGTGAAACTCCATTCAAATGTGTATGTGGGAGGAAATTTCCTTATCATTCTGGCTTGAAAAATCATCATTGCACTTATAAAGACCAGACACAGCCGTCAAATAGATATCTACAATGCGATTATTGTAACAAAAAATGTCAATATCGAAGCAGTCTAATCAATCATATAAGAATACATCTGAATACTCAGAAATATTCCTGTAACTACTGCAATGCAAAGTTTAATTCACCATGCAATTTGAAGAGACATGCAGCAAAACATACTGGGAACCCTCCATTCACTTGCGGTATTTGTAATAGTAAATTCGTAGACAAATCTAAACTGAGTCGACATATGATTACACATAGAAAATAAAAAGCGTATTTGTGTGACATGTTTTACTTATCTATGTATAAAAACTTATAAGTATATTGTATAGGTATAGTTAGGTATTTGAGATTTACATATGCATTTATATTTATTCAAATGTTTTGCTCTATTTGTCGATCCTTGTTTTTTGATTGCTCTTCTCTACCACTCAAAGGTTGACTGGCAGAGATCCCTTCAGGGATAAGTCCGCCTTTGTACTTATCATTTTTTTTCTGTAACCTTTTTGTTTTCCTTTTGTACAATAAAGAGTATAAACAAACAAACATGTGCGGTAAACAGTTCGGAACAAAGTATGGAGCCGCTTCAGCCGCTACACTTTTAGTAGTTCATACAAGGCCTATCAGTGCACTGAGTGTAAGAATTCATTTCATCATAAATATTGCTTGCTAGAAATTTTAAAAATTGTGTGTTCAGAAAATCTAGTAGTAAAACAGAAAGAAGAAAAGACAGAAGACAAAGCTAAAAAGAATATTATGGATTCAGATTCGTCGTTTAGAATCAAGATTTAGATCAAGAAGATCATCAGAATAAATCTATATTTCGTATTATACACCGTGAAATTTTAGTGGTTGTTTTCCCGAAACGAGGTGATTTAGTATCGATTGTACAATCGATTTATAATTACTATTTTGACTAGAGTCAAAAATCCAATTGTGAAAAACGAAAATCGAAAATGACCGCGAACCAATAGTAACGCTTCGTTGGTACAAGTAGCGTACGATCGTACGATAGGTTAGGTACCAACGAAGCGTTACTATTGGTTTGCGGTCATTTTCGACTTTCGTTTTTCACAATTGGATTTTTGACTCTAGTCAAAATAGTAATTATAAATCGATTGTACAATCGATACTAAATCACCTCGTTTCGGGAAAACAACCACTAATATTTCACGGTGTATTTATCTTCTCCGCTTCTTCTTATTTTAGAACGTGAGAAATTAGCGGCCAATCTGAAATTTGACAACCGTAGATTGATTTCTAATTTCTACGCCTGCCTGAATGGTCTCAGATCTATCATCGCAGATAGATACATTACGTCAATATTTATAACCTTTTATTATTTATATTTACAAAAATATACAGTCAAGGGCATAAATATATAAACGTTACCAAGGCATCAAAAATACCTAAACAACTCTATGCATTTATGCAACTAAAAATAAGGTTGGTGTTTGGATATTTTTGACGCATTGGCTGTATAGATATTTTATGCCTTTGACTGTACATAGTAGCCATATGGCAATTTAATATTATTTAGTTCAAATTTTACTATTTAATTTTGGCCAGAATTGTGTAAAAATTGATATTACGGTGTCTCTAGTTGCATAAACTTTGGGGGTAATTCAGAATTTCCTGTAAACAAGATCTGGTCCTCATTGTACCTAAGGTAAACTGCATTTTTCCAAATCACGTTACGGTTTTCGTCTTCCAAGCTGTAGTCCTAGAGTCCCGGCGGTTCTTCCAGAAGGTGACCCTGGCGACGAATATAAAAAAATGTAAAAAAAACCAGCCATGAGCGTGTCGGACACGCCCAAGATAGGGTTCCGTAGCAGGTACGAAAAAAATCATTGCATACTTTATTAATGTGGTTGTTTTGGTCCCAACGTCGGCGATACAGCGCAATCTATCGCCGCATTGGGTAACTAATCTAACTGCAGTCTACTAGAACTAGTATGTATGCTGATTGTTTTCAGATGTAATATATTATTTTATTTGAAAGAAGATACTGTTAGCGTTATTTTATAGGTACTTAAAGAAAAAAAAATGCTTGCAATGGCGGTTAAATTACAATCTTAGTTCAGAAATATTTTTTTACAAAAACTTAAAAACTGCTCAACTGATTAAGTTGAAAATAATTTTCCTACAAAGTTTTTATTAAGTTTGACTTACGTGGTTTTTTTCATATTTTTTAAACGTGCGGTTCAAAAGTTAGAGGGGGGGGGGACACATTATTTTGAACTTTCGGAGTGAATATCTTCGAAAATATTCACTTTATAAAAAAATGGTTTTAGAAAACCCCTATTTATTTTCAAATACCTATCCAATGATACCCCACACTATAGGGTTAGTCGAGAAAAAAAATCACCCCCACTTTACGTCTGTGGGAGGTACCTACCCTAAAAAAATTTGTTTTACTTTTTTTTATTTAATCACTTTGTCGGCGTGACTGATATGTATATTCATGCCAAATTACAGCTTTCTAGTACTGACAGTCTCTGAGCTTAGCCGCGTACAGACATGGTGAAACTATAAGGGTTCCTAGTTGACTACGGAACCCCAAAAAGGAAGCTCATAAGTTGGATGCTATTCTTCCAAAACAGGAGTTAAGTCGGCAGTATCAATGTTTATATCTTTTTCAGGTTCATCGCGAACTTCTGAATAATAATTGATAATTGAGTTTAATATTTATAATATTGAGTTCATAAGGAGCAAATAAAAGAAAAAATAAATGTTTCATTATAAAAAGAAGTGAAGGAAAGAGCAGAATGTAGAATAAGCTGGAAATTACTTCACCGACAAGTGCCTAGCTCTTAAGTATATGATGATGATGAATTGAGTTTATTTTCGTCTATTCCAGCATCATCCTTATCTCCATTCTCTGGACTTTCGGGAAGATACTCAATGTCTTTATTTTGCAATCTTCGGGTCATACTAAAAAAAGCAACAAAAAGTCATGAGAATATAAATAACGTTCGTTAGAATTTAAAAAGTCTTCATAGTCTGGTAACGCATATATCATGGCATCGATAGAATATGTTTTTGGTAAAATCCTGCAAAAAAACAGATTTACAAAATACTTAAATTTACAGTGGTGGTAATCGATACACTCACGCAGGGTATCAATAATGTCGAGTTTTTTTAAACTGCCAATATCTCGAAAACCATGAAATTTTCATTAAGGTCTTTGCTTAATCTAACTGCTTATGAGGGTTTAGGCGCCTAACGTCCCACTCGCATAATGTCCCTTTGTCCCTTTCGCGAAATGCCCCTTTCCTAAATGCCCCTTACGCAAAACGACCCTTCTGCAAAAGGTCCCGTTCGCAAAACGTCCCTTTCGCAAAATTACCCGTTCGATTTTCCACCTCTTATCCCATGCGAAGACCCCTAGTCTCTACTGAAACAAGCTTTTTCCAGACGGGATATTTTGCGAATGGGTCATTTCGCAGACGGGACGTTTTGTGAAAGGGGCGTTATGCAGTAGGGACTTTCAGCAAAAGGGGCTTTCTCAGAAGGGACGTTTTGCGAAATGGGTGGGACCTTTTGAGAAAGGAACGTTTTGCTAATTGGGTATTTTACATAAGGGACCATTTGCAGAGAAGACGTTTTGGTGGAGGGACGTTTTGCGAGTGGGACGTTATGCGCCCAAACCGTAACGCGACGTAAAGCATGCTATTCACTATCCGTGCCTGCTTCTTTTGAAAATTGTAAATAGTTTAGTTCAACCTTGAAGCATGTGCCTTCAGACAACGAAAAAATGTTCCAAATCGGTTCATAAATGACGGAGTTCTGAGGAAACACACAAAAAAAAGAACATACAACCGAATTGAGAACCTCCTCCTTTTTTTGAAGTCGGTTAAAAATGTGAAAAAATTTTAAGACCGTCAAATTGTATCTAGGTATTATATTAAATAAGCTCTAAGATTTGAGGCGTCACCACACTAAGCCAGAAGATAAATACTCATAGGTATACATTTGATTATAATTTTATACTATTCCCACTGAAATATTTCGGAAGTCGCTGAATATGGCAGTTCTAGACTATAATTTTGTTGCTTATATTTTTCCCCGATGTTCCCAATCCGCGCTAAGCCCGCATGGGAATTACGGCCAAAGCCCTCTCATTCTGAGAGGAGGCCTGTCTAGGGCTGCCTGTGCCCTGCAGTGGGGCGTATACAGGCTGGGATGATGATGATGATGATGAGTATTTCCCGGTGAAGAGGAATACTTGCGTAATGAAAGTGGGCCATGACTTAACTTACGTAACGCTCGATATTGCCCATTGATTGATTTAATCAATAATGAATTAATCATTAAGCTAATTGCCTTGCCCGATATCCGGTACAGAAACGTATTAAAAAAGCAAACTGTTAACGTCATATTTTATGTCACGTAAAATAAGTCAAACAACAGTTGGCTGTATGGTTATAAACCTTTGCCCTTTCTCTATCAAAAAGAATTTAAAAAAAAACAACCAACTGTCAAAGAGATTGAAACTTTGTTCGACGGTTTTCCCTCTTTACTCACTTTGATTGTTATTGTTTGTTTTTATTATAAATTTCACATTAATATTACTGATATACTTACAAAATTTTCATTAGATAGTTTTGACCGAGGGCAACCTGGCTAAGCAGCCGGCGTTAGCGCGCGGGAGCACAGGCCCTATACTACGAAGCGCGAAATTCGAACTTCGTTTCATGCCGTTCCGCTCACGCTAATGGTATTTATTACGAGAGTGAGAGGGACCGCACGATCCGAACTTCGAACTTCGAATTTCGTAGTAACCCCCCCAGATTACTTAATAGTTACTTCGTAACAGATACTGCATCCCGTACAAAATCTTGGTACTTACCGCGATTATAGCCACAGATTATACTACTCCGTCTCCTTAAGAATGTGTGCGTGCCGACAGTGACAAGGGCTGGCAGTTTGGATTAAATTTTTTTCTCTACATGTTGTTTTACCATTTTGTCGGGATAATTGCTATATATTATATCCATGCAAACTTTCTAGCACTAATATTCCCTAAGCTAAGCCACGGACGGACAAAGGGACAGACGGTCATGGCGAAACTACACCGTGAAATTTTAGTGGTTGTTTTCCCGAAACGAGGTGATTTAGTTTCGATTGTACAATCGATTTATAATTTCTATTTTGACTAGAGTCAAAAATCCAATTGTGAAAAACGAAAGTCGAAAATGACCGCAAACCAATAGTAACGCTTCGTTGGTACAAGTAGCGTACGATCGTGCGATAGGTTAGGTACCAACGAAGCGTTACTATTGGTTTGCGGTCATTTTTGACTTTCGTTTTTCACAATTGGATTTTTGACTCTAGTCAAAATAGTAATTATAAATCGATTGTACAATCGATACTAAATCACCTCGTTTCGGGAAAACAACCACTAAAATTTCACGGTGTATAAAGGTTCCGTTTTTGCCATTTTAGCTCTGGAATCCTAACAAAAAAGGATATTTATTGTAATGCGCAGAACACATTGCCATGCTCACAGTACCCTAACGTTATACTAGATACGACGGTCAACTTTTGAACTTCGCATCGTGCCATCCCGCTCACGCTTATAGCTTTTTATAGAAGAGTAAGAGGGACAGCACGATACGAACTTCCAAATTGTTATATTAGCTATTAATTCTAGCATAGTCATATTAAAGTTTGCCCCTGTTTCAATATTTTCACTTATAAAAGTCCAGGCGGCATATTTTTTCCGTGGAACACGAATGAACGTGCGTCAGCGCGCGCTTGTGACAACCTACTGAAATTTCGATCGTAGCAGATCGTCCCCGCGGTAGGTAAATATCGCGCGTAAGTACATGGCATGCATGAGGCCTGGCGGGAGCCTATGCAAAGTGCAGAAGTAGTATCGTGGTTTTTAGCCAGCAGCAGGGTGGAAGAATATGACGCTAGAAGAAGCGCGAGCCGCCCTGCTAGCGGAGATATCAGGCGGGGGCGCCGCACTCGCAAATCAAGGTAAGCATATTATTATACAGACAGGTGTCCTAAAACCCAATGATAACCTGGAACCAGCTAGAGGCCAAGTTATTATAATAGTTCTGGAAAAAAAAACAATCTTACGTGACTTTTTCTGGCAGCCTATAGAACCATGTCAGGCCTATACATTTAATCATTTGGTGAACTAAAAATTCTTGTCTTGGTTATTTCAGCATCCAGTTGTGCAAATGTGTCGGATGAGTGTGCTTTACAGCAGCTAGTTAGCAGCTGCTTTGTAAAGCTGCATCAGCTCAGGCTGCTACAATGCGACGCATGCGAGAAAGTGTTCCATAAAAGATCACGCCTCATGGCCCATTATTTTGATACCCACGTAAACGAAGACCTCGAAGAGTCTGAGGCCCTACCACGAAGTGCATAATTCGAACTTCGTTTCGTGCCGTCCCGCTCACGCTAATATGATTTGACACGAGAGTGAGAGGGATAATATGATACGAACTTCGATTTTCGAATTTCGTAGTAGCGCCTCTGATATCACAACTGGTGACACTAGTGTTGGCATAGAGAAAGCACCAGATCTTACAAAAGTGAGGCGTACAGATAAAAACAATTTGAAACTACACCAATGCAACATTTGTGATGATTCATTTGCTTTTAAAGTTGACCTGTCTATACATAAGCTAAAGCACTCTGGCAAGGAGCCTCAGACGTGTGAAATATGTCAAAAACTCTTTGTAAATGAAACTGCCTTAAAAAATCATACAAAGATTAGTCACACTACTGAGAATCTGTACACTTGTGACGTGTGTAACAAGCAGTTTTACGCTTTAATGTATTTGCAGAGACATAAGAAACAACATAGTGATATAAAGCCTTATTCGTGTGAATTTTGCAAGAAAAAGTTCCAGTTAAAAGAAAACATGTTAAGACATAGACCTACCCATACAGGTGAAACTCCATACACTTGTGTATGTGGCATAAAATTTAGTTTTCATTCTGGCTTGAAAAATCATCTGTTTATTTGTAAAAATCGGACACAGCCGTTAGAGAAAAATCTACAATGCGATTATTGTAACAAGAAATATTATTTACGAAGCAGTCTAATCAAACATATAAGAACACATCTGAATAAACAGGGATATTCCTGTAACTATTGCAATGCAAAGTTTATGACGCCATGTGGTTTGAAAAGACATACATCAAAACATACTGGGGTCCTTCCATTCACGTGCAGTATTTGTAATAGTAAATTCTTAGATAAATATAAACTGAATCGACATATGATTACACATACAAAAGAAAAAGCGTATTCTTGTGACATGTGCGGTAAACGGTTCGGAGTAAAGTACGCAGTTACAACCCATTTAAAAGTTCATACAAAGGCTTACCAATGCACTGCATGTAAGAAATAATTTTATCATGAATACAAGCTCGATAGACATTTAAAACATTGTGTGTTCAGAAAATCTAGTGGTAAACTTTCTAAAGATCCGAAGATGTAGGTAAAGCAAAAAAGAGTATTACGGATTCAGATTTGTTGCTTAGCAACAAATAATTTCTGAAGCAAAAGGAGCAGAAGCTGAAGGTGTAGTGTCCTTTTAGCATACGTAAGACATTTTTTAAAATTATATGTACATTTTTTCATGAATATTAAGTTTTATTAATTTACATCCATACTAAAATTATAAATGCGAAAGTGTGTCTGTCTGTTACCCTCCACTGAACCGATTTAGATGAAATTAATTTGGTATACAGAGATATAGGGTAGTTTTTATCCGGGAAATCTCCCTTTAACCCTTAAATGCATGTTGTAAGATGCATTGTACATAACCAAAACATGGTTAGTCTTTGAAAAGTAGATATTTATATATTTTTTTCTTGGCTTTCACCCTTGCTACATTAGCAAGGCGTATTTTGCCAATGTCGAAGTAGAGACATAACACACGTGAGGAGACTGTTTGGTTTAAGAAATTTTGATTTTGTGGAATGAATAGACAGGAGACCTAAAACAAATAACACATGTTATGGACGGTACACAGACAACATAAGACGTTTTTACATTACAAGTTTTTTTTTTTTAGTTGGAGGGAAATTACTGAGGCCCTACCACGAAGTGCATAATTCGAACTTCGTTTCGTGCCGTCCCGCTCACACTAATATGATTTGACACGAGAGTGAGAGGGATAATGCGATGCGAACTTCGATTTTCGGATTTCGTGGTAGCGCCTCTGGTATTAAAGCATGCTAACACGTAAGGTCATTAAGGGCCGTGACGCCAAAAAGTTTGAAAAACACTGCTCTAGGTACATGTATGTGGCGATTGTCCTGCCAAGTCTCTTATACGCCTCTGAAACTTGGTGTCCATACCGTAAGCACATACGCTTTTTTTAACTTTTATTACAGCGACTTAATTTATTGATGTAGGACACCGTAATAATAACAATACATTAGCCCACTCGTCCTTAGGGGTCTCTGCGACGGCCTTTTGAAACGCACCCACTGCTTCCTCGGTGTTCATTTCATAAAACGTTTTCCTCGTTTTCTTCGCAGTACAATTCTCTAGAATACAGCTTGAAAGCTGCTTGAAAGTCAAAACGTTTTCGTAACTGGCGCGTAAACGGTAAATCCGCGAATGAAAATTCGATTTTTTTTTCACAACTACGTTCCATTTCACGTTGTACTGTTGTTGAAAGTAGACAGTCTTAAAAATAATGACTCCAAAAGTACTTTTAACTCACCTCATAAGACAATGTTATGATGGAAAATTTCCATCGATATCCAAAGAAGGGTTTTAATAAAGGCTTGGCTAAATGATTACTACCAAGCTATGAACCGCAAAACAAAAGAAAACTTCACTTTAGCTTATTGAGGTTATTGGCTGTATGGCTTTAAACCTTTGGCTTTTCCCTAGCGGAAAGAATTTCAATTTAAAAACAAAACAATATTATTGAGGTTATGTTTGTTATTGATTTCATTTTGCGTTTCGCATCTTGCGTCTTCAATTCTTCAGCTAGTGAATAAATAAAGTATTATTTACACTTAATTTAAAACGTATCTATATTAATTTATCCAGGAATGATGTCGGATGTTGAAGAACCGCCGACAAAGGTTATAAAAATGGATGTAAGTACTTGTCTTGTAGTGTTTCATACTTTGATTGACGATTGTTACATTGTTTCTATCGTGTTGTAAGGCTGGAAACAGTGCTCGACCGACGGTACGTCCTGACCGTACGTCCTGACCGTCAGCGCTGACCGTCGGTTGCGAAAATGCATTCAGTGCTACGCTGACGGTGAACTGCGAACTGTGTACGTACGCGCGTACGGTCGGTCGCTCCGTCAGCGAAGCACTGAACGCATCCATACAATGCCGGACCGACGGCTCGACCGACCGTACGCGCGGACCAAATCACGCGCGTACCGTCAGCGTAGCTGTGTGCGCATTCATAGACTTGCATAGATATATCTACTCCGACCGATGGTCAGCGCTCTGTGTCGGTCGACCACTGTTTCCAGCCTTCTTTAGTACAGTCAACTGTCTTCATCTCACTACCCCCTTCTGGAGTTTGTTCAGCGAAATATGTATACTTAAAGTCGGCTTAAATATTTGTGCAACTATGTGATTATTTAACTTTGACGGTTTAAAAAGAGTTATCAAATGCCACAACAAAATAACAATACCAGAAGCGTGTCTGTGCTTGCGTTGCTACTGGGGCAGCGCGGGGGACTGCATTCCAGGCCTTCTAATACAATGTTAAAAATTAGAACTTTTTATTGTGTCATACCTACCCCTCATGCTAATAGTATTCAAAATGATATTGAGCGGAATGGTGCAATACAAAATTTGATTTTCGAATTTCGGAATACCCCTCCCCCAGCTAGCGAGGTGTATATACAGATAATGCCAAAGGCATTTGCCAGGTGGGAATGGTAACCGAAATTTGGTATACATGAGATTACAATGCAAGTTAAAGGTTATCGATATATGTAAATGGTTTAAATTACATCCAGATATTTGCATTATGAGAGCAGAACTGGTAGCCTTATATGAAGCACTAATCTATGTGAAATCCATTGGAAAAAACCAAGTTTTGATACTATCGGATTCAAAAAGTGCGCTTCAACATCTGGCTCGGTGTACCTCGGGGCCCCGAGGAATGCCGATAGCCTACGACATATTAAAACTGATGCACGGATTGCGGTCTGATGGTGTTTGATTGGTTTTCCAATGGATACCATCTCATGTTGGTATAGCGGGTAATGAGGAAGTAGATAGAATGGCTAAAATGGCAGTGATGGATGGTACAGAGCTCCTATGTAAGCCATATGATACGGAGTTGATGATATTTGCAAATAATAAGTGCTTGGATATGTGGCAAGAGACATTCAGTTTTGTATCAAAAACAAAAGGTATCTGGTACAACACAATTCAGAACAAAATTTTCCGGGTGCCCTGGTTTGATAGTGCCAGCCTCTCCAGGAATTTACTTGTGTGGGCGTTTCGAGTGTGGTCAGGTCATGTACCATTAAATAAATTTTTAAATATGATGAAAGTTGTCCAATCCCCAATGTGCATGGATTGTAACAGGATTGAGGACTTGATACATTTTTTGGTGGAGTGTATACGGACCAAGGATAACCGTGAGACTTATTTAAATGATGTAGACCTTTTCAATGGGGCAGTGAATGTTATTTTGAGTTGTCCGGTGTTGCAAGATGCAGTACAAATATACAAGTTCATCAAACATTCTTTTGCAGCCAGAGAATCTGGACGTGGCAGGAGCAGTGTTTGATGAATTTGGCCATTGAGTCTCCCAATGAGGCTGGCATAGTCAAACAGGTGCACTAAAGCCTCGAAAAAAAAAATAGAAAAAAAAAAAAAGGTTATCGAATGATGTTTATGCACCAGAGGACACAGTGTATGTTCAAATATGCGTATGACATATGTAATTGTGTTGGGGGTTTTTAAAATTTCCAATTTATAGTTATTGATATTTATATTTTAATCTATATCTATACATATCTATACATATAATAAATCTGTAACAAGTCGGTGTCTGTACATTGAAGATATTTGAGAAAAACTGTCACTAGGGCTATTTATTAGCGCAATAGAACCCGAAACAATGATTTTTAGAATTATTGTCTGTTTGTCTGTTTGTCTGTGCGTTGAGTGTGCGGGGAAGTTTGGGGGGTGCGGGGCGGGTTATTTTTTTATATCGAGGAACTAAGGAGAGCCATGCCCAAATTACTAATTCCACGCGGACGGAGTCGCGGGCAAAAGCTAGTGGGGCGTTCAATAAAAAGTGAGAATGAGTATGTTATAAACAACTTTTACTAAATGTCATTTTATTTTTCGACATAGTCACCTTTTAGCATAATACACTTAGTATATCTTTTTTCTAAACTTAAAATTCCATTTTTAAAAAAGGTCTTTTCTTGAGTACTTAAAAAATCTTGTACTGCAGCGACTACCGCGTCGTCGTCTTCAAATTTCTGGCCTCTCAGGTATTGTTTCAATCTCGGAAATAGGTAGAAATCACTGGCAGCGAGATCTGGTGAATACGGAGGATGCTTAAGGATATCGAACCCAGCATCACGAATTGCAGCCATTGCAACGGCGGACTTGTGTGCCGGGGCATTGTCCTGGTGGAACAGCACAACTTTCGACAGTTTACCTCGCCGTTTTTCGCGGATCTCATTGCGCAATGTTGCTATTTGTTTGGCGTATAAAGTGCCCGTAATAGTGGCTCCATGCTCGAGATACTCAATCATTAATACCCCTTTACCATCCCAAAAAACAGAGCCCATGACCTTACCGGCAGATGGGCTCACCTTGAATTTCTTCGGAGTTGGAGATGATGGCCTTTTCCATGTCATAGACTGCAGTTTCGTTTCAGGGTCGTAATGATGGAGCCATGTTTCGTCCATTGTTATAAATCGCGCCAAAAAAAGTTCCCGGTCTTGCTGCATCAGGTTCAAAGCTTCTTGACAAATCTCTAGTCTAGTTTGTTTTTGCGTGTCAGTAAGCATTCTTGGTACCCAACGCGCATATACCTTTTTCATACCCAAGCGTTAATTTAAAATATTATGCATGCTCCCCGTTGAAATCTTTACATTTTCAGCAATAAAACGAACTGTGACACGACGATCCGCCAAAACTGAGTTTTCGACTTTTTTCACAATTTCTTCAGTTACTGCTGTAGTAGGGCGTCCGGAGCGGGGGTCGTCCATTGTCGATGTTCTTCCACGTCTAAATTTGGCGCACCAACGTGCGACTGTCGAATACGGAGGAGCATTAGACCCTAAAGTGTCCCGCAAATCTAAATTGACTTGGTCCGTAAAAAAATTTTTCAAATACAAGTATTTGATAACGGCGCGCAGTTCAATTTTCTCCATTTTCGCTAACGTACTCAATAGCATTGCAAAGAAATTACCGTATATTTTTTTAAACAAAGACAGTTAGTTTTTTTTTTCATAGCAATCAGCTAGATAGATTAGCTTTACCGGCCAGTATTTAATTTCGTAATATTAAAAGAGTTTGCATCTCATTCTCACTTTATATTGAACGCCCCTCGTATAATAAATCTGTAACAAGTCGGTGTCTGTACATTGAAGATATTTGAGAAAAACTGTCACTAGGGCTATTTATTAGCGCAATAGAACCCAAAACAATGATTTTTAGAATTATTGTCTGTTTGTCTGTTTATCTGTTTGTCTGTTTGTCTGTGCGTTTGTGCGCGCTATTCTCAGAAACGGCTTAACCTAGAAGGATGCGGTTTTCACTGATATGTTGGTATTTTCTTGGATTAACATTTAGTGTTTGTTTCATTTCAATCGGTTCACAAATAAGATAGATACGTCTATTTTAAGAATTTATCGAACAGTTTTTAGAAGAATTAATAAGCTGAAGATTTTGTTTGTTTGTTGTTTGAACGTGCTAATCTCAGGAACTACTGCTCCGATTTTAAAAATTCTTTCAATGTTAGATAGCCCATTTATCGAGGAAGGCTATAGGCTATATATCATCACGCTAACACCAATAGGAGCGGAGCGGAGCGGAAAAATGTTTCAAAATCAGGGGTTTTTGAAGTATAACTTCTATAGGCACGCTTGACTTGGTAGTATGGTGGTGAATGTGAGGGTGTGCGGGGGGTTTGGTGGGGGGTGGGGTCGCGGGCAAAAGCTAGTCTGTAATATTTGTGTTATTTGAGACAAATGAGACTATAGTTTGCGCGAGATAAACCTGGACAAAAATTCATTGACGCCTGTCTACCAATGTACGTCATTTTTACAAACGATACGATACAAAATCTATGACAATTATCGCTAATACGCCTTACCTCGCGTAACGTGATAGAAGGCAGGGTGAGCGCTTGACCTTGCCAGACGTAACAAACATTTTCATGCTAGTTATTTTTTTTAAAAGCTTTAGATTAAAAGAAAGAGATTATAATTCAAATAAAAATGTTTATTAAAAAGAAAAGAGTATTTCAAGGAAATAGTTTTTAATGCTACAATAATTATATACAGGGTGTTACAACATTACCCGTAAAGCCACTTATAAAACAAGATACAAGACACTTATAAAACACCTTAATAAAATAACCGAAGTAAGTACCTAGTAGATATGGGCGCCGCGCCGGCGCGCCGTCGTCGCCGCGGTTTCGTTTAGCGCGCCGTCGCCGTGAAATGCCCGCGGGACGCCGCCATGGCGGGCGCCGCGCATCACGCGATTTTCTCCCTCACTAACACTCGTTACCAGATCGTGTCGGCGCGCGCTTTCTGTATGTACCGCCGGCAACAGGTCAAATCTTGAAAGTTGAATTTGACCCACTTCCCGGTTTCTGATTGAGTTGAAATGTAGGTAAGTAAGTGTGTAAATAACAACACCTTTAGCAAATAAACAACAAAGTGGAATTCTCCCAAGTACGTCTAACGCAAGCGCTTGCTGAACGCGGAATGGAAACGAAACAAAAGTAAAAGACTGACAAAATGGCGACCGAGTGTCGCGCCCCTGCCCGAACGACGACGCTTGCAAACGTAAGCGCGTAACTTAAAATTTCGAGTTTTGAGTGTGTAAAATACAATTGTTGATTAATATTATGTAATGAAGTAATTACAGTATATAATGAACTACGCATATATTATTGATGGTTAAATTTACAAAGTATTTATTTTAAAGTGCATAAAAGTAAGAAAAAAGTCAGTTGTATCCAAAATTATGAAAATTGTGAAATTTAGCAATCACATCAACCGTAATTTATGTTACAATAATAAATAAGAAAATAGTAATAATGTCATATTACTTATATCAACAAAAAATCCTAAAAAGTGTTACTTTCGTAGGTACACTTTTCACATTTGGTCAGAGTGTTATGAAACTCGTGTCGCGACATGATTAGCGACAGTTTGTATAGCGAGCGACAGATAACGTACATTTTGTGTGAAACGTGGTAGAAGTCGGATCAGTGAACTTTTTTCCAGGTTTATCTCGCGCAAAGTATAGGATGCAGGTTTTTTTACTTCACGGCCTATGAGGGGTGTCATCACTTAAGAGGTTAATAGAAACTTATTTTCAAATGCCCGTTTAACTGTATGACATGTGATAATGATAAGTAATGATAACTGTTGCAGGTTGCCCCGTCGTCTATGGATTCCACTATGGAAAGCCCGGAAGACCAAGAGGAGTGGCTGAGTGAAGGCGTCCTTACTGATGATGATTATCTTGCGGGAAATGTTTGTATTCATTTTTAAATCCACTGCAATATGTTAAAATAAACGAGGTTTATTCAGTAGTTTGTTAACACTATACAGTTCAAGCAACATCCATGGTTATTTGGGGGTAGGATGCAATACAATGGTATAAACATAAAACCGGCCAAGTGCGAGTCAGACTCGCGCACGAAGGGTTCTGTTCAATTATCTATAAAAATCACGTTTGTTGTATGGGAGCCCCCCTTAAATATTTTTTTATTTTAATTTAATGATTTTTTTTAAAGTCAATATACATATGTATAATTAAATATTCTATGAACATTTCAAGCGTTTACCTGTTGCCGTTATCAATATCGAGCAAAAACGAGCAAAAAAATCACGCTGTATGGGAGCCCCCTTAAATATTTATTTTATTCCATTTTTTAGTATTTGTTGTTATAGCGGCAACGGAAATACATCTTCTGTGAAAATTTCAACTCTCTAGCTATCACGGTTCCCGAGATACAGCCTGGTGACAGACGGACAGACAGACAGACGGACAGCGGAGCCTCAGTAATAGGATTCCCGTTTTTACCCTTTGGGTACGGAACCCTAAAAAAACATGGTAGCCTAATGGTTTGACCCATGGCCTCTTAAGCAAAGGGTTGTGGCCGTTATGGGTTTGATCCCGCGCTTGCACTTAAGAGTTTTAGCAATTTACATATGAAATTAAATTTGAAATATACCATAAGCTTTACTGTGAAGGAAAAATATCATGACTTGTAAATAATAACTTGTAATGGTGTGTGTGAAGCACCCCATCAGCACTCGGCTCACGTGAGAACTATAGCCCAAGCGCTCTCATTTCCGCGTGCAACATTAGACTTTGGCCCAAAATTCGGGATGTCCCACCAGAATCGGGACATCAGGCAAGGCAACACTGGATGCAATGAATAAAACAAGTATTAGACAAATACAACAGTTTTCTATGACAATGACATCCTTAATAAAATGTCCTTGTTAAAGTTCAGGAGAATTGTCAAAGCACACCTTTTGGAAACACAGAGGCAGGGATACCCCTGAGCAAAGTGCGGCCTGCATGGGGAAAACACAAATGTACCTCTATAAATAATTTAAATAAATAAATACACTACACACAACCACTAAGTCACAGACACAACACAAACTACTACTAACACACAAAAAAAACTACGACTAACATAACACGTCACAAGATACACATACACAAATGTTTGCCTATTCTTCTTTTCTTTATTTAATTTTTTGTTCTTTGTTTTGTTTTATTTTTCTTAGCTATAGTTGCGGCCACCCTTGCCAGAAGGACCGGGCTGAAAACCAGCGCTGGAAATTGTCATTATCTCCAGCAAATGCTGAGTCCGGTACCTATTGCCAAGCGTACCTATTAGTTTTTAAGTTGTTTTTCTTATTATTATTATTTTTTATAAATGTACGATGGCAATAAAGTTTTTATTATTATTATTTTTAAACACAATTTCAACGGCTGTCAAAGCTTTCATAGTAACACAGCATCGATTTTCAGGTATCACAAGAGCAGAAACTGGCTGACGACACCATGAACTCCACACAGAGCCTCGAGCCAGATCCTCCCCAACAGGCAACACCGTTACTGAAAACAGAAGAGAGCATCAAGGTGGAACAGAATATAGAAGACACTTTGAACGACTTTGAGAAATCTGAGAGCGAGAAGATTGAGAAGAATGGGGTGTTCGATCAGCTGTTGAAGAAAGAAGACAAGGGAAGTGATGAACATTCGGAGAAGCATAGCGATGATGATGGGCATAATACTGATGATTTGCTAGTGAGTCTTTAATTGATTTTGGAAAACTGATTGGAATAAGCATTGGTGTAGCTAGGTGCGGGCGAAGCGGTCCCACGCCCATGGCCTTGCCTCCCGTCTCGAAAAAATCTCGTTTTTTAGCTCAATCAAAAATCCGTCATTTACAAGCTTTTACCTGTCCTGTAGTCTGTGTGTCATAAAATCTTGCAAGTTAAATTTGGCTCACTTCTCGATTTCCGATTTAGCTGAAATTTTGCATGCATGTGTAAATCAGATGGCCATGCAATATTATTATGTTTTAGCGAATGCTAGGTGGTGGTGATGACAACAAGAAGAAAAAAGTACTGAGCTCCATACGGGACAAGAACGCGCGGCGCCGCGCGGCGCTCTCTAGCGACGAAGACGACCAATTCATATTCGAGGTACAGTATAGTTGAAGTTATGAATGTTGGCAATCTTCTAACTAGCGCCATCTGCGAGTGTTTTGGTGCTTCCGGGATGACATCTGTCAAACGAAACGTCACAAAGAACGGCCGCGCCACCAGCTACCAACCTCTCGAACTAAATAATCCTACCAATCAGCTTCGAGCCCGTCCCGCCTTTTTGGTGTGTTTAAAGCTGACAGTTAACGGCGGGGCGCGCCCATTCTAATGCTTTTCTTGTGACGTATGGTAGTTCTCGCATTGTAAGTGAATCTAGATTGTTTCTTATATATTATTGAAGTTATCCTTATAGATTAAGAAAAAAACGGTTTGTGCTAAATATTTAAAAGGTATGTTAACATGAATATATATTAGCTCGTTAAAGACGCAATGGGCAAGCCATATAACACGCAGAACAAATGGCCGTTGGGGGAGACGTTAAGCGCATGAACGCATCAGACATGTGCCGGGACAGACTCCGTATTATTCACATCGTTAAGAACAAAAATCGTCTGCGCGATTCCGGTGCTCTATTCACACTGACCGGCAGATTGCTACAGTCAAGGGCAAAAATATGTATACACTTTAGTACCTTGTCACTTTAACCACTGTGACAGTTCATATATGGCAGTTCAAATATAACGAAAATAGACAAGGTACTAAAGTGTATACATATTTTTGCCCTTGACTGACAGACACGTAGACATGAACCGCGCGTACCTACTGGCCGGGCAAAGATATGAATTCGTTAATAGAAACTGTATAGAAGAATATTATTTTTCAATACAGTTGCTTAAAAAGTGCCCTTTTTTTGGCTGTATTGCGTGCGCAAAGTTCTTTTTTGCGAACTAGTGCGATTTACGTTTCTAGTTTTTTAAATTTGTACTTGTCCAATTCATTGAAGTCTGACGGATGGATGGATGGATGGATGGATGGACGGATGGATGGATGGATGGATGGATGGATGGATGAATGGATGGATGCATGGATGGATGGACGGATGGATGGATGGATGGATGGATGGATGGACGGATGGATGGATGGATGGATGAATGGATGGATGGATGGATGGATGGATGGATGGATGGATGGATGGACGGACGGACGGACGGACGGACGGACGGATGGATGGATGGATGTTGTTGGTGATAAAAATGTTTTGTATTATTACTATTATTATTATTAAGTCTGAAATTATTCTGTTGTATATTTTTTTCGCAACTGTATTAAAAACATCGTTCTATACACGCGCGGAAATGTCATTCTTCACTCGACCCGAGTCTTGCCACTCGTCTTCGGCTCGTGGCAAGATATCTCGAGACTCGTGCAGTAATAACACACTTTCCGCACTAGCATCGAAATGTACTATTGTCTGCCACAGCACGTGTATGACACGCTCGGTGTCAGATGTGAATCGACCTTGCGCTAAATTCAGGAACGGGCCTTCACGGGTTTGGTAGCGGTAATTCAATCGTTTGGGTTGGGTTTGGTTTGAATTGAACTTGCTGTTCAGGAACGCCAAAAATCACTGGTTTGCGAGAGGTTTGGGCTGAGTTGGGGATGAGCGTTATTTATTTGTTTATTTATTTATTTACAAAGCGAATTAACAGGCAAATAGGCTCATCCCAAGCTCAACCCATTCCTATCCTCTCCCAAACGATTGAATTACCGCTCGCAAACAGTGTTGGGCCGTTCCTGAATTTAGCCCCTTAATCCGTTCAGCGGTTTGAGCTGTGCGTTGATAGACCAGTCAATCACCTTTGCATTTAATATACGTAGATTATATTAATGGTTGGTACTTAATTTTTTATTTGTTGATTTTACTTAGTGTCCGACCGAAACACGATTTTTAGCCGAAACCGAAACCGAAACCGAATATTCGGTTTTTTCCTGATTTCGGCCGAAACCGAAACCGAAACCGAAATTTTTGAAGACGTATCATATCAAACAAAATATTCAAAATTACTGTACAGATCGTAAGGAAAAGGTTATTGCAAGGATTTCTTATATGAGAACAGTTACTTTTTTTGTTAAACAAAATAAAAAACGTTTATTTTTAATGAAAAATGTCTTGGCATAGGTATTATATTATTCAAAACAAACAACCTATTCTTATCACGTCTAAACTAAATTCACAATCCTAATATCAAACGTATTGTTCATTAATCACAGCATAAAATGCAGTAACAAATAAAATAAATAAAATAAATAAATATTAGGGGACAATCTTACACAAATCGACCTAGTCCCAAACTAAGCAAAGCTTGTACTATGGGTACTAGACGACGATAAACATACTTATATAGATAAATAAATACTTAAATACATAGAAAACATCCATAACTTAGGAACAAATATTCGTGCTCATCACACAAATAAATGCCCTTACCGGGATTCGAACCCTGGACCTCTTGCTTCGTAGGCAGGGCCACTACCAACTAGGCTAAAGCGGTCGCCAAACAGATTCTAAAAAGTAAATAATAATTTAATAAATAAACAACACTCATACATACTACTGTCGCTGGTCCCAGCTGGGCCGGCCGCCGATGCATTACCTATACCTACCCGGCCGAGCGTGTCCGAATTAAGCCGAGCGCTCCCGATGCGAGAGCCGGGAGAGGCCGCGAAGTAATTTCGGCCCGGCCGAAGGTTTCGGCCGGATTCTGGCCGAAACCGAAACCTCGGCCGAAATCGCTTTTTTGGCCGAAATTGGCCGAAACCGAAACCGAAACTTCGGTCGGACACTAATTTTACTATTATTTTGCAGGACGCAAAAGTGACTAGACTGAAGGTAGCTAAAAATGCTCTGATGCGAAAACCGGCGGTGAAAGCCGAACCCGAAGACCTGAGCGACAGGGAAAGCGATATGGTAAGTACTGTGAAATGAAAACATAGCTAATTAAAGAAATATATTGATTACTAGCTGTTGCCCGCGACTCCGTCTGCGAAGAATAGGGGTAGGTCTACAAAAAATAGCCTACGACCTGTTCTCAGACCTACCGAATATAGAGAAAAAAGTTTCATACAAATCGGTCAAGCCGTCTCGGAGGAGTTCGATAACAAACACCGTGACACGAGATTTTTATATATTAGAAGAAGATTAGAAGATACCGAAATGCTACATCGGATAACTGATATTTCGGACAAATGAGATTTAGAGAAAAATATAATTCAAATGATTAAAAACTGAAACAATTAGTGCCTAATCGTAATGCCAAGGCTACACACATCGCGATAACGCGAATATTCGCATAATCGCGATGTATGTAGCCGAATATTCGCGAATACTTTGGCACTTCGCCCGAAGCCGCAGACCCTTTGCCCCGCTGTCGGTAAATTTGCGCACATCAAAGGCTGCCAAACTAAACTAAACTCTGCGGCATTGCTATCTATAGCAGTGTGGCCATGCACATTCGCCGTAGGCCGAAGACGAAGTTTTATAGCGATAATTCTATCGCGATGTGTGTAGCCCTAGTATAAGAATTTCAAATGAATTTTCGGACAAACTAAAAAAGATTCAAACGAAATTTATCGAATACTTATTTTTTATCGAAACGAAAATCTGACTAACATTTTTAGTGTTTCAGATGGGTCTATAATGACTCCCATAAAATTTTTGTTTTGAATTTTCAAGCCCATAACGTTTTCTGTCATAATTTTTCTTCGTCATATTATCGGAAGTCATAATATTAAACAATATAAATTGGAGTTACGATGTTCTTAAGTCATAATTATTGTAAGGAATAATAAGTAAAGTCATATCATTCAGTGTCATGAATGCATCACTCTTCATAATGTTAAAGGTAATAAAGTCACTCATAATAATTATTGCATGGTCTTTTTTCGCAGGTCATAATTATTTTTAGGCATAATATTACTTTGTAATAACATTCAGTGTCATGGTTGTATGACATTTCATAATATTAAAGGTAATAAATAATCCTTTTCTGTGCTGTCATAAAAAAATACCTAACATCGAAGGCTAAGGCGGGAGCTACGCTACGCTTCGCTCCCGCCTTAGCCTTCTGAACCTAACCTGTCCGAGTCGCTTCTGCCCTGAAAGGTCTTGCTCGCTCGCTTCGCTCGCTCGCTGCCAGCGATATGCCTTACAATGTTTCTGAATAATTATCGGTATTCCTTTATTATGTTATAGATTTCGATGTATATGCTTAGTGCATTTTAGGTAATGCAAAATTATGATTGAAAACAATTATTACTTTAAACTTTAAGATTTATGCCTTACAATGTTTCTGTATAATCAACGATATTCCGTTAAATTTTATTCATATCAATATTATGACTTTTTAAAGTTATGATCAATAGGATTATGGATCATTGCAGTTAGAACTATTAAGCGATATGCTTTAAAAAAATTATGACCATCGATATTTATGAGCAAGAATATTATGGACATCGATTTCTGACTTTCACAATTCGGATAAAAAAGATTATGGGAGAAAAGGGGCTCCCGTTTCAGATAGATAAACCCAGCCAACATACTGGCTTACACAGTCCGTCGTTCAACAAGTTGCTTTGTTTTAGTCGGAAGAAGACGTGAAAACGGTGAAGAGGATGTTCACTGCGAAGCCCCGGGCCGCGGGCGGAGCCCGGGCGCCCGCAGCGCGGCCCTTCGCTAGTGCCAATAAGACTGGTATGTATTAGTGTTAAGGTGCGTTTAAACGGCGCGGGATAGCACGATCCTACGCGAGACGAGCCGTCCGTCTAGATACGGCTCGGCTAAATCCGAACGCAAGCCTGCTCGTATACACGGCGCGGCGCGGCGGCACGTGGGTCACAACATCGCGAGCTGTTGAACCGCGCCGTCCGCTTGGCCGTTCTAAATATGGATAAACGAAAACGCCTCGCTGCCGCAGCAGCAACTGTTATTTTGCTCGGTGGTGAGTATTTAAAAAAAAAAGAAAGACGAAGAAGACGATGGTGGATGGTGTCATTGTATAAGAGTCTTCATACAATTCAATGAAAAGTTGAACCATTTCATTGTTCCACTCCATCTCGTCCCAATTCTTTAAATTAATAAACGTCGCTAAAAACTCAAAATTGGCGACATCCTCCAACACGCGCTCGTACCATCTGTTTAGACGGCGCGTATTAACACAAGCCGAGCCGAAGATGGCGCGCGCGCCTTTGATCCGTGTCGAAAAACCGACAAGCGATGGATCGTACGAACTTTGCCGAGCCGAGCCGAGCCGCACCGAGCGTGGCTGTTTAAACGGCGCGTGGCGCGCTGAATCACGAGCCGAGCTGGGCTCGGCTCGCGTATTTGCGCGCCGTTTAAACGCACCTTTAGGCATAAGAATAAATAATAACAGAGTAGAACGGAATCTCTTTTGACCGCGTGCAAAACGCCGCCATTTATATACCTACTTCTGTCGTCCAGGCGTGTTGCTAGTGTTGCTTACTGTTAAATATTACTTACGTCTTATGACAATATCGCTAAAATATATAAGTTTTTTTATTTACTTTCAAATCATTATTTTATTCTAGTTTTACAAAATTATGAGATTTAATGAACTGAAACAATTACTTTGCTCACCCGCGACCTTAAAGCGGGTACTCTAATATCGTGACGTGACCTTGAGTCCGGCCGGAGCGGGAGTTTCCGTTCTACTATGTTCTTATTTATTCTTATGTGTTAAGGTACTGTTACACATGCTCATTTCAAGCATGAAAGCATGCTTCTATTGAGCAGTTGCTACTTAGTAGCTTGTGTGTCGGAATGTTGCTCAAAATTAGCATGCTCATTTCGAGTTTGCTTAAAAATCGACAGGCGTCCGATTTTTGAGCATGCTACCTGCGGCGCGGGCGGCGCGGGTGGATGGGGCGTGCTTTAAGCGCGTCTAAACAGGTTTTGAGCATGCTTATTCAGGAGCATACTTAAAACTAGCATGCCTATTGCTAGCAAATGTAAACTACTCATAAGCATGCTCGTATTGAGCATACTCAATAGCACGCTTTTTTTAGCATGCTATTTTGGAGCATGTGTAACAGTGCCTTTAGGCTTGAGTGGACGCTCGTAGCCTACGAGCATATAACCCCTAGAGACGTAGTGAAAGGCGACACTAATCTGTCGACTAGTCAGTGATTTATCAATGATGTATTTCCCGACTCCTTGGTTTACCGTCAGTTTAAACCATAAAGTATGACCGATGAGACAGCTGACATTTACGACGTAAAACAGCTTCAATATACGGCATCATGTCTTGTTGTGCAGTTAAATGGTGCGGAAACAACAGTAAAAAATGTAATGAAACAAAAAACAATGTTACTTTTCATCGGCAAGTCCATTTGTTTATTTTATCAAAATATTTACGAAAATTTGATTAGTTGCAACGCGGGTCAAGTTGGATTGGACTGGTCCGTCCCCCATCTTTTTCTTTCTCACTGCAATCGTGTATATCTATCTCTTATTATCGTAATTAGTCTCGTGTCGCCAATGACTAGTGTGGTGCGATGCATTTATTTTGTATTGTCGATAATTATCCACTAAATGATTATTGTATCTATTGATATCGGATTTTTTTTTCGTGGTTTATTACTATTAGACTTCGTGATATTAATTATAATTCTTATTTTCGTGTACGGTCGAACAAATTGAATCATGATACAGGATAGAACCTTTTAATAATCAATTTCACTATGATTTCGATGACAAAAGTATGAGATGTCAACATAACATTAGTAGCACAAAGGTCCACCCTGGGTCATGATTCAATTTGTTCGACTGTACCTGTATTGGATAGGTATAACGTAATTTTATTTGAACTATACCTATTATGATAATATTTTAGTACTTACTTAAGTTCAATAAACCATTAAAAGTACTTTTCAACTTGTTTAGTTTAAGCTTAAAATAAATTCAAAGTTGGCATTTAAATTTTACCAGAGTGTACTGCTTGAAAATCCTTTTTGCACAACCTTTTATCGATATCGATAGAAAGCATAGTCGTTACGATGCACGCCCTAGCGATCGGGTTCGGAATACTTCGGAACACTTCGAACCGATCGCAACTCCCCCCGCACCTCAGCTAGTTGACAGAATCGTTTCCTTTTAAATTCGCAGGCATTACGTCTCCAGGGGTTATATGCTCGTAGCTCGTAGCGGAGCGTTCGGCGGGGCGTGCAGCGTGGCGGGCGAGAGTAAGATAGAGCGACCAGCGACTGGCATCAGTGCACATCGCTCATCGCTTGTGTGAAGTGAACCGGTCGCATTTTTAACATTAAACATTCTCACCATGGCATCGACGTCGGACGACATTATTGATTTCTTTTTAGAGAATTTATGGCTCAAAGTTTTTGTTTTCATTAATTTATTCACTCTCTACAAAATAAGAAGTGAAAATAAATTCTTAATAATTTACCGCGACGAAGTCGCGGGCACCAGCTAGTATTATATACATACATCGCAAGTTAATGAAAAGCTTGTAAAAAGAAATATATATATACATATATTAGGGGGGGACAATCTTACACAAATCGACCTAGTCCCAAACTAAGCAAAGCTTGTACTATGGGTACTAGACGACGATAAACACACTTATATAGATAAATAAATACTTAAATACATAGAAAACATCCATAACTCAGGAACAAATATTCGTGCTCATCACACAAATAAATGCCCTTACCGGGATTCGAACCCAGCACCTCTTGCTTCGCAGGCAGGGTCACTACCAACTAGGCTAAAGCGGTCGTTAAAGCACAGAAATTTCAACCGGGAGGATGGATATAAGCTTTCGTCTTTGTGGAATCCTGTTATAAACAAATGTCGGCGTCGGGAGGAGTGTCCGGAGAGATCATCGGACGTTGTTAGTGTTGTGTGTCGGTGTGATGGGGTGCCGTTAAAAAAATCTTGATCAAGTGCGGGTAGTTCGAGATACGGGCGCTGATTCTAACCGGAATCAAGTGCGGGTAGTTCGAAAGACTCGAGCGGCTAAACGAACTTGACACCCTACACTTCAGTTAATTCGTGACCACGGCCGCTGCAATGTGGCCGAAACGTAGAGGTAAATATTGCGTGATAAGTCCCGTTTAGTATAATAATCTAATCATACATACCAAATAAACAAAATTATTTTTGTCCCATTTGTACATTTTGCGTGTAGTGTATACAATACACCGTGAAATTTTAGTGGTTGTTTTCCCGAAACGAGGTGATTTAGTATCGATTGTACAATCGATTTATAATTACTATTTTGACTAAGAGTCAAAAATCCAATTGTGAAAAACGAAAGTCGAAAATGACCGCAAACCAATAGTAACGTTTCGTTGGTACAAGTAGCGTACGATCGTACGATAGGTTAGGTACCAACGAAGCGTTACTATTGGTTTGCGGTTATTTTCGACTTTCGTTTTTCACAATTGGATTTTTGACTCTAGTCAAAATAGTAATCATAAATCGATTGTACAATCGATACTAAATCACCTCGTTTCGGGAAAACAACCACTAAAATTTCACGGTGTATACATTTTGTGTTTTGTGCATTTTACTCCGAAGCGGCCAAATCAACTGCCAAATTATTCCTAACTCATTTTATGACATAGTGTTGTGTTTAGTACATTTATATTCCTCTTAATTAGTTCTATAACTACAACTAAAGTTCGATACATATCTACAGACAACGTGTCAGACACGATTTTGCGTTTTGTGCGTTTTGCTCCGAAGCGTTTTTCAGTTTACTAGGACAAAAAAAAACTATGAGCCAGATTGGCCGCCCTAAGCTCCTGCCTTCTGGTAAATCCGCAACTGGTAAACGCGGGAAGCCGATACATTAACTGAGCAAAAGTATTTTCAACAGAGAAAGCCAAGCCCCCGTTGAAGCAGTACACCAACACCCACAAGTCCAACTCGCTGCTGAAGCCGCAGGAGAAGAAGAAGGAGCCCGAGGAGATCATTAACGAGGAAGAGTTCTTGGAGGACGACGATTTTGACCTGGACGATGTGAGTAGCCAGAGAGAGAGAGAGAGAGAGAGAGAGAGAGAGAGAGAGAGATGTTTATTTACACATATTCGATACACAGGAAATACAGTTGACAGGAGTATAAATTGGGCCCCACTCAGCATAATGTTACGGCAAACCACAACGCTGTTTTTCAGTGGGACCCATTTAAAAACTAAACAAAAAAAACAAACAACACATTGTGATGACACGAACGCCAGCGGAAAGCTCGGATCAAATAAAAAGTAAAGATAGAGCGCTGCAAACAACGAAGTGAGGCCGGTCAAACTACACCAAACCGTGTGCTTACACAATGGCACGCACACACTTGCATCCAAACTGCACCAAATTTTGCTTAGAACCCAAAACGTCGTGTTGCCATTATAATGTTGTAGTTACCCTGTTATTGCAACCTTTTCTTTTTTCATTTTAAATTCTATTCTTTATTAGCACGGCTTAAAACGTGAGAACGTGATACGCAACGTAAAGTTGTTTGTTTCTTGTAAAAGTTTATCAACGTTTTTTACTGTAGTAACGGTATCAACGCGACACGCAACGTAGCATCGGGGTATTAAGAATTATTATGGCAACACCGGCCTACGCACACATGTTTATAAAACCGGCCTCACTCGGCTGTTCGCAGCGCTCTATCTTTACTTTTTATTTGATCTGAGGCGGAAAGTGTAGTATAGCCCCCTATACTACACTTACCACCCCTATAGCGCATAACTCCCTGATACAGTCGAGGAAACTGAATCGCGTACGGGTGGAACCTCTACACAGTGAATTTCCCGATGTTTTCTTTGGCAGACGTAGGGAACCTACCCGCACAATAAGCTAAGGGCTCTGTGCTAATTTAATAGCACGCAAAAAATACCTAACTTTGAAATCTAAGCTTTTTTGAGAAACCGTCACACTTTCTTTAGAAGAACACACGAAACATACAATAGCAAATAGTAGGTACATTCGCAAAATGTACAAATCGGAAAATTAATCTATATATATAAAAGAAGAAACTGACTGACTGACTGACTGACTGACTGACTGACTGACATATCAACGCACAGCCCAAACCACTGGGCCTAGAGATTCAAAATTTGGCATGTAGGTTCCTTATAAGGTCTAGGGGTGCACTAAAAAAGGATTTTTCAAAATTCACACCCTAAGAGGGTGAAACGGGGGTCCAAAGTTTGTATGGGGAAACAAGATTAGTTCGACTATTTTATTCGAAACTTCACAGAAGTACTCCTAATGATAAATGAGTAAACACGTATTTCAGGTTTTTTGAGAAGGGGGGAAAGGGGTAACAAAGTCTGAAAATCAACATGGGTGTTGTTTCTATGGTTTATCGGGTCGCTGGTTATGAAAACAACAACGGTTTTAAAATCCGACGTGGTAGACGTAAAATACCATCTCCCTGGATGGGGTGCGATGGGGTTGAAATGTCTAAATAAACTAAATGATGGTTGATATATCAACGCACAGCCCAAACCACTAGACCTAGAGACTTTTTGCACATATATACAATGTAGGCATCCACTAAGGAAGGATTTTTGGGAATTCCCTCGGGAACGGGAAAAAACGGGATTTATATATTCGATTTCGAGTGACCCTATCTCAGTAACTATAATAACTAGACTCTTCAAATTTGATACACAAGTAGGTATTACATTAGTTAAAACATTAATTTCAGGATTTTTCACAATTCCCACGGGATAAGGGTAAAACGGGATTTATATATTCAGTTCAACGGGATCCTATGAACTATAATTACTAGGCTCTTCAAATTTGGCATAGAAGTAGGTAATTATAATAGTAAAAAACAGTTTTAAGGATTTTCGGAAATTCCCACGGGATAAGGAAAAAACGGGATTTTTCGTTTTACTGGTCGTAGAAAGCTAAAATTCGGCATGTAGGTTGCTTGGGGAGTGTAGAGGAGCATTGAGAGAGGACTTTCCCAAATTCCCACGGGAACGGGAAAAAACAGGATTTTTCGTTTTACTGGTCGTAGATAGCTGAAATTCGGCATGTAGGTTGCCTGGAGAGTGTAGAGGAGCATTGAGAGAGGACTTTCCCAAATTCTCACGGGAACGGGTAAAAACGGGATTTTTCGTTTTACTGGTCATAGAAAGCTGAAATTCGGCATGTAGGTTGCTTGGAGAGTGTAGAGGAGCATTGAGAGAGAACTTTCCCAAATTCCCACGGGAACGGGAAAAAACGGGATTTTTCGTTTTACTGGTCGTAGAAAACTAAAATTCAGCATGTAGGTTGTTTGGGGAGTTTAGAGGAGCATTGAGAGAGGACTTTCCAAAATTCCCACGGGAACGGGAAAAACGGGATTTTTCGTTTTACTGGTCATAGAAAGCTGAAATTTGGCAAGTGGGTTCCTTGGGGAGTGTAGGGGAGCATTAAGAAAACATTTCCCGAAATTCTTACGGGAACGGGAAAAAACGGGATTTTGCGTTTTACTGGTTGTAGAAAGCTAAAATTTCAAAATTCATAAGTTTATACTGTAAGTAGGCCGCAAAGGGCTCTTTAACAGACTTCTAAAAAAGGAGGAGGTTATGCATTCCACTTTTTTTTATGTAGGTATGTTCACCGATTTCTCGGTCAATTGTGGACCTGCTTGCTTGCTTGCCTGTATGCTTGCTTGCTTGATATCTTGGTTCTTTGTAATACTCATAGTACACGCGAGCGAAGCCGCGGGCAAAAGCTAGTAAATAAATATTTTTTCCGATTCGTGCATTTTGCGAATGTATGTACGGTCGACCAAGAAAGTGGTCTACCAGTTTTGACAAAAGTTTCTGTGACATCTAAATATCGCTAAGTCACTGTCATCATGTTATTGCAAGGGAAAATCGACCTCGTTGTATCATGTCGTGCAAATGAACTTCGACCGTAGGGGGGTAGACCATATTTTTGGCCGACTGTACTTTGTGAAGGAAAACATCGTGAGGAAACGTGCATACACCTGCGAAGAAATTCAATGGTGTGTGTGAAGTTGCCAATCCGCACTGGGCCCGTGTGGGAACTACGGCCCAACCCCTCTCATTCTGAAAGGAGGCCTGTGCCCTGCAGTGGGACGTATATAATGTAGGCTGGAATGATGATGATGATGATGATGATGATGATGATGATGATGATGATGATGATGATGATGATGATGATGATGATGATGATGATGATGATGATGCTGATGTACTTCTTGCTTTTTGCAAGTTCCGCGTGTTTCCCAATATGCGTGTTGTAGATTTTGCTTTTAGTTACACTTTGCGTTTTGTGCATTTTGCTCCGAAGCGGCCAAATCAACTGCCTAATTATTCGTAACTAATTTTATTTACTCTCATATCGTAAAATTCGAATTATAAAATTCAAAAAGCATTTATATTGACATACTTTTTGAACACAATACCGAAATATTAAAAAAAAACATATTATAACACTTTTCTTCTAACGAAATAATGTTATAAATGAACTAAAACAATTACTTTGCTCACCCGCGACCTTACAATAGTTACGTTTATGCAAGAAATGTTATAATACAATTTTTTTTACCATTACGATACAGGGCAAATCCAAAAAGTTTAAATCACCAAGTTTTGATTCCAATTTTCACTTGTCTGTGGCAGCGCCCGCTTTAGCGCATGCGCGGTGATGTACTGGGTTTTAGCGCCATTCCATTCATACGTGTCGTTTTGTTGTACGAATTTTCGCGGGAAAATTTTGTTCTTGCTTAAAAATATCTGATATCAGTGAATGCGAAGAAAATTTGACTCCGCCCGATATTTTAGATGCGGCGAAGGAAATGACTCATAATTTATTACTAGCAAAGTTCAGAAAATTATACGATAAATGCTATCAAGATTTTATGGCATGAAAAATGCAAAAAGGCTACTTCGTTTTTGGAAAAATGTGTGAGAGAAGATAAAATATTGTATGCAACTGTACGTAATTTGGCCTTAAAACACTCATGTGACCCTTTATGAAACTCTGCTACGCCTCGTTTCATGAAACCACATTCGTGTTTTAAGGACCCCTATTACGATACAGTTGCATAAATAGCTATTATGACATAGCGTTGTGTTTAACTTAGTACATTTCTATTCCACTTAATCAGTTCTGTGACTACAACTAAAGGTCGATTCATATCTACAGACACCGAGCGTGCCAGACACGTGCGGTGGCTGACAAAATAATATTCTTCTATACAGTTTCTATTAACGAATTCAAATATATCCCCAGTCTTTGATCCTTCTCTATTCTTTTTATTTTTTGTTTATATTGTTTCTTTAATTTCCTTTTTAAATCCTTTTCTCACATGCGGCCTTTTGACATTTTCCCATTGATATTTTGTATTAGGTAAGTATATGTATAAGTATTATATTTAATGTATTAATTCTACGTTTCTTCTGTCTGTTATTTCTGCCAACTACATTAATCTGTTCATATTTATTAATTTCGGAGTAATTTGTTGTCTGGAAGACATCGCCTATTGTCTACCTGAACTTTTTAGGGTTCCGTAGTCAACTAGGAACCCTTATACACCGTGAAATTTTAGTGGTTGTTTTCCCGAAACGAGGTGATTTAGTTTCGATTGTACAATCGATTTATAATTACTATTTTGACTAGAGTCAAAAATCCAATTGTGAAAAACGAAAGTCGAAAATGACCGCAAACCAATAGTAACGCTTCGTTGGTACAAGTAGCGTACGATCGTACGATAGGTTAGGTACCAACGAAGCGTTACTATTGGTTTGCGGTCTTTTTCTACTTTCGTTTTTCACAATTGGATTTTTGACTCTAGTCAAAATAGTAATTATAAATCGATTGTACAATCGATACTAAATCACCTCGTTTCGGGAAAACGACAACTAAAATTTCACGGTGTAGTTTCGCCATGTCTGTCCGTCTGTCTGTCCGCGGCTATGCTCAGAGACTGTTAGTACTAGAAGGCTGTAATTTGGGATGAATATATACACCGTGAAATTTTAGTGGTTGTTTTCCCGAAACGAGGTGATTTAGTTTCGATTGTACAATCGATTTATAATTACTATTTTGACTAGAGTCAAAAATCCAATTGTGAAAAACGAAAGTCGAAAATGACCGCAAACCAATAGTAACGCTTCGTTGGTACAAGTAGCGTAGGATCGTACGATAGGTTAGGTACCAACAAAGCGTTACTATTGGTTTGCGGTCATTTTCGACATTCGTTTTTCACAATTGGATTTTTGACTCTAGTCAAAATAGTAATTATAAATCGATTGTACAATCGAAACTAAATCATCTCGTTTCGGGAAAACAACCACTAAAATTTCACGGTGTATATCAGTCACGCCGACAAAGTGGTTAAATAAAAAAAACTAAAAAATTTTTTTAGGGTACCTCCCATAGACTTAAAGTGGGGGTGATTTTTTTTTCTTGACTATCCCTATATTGTGGGGAATCATTGCATAGGTATTTGAAAATAAATAGGGTTTTTCTGAAACCATTTTTTGATAAAGTGAATATTTTCGGAGATATTTACTCCGAAAGTTCAAAATAATGTGTCCCCCCCCTCTAACTTTTGAACCGCACGTCTAAAAAATATGAAAATATCACGTAAGTTAAACTTAATAAAAACTTTGTAGGAAAATTATTTGCAACTTAATCAGTTGAGCAGTTTTTAAGATTTTGTAAAAAAATATTTCTAAACTAAGATTGTAATTTAACCTTCATTGCAAGCATCTTTTTTCTTTAAGTACTACCTATAAGATCACGCTAACAGTATCTTCTTTCAAATAAAAAAAATATATTACATGTGAAAAACAATCAACATAAATACTAGTTCTAGTAGACTGCAGTAGATTAGTTACCCAATTCGCCGATAGATGGCGCTGTAACGCCGACGTTGGGACCAAAACAACCACATTAATAAAGTATGCAAAGATTTTTTCGTACCTGCTACGGAACCCTATCTTGGGCGTGTCCGACACGCTCTTGTTTTTTGTAATGTCACTGTACTGCTTTTGGTGATCAATAAAGAATATTTGTATTGTATTGTATTGTATTGTTTTGTATTGTATATCGTAACACTACCGCCCACCGGCAGACACGGGCCGTGAAAGAATTAAGAATCAAAGAATATTTTGTCGGTGTCTGATACGGTGCCTGTAGATATGAATCGTGCTTAACATTTAAAATGATTTGCTCCAGGATATGGGGTCCATGTCCTCCCTGGGTTCGGGCGCGCGCGGCTCTCAGCTGATCCGGCGGCCCGAGCGGATGGACGAGGAGGCGCCTAGCGACGAAGACAGCCAAGACGACGACAGCTTGTATGACGTAAGTTAGCAGCAATGATACTTGATATCGTCACCATCAGCAGCCGAGGAAGTACTGTATGATCCAGGACTGGGATCATGGTGCTGGGTTCATTCGGTGGCTGGAGTGAATGGAAGAGGAGTCGTCGTTACTCTATTAAATCATCACCTTCATCACGGGTCGCATTGATGGTGGCGCCATCAAGTAAGTAATTCACTAAATAAAGTATTTCCACATTAAACTTTTTTAGGGTTCCGTACCCAAAGGGTGCCATCTGGCCCTACTACTGAGCCTCCGCTGTCTATAAGTCCGTCTGACACAGAGCATATATCTCTTGAACCGTAATGCCTAGACACTTGAAATGGCCGCTATAACAACTGTTATAAATGTATCAAACTAAACTACATGTTACTAAACTTATTTTATGCTGGTAGCGCCATCTGCCGTTCCAAACGAATTCAAATAAAACAATAGTCTGTTGAAAGCTACGTTGAAGTTTTATTAGGTTATGGGCCCAGACTCGTTAGGGTTCCGTAGTCAACTAGGAACCCTTATAGTTTCGCCATGTCTGTCCGTCTGTCTGTCTGTCTGTCTGTCTTTCCGCGGCTAAGCTCAGAGACTGTTAGTACTAGAAAGCTGTAATTTGGCATGAATATATATATCAGTCACGCCGACAAAGTGATTGAATAAAAAAAAGTAAAAAACATTTTTTTAGGGTACCTCCCATAGACGTAAAGTGGGGGTGATTTTTTTTTTCTCGGCTAACCCTATAGTGTGGGGTATCGTT
This sequence comes from Archips crataeganus, assembly GCA_947859365.1. Classification (NCBI taxonomy): domain Eukaryota; kingdom Metazoa; phylum Arthropoda; class Insecta; order Lepidoptera; family Tortricidae; genus Archips; species Archips crataeganus. Next base: position 7,240,304 of record OX402073.1, on the reverse strand, counting down.
GGATAGGTCTTTTAAAATCATTGCGGAGTTGCTAACATGATTTTTCTATTCAGTGATCTGTTTGCGAAATATTCAACTTTAAAGTGAAAATTTTCATTAAAATCGGCCGTCCCCCCCCTCTAAAATCTAAACTGTTGGGTGGAAAAATTTGAAAAAATTCAGAAGGGTAGTAAATATATCAAATTTACTAGGAAAATTATAGCGGCTAAGATTGCTTGGAAATTATTTGTAGTTTAAGAGTAAATAGTAGCCTAAGGTATAAAACATACCTAAACTTGGATGATTCCGTACACATACGAAATCCTTAGAAAAATATTACTTGATTTTTTCGTAATGGCTACGGAACCCTACCTTGGGCGTGTCCGACACGCTCTTGGCCGGTTTTTTTTTTATTAGTTTTTGTCGTGTTTTAAATAGTGCACAGTAATATAAATGGCAGGAAATTACTCAGTGAACGTTCCTAAGTTAAAGGGGCGAGAGAATTATGACGATTGGGTGTTTGCTGTCGAAAATTTTCTCATCTTGGAAGGCATCGATTTGAACATCATCATCTGAACATAGGGCTCCCCCAAGACTCGCCAAACAGTTCGGTCCCGTGATCATCCGCATCCAACGCGTTCCCGCAACCTTAACCAGGTCGTCGCTCCATCTTGTTGGAAGCCTACCTACACTGCGTCTTCCTGTCCGTGGACGCCGCTCGAGAACCTTTTTGCCCCATCGGCCATCAGTTCCACGAGCGATGTGCCCTGCCCACTGCCACTTGAGTCTGGCGATTTTTCGAGCTATGTCGGCGACTTTAGTTCTTGCGCGTAACAACAAATACTAAAAATTAAATACAGTTAAAAATTAAAGGGAGTCTTCATACAAGAATCGTGATTATTTCAGCGTTTTTAAACTCCGGCAACGGCTGCTAGGCGATAAACGACAGTTGCTAGGCGACGCGAGCGACCCTGTGCTGTTTGGATATTTACGTACCTATAAGTTAGCGATTTTAGTGCTTACATTTTGGCGATTTTTTATTAAACTGTTTTTAAAACATTGTACAGAGGTACGGCACCCTTTTTGTTTCAACACTAATCAATAATTTTAAATTAATCGTTATAAATATCCGTTATCAGGTAATGCCGTCATCTGATTCCGAAGACATGGACGATTGGTTTACTCTGGACATCCGCGCCGAAAGGGCGGGCGACTACCTGCCTTGGCTTGGTGAGTATTACCATACAATAGTTTGATTCGTTACAAAAATTACTTTTTTATGTATAAAATTTATTGAAAATTCATATATTTCAAACTAAATACAAACTGAAACATAGATGCACAGAAAAAACCCCAGAAAAAAGACCAATGCTGGGAATCGAACCCAGGTCCTCAGCGTTCCGTGCTGCGTGCTTACCCCTACACCATCACTGGTCTAGAAGTTAGCGACGAATCTTTCCCATACATCGTACACTTCAGTCTGTTATAATCACATTAGGCAGTGATAAAGCGCATCTATGTTATGCCCTCTACCGAGAGACTTCAACACTCCTTCGGAGCTAGCCGCTCACCTGGACCAAGAGATAGCGCTACTAGGCCAACTTTTACAAGTTAAGTATGAAGTATCTTTTTCTATTTATTTTTTATTTTCTTCAACTTCATTTTTTATTATTATTATTATTATTTATTATTATTATGACCGTAAAAGTAATAAAAAAATGAAGTTGAAGAAAATAAAAAAATAAATAGAAAAAGATACTTCATACTTAACTTGAAAATTCATGTAAAAAGATTGGACTAGAGTTGGCTAAAAGCGTTACTTTCCTTTCGCTGTGATTGTCGTTAGAGCTCCAAATAAAATCACTGTGAAATAATCGAGACCTTGTTACGCTGGTCACTCACATAAAGATATACGTTTTGGTAGATGATAGACGTCACATAATCATATTTTGTGAATCAGCTCGATCGTACGGTCGGAATACTCGAAGCGATATGCAGGAACATTAACATATTCAACGGTTTCATATTTCAACGGTTGTCAATAATGTATTTCTTTTTTTTTTCCTTGTTTTTGTACAATAAAGAGTTTACATACATACATATTATTACTAGCTGTTGCCCGCGACTCCGTCCGCGAAGAATAATGGGGGTAACCTGTTCTCAGACCTGCCGAATACGGAGAAAAAGTTTCACAAAAATCGGTCAAGCCGTCTCAGAGGAGTTCGATAGCAAACACAGTGACACGAGTTTTTAATATATTAGACTAGCTGTTGCCCGCGACTCCGTCCGCAAAGCATAGGGGTATAAAAAATAGCTTACGACCTATTCTCAGAATTAACGAGTATAAAGAAAAAAGTTTCATAAAAATCGGTCAAGCCGTTTCGCAGCAGTTCGATAACAAACACCGTGACACGAGATTTTTATACATATTAGATAATCTATCATCAGCTTATACTTATTGCACGTATGAGATGAGATTATTAGATACTTAAAAGACTTGCTTTGCTTACAGTAAACTTTTAATACATGGATTACTTGTTATTCCAGGTGACAAAGCGCACAAGCTGTTAACTGAAGAGAAACACCGCGTAACGGCCCAGCTCGCAGCGTTACGGCAGAGCGTTACCGCCCTACGGAGCTCCGAGCGCGTGCAACACGACCAGATCAAAGTCGCCACTGACGCCCTACACGAGTTAGAAGCTATGCTAGCCGCCGCTTAGGCTATGATGCCCTGGTACCTCCAAGCCCTAAACTTCATTGTTAGGCTCTAAAATTGATTGTTTTCAAGATTTTATTCCTTCTAGATAGATAACCAAAATTGGTAACTGGTTGTCTATAAAGAATAACAGCTTTTCGCAGCTTATCCGGTTACCAAATAGATGGCCAATGAGGAAAAACCTAGTTGATAACCATGTTCATACTCAACCAGTTACCGAGCTACACTGGCTAAACGTAGCATATTCACCATCTCTCTAACCTCATCCGATAGAGTGTGACAGTAGTGGTGAAAATGATTGTGATTCAGTGTGCGTTATACTATAAAGCCTCGAATGTCCTTTCAAAATCACGAGAGCCCCTGGTTCCTTTTAGACAACAAAGGTTGGTAACTGGTTGTCCATTGGGAATATTAGTTTTGTCATGAAACACTGGTAGTTAATGAGTAGGTATAAAACTCATTTGATAACCAGCTTTACATGGGAAGCATTTTCCTGGTACACAACCAGTTATCAACTTGATTATCAGAGTATTTCATTCATTATTCATCATTATTCATTTCATTATTCATTTTTAGACGACCAGATGGCCTAGTGGTTAGAGAACCTGACTATGAAGCTTGAGGTCCCGGGTTCGATTCCCGTGTCGGGGCAGATATTTGTATGAAAAATACGAATGCTTGTTCTCGGGTCTTGGGTGTTTAATATATATTTAAGTATGTATCTATCTATATAAGTATGTTTATCCGTTGCCTAGTACCCATAACACAAGCTTTCCTAGCTTACTTTGGGACTAGGTCAATTGGTGTGAATTGTCCCGTGATATTTATTTATTTTATTTATTTAATATTTGTGGAAATATGAAAGCTCAAATAAGTGTGAGCTGTAAATGCCCATGTAAGTTTATATGTTATGTTTGTGTACTTATGTAGCACAATACCTAAGTATCACTGCCACTAAACGGGTACCTAAACGATTTCGCCATTCATGTACAAAACACCGCTATTTACTGTAATAAAGTGCAAATGGAATATCGTACACGAGTTCGCTATTTTGAATTACGACCAAAAATAATTCTATATAAATACTAGACGTTGCCCAAGACTCCGTCCGCGAAGAATATGGAAAAGTTTCATCAAAAGAGATTTTGACAAAATTTTATGTATTGAAAAATAATTATAAGCAAATTTCTTCTAGTAATAAATGAATTAAGCCTGAACAGAATTGATAATTAACAGTTTGGCTGCGGCGCTGATTTTTACATACATACATTCAGACCGTGCGTTACTTATTAACACGATTTTAGCGCCCGCACAGGCGGTAAGACGCGTACCGTGCGGAAAAGACATGGTTTCGCAGCCAACGTGTTAATTGAATTCTTGCGGCTATATCAATTTTGGCGATTTTACCATTTGACATGATTCCATTTTCGACAGTATTTTAGACGGACAATTGTCCTTATTGATGTTTTTAAAATTGGCATTTTTCTGATTTGATGTAAACATCGTGTAGACGATTTTCCATTTGTACCTACTAACGACAGTTAATCAACGCCGCTTTTAGTAAATAAGTTAGTTCTCTAGTAAGAAATGGAAGCATTAAAGGTACGGAATCGCAGTGACGCATCGTAACTGTACCGTTATTATCGCGTGCCCACCACACAGCTGCTCAAAATACGCTGGCGGTACGGAATCGCAGTGACTAGTGTTGTTGCGATAGCCATCGATAGTATCGTGATACTATCGTGGCCTTGAAAATCAGTCATACTATCGATAGTGAAAATTAGGCGATACTATTGAACTTGGTCGATATTATCGATACTATCGATAGCCGATAGTAGCGATAGTATCGATTGATGAAAATAAGTAATACTATTGCTAAAGATCAATAGTATCGAAACTATCGATATATCGATAGTTCTGCTCTATCGATAGTCGAACATTTCACTATATTGTACCAAAACAATCGATACTATCGATAATATCAATACTATCGACCAAGTTTGAATATCGCCTAATTTTCACTATAAAGGATTTGCCACACTGAATGCGTTCTGCGGTCGCGGTCAGGTCAAATTAAAAGCAGCCCGCATTATGTATGAACAACATTGTCGGTCTCTATATATTTTGTATAGATATGCGATCTGACCGTGCGGTCCGCGCGGTCAGATCGCACGCACGCGCAACATATAGATACAGAATGTTGTTCATACATAAGCGGGCTGCATTTAATTTGACCTGACCGCGACCGCAGAACGCATTCAGTGTGGGAAATCCTTCAATACTATCGATAGTATTGCAGCATGACATCTTCGATTGACTATCGTTTCTATCGACTGTTTTCTCAAGGATAATCTATCTATCGCAACAACTCTGGCAGTGACGCATCGTAAACGTCACGACTCCGTGAAGAGCATGCGGTAAGTTAGTATTCATAGTTATTGTGATTTTGAATACATACGATTTAAAGAGGTAAATTCAACAGCTTAAGAATTTTTGGGAATATAGTGTTGACAATTATTGTTAGAAATGCTAGAATTAATGGTTAATTTAGGATTTAATTTTGTCTTTGTAGTTCAAAAGCGTGCGCGTGGGCGTTTGTGGAGCATTGTTGTTCGATGCTTGTATTATGTACGTGAGAAATATTTATTGAAATGTATTATATTTTTATTCCATGAGCCTTGTTTTATTTACGGCTGTACATTAACAACCAGACCTGTGCCTAAGGTGGAATCAGGGGGGGCACACTTACATATATCACACTTTTCATGCGACTACAGCGATCTCTGGTTGTTTGGTAAAGAACTAAATTAGCGGCCATCTTGGTTGACTTGTCAAACTTGTCAGTTGTCATTCATCGGCCATGGCCATGGCGTACCAAATTGTACGGTCAAGGACTTTAATTGATAGGCCACTTGCCAATGTTCGTATTTTAGCCGTATAGTGCAAATCGGGTTTAGCCGCTTATACTTCGTATATGCTGATTTGAATTAGACGGCTAAAATACGAATAGTGGCAATTAGCCTATCAATTAAAATTACGCGTAATTATAGCTGTACATCACTACCAACATATACATATAGATAGGTATACATCTATAGATACGTCACATTAGTTCTTCACCAGGGCGTAGGGCAGCAGCACCTTCCATACATGCAAATTTGACCATAGAGTTGCCACTCTTGTTCATATAATATTACAATACTCTTTGGGTGGAATGGCACGCTCTAGGCGCGAAATTCAAAATTTTTACAGGTTTTAATTTATTGTGGGTAAACGGTGTAACTGTTTAACTTTATAATGGTACTTGCGCTTGTAAAACAGTGTTCTTAATATTATTGTGTAAAGCTGTTTCAGAATAAAACTGTTAGCTTGATATAAAAGTTGTCAAACATAGAAATTCGGACTTTCAACGTTTTGACAACTTTTATTTCAAGCTAACAGATTTATTCTTAAAAAACTTTACACAATAATATAAAGAGCACTGTTTTACAAGCGCAAATACCATATGAAGTTAAACAGTTACACCGTTTACCCACAATAAATTTAAAACTGTAAAAAGTTTGAATTTCGCGCCTAGAGCGTGCGCTTCCACCTTAACCTCTCGTATGCCGAAAGTAAAAAAAAACTGGCATTCTAGTCTCGTTTGTCTCCAATAATATCAATATTACAGATTAAAATAAAAACACAAAAAGATAGCCCTAAATCTAGCGCGGATCCGCGTTACGGCATACGAAAGGTTAAGCCTTCCACAGACCGCAGCGCGGGGCGTGCGCGCGACTCCGATGGAGCGTGCCCAGCGCGTTGTATAACTCTGAATCATATATTATGGTACGGATATGGATAGTTGAACTTATTTATAAGCAGCGTCTTATTTTTGCTATTCATTTGTTCGACGGCCGTGGGGCCCTAGCGATATGAGGCTATATGTATAAGGAAATAGCAAAAAGATCGCTCGTTGCCTAAATATCAGAATTGCAAAATCTTTCTTTTCAACCGACGAAAAAACGGAGGAGGTTCTCAAGTCGATGCGTATATTTGTTTTTTTTTTATGTATGATCACGCATAACTTTTTACAGAGTGGTCCGATTTTGATGATTCTTTTTTTTATTGGAAAGCGTATACCCCGAGGGTGGTCCCATTTAAATTTGGAAATAATATTCTTACCCTAAGGGTAGGAAAACAGGGGATGATTGATTGTTCAGTCACTGATGACCACGCATAACTTTTTACAGAGTAGTCCGATTTTGATGATTCTTTTTTTATTGGAAAGCGTATACCCCGAGGGTGGTCCCATTTAAATTTGGAAATAATATTCCTACCCTAAGGGTAGGAAAACAGGGGATGATTGATTGTTCAGTCACTGATTGTACTGTATGACCAGGCATAACTTTCTACAGAGTAGTCTGAAGTTGGTATTATATAAGTTTGGAAAAAAAATACCCCAAGGATGGGAAAAAAAATAAAATAAAAACTTTCTAACAAAAAAATTAAACCGCCGAAAACACTGAAAAGCAAAAAATAATACCTTTTTGTTTGACCTTAATCTAGGTACCAGTTTGAAGTCGGTGCCTCAGCACTTAGCCAGGAGGAGTGGACCTATAATCGTCTACCTGATTGGCTTCTATCACTCCTCCTGGCTCGTGCTGAGGCACCGACTTCAAACTGGTACCTAGATTAAGGTCAAACAAAAAAGGTATTATTTTTTGCTTTTCAGTTTTTTCGGCGGTTTAATTTTTTAGTTAAAAAGTTTTTTTTCTAAAATACCAAATTCCCAGTATACCAGACTTTCCCGTCAGCGTGTTTTTCGGGTCGGGTCCCGTTGGCCTTACTTGCATTTAGCCTTAGCGATCAAAACGGCTCAGTAGTACACTGACAAAGTATGCAAAAAGACTTGGTTATATAATGCCATGGTTACAAAATTGTCTTAGTTTCAGGAAGACTTACTTACTTAGCAAAACGTCTAAGTCGTAAAATGCACAAGTAGGCAGAATGACTCAATTGTGTAAGGTCTTGATTGTATTAAATAGATTTTCAAGACCAGACCAGACCATTTACCTACTAAAACATTATGACATTAAGTCGTTTTACAACCAGGGCATTCCGTCAACTATGGCTTATAGCAATGAGGGCGTTTTACAGACCAAGGCATTTTGCTACCCGGACAAAATACAACTAAGGTGGTCTGCTACCCAAGGCTAAATGCAAGTAAGGCCAACGGGACCCGACCCTGTTTTTCTCTATATCGGATTGCCAAAAAAGCTTGTTTTCAATATGGCGTATTAACACGACCCCCTGGCCTCCCCACGACGGCCACGACCTGCCTGACGAGCCTGGTGACTTCACTATCTGGTATTATGGGAATTCGGTTTTGAATGGAACATGGTGTATTGAAAACAAGCTTTTTGGCAATCCGAAATAGAGAAAAACACGGTGATAGGAAAGTCTGGTATTCTGGGAATTTGGTATTTTAGAAATAGGGTAAGTCGGCAATCTAGTAAGATTATAGCTAAACCGTTTAAATGAGTTCTCGCCCGCACCTCTCCCGGCCCCCTTTGTCGTCATGCCCCCAGCAGTAACGCGCGAGCGAGGACTCATTTAAACGGTCTAGCTATAGTCGACGTCACGGGAGGCCGAAGAGCTGGCAGCTACCTCTGACAAAGAATTAGCTTGGCTGTTCAAAGGAGGATCGCCTAAGCCTATCCACCAGAGATGTGCTATACTAAGTTGCGTTTGATATCCACCAATCATATTCATTGGTCCACATAGCATAGCACTCGTGGAAACGGGTTCAACTAAGCTATGTTTTTTATATGGAAAGATGCGTGCTCGGATCGTCCTCGAGCGGCTAACTACATAGCTTTGCATTAGTGTAAACATACAGATAGTTTCGTAGCGTATCTTTCATATCCTCGCAGCATAGTTGCAGAGCTGCATGGCACATATCTGGTGGAAAGGCACCCTTAGGGAAGTCCTTTTCATAATATTTTCTACATTATATTTCAAACTAAATACAAACTGAAATATAGATGCACAGAAAAAAACCCCAGAAAAAAGACCAATGCTGGGAATCGAACCCAGGTCCTCAGCGTTCCGTGCTGCGTGCTTACCCCTACACCATCACTGGTCTAATTTTTCTACATTTTTTGTCTTTTTCTTAATGCACTTAATGCAGTATCAAAACCTTATCAATCCTATCGATCTCGGGGTAGGTAACAAAACGCATTGCCGTTGCTATGTAACGGTTTATTCAATATTCTGACAGATAACGTATCAACAAAAGTGTTTATTATTAGCGGAACTATCTTTAAATAAATGCTAAAGCAGAATGACGAGCGTGACTGTGTCTCAGCTGCTTCCGCAAGGAGTCGACACTATGCGCGCACACGATTATTTGTATGGTAAGTAATATATCTTAATATACCCATAATTCAAACTTAATGCGGCAATTAAGTACATTAAGTCAACCACCGCATGCCACAGTATACGGTGACCGCAACAGTGTAAGACAACGGTTAACTACACGCTGCTCTGCAGGCCCTAAAACCCTAAAACGCAGTACGGGGGTGTTTTACACGTTTGTTGAATATTGAACTATAACCAAAGAGTATTGTAATATTATATGAACAAGAGTGGCAACTCTATGGTCAAATATGCATGTATGGAAGGTGCTGCTGCCCTACGCCCTGGTCAAGAACTAATGTGGCGTATCTATAGATAGATGTATACCTATCTATATGTATATGTTGGTAGTGATGTACAGCTATAATTACGCGTAATTTTAATTGATAGGCTAATTGCCACTATTCGTATTTTAGCCGTCTAATTCAAATCAGCAAATACGAAGTATAAGCGGCTAAACCCGATTTGCACTATACGGCTAAAATACGAACATTAGCAAGTGGCCTATCAATTAAAGTCCTTGACCGTACAATTTGGTACGCCATGCCCATGGCCGATGAATGACAACTGACAAGTTTGACAAGTCAACCAAGATGGCCGCTAATTTAGTTCTTTACAAAACAACCAGAGATCGCTGTAGTCGCATGAAAAGTGTGATATATGTAAGTGTGCCCCCCCTGACTATAACCAGCACAGCGTAAGGAACATAATGGTCAAATCGCTTTTTGTTCTGACTGCGTTTTAGGGCCTGCAGGGCAGCACGTTTATTCTGGCGCCAGTTCAGTCCAGTCCATCATTCTGGTCCGAATGACGAGAGAATGATCAACTCTCGGACTGATGGACTGATTGCCCGAACTTGGGAAAATTCAATATTTTAAATAATATTCGAATGAATGTGTAACCGACGTCTTAGGTATTTAAAATAATGAATTTTGCAATATTGAATTAGTGGAGAGGGAATAGGGGAGGGGGAGGAGAGGTATTGGGACCCCGGCGTTCTCACTGACCGTACGAAACGCAGCAGGAGTAGGTACCTACTGCTGCTTCACGCCGGAGCTCTGTGAGAGGGTGGTATTGCCCCGGACGAGCCGGCCCATTCGTGATGCAGCGGCTAGCTACAACATGGCTCTACCACTACAAAAACTGATGTCATCCAGATTATTGTTGTTTTCATAAAAAAAATACACATTCACCAATAAAGGTCCCAGAAAGCTTTATCACGTTGGAGACCTCTCGTTTTTAGTCTGATGGAGGTGGTTTTTCATTCCAGATTCGAACTACATCGTGTCAGGCGCGCGAGACTATGCGCGGACGGCTTTTAAAGCCGCTATGGCCTCCGCCCAAGTCGTAAGTATTAGGCTATGTCCTACGTACGCGATTTAAAGCGAACGGAATTTCGAAGGGATCCGATGCGGTGACGCGCGATGCAATGCGAAGCGGCGGCCTTGTCCTATGTGCGCGAATCTAACATTTCAAAACAAAACTAATGGCCGGCGCCCACTGACGGCATGGCACGGCGTGACATTTTATTACTATCAAGTTATTTTGAATCTCATTTCAATTAGTTTAGAATTCATGTTACTTTATTTCGATACGACGATGCCGCAACGTCCTGAGGGCCGATGCCACGCATACTTAACCAATAAAGTAACATGAATTCTAAACTCATTGAAATAAGATTCAAAATAACTTGATAGTAATAAAATGCCACGCCGTGCCATGCCGTCAGTGGGCGCCGGCCCTAAGTATACTCGGAAAACCGTTGCTACGCGAAAAATATCAAACCAACTGATCGCGCTCGCTTCGCTACGCGGCGGGTTGGTTAGATCAATTTATTTCGTAGTAGCAAAATTTCCATTAGATTTTTTTCCCGAATGCTATTTTCCCACAATGGTTTTCTGAAGTGAAATAAATAAATAAGTATATTTTCACACTCTCGTTTTTTTCCAATTCTAATCGACACACACCTTTACACACACACATAGTTAGGTTTAGGCCATGTTAAGCTTGCATCGGCGCGAAGAGTCAAAACCACACAGAAGAAGAAAAGAAAGAAAGAAAGAAAGAAAACATTTATAACAACAATAACACGTACACAGGGTAAATGTAAGAGTACAAACATAGACATAGTAGACATAGGTACATACAGGGTTATTTTTAATTCACTGACATCCTCTTAACCCTGAATTCCTATCACTCAAACAAAATGTTTTTTGTTTTACGACTTTTTAAAATGAAGCACTTTTTTTCCCATACAAATACACAGAGTATCGTAAAAATAAGAGGAAATCTCAAATTTTCAAAACGTTATTACACCAAAAATATTAAGTTATGACAAAAGCCGTAAAACAAAAAACATTTATTTAAGTGGTAGGAGTTTAGGGTTAAAAGGATGCTAGTGAATTACATATAACCCTGTATTGATTACTGTGATATTGATGCTGCTATACTTCAGCGCGCGCAGACAGAGAGCGGTCAGTACCTCTACCATGAGTTTACACTAGTTCACAGTGACCGTACTCGCTAGCGACGGCGTAAATGATTTGTATGGAGAATTGTACTTCCGTAAGTGACCGCTAGAGGCGCTGTACAATTCTCCATACAAATAATTTACGCCGTCGCTAGCGAGTACGGTCACGTAAACTAGTGTAAACTCATGGTAGTGGTACTGGCGTTCCGCGTTCCGAGTTCCGAGTTCTGCGTTTTTTCGAGTGTACTGAGTCCCTTACGATAACGCACACAGCAGGCGGTCGGAACTCTCGAGCGGTCAATACACAGAACTCTGAACGCGGAACGCGGAACTCCAGACCGCTCTCTGTCTGCGCGCGCTCCTCCTGGTTTACACTCGCGTACGAGTGGCGAGACGAACTGCGGGACGAGCCACGAGACGAGAGTGTGAACAGGCGCGCCTCGCGCCTCGTCTCGTGATTTGCCTTGATTTTGAGGCTCGCGTCCGGAGCGAGACGACGAGGCGAGGGGACGAGGCGAGAGTGTAAATCAGGTATAAAGGGTCCCGGCTCAGCGTGTCGTTGGTTAAAAACCAGCGGACCAAACCAGCAGAAGGAGCTCCTCGTGAGCGGAACTCCGTTGACACTGTTTCTGTGTCAATCCAAATTGGGTAAAAAGGCTAGTACTGTGAAAACAAGGTTCAGTAAAAAGGCTATATAGTACTGTGAAAACAAGGTTCAGTAAAAAGGCTAGTAGGTACTGTGAAAACAAGGTTCAGTAAAAAACCAGTGTGAGAAAAAAAGCATCTGGGAAAAAATGCGAGTGAAAATTTTGCTACAGGAAATAACGATTCTGGTTTAATTGATAAATCCCGTTTTTTCCCGTTCCCGTGGGAATTCCCAAAAATCCTTCCTTAGTGGTTGCCTGCATTGTATAAGGTATCTATGTCAGTCAGTCAGTTTAGAATTTTATATATACACCTTGAAATTTTAGTGGTTGTTTTCCCGAAACGAGGTGATTTAGTATCGATTGTACAATCGATTTATAATTACTATTATGACTAGAGTCAAAAATCCAATTGTGAAAAACGAAAGTCGAAAATGACCGCAAACCAATAGTAACGCTTCGTTGGTACCTAACCTATCGTACGATCGTACGCTACTTGTACCAACGAAGCGTTACTATTGGTTTGCGGTCATTTTCGACTTTCGTTTTTCACAATTGGATTTTTGACTCTAGTCAAAATAGTAATTATAAATCGATTGTACAATCGATACCAAATCACCTCGTTTCGGGAAAACAACCACTAAAATTTCACGGTGTATAGATAAGGTAAAGGAAAACATCCTGAGGAAACTATAGCACATACCGGCTATGAAATTCTATGGTGCGTGTGAAATTTCCAATCTGTACTCGGCCCGCGGGGGCGCCCGAGCCTTCTCATTCTGTGAGGAGGCCTGTGCCTGGCAATGGCACATATACAGGCTGGAATGAATGACGAGGGTTTTTCCGAACCGGTGGTAGATTCTTTGACGTTAATAGGTGCATCAATTGATGCCTAAAATGAATTAAGAATTTTGACTTTGTCTTTGACAAATGATGACGCGTTTGTTCACAGAGCCTGCAACCGGTGTACAAGACCATGTTCTCGGAGCTCAGGATGTTCCCGAGGTTGCAAGTTGGTCAGTACCGTAAAAGTAGTAATAGGGGAGCCCAGGAGGGGATTTGTGAAGTTACTCGAGCTCGGCAGATTAATATACGGGGGGATACCTTACACCCTCTATTGAATATGAGCACTTCATGTGGGGGGTTTGCCTAGGGCACCCCGTCAAAAACTTTGTAAAAAAAAATATTCTTTAAATGGGTCAATCAACTTTTTTTTTAAACGATTTTCTGCTACTTTCTATGAAAACCGAAATAATTAAAAAACTGATTGTTTTTCCTTATTTAAAGTATACTTTTCAAAACCCTAGATTTTTGTAGTCAATAATGTGTAATTGCCATATTTATTTTATTTTGTTTAGCTTCTATTTCGTGGGTGACCCAGGGGACAATGTTGTCCCCGAAATTTGTATGAAAATAGTGGTATTTCCCCTGGGTGACCGGATTTTTTCATAGAAATACTTTTTTTTTTTGGTTTTCACATACGTACTATGATAAACAGTTTATCTAATTACTGCAAAATCATGGTTTCACTAACCAGAGATTACAGAGTTACTTGTAAAGGAGTAAATAGAAATTTACAAAAAAAAGTTGATTGGCCCAAATAGCCCGTGTAGTAGCCCCTCTGGATCGTATATAATCAGTAATGTGACGTCTCACATCCGCACCTATGGGAGCTTAGGTACAGTCAGCAGCAGAAGTAGATGGGCAGTTGTGCAACGCAAAATGATCTAAACTTAATTTCAACAGAATCTTAAAATCTCGTAGACATTTCTAGCCAACTGACATGGACACTGAATTGGCTAAGTCCCTAGTGATAGATATAATTAAAATCTCATACAGCATAATGCTGAGTCAGCGACCGTTTCACTTTTGCATGGACACACATGCAGGTCTGTGTATTTATTACTTCATTGTTTTGTGAACTTTGTTTATTTGTATGAAATTGTGTGAACTTTCTTGTATTTGTGTGTCTTGTAAAAGTGAATAAATGTCTTCTTTCTTTCTTTCTTTCTTTCTTTCTTTATTAGTTTTCAATTATACTCATACTAGCCTTCCATCCGCAGCTTGGCCCGTAATAAATTAATTTTCCCGTAGGAAAAGGTATTTTCCCGCGGTAAAAAGAAGCCTATGTCACTCAGTGATAATGTAGCTTTCTAACGGCAAAAGAATTTTTGAAATCGGTCCAGTAGTTTTTAAGTTTATTCGTTACATACAAAAATACAAATCTTTCCTCTTTATAATATTAGTGTATAGATGTAGAAGTGTAGATGTAGACTAGAGTAGATGTAGATTTTTAGGAACCTATCAGGTGTTCATATAAGTTGGCTTTAAGTATCGAAGAGATCAGATTCTATTGAGATGGAGTGTACACACGTAGTGGCGTATCGTGGGTGTCAGACGTCTGGGGCGGAAGAAAATTTTGCCGCCCTAGTATTTAAGTACTTACTACCTAAGTATTTCAATTGGCTAGGTAACTAAAGTTTTTGAAGCGGTGCTAATTTTAACTAGCCAGTTTAAAAAAACTACGATATGAAATTGTCCTAATATTTACAAATATTTACAAAATATTTGCCGCCCCCTAAACGTGCCGTCCGGGGCGTGCCACCCCCTTGCCCCCACTACGTTACGCCACTGTACACACGACTCTCTCTCTATTGTTAAGGTAATAAGAGCAGGCCATTTCGAGCTCCACAACCACTCGTCTGCTTTTGCTGCTGACTGTGCGTCGGTACTATCGACAAAAGACTTTTTTCTTTATATACAGTGTACTACCCTAACTGCCGCCTCCCGGGGCACATGGACCGCTCGTATGCTGCTTACACGCTGCGCGTGCAGCAGTCGCGACTGCTCCCCGCGCCGCAGACTGCTGGCAAGGACCAGTACAAGTTCACTGCCAGGTGACTACACTGACAACACTGCGTGTAGCATGACACGAGGCATGCAGTCCCATGCAGTTCCTGCCCGCGCTGCAGACAACAGGCAAGGACCAGTACAAGTTCACTGCCAGGTGACTACACTGACAACACTGCGTGTAGCATGACACGAGGCATGCAGTCCCATGCAGTTCCTGCCCACGCTGCAGACTGCTGGCAAGGACCAGTACAAGTTCACTGCCAGGTGACTACACTGACAACACTGCGTTGTAGCATGACACGAGGCATGCAGTCCCATGCAGTTCCTGCCCGCGCTGCAGACAACAGGCAAGGACCAGTACAAGTTCACTGCCAGGTGACTACACTGACAACACTGCGTTGTAGCATGACTCGAGGCATGCAGTCCCATGCAGTTCCTGCCCACGCTGCAGACAACAGGCAAGGACCAGTACAAGTTCACTGCCAGGTGACTACACTGACAACACTGCGTGTAGCATGACACGAGGCATGCAGTCCCATGCAGTTCCTGCCCGCGCTGCAGACAACAGGCAAGGACCAGTACAAGTTCACTGCCAGGTGACTACACTGACAACACTGCGTGTAGCATGACACGAGGCATGCAGTCCCATGCAGTTCCTGCCCACGCTGCAGACTGCTGGCAAGGACCAGTACAAGTTCACTGCCAGGTGACTACACTGACAACACTGCGTGTAGCATGACACGAGGCATGCAGTCCCATGCAGTTCCTGCCCGCGCTGCAGACAACAGGCAAGGACCAGTACAAGTTCACTGCCAGGTGACTACACTGACAACACTGCGTGTAGCATGACACGAGGCATGCAGTCCCATGCAGTTCCTGCCCACGCTGCAGCCAACAGGCAAGGACCAGTACAAGTTCACTGCCAGGTGACTACACTGACACAAATCACTCCAGGTCGAGCTATCTTGAGTTACCTTGACTCCGGTTTTTTGCTCTAGCTCGAACCTTTGTGCGTCAAAGCGGGGGCATTCACAGACAATGTGCCAGACGTCCTCGTCTTTAGCCGGGTCACATATACACGAGGGTGTATCTTTGATTTTGAAACGATGTAGATAGGCTGCGAATCCTCCGTGCCCGGTAAAGGCTTGAACCAAGAGGTTTGTGAGTTTAAGTTTCTTTATGATGCTGTTTGCATCTCTCACTTGTGGGAAGAACTTCTTGGTTGTTGCACCGGTCTCAGAGGCTCCGTAACGGATCTGCCATTTTTCGATCGTTTCTAATCTTATCGACCTTTTGACGTAAGATATCGGCACCCTGTCGTAATTCGGAGCGGTCTTTTTTCTAATTGCTGCTTGCTTTGCCAGTTCATCTGCCCTCTCGTTTCCTGGCGTTCCAATATGAGCTCGCAGCCAAAAGAATTTTATGTCCACTCCTGTTTCCCTCGCTTGTGTAGTTTGGGTCTTTATCGCTTGGACCAGTGGGTGCGTCGTGTGTGGCGTTTTGAGTGCCTCCAGCGAGGACTTGGAGTCACTGAGAATATTGACGCTTTGCACTCCGTGTTTCATTGCAATCTGCACTGCTCTGAACAGCGCGTACAGTTCGGTTTGATACACAGTGTTGTATGGTGCTAATTTGAAGGTCGAGTGGCGGATTTCTTTCCCATCCTCCCACCATGCGAGTGCCGCGCCCGTCTTTCCCTCAATTTTACTACCATCGGTGTAAATTTGTGGGCCTCCTAGACTGTACCTATCCACTATGTCCTGGTTGTATTCCTCCAGGCTAACATAGTCGATAGACACGGTCTTTGACGGATGTGGTCTCGCCAGAGCGTCTGTCCTATTCTCAATTTCCCTCCCTAGTGGTAGGTGATCCTCGCTGAAGCCTCTCTTCACCTCGTAGAGTCTTGCCGCCTCGTGAATGCGCAGGTCCAGTGGGAGAGTTCCCGATAGGACCAGCGCCGATGTCAGAGAGACCGTCCTGTACGCCTTGCATATCTTCTGGGCGAAACCACGCTGTATTGAGTCGAGCTGATTCCGCACCATCAACTTACTTGCTGCTTTGTGCCAGGCACTAGCAGCGTAAAGGACGATCGGCTCTATCACCGCCACGTAGATGGTCTTTAGGATCTCGCTGTTGAGCCCCCATGACACCTTTGCCGCACATGCAAGCTGCCTGTAAATATTGGTAGCTTTTTGGCACGTTTTCGCCACGTGTGCATTGAAAGTTAATTTATGGTCAATGGTAAGTCCCAGCAGTTTGATCTCATTGACAAGCTCCACTTCGGTTCCGGCCATTACGACGCGAATCGGGTCCCATTTTAATTTTCTGGTGATGATCATAGCCGCTGTTTTTTGTGGTGCAAATTTAAGTTTGTTGTTAGAGCCCCATTCGACAACTTGTTGGAGTGTCCGGTCCGCTCTTGCTTTTATTTCCCCTGAAGTTTTGCCGGAAAACACTAAGGTGACGTCGTCAGCAAAAGCCTGGCAATGAGCATCCGTGTCGTTGAGTTGCTGTAGGAGGTCATCTAGAATAATATTCCAGAATATTGGACCTCCTATAGAACCTTGGACACATCCCTTTGTCGTCGGCCTTTCGCTGACCTCGCCCGCGTAGTGTACCTTGATCACACGATCCTCAAGGTATGAGCATACCGTGCGATAAAGGTTTTTTGGGCAACCTTTTTTCGCCAGTTGAGTTTTAAGTTTTGGCCACCAGGCGTTGTCGAAGGCTCCCTCTATGTCTAGTGAGACAAGTAGTACGATGCGTTTCTTCGTTTCTACCTCAGTTCTTATATATCTCAAGAGATCATAGAGGGCGTCCTCCGTCGACTTTTGGGGCATAAACCCATACTGACGTTTGTTCAGGGTTGGGAGGATGTGCCACTTGATCCTGTTTACGAGCATTTTTTCCAGGATCTTCCCCATCACCGACAAAAGGCCAATCGGTCGGTGTGATTTGGGTTGCGTATAGTCCTCCTTTCCGGGTTTCCGCAGTATGCATACGTGTGCTGACTTCCAGGCTTTGGGGAAATGGGCTAGCTTAAGGCAGGTGTTAGCTAGGCACAGGAACACTTCCCTGCTGCACTGAATGGCTGTCTATTCCCTTAGCTCGCAATGCGCATTTAATTTGGAACTTCCACTGACGAAAATTATTGCCATCAAAACGCTCTACATTCATTTTTAATCCTGAAACTTCCATTTTCACTTTTGGCAGGAAAAAATTTTCACTTCATATTTCACTATATTTTATACCGAGATAAATATACTTCACTGCTCTTTACCACTTTTATTGATGCGGGCCACATAACCTGTTAGAGTTTAGCAAGCTAATACCAATAAAAGGATAAGAATTCTACAACGCTTTTTATTGAATATATTTAACTGGTAATTCTACTTGACATGACATACCTGACAGACAACTGAAAAGTCTTCTAAAGCAAAGCATAAACGAGAACTAAATAATGTAAACCTTTTTGATGTAAAATCATATCCTAACATATACTAATCAGAAATTTAAAATCAAAAATCAAAAATCAATCAATTTTTAAAATCAGCTCCGAAACTGAAATATTTTTTTCTATCCCGTGGGAATTTTGCATTTTCCCGGATAAAAAGTAACTTATGTCCATCAAAGATAGTGTATCTTTCTAATGGTGAAAGAATTTTTAAAATCGGCTCTATAGTTTCAGAGATTCCGCTACAAACAAAGAAGGTCTAGATTTCCCTATCCCATGGGAATTTCGAAAAATCCTTCCTTTGTGCACCTCTACAATACTCAAGGTACATGTATGCCAAGTTTCAAGTCTCTAGCACCAGTAGTTTATGATGTGCGTTGTCTGTCAGTCAGTCAGTCACGGTACTGTTTTATAGGTATAGATTTATACAGGGTTATTTGTAATTCACTAGCATCCTTTTAACCCTAAACTCCAACCACGTAAAAAAATGTTTTTTGTTTTACGGCTTTTGTCATAACTTAATATTTTTGGTGTAATAACGTTTTGAAAATTTGAGATTACCTCTTATTTTTACGATACTCTGTGTATTTAAATACATACAATACAATTGTATGGGAAAGAAAGTGCTTCATTTTAAAAAGTCGTAAAACAAAAAACATTTGTTTGAGTGATAGGAATTCAGGGTTAAGAGGATGTCAGTGAATTAAAAATAACCCTGTATAATACACGTGTACCTAGTTGTGATAAAAAAAAACAAGCACCGTTGATTTATATAAGTATTTACTTATTATTTTCCAAATAGAGTACACTCCATATATATAGTGAAAATAAACGGATGACTCACGTCTTAAAACGAGTTTAACTCGACATGTTTCGGGCTAATCCGTAGCCCTTCTTCTTGGAGTCACCCGTCACGGAGTGCGCGTTTGGCAGCCGCCGTGACGGGTGAATCCAAGAAGAAGGGCTACGGATTAGCCCGAAACAGGTCGAGTTAAACTCGTTTTAAGACGTGAGTGATCCGTTTATTTTCACTATGAGTGAGTCTCGCGGTAGTTTCATGTTTAAGGTTAACAGTTGCGACTATGATTTGGACAGCATCTTTTAAGAATAGTCACATAAGATTCACCGAATGGACATTTATCCATTACGCCAGTAGCACCATTGCCGACATCATTAGGATTGCTTGAAACATGTGGGGCCAAGACCACGTTAAGCGCAAACACTAGAGTGGTACCGGCCAGCCAATCCTCCTCGGGCAGGGCAAGGGACTGGCGGAAGGCTGCGACAATTAAAACGGCAACCACCACCGCAGGCAGTCTGTGCGTGGCACAAGTCATTTTCTGTAATAAAAAAATAAATAATTAAAAAAGTCCTCTGTAGAGGTCGTTACATACACTTTGTTTTTAACACGCTTTTATTAGCTTCATACTTATGTTAGTATGTAACGGAGACTTATTTACTTAAGTAAGTACTTCATATTTGAACATGATTTTGACCCCCTTGGAAACGTCGGATTAACTCGAAATTTGGCATACTTATCAAGGACCGATGACAATGCGTGTTTTTTAGTTTTTCTAAACTATTATATTAACACGCTTTTATTAGGTCGACGTGTGCGTGTATGTAACTAAGTAGGTATGTAATGGAAACTTTGAACATGATTTTGACCCTTTTCCCGGTTTCCGATTGAGCTGAAATTTTGCACGTATGTGTAAATTGGATGACAATGCAATATTATGGTAACATGGAGCTGATCTGATGATGGAGCTGGATGGTGGCCATAGGAACTATGTAATAAAATGACACAACCCCGTCGAGTTTGGGCTCGTTTGATTCGTCTTGACGAGCACTTTGATCCCAGATGGTAACCAGGGTCTGATGATGGAGCTGGAAGATGGCTAAAGGCACTCCACAATAAAACGACACAACTCCGTCGAGTTTGGGCTCGTTTGATTCGTCTTGACGAGCACTTTGATTTTTTGTTTTTACGTGCATTTATAAAAGCGTGTTTTTCTAGTGTTTTTTAAAGTATTAATTTTTACAGCATATTAGTCATCTCATCATGAGTAAGAGATAGAAACATACATAAATACATACATAAAATCACGCCTGTATTTCTAAAGCACACGAAATGCTACATTTACGTTTCAAGGCCACTTTTAGCAATTTTAGGTTGAAAGGTAAAAGTGGTAAAGTGACAGGTTGCTATAGATAACGCCACCAGTACGTCTACCATGAGTTTACACTAGTTCACAGTGACCGTACTCGCTAGCGACGGCGTAAATGATTTGTATGGAGAATTGTACTTCCATAAGTGACCACTAGAGGCGCTGTACAATTCTCCATACAAATAATTTACGCCGTCGCTAGCGAGTACGGTCACGTAAACTAGTGTAAACTCATGGTAGTAGTACAGAGTTGAGTCAACTCTGGTGGCGTTACCTATAGCATATCGTCGACCATATATACCTCAACCTATTTAGACGCTTCATGCGACAACCACGGAGGAAAGAAAGAAAGGAAGAAAAGAAGTCTAACCCCCTCTTTCACCATCCATGGATCAAATTTAAATACCTAGTTAATTTTTAATTAATTTTTAATTTTATCCGTCAGTTAAAATTAATCAATGGGTGGTGAAACAGCCCCCAAATCAACCCTTCTCCAGGCCCCATCTATTTAGATACGCTACTGCAAAATGAATCACTGTGTTACGTATGTTTACCTATGCAGGATTAATTTAACAGCAAAGCATGTTTTAAACAAATTCAATTGATTTTCTACAGTGTTGGGCAATATTTAGTTTGACTAATGATTGATGACTAATGATTAGATACGTCAATCATGATTGATGACTAATGATTTGTTAGTTTAGTCATGGTGTGGTGATTGATGATTGATTTGACGTTTACTGGGAAATGGTTCCATAGCAGCTCATATCCTTGACCATACAGGACACAAATGCCAACAAATTGGTGGTTTAAATATATTTTTATTTTGTTTGTTTTCATTTTGATGAATTTGGATCGGTACACGATTAGAACAGCGTTTCCCAACCTTTTTCAGCCACGGACCCCTAGCAAATCAAGCACAGTTTTCACGGACCCCCTTAATAAAATAATCAGCAAAAAAATTCGGATTAGGTATTTATTTTAGTTATTACATAAACAAAATAGGTACTTATAACTGTTCTGTATGGTCCAGAGATGACACCGCAGACCCCCATACATATACTCGCGGACCCCCAGGGGTCCGCGGACCACAGGTTGGGAAACACTGCGTTAGAAGCATCAATCATATGGTCGTGATTAAAACTAACTATTGAATGACTAATGATTTGTGGTGTTAGTCATGATTAGTTCAATCATGATTAAATTAGTCATGATTGATCAGTTGATTGACGAAATTAGTTGATTTGCCCCACACTGATTTTCTACCATATTGTAAGGGAGCAAAGTCGAATCATTGTGTAGATTTATGTGGTTACTATTATGGTATAGTATAAATCTTCCCAGGTGAATTTTTCGCTTCGAGCCATTACTTTAAATTTGAACCTTAATACTATGACGATACCGTTTGTTTTGAAAGATAAGGGCTTGAAGCGAAAAATTCACCTGGGAAGATTTATACTATACCCACATTACCCACATACATTATTTTGAGTTGATGCTCTGTTGATCTGGGATTGCGATATAAGAAACGAGGGGTGAAAAAGAGTCATAAGTGTCATAGGTAAGTTTCACCGCTATGTGTGCGTCTTTCTGTGGCATCATAGGTAACTCTTAAACGGGTGAACCGTTTTTTTATTTGAAAGTAGGTTTCTTGGCGATGGTTCTTAGGGGCCATCCATTAATTACGTCACACCAATTTCGATCAATTTGGGCTCTTTTGTTAGCTGCGGAAGTGATTTTAGACGCTTAATGGGCATTTACTTTATTATCTAACATACATGTCACCCCTAATTAGTGATGAGTCCCTCACTCGTGAGGTACATCGTTTGAGTTCCTCATCGCGACAAAATGAGGGAGTACTCGAATTGCAACTTTGAACCACCTCATTTAGCTCCTCATTTTCTATCACGAGGCGCGAGCACAGATAACTTACTATTTACTCACTGACTCACGAGCGAGGGAGTCGAAACGGATTAACGAGTTCGATGGAATGAATCGATCGAACATTAATTGTTACAATGAGGAAATTTCGGGGTTTTCTTACTCAGAATTAAGAGCGCGCGAGAGAGAGATTTTGATGATAAAAAGGAATGTCTCAAATTTTTTGTTAGTTTTGTGACGTTTTTTTCATACAGTTTGCCACAAAATTGACACAATTTTTTTTTATGGAAAATAAGTAATACTTTTACGAAAAGGTTGAAAATTCCCAAATCAACATTTAATTTTAAGAAACCGTTATTTGACAAAATTTTATAAATAAAATAATGGTTTTCGTTTATTCGTTCGTTCGCTACGCTAAGCGCTTTTCATTGCGATCGTTTTGAATCGTTTTACACCTCACCTCAAATGAGGGGTACCTCGCGAGTACCTCACGAGGCAAAATGAGGTCCTCCCTCATCCTCATTTAAAAAGCAAGAGTGACACAACGCTACCCCTAATTGCTTGGGGGTTTTTAAAATTTTTAATTTATAGTTATCATTGTATCTCTATAGGAGGGGTCACCAAATGGCGGACCGGTCCGAAGCCGGACCGCCGACCTATTTTTGCAGACCCCAAGTGAACAGTAACTTGTATTGGGTAGGTCTTTGCTGCCGTCAATTCGACATTTTACGAACGAGCGAAATAACTTTTGTGCATTCATTTTTTTTAATAAAGTCAAGTAGAAACGGACCGCGGTGGTAGTTTTATGTTAACCGGACTACTGAAGTAACTAATTGGTGATACCTGTACCTCTACCATGAGTTTACACTAGTTTACGTGACCGTACTCGCTAGCGACGGCGTAAATTATTTGTATGGAGAATTGTACAGCGCCTCTAGCGGTCACTTACGGAAGTACAATTCTCCATACAAATCATTTACGCCGTCGCTAGCGAGTACGGTCACTGTAAACTAGTGTAAACTCATGGTAGAGGTACTGCTCTATAACGTTAACTTGACTGAACAAGTTTACCCAAACAACAATACTTACAATCAAATTTCATCGGATTGCAGTTTCGTTAATTTTATAAGGGTATTAAACGTTATTTTCGATTACTCATTTTGATCATGGTTACGTTACTAAATTTCCTTGTCGAATACGTTATTTAATTTTTTTCCTGCTCGAATAAAATGTTCGCAATATCCTATATAGTTATTTACGATGCTATGCGGAAAGTAGGCCATCCCGAACGAGTTTCGGTGATGTAAAATTAAAAAAAAAAACAAGCGGTGTCACAATGCAATTGGGACAATATCATTTTTTGGTGTTTTTTGGACGTAATTACCGATATCCTTAGCGAAGTTAGTTCGATTCAATGCAACGAGCCTCACCCCGCGAGCACTAGATGGCGCTATTATCAAACTTACCGCTGCTATGATTTTTGGGCGTATCTATTTAATATAATTAAGTAAATACGGACAAAATCTGAGCTCTTGTCTTTCCTTAATATTTAATTAATTAAATAATGAGGAAAGCTAAATAAATTAAGTACATCGTTTTGTTGCGCAGTGTCTTCTCTGTGGCACGAACTGTCAAACCACATAACACAAATTACGGTTAGCGTTATCTCGAGGGGCGTGACTTAATTAAGCCTTTAAAACCCAGTGCCGCCAAAAATTCGGCACATTTTGAATCTGAACACAGCTATCTAAAAACAGTACATCTACCATATAATAATCCTGTGGATACTCTGCCCGTTTATTGGGCAACCAAGTCGGGGTTAAACCGCCGAACGGAACTGCAGTCTCCACCACTTGGCTCTACACCACCAGCACACTCTGAGCCCTGAAGCACCCTGGTCTCAGCCCTGCAAGTCAGCAGCGTCTCTGGAGATCCACCTGCAACGCCCGCAGCGCGTCCTACGGTCTCCTGAATCCAGGGCAGTGTCTGTCCGGAGAAAGCGAATCCCACTCAAGTGCTTAGAACCTACGACCCTCTAGTCTCTTGCTTGCTCACAGTTTAGCGTTCCTAATAAACGTCTGTACTTGTTGTTTATGGTTTAATTCCTCTCCGCAAGACCAATACCTATACTGTGACAGCGGAGCGAGTTTTTTAAAACCGAAACATTACAGTATACAGGGTGCCGGGTGGAGACTTCGAACGCCACATGGAGGGTAACTACTTACCTTAAATATTGGAAAAAGCACATTCTATACAAAGGGGACATTCCTTTATTTTTTAAAACAAAAAATACTGCATTACCTAATGGATTTTTGAAAAATCGCTTGTCTTAGTCGGGACTCGAACCCGGTCAAATGCGACAAAAATAACATGTCGTATTTTATGATACAAATCGATAGGGTTACTAATAAGGTAAGGTATCTCTAAATAACATACACAATCAAAATAACACAAAGCCATGAAAACTAACAATTACGTTCTTAGATTTCTTTAAATAATAAATAAAAGGCATTTATGATTTTTTTTAAATTGTCTGCCTTGAGAAGAAAATAAAAGTAAGTCTCTGTGCAGCTGTGTGTGGTCCATTTCTCGTGAGCGGTGGAAACAAAATAAACTCGTGATTGTTAGTTGTCACGGCCTTCGGTTATTTTGATCGTGTAGGTATGTTAGAGACAAATGGACCTAATCAGTAACTCTTGATCTCCAGAATCACACGGTGATTGTATATAAAAACTAGCTGTTGCCCGCGACTCCGTCTGCGAAGAATGGAGGGGGGGGATAAAAAATAGCCTACGACCTATTCTCAAACCTACCGAATATAGAGAAAAGAGTTTAATAAAAATCGGCCAAGCCGTTTCGGAGGAGTTCGGTAACGAACACCGTGACACGAGATTTTTATATAGGTATTAGATATTATCTAATCCCCAGCCAAAATGGAATTTAATAATTAGATCAGTTACCACTGGTTTTTATATTTTTTTGTATATAACTAATTCCAATATTTTGTCATTTAGTTCACTACTTTTTTAAAAATTAATTATTGAAACTATTTTGGTTGAATTGTAATCGAGGGCGGGAGCGAGTGTGGGAACACTGCCAATTTTCTATATCTATCTAAATGCGTACGATAAGGCAACCCCTTCAATTATGTTTTGCGTAGTGGTACACTGTAACTAGTGTCACTTTACTGGCGCTGTCAAAGTGCTAAATGTCAGGCAGCGGGTCCAAATCAAACTCCGTAGTATAATCCACGCGTAAATTGTGAAGAATTCTAACCACACAGAATACCTAAAGTACGACAGACCGGTCACGCAATTTACACCAATGTCAAATGAAGGTCATTGCTTATTTGTTATGTTATAAATTCATTACATTATATTATTAAAATTAAATAACTACAGAAAACGAGTTAAAAAGCGTCTATCTCCAAATGGTTTTCGATTTACTATACATTGCAAGAAATAGACATCCCCAAATAAGTCTGACTATTTATTTAAAAAAAACTGTTTATTTTCAAAATCACAAAACTGGTGTCTTTCGTCTTAATCACTCACTCACTTTTGTTAAAATAAAATTGTTAAAATTAATTTGAAAGCACAACCTGTTGCATATAAATATGTATAGTTTGGGTACCTTAGAAAAAGGCGGGATCGGCGGTGCAGCGTCGATGGTTAAAATATTAATGATGTGGATTTGGTATTAACTGTACAATTTTAAGTTGATTTATCCGCCCGACATATGATACCTTTTAAGGAAATAATTTTTACATACAATTTACATAACTGAAGTCCTGATACTATATGCGGAAAGTGGTGGCAAATGGATAAAACCACTATATGACAAAACACATTAGTTATCCTCCTAAACTATTAATATATAAATACTTTATACTTTAAAGGGTCGTTTAAAAAAAATTGTACACAATTATGGGAATTATTTGCTACAAATTGAAAATTTTAAAAACCCCAACGCAATTAAGTCTAAGCCTTCTCATTCGGAGAGGTGGCCTGTGCCCTGCAGTGGGACGTATATGGGCTGGGATGGTGATGATGAACTAAGTCTAAGATCCCTTCCGCAGCATACAAAAGAGCTGATTGATAACTTCGAAACCGCAGGACCAATTTTGATATATATATCTCAGAACCATCGCCAAGAAACCTGCTTTCAAATAAAAACCACACCAAAAACTAATTAAAACTTCTTCAGTCGTGTGGTGTGGTGGCTTTTTCAGTGGTGTGTCTTCTTATATTATACATACCTATATACATGTATAAACTGATAAGTTTTACTTCAGTCGTGTGGTCTAAAGCACACTCGGTTTTTTTTCATAGTATATTGGCTTTCGCCGCTCTCTCTTGCCCCCCCCGACACCCCTTCTCCCGCGTTCGCCTTATTTCCGTAAAGCATTCACCATCTTACTCCCAAGTCGAGCGTGCCTATAGAAGTTTTACTTAAAAACTTATGAATGAATGTAATTGCTCCAGACCTAAGATCCTTCTGGACGTGCCGACCGTGACACCGGAGCTGCACCCGCCGACACCGGTGCAGCTGACGCCGCGTGCGCCTGCGCAGCTGCGCAATCGCGGCACGCAGAGCAAATACAGGTGATTTATTGAGTAAGGGCCCTTACAGACGGACTGCATTCCAACTGCAACGTATAGTTAAAATTTTATAAGCTGGGGGTTTAGGACTGCATACCTAACTCATCTCAACTCATCTGGTAAAGATAACACATGTTCTCGTTTGTTCTTCGTTGTGTCCTTTGACTTATCGACGTTATCTAATGGGAAAATCACATATATTTTTTCTTACATACCTACACTATTACTTATTTCAAATACATATAGGTAAAGCGATGACAGGGTTAGAATATCTATTTGTAATCCAAATCACATTACTTGACTTTAAGAATAAGATTAAAAAGAAGAATGAAAATGAAAGACATTGTGGTATATTTTGTTTTCAGAGAGTCCTCGGCGCAGACCATACCCTGGCAGCCGGACGGGCAGCCGGCTGATGGTTGCGAGACCAAGCCTGAAGTGCTCTTTTTGGACAAGCTGGAATGGGGTAAGAGCACTCTGTGGTAAGCTTGTAACTATTCCGTATGTCACCACTGGCAACACACACTGGTCAAAGACTTTCGTCTTAGGTATAATATTATATATTCTTGTAACTTCCAGGTCCAGGTAAACCTTACCGCCTCGCCGACTTGCCAGCAGACTTCCATACCACTGAGATCATTAATAAGTGAGTGACAGATAGTATCTAACATAACCCATAATTATATGCCCAGAACTATTTGTAGTCACCGATTTCTTTCATTCGCTAGACGTCACAGACACAGATAAGCGTTTTCGTTTACTGTTCCCGCCAAGCGCGACGTATGACAGTTGCATCGGGGTTGCATTAGATATTCGCATCTTCGTAGGGGGTTGGGGAGGGGGTGGGGGGGAAGGGGGGGAGGGTACTACCCTCCTGTACCACCCCCACCCCGCGGAACCCCATGGTTATGGAGATATCCATGGTGAAAGTTTTTAGGTTAGAATAGCGCTAATTAGTTATTAGAATGATATTTATGTTTCCTTACCATTTTCTCATTTCCGTATATCTCATTACCATGAATTTACCATGGAATTACCATAGTTTCTGTATATCGTAATAACCAACGTAATAGTCACGTGACAATCACGTGATAATAAATCATATGTATAATGGAGGAAAGGGGCGGTGCTTATGAGGGGGGTACAGGGGAGGAGGGGGGCCGCGCTTCGCCCGAAGGCCCGCTTCGTAGCCCTTGAGGTCGCTCGCTGACCTCAGGGCTACTTCGCGAGCCTTCGACCTCAGCGGTGCGGCTATAGCTTCTGTCATCCGGCTATAGCTTCTGTCTTCCGGCTATAGCTTCTGTCATAAGGGTTTAGTATACTCTGATATTGGTTCGGTGGGCCGCAACATAATAAAAACTATATCGTTTTAATTTCTATTAAGTATTTTTAGTCTGTAAATAGGTATAATTTGTAGACATAATGTGTGTGTGTGTGTGTGTGTGTGTGTGTGTGTGTGTGTGTGTGAGTGTATGTGGCCCGCGGGCCGCAGGTTGACGACCCTTGACATAGGTGAACCGTTGAAACATTCTTCCGGGTGGTCATAAAAAAAATTACTAACACCAAAGGTTAATGCGGGAGCTTCGCTGCGCTATGCTCCCGCATTAGCCTTTGAACCCAACCATACTGAGTCGCTTCCGCTCCGATAGGTCTTGCTTGCTCGCTTTGCTCGCTCGCTGGCTTTGGTTTAGAACAACAAGCACTTAATTGATAACAATACTTAACTGAATAGAAATAATCATGCAAATCTAAATGATTTTGACTTTTGATACAACCTAAACTTTTTAAACCTAACCTTTTTAAACCTAACCTTTTTAAACCTAACCTTTTCAAACCTAACCTTTTTAAACCTAACCTTTTCAAAACTAACTTTTTCAAACCTAACCTTTTCTAACCTAACCTTTTCAAACCTAACTTTCTATTGGAAATACTTTACAATAAAACATAAATTGAAATAACCACGTGATAGTCACGTGATAGTCACGTGACAATCACGTGACATACCATAGTCGTATTGTCATTACTTACTAATTAATAGGGAAACTTAAAAAATTAATAAAAAAAAAACTATGCATCTCCGCGCAGTAAAAAGGGTGTCGTTTGAAAGGGGTTAACAACCCCTATAAAAAACAACCCTTAGCAACCCCAAAATCGGAATGCGAATTTCTAATGCCAACCCGTGCGTTTAGTACCTTGACGTAATTGAAACATCTAAATACCGTTAATTTTAATTTCAAAAAGATGTCAAGAGGGTTAACACATTATTGCAAAATGTACATCCCAACGGTTCTGTTTTGGCAGTAGCAGGCACACAGGTTTTATTTATTAATATTAGGTGATAAAAACTAGTAAACCAGTGTGGACTATGCAGTAATCTATTCATTATTAGGTGTTAAAATGTGTGTTCATTCAACATAGTCGAGGTAAGTCGTATACGTCATTTTTTCAAGATCTTTTTAGTGGTTCAATCTTTTGAGGTTAGCTCGCCGGTAAAATCTAAAAACAACGGCAATATCGTGTAAGTTTCATTAATAATCATGTTGGCTAAGTATTTTCCACTAATTAAAGGTAACTTATATATTAGTTTGTGGTGGTTGTGTTAGAAATATCGTGAGTAAAGTGTGTTTTTTACACATGAAACATTATTGCAAAATTCTCTAACAGTGTTTTTAATGAGTTACGGTAGTTGACTGCTTGTTGCAAAATAAATTTTAGCCCATGATTTCAAATTAGTATAGTGTCATTAAACTTGGTCGGTTATAGCAAATTTAGAATTAAAATGATAAAACTTATTTTTTTGTTGTAAGTACCTTGATACTATATTGCTAAAAACAAGTTTTATATTTAAACACATCAAAAAGCGCTAACCAGCACACACGTTATTAAGAGAAATCACATTTTATTCGTATACATTGATTAAAAACGGTTATTTCGCAGCGAGAACTTGCTTGTAAGCTACCCTAATTAGAATTTACCTGATGAGCATGATCTTTTAACTTCATGAACGTTACTTACTATGATGACTATATAAGACAAATTCATATAAATGTATAATGAAAGTCCTAAAGGTTTCATTTAATATTGATTTATATTTGGTTGAATATTTCCTACGAGGAGTTTAAGTTTAGAAGGATATTTAAAATAAAAAAAAATAAAAAAAATATATTACGGGACAATCTTTTACACAAATCGACCTAGTCCCAAACTAAGCAAAGCTTGTACTATGGGTACTAGACGACGATAAACATACTTATATAGATAAATAAATACTTAAATATTGTACATAGAAAATATCCATAACTCAGGAACAAATATTCGTGGTCATCACACAAATAAATGCTCTTACCGGGATTCGAACCCAGGACCTCTTGCTTCGTAGGCAGGGTCACTACCAACTAGGCTAAAGCGGTCGTTAAATATATATAATATAATAATAATAAAAATAATATTAGGTATATTTTGATTACATAATAAATAAATCAATTTTCGTTAAAATAAATTAAAAACTACATAAAATAAAACTAAAACTACATACAAACTAAACTTATAAATAAAAAAGTTGCCCAAAATCATAATAATAATATATAATAATAATATTTTTGTTCAGTTTATTTTAAATATTGACTTACATTTTATTTATTTTTTTGTTGAGAAGATTTTATATTACTTTAAGTTCGGAAACGTTGCTTTTTCAGTTTTAATAATTATTTCCTTAAAAATTCAATTTTTTTAAGGAAAATAACGTATTTTGTAAAGCATACATTTTTCTGGATTTCGATTTTATTTTATTTTTGAAAATTAATAAAACTTACTTCAGAACTTAACTCAGTTTTTTATTTTATATTTATGTATATAACACTAATATTCATTAAACAATACTATGTTATGTTGTTTAACTTAAATGCAGAGATAATGATACCTTAATTTTGCATTTAGCAATATCATGTTAAGGTACATAACATGTTTTTTTATAAAACATACCCTTAATAATAAATTTAACAAAAAGTGTTATGTGCTGTGACACGTTTTTTTATTGCTTTAAACCATATACCACAATATGCAATAACAATAAATGCGATTAAATAAAAAAATCACGTATTAATTACACATAACAGTAAAAAAACATCATCGTGTAACCATTTTTCAAATTATAAAAACAAAACTTTTCATATATTTCGTAAATTTTAGAACAAACTGAAATATTCGCTAAAAAAATCTTTAGGCGCCATTTTCTCAAAATGATGCTCCTGTGGATTGACATGTTATTGCTTATCAGCATCCATATGTGGTGCAGTTAAAATCATCCAGCTCAATCCTTGGTGAAAGGAATCATCACCCTCAGCTCATCTACGCCGTACGACGCCATCATCAGCTCACCTGTAAGTCTCATTTTCTTCCCTAACCTCAAACCCTCATCTCAACGTCGAATGTTCCGCACCCAGCGGACACATTTACAAATGCGCGGGTTTTTTGCACGGGTCAAAAACGACCCACTGGGCATATATTTGGGTTAAAACACGTTGCCTAGTATAGGTTTGTTGACACCATCCACCATCCCATCATCATCACCATCATCATAAAATATCACCCAAAAGACGTACACTGCTGGACAACCACTAAACAAAAATTAAATATCCTGCGGTTAAAAAATATTATCCATCCATACTAATCTATCTATCTATATCTATATCTATCTATACATACGAGGGGCGTTCAATATAAAGTGAGAATGAGATGCAAACTCTTTTAATATTACGAAATTAAATACTGGCCGATAAAGCTAATCTATCTAGCTGATTGCTATGAAAAAAAAACTAACTGTCTTTTGTTTAAAAAAATATACGGTAATTTCTTTGCAATGCTATTGAGTACGTTAGCGAAAATGGAGAAAATTGAACTGCGCGCCGTTATCAAATACTTGTATTTGAAAAATTTTTCTACGGACCAAGTCAATTTGGATTTGCGGGACACTTTAGGGTCTAATGCTCCTCCGTATTCGACAGTCGCACGTTGGTGCGCCGAATTTAGACGTGGAAGAACATCGACAATGGACGACCCCCGCTCCGGACGCCCTACTACAGCAGTAACTGAAGAAATTGTGAAAAAAGTCGAAAACTCAGTTTTGGCGGATTGTCGTGTCACAGTTCGTTTTATTGCTGAAAATGTAAAGATTTCAATGGGGAGCGTGCATAATATTTTACATGATGATGGGTATGAAAAAGGTATCTGCGCGTTGGGTACCAAGAATGCTTACTGACACGCAAAAACAAACTAGACTAGAGATTTGTCAAGAAGCTTTGAACCTGATGCAGCAAGACCGGGAACTTTTTTTGGCGCAATTTATAACAATGGACGAAACATGGCTCCGTCATTACGACCCAGAAACGAAACTGCAGTCTATGAAATGGAAAAGGCCATCATCTCCAACTCCGAAGAAATTCAAGATGAGCCCATCTGCCGGTAAGGTCATGGGCTCTGTTTTTTGGGATGGTAAAGGGGTATTAATGATTGAGTATCTCGAGCATGGAGCCACTATTACGGGCACGCAAAACAAATAGCAACATTGCGCAATGAGATCCGCGAAAAACGGCGAGGTAAACTCTCGAAAGTTGTGCTGTTCCATCAGGACAATGCCCCGGCACACAAAAACGCGGTTGCAATGGCTGCAATTCGTGATGCTGGGTTCGATATCCTTAAGCATCCTCCGTATTCACCAGATCTCGCTCCCAGTGATTTCTACCTATTTCCGAGATTGAAACAATACCTGAGAGGCCAGAAATTTGAAGACGACGACGCGGTAGTCGCTGCAGTACAAGATTTTCTAAGTACTCAAGATGAGACATTTTTAAAAATTGAATTCTAAGTTTAGAAAAAAGACATACTAAGTGTATTATGCTAAAAGGTCGAAAAATAAAATGACATTTAGTAAAAGTTGTTTATAATATACTCATTCTCACTTTTTATTGAACGCCCCTAGTATAATAAATCTGTAACAAGTCGGTGTCTGTACATTGAAAATATTTGAGAAAAACTGTCACTAGGGTTATTTATTAGCGCAATAGAACCCAAAACAATGATTTTTAGAGTTATTGTCTGTTTGTCTGTGCGTTTGTGCGCACTAATCTCAGAAACGGCTTAACCTAGAAGGATGCGGTTTTCACTGATATGTTGGTATTTTCTTAGATTAACATTTAGTGTTTGTTTCATTTGAATCGGTTCACAAATAAGAAAGATACGTCTATTTTAAGAATTTATCGAACAGGTTTTTTTTAAATAATTTATTGAATCAGGCGTTACTTTGCGGAGGTCCATATTAATGAACTAAAACAATTACTTTGCTCACCCGCGACCTTACAATAGTTACGTTTATGCAAGAAATGTGCGTTCATGCAGTTCCTCCACCTCCACACTGTACGAACACACACAAATCACATAAACCCAACCATCACCACCACCAAGCTACACTGACGCGTTTCGAACTCAACCAGAGCTCATCTTCAGAGTTACCACAACCGTATGCTATGCTACCAAATGTTAAACAATGTTTAACAAATGTTAAACAATGTTTAACATTTGGTAGCATAGCATACGGTTGTGGTAACTCTGAAGATGAGCTCTGGTTGAGTTCGAAACGCGTCAGTGTAGCTTGGTGGTGGTGATGGTTGGGTTTATGTGATTTGTGTGTGTTCGTACAGTGTGGAGGTGGAGGAACTGCATGAACGCACATTTCTTGCATAAACGTAACTATTGTAAGGTCGCGGGTGAGCAAAGTAATTGTTTTAGTTCAGGTTTTTTTTGTTTGAACGCGCTAATCTCAGGAACTACTGCTCCGATTTGAAAAATTCTTTCAGTGTTAGATAGCAGATTTATCGAGGAAGGCTATAGGCTATATAATCATCACGCTAACACCAATAGGAGCGGAAGAATGATTCAAAATCGGGGGTTTTTGTGAAGTAAAACTTCTATAGGCACGCTTGACTTGTGGTGAATGTGAACGCGGATGTGCGGGGGGGTTCGGTGGGGGGTGGGGTTGGGAGGGGAGTTTTTATATCGAGGAACTAAGGAGAGCCAATATTGATGAAAAAGCAAATTGGATAAAAAAATAAGCTGCTAAAATGACTAATTCCACGCAGACGGAGTCGCGGGCAACAGCTAGTAAATAGTATAAATGCGAAAGTGTGTCCGTCTGTTACCTCTTCACACTTGAACCGCTGAACCGATTTAGATAAAATTAGGTAGGTACGAAGATAGTTTGAGATCCTGGGAAAGCCAAGCGATTACAGAATTGCATATGTCCCGTGGGATAGCGATTAACGAATTGCATATGTCCCGTGGGATAGCGATTAACGAATTGCATATGTCCCGTGGGATAGCGATTAACGAAAATTGCATATGTCCCGTGGGATAGCGATTAACAAATTGCATATGTCCCTTGGGATAGCGATTAACGAAAATTGCATATGTCCCGTGGGATAGCGATTAACGAATTGCATATGTCCCGTGGGATAGCGATTAACGAATTGCATATGTCCCGTGGGATAGCGATTAACGAATTGCATATGTCCCGTGGGATGGCGGTTAACGAAAATTGCATATGTCCCGTGGGATAGCGATTAACGAATTGCATATGTCCCGTGGGATAGCGATTAACGAAAATTGCATATGTCCCGTGGGATAGCGATTAACGAAAATTGCATATGTCCCGTGGGATAGCGATTAACGAATTCTTTGCAGACGGAGACGCGGGCAACAACTACTAAAAAACCATTTAACGCCCATAAAAAAGAAAAAGAAAAAATACACAAAATTATGTGGCAAAAGGCTCAGGCTCAGCATGTGCGGTGAGGATTACTCATCACCGCGCTGGTTTTCGGCCTGCGCCCTTATATAGCGTGCTGACATTGCAAAACAGGCGGGTAGGACGATTAAAAAAAAAACGTATAGCGGTATAGTCAACCAAGAAATCCCTTCACTATCCAAGGTTCAATGACAGTTGCATGGCTCAAAACATCAAAAACTATTTTCACTCACAAGTCAGTGCGACAACCAGGCCCTATACTACGAAGCGCGAAACTCGAACCCCGTTTCATGCCGTTCCGCTCACGCTAATGGTATGGTACTTATCCACTTACATTATTCCAATGATTCCAATTTAGATTGAGTAAATTAAATTAAATTATATAAAAGCAATAACAATTATGTAAGGCGTCATGGACACTAGACATCAAAAATGTAAACAAACAACTGTCAATGACAAAGTGACGTTCCATTTCTGTCATCATTTTTAACCCCTGACACAACAGTCTGTCTGTCTGTGTGTCCGTCTATATCAATATTGAACACGTATTTTTTCTTTTACCAGTCAAAAAATGACAGATATAGCGCATCAAAGTTCGGGAGTGGGGGTTCGTAACGCGATGTCCGGATGAAAACTGATTCCACGCACCTTCAGAATTTGTTTTGGTTAATTGACAAAAGAAATAAAAAACCGGCCAAGTGCGAGTCGGACTCGCGCACCAAGGGTTCTGTACCATTATTATCTATTAGAAAATGCAGTTTACGATGTTATGATGTAGGTATTAAAAAAAAAACTACTTACTAGATCTCGTTCAAACCAATTTTCGGTGGAAGTTTACATGGTAATGTACTACATCATTATTTTTTTTAGTTTTATCATTCTCTTATTGTAGTAGTTACAGGGGGGGGGCACACGTTTTACCACTTTGGATGTGTCAAACTATTCAGTTTAGAAAGAAATGATATTAGAAACCTCAATATCATTTTTGAAGACCTATCCATACATACCAACCCCACACGAATGGGTATGATGAAATAAAAATTTTTGAGTTTCAGTTCTAAGCATGGGGAACCCCCAAAATTTATTGTTTTTTTTTTCTATTTTCGTGTGAAAATTTTAATGCGGTTCACAGAATATACTACTTACCAAGTTTCAACAGCATAGTTCTAATAGTTTCGGAAAAAAGTGGCTGTGACATACGGACGGACAGACAGACAGACAGACAGACATGACGAATCCATAAGGGTTCCTTATTTTGCCATTTGGCTACGGAACCCTAAAAACTGATCAAAACCAGAGGCCGTATTGTCTAACGCTTCTGACGCTTGCCTTCGCTTTCACCATCTCTTTCTGTCATCAACTTATACCGTTCGACAAAAAGAAATAGTGATTAAAAAAGAAAAAGAAATTTGTTTATTGCAATTAATGTTACAAAAAAATAAAAAAAATTCTTATACTTAGTTACAATCTTTAAATATTTAAGATTATTATAACTAAGGAAATAAACGAAATAAAATAAAACTATTACTATTACTAGTACTAGTACGGTCAGCGCCACAAACAAGCGACCACCTCTGCACCCCGCCACCTTAATATCATGTTTAAATAGCCATATAAAACCATGTAGTCTAACAACTGAAAGCGACAAGGTACCAAGGCACTCGCTCGTTCATGGCGCAGACCGTACATTTATGTACTTAGATTTGCGAAGGCAGGCGTTAGAACGTTAGACAATAAGCCGGCTGAAGTAGTCAACGACCGTTTAGAGGAGATCGCCAAAACTGACAGACTTCAAATTTTAATGGAAAAACCACAAGGTTCAGTACTTCGGAGGTACCTAACCAACACACAATAATACACAACTGAATTGAGAGTCCATTTTAGGGTTCCGTACCCAAAGGGTAAAACGGGACCCTATTGCTAAGACTCCGCTGTCCGTCCGTCTGTCTGTCTGTCCGTCTGTCACCAGGCTGTATCTCATGAACCGTGATATTTAGACAGTTGAAATTTTCACAGATGATGTATTTCTGTTGCCGCTATAATAACAAATATTAAAAACAGAATAAAATAAATATTTAAGGGGGCTCCCGTACAAACGTGATTTTTTTGCCGTTTTATATATAATGGTAGGGAACCCTTCACGCGCGAGTCCGACTCGCACTTGGCCAGTTTTTTGAAGTTAGTTAAATTAAAACCTTTTCTCAGGTTGCGTCACGCAAGAAAATGGACGGAGCTGGTGGAGAAAGCAGAGTTCCCGCGCTGGCTCAAGAAGAGAGACGAGATCATCAGCGACGTCGAAACCAAAGACTGGATCTTCAGGGAGGCGGTACGACCAGGGCTTCATACCGCACTCCTAAACCAAGAGTCAACTTACTCAAAATAACCCACCATTTAAGAGGGTTTATACCTGCTGAGCTGGCAACGTTGCATTTTTGTTAGTTTTTCTCGATTATTCCATAAAAATTGAATGAAAATTAAAAATGTTTTGTATACAAATTGTTCTTATATATAAGTTAATGTGTCTACTGCAATAATAATTCGTGATAAGACTTTTATTTTCTTTAAAAACCGTTAGGTAATAATTTGTTCGTTTTTAAAGAAAATAAAAGTCTATCACGAATTATTATTGCAGTAGACACATTAACTTATATATTAGAACAATTTGTATACAAAACATTTTTAATTTTCATTCAATTTTTATGGAATAATAGAGAAAAACTAACAACAAAAATGCAACGTTGCCAGCTCAGCAGGTATAAACCCTCTTAATTTAGACCCGCCTGAAAGGAGACGAAGTCTAAATTAGAATGAGGACTATTTTGAGTTAGTCTACTCTTTATCTAGGTCGTCATCATCATCATCATTTCAGCCGAAGGAGCCACTGCTGAACATAGGCCTCCCCAAAGGCTCGCCAAACAGATCGGACCCGCGCCACCCGCATCCGACGCGTTCCAGCAACCTTAGGTCGTCGCTCCATCTTCTTGGAGGCCTACCTACACTGCGTCTTAAATATTTGTTTTATTTTATTTTAAATATTTATATTTAGTTAATGTGAATGTGTAACTAAATCACACATTTCACACACAATCACGCATCACATTTATTCGTCAGTTAAAATTGATCAATGGGTGGTGAAACAGCCCCTAAGTTCAAATTCAAATTCAAATTCAAATGATTTATTGCTTACATGTTGTAAAATTACTAGTTGTTATACAATATAATGTATCAAACATGCACCCTGCAAGGGCATTGCAACATAATACCTAACTCTAATTTAGCTATAGACTTTCACATAGTTCAGATATCGCTTATTATATTTGCGTTTAAAAATAATTATTTTGATAATAATGTTTGTGTATGTGTGTGTGTGTGTGTGTGTGTGTGTGTGTGTGTGTGTGTGTGTATGTGTGTGTGTAAGTTAAATGATTATTGCTTATTATAGTATTTCCAATCATTTATTTTCTCGATGACAGCTACCGTAGAATGTAACTGCGTTTTTTACGCAAAAAATAACTTTTAAATGGGAGGTATAAAAAATACAACAACTGCCTAATTTTGTTCCTTGATCCCATATAATATTCATCTAAGACGAATTGAGTCCATATATGCAGTAAATTTTTTTTAAAGTACGATAAATAATAAACGTTTTAATAAAGTTACATTCTATAGCAATACAAATAGTGATGTTATGATTGAAATATCGATATTGTATCGGTATTGTATATGTTGAACTAGATGTGTTCCCGCGACTTTGTACAGTCAACGTCATAAATAAGTGATCACTTTTTACCTTGTCGCTTTCAGTCGTTACGTAATTACGTATGGCTTTTCAAACATGACGTCAAAGTGACAAGGTACAAAAGTGATCAGTTATTTATGACGTTGACCCTACGCGTTGTAATTTTTTTCCCGGGATATAAAATAGCCTATGTTACTCAAGTGAAATAATTTTTATCTGTCCACTTATTTTTTAGCTTATTCATTACAAGCATGCAAATCTTTCCTCTTTATAATATAAGTAATATAAGAATAGATAGGTAATCGACAATGAAATGAAATAATTATAATAACAGGTAATTTTTATTTATTAATTTTAAAATTGGATCGATATCGTATCTACTGATCACTTATTTGGTCACAACGCTATAACTTTCAAACTAGATCTGTAATCGAGAAAATAAATGATTGGAACTACTATAGCCTTTATGAGCTAGATCGTAATTTAAAAAAAAAGTAATAGGGTCCCGTTTTTACCCTTTGGGTACGGAACCCGAAAAAGGGTACACTTTTTTTGAAAATGCCCCGGTACAGAATCTTGTTTGTGGTAGGAAATCGACGAGCTCCAAGACATCCGGCTGGAGCTTCTCCACAGGATGCAGCAGGAGCTGCGCACGAGGCAGCAGAACCGGACCAGCAGGAAGCTGGCAAAGCTCTGGGCCGCCAAGAAGGACCAGATGGAGACCAAGATCAGCCACATACGCAAGACCAGGGACAGAGGTAGCGCCAGAGGGCTTAGGGTCTTGCCGAAATTACACGACCGAATTTTACCCCGACTTTTCTTTTAAATACTGTATTCATGATTCTGAGCTCAAGCCTTTTTTTTCTTGGTTCATGCTGTGAACTGACTCACGCACATATACATGCACATATACACACTCTCACACACACACACACACACACACACACACACACACACACACACACACACACACACACACACACACACACACACACACTTGTAGCTATCTGTTTATCTTTAAAAATGTATTTTTAGTTTGTTTAATGTTTGAAATTTACCTTCTTTTTATTTGTCAATATTTTGTA
Organism: Archips crataeganus; assembly: GCA_947859365.1. Lineage (NCBI taxonomy): Eukaryota > Metazoa > Arthropoda > Insecta > Lepidoptera > Tortricidae > Archips > Archips crataeganus. The sequence goes on along the minus strand of OX402073.1, from coordinate 7,200,517 downwards.
ATTAAGGTAGGTACAGACCGCATCACTATGTGTAATTATTATTATTATGGTCTTTTGGCTGCCACGATACAGGCCTAGCCTAGTGTGGAGTCATTGGTATTTCTTTGTGTATGTATTGTTCTCATATGGTTAATAAAAATTTACTTTACTTTACTTTTAATTAGAGAATTTTATAAAATAATCATGGTCACTCGTTTCTGTAGTTCGTAACGCACGATCAGTCTAAATGTAGCATTGTTTGATACTACCCTCACAAAACTCATATCATAACACTGTGCACGGTGATTGCCAAGGACAAGGGGCGCGTCGCAGTCCGCGTCGTTTGTTCGCAGGCCGCGTCTCCGCCCCGTCTCTTTCTTGCTTTGGATCGCGACGCTTCTGTACATTTAGAATGAAAGCTGATTGTGGCTGATTCAAGGGGCGCCGTGACTGCGGCGCGGCCCCGTCCCACGTCTCTTCTGTGTAGCGTCTTAAGAGGGTTTATACCTGCTGAGCTGGCAACGTTGCATTTTTGTTAGTTTTTCTCTATTATTCCATAAAAATTGAATGAAAATTAAAAATGTTTTGCATACAAATTGTTCTAATATACACCGTGAAATTTTAGTGGTTGTTTTCCCGAAACGAGGTGATTTAGTATCGATTGTACAATCGATTTATAATTACTATTTTGACTAGAGTCAAAAATCCAATTGTGAAAAACGAAAGTCGAAAATGACCGCAAACCAATAGTAACGCTTCGTTGGTACCTAACCTATCGTACGATCGTACGCTACTTGTATCAACGAAGCGTTACTATTGGTTTGCGGTCGTTATCGACTTTCGTTTTTCACAATTGGATTTTTGACTCTAGTCAAAATAGTTATTATAAATCGATTGTACAATCGAAACTAAATCACCTCGTTTCGGGAAAACAACCACCAAAATTTCACGGTGTATAAATTAATGTGTCTACTGCAATAATAATTCGTGATAGACTTTTATTTTCTTTAAAAACGAACAAATTATTACCTAACTGTTTTTAAAGAAAATAAAAGTCTTATCACGAATTATTATTGCATTAGACACATTAACTTATACTAGGGGCGTTCAATAAAAAGTGAGAATGAGTATGTTATAAACAACTTTTACTAAATGTCATTTTATTTTTCGACATAGTCACCTTTTAGCATAATACACTTAGTATATCTTTTTTCTAAACTTAAAATTCCATTTTTAAAAAAGGTCTCATCTTGAGTACTTAAAAAATCTTGTACTGCAGCGACTACCGCGTCGTCGTCTTCAAATTTCTGGCCTCTCAGGTATTGTTTAAATCTCGGAAATAGGTAGAAATCACTGGGAGCGAGATCTGGTGAATACGGAGGATGCTTAAGGATATCGAACCCAGCATCACGAATTGCAGCCATTGCAACGGCGGACTTGTGTGCCGAGGTATTGTCCTGGTGGAACAGCACAACTTTCGAGAGTTTACCTCGCCGTTTTTCGCGGATCTCATTGCGCAATGTTGCTATTTGTTAGGCGTATAATGTGCCCGTAATAGTGGCTCCATGCTCGAGATACTCAATCATTAATACCCCTTTACCATCCCAAAAAACAGAGCCCATGACCTTACCGGCAGATGGGCTCACCTTGAATTTCTTCGGAGTTGGAGATGATGGCCTTTTCCATGTCACAGACTGCAGTTTCGTTTCAGGGTCGTAATGATGGAGCCATGTTTCGTCCATTGTTATAAATCGCGCCAAAAAAAGTTCCCGGTCTTGCTGCATCAGGTTCAAAGCTTCTTGACAAATCTCTAGTCTAGTTTGTTTTTGCGTGTCAGTAAGCATTCTTGGTACCCAACGCGCAGATACCTTTTTCATACCCAAGCGTTCATGTAAAATATTATGCACGCTCCCCGTTGAAATCTTTACATTTTCAGCAATAAAACGAACCGTGACACGACGATCCGCCAAAACTGAGTTTTCGACTTTTTTCACAATTTCTTCAGTTACTGCTGTAGTAGGGCGTCCGGAGCGGGGGTCGTCTTTTGTCGATGTTCTTCCACGTCTAAATTCGGCGCACCAACGTGCGACTGTCGAATACGGAGGAGCATTAGACCCTAAAGTGTCCCGCAAATCCAAATTGACTTGGTCCGTAGAAAAATTTTTCAAACACAAGTATTTGATAACGGCGCGCAGTTCAATTTTCTCCATTTTTGCTAACATACTCAATAGCATTGCAAAGAAATTACCGTATGTTTTTTTAAACAAAAGACGGTTAGTTTTTTTTTTCATAGCAATCAGCTAGATAGATTAGCTTTACCGGCCAGTATTTAATTTCGTAATATTAAAAGAGTTTGCATCTCATTCTCACTTTATATTGAACGCCCCTCGTATATTAGAACAATTTGTATACAAAACATTTTTAATTTTCATTCGATTTTTATATGGAATAATCGAGAAAAACTAACAAAAATGCAACGTTGCCAGCTCAGCAGGTATAAACCCTCTTAAATGTTCCGGCGTTATCTAGTATTATCTTCCAGAACTTCGCAAGCTGCAAGCTTTGCATGACGGCGGCGGGCGAGTGGGGCTCGTGCAGCGTATGCGGGCGGCTCGCGGAGCCGGCTCAGTCACGCAGGCCGCCTGCGACCCCACGTCCGATCTGCACGCGCCGCTCGCGCGCCACGGGTACCAGGCTCGCAGGAGGCACGCGGAGATATACTACGATCCATCGTTGCTTGGTAAGGAACAACTCGAATAATTCTTTGGTGGAATTCTGGCACTGTCAATGGAATGGAGTGTTCATTCTGAAAGCTTAACCTTTCCCCATTTTATAATCAAGCGATAAACAACACGTCCAAAACTTTTCCAATAGGCTATTTCACACCACCAATAAATTTTTAAGTAGGTATACACATACTTACTTTTTCTCAACCAATCTTTTATACCAATCCTGTGATGTACTCAATGTTAGACAACTGTTCCTGCTCAGCGTCATCATGAAGCAACATGGTCTAACTATTTACGATAAATCAATCTTAAAGAAACGAAGAAAGGACATTATCGTAAATCAGCCTCTAAAATTTGGTACCTACTTCATTTATAAAGAGATTTTTCTGTTTTCTTGGTCCCTACATACCTATATAATAAAATTAATAAGTTAAAATTTGTGCATCCATTAAATAAAATCCAATGTAAATCTGAAATAGAAAAATTACTGCAAAAATGTACTTATGAGGAAACTGAGGAACTTCTTTATTATTCTTCGATAGTGTAACGATAAATATAACAGACTTGTACTCGACTCGAACATGCATACACTCACGCAATCATACACATACACTCACGCACACACACACACACACACACACACACGCACGCACGCACGCACGCACGCACGCACGCACGCACCCGCACCCGCATCCGCACACGCACACGCACACGCACGCACACGCACACGCACATACACACACACATACTTACTCATACTTATACCTACACATAGTCACATAATAGCTGCTGTTTTTGGTTTTGGTTCTGTTAAGCATATTAATTAATGTTCTCTGTATTATACTTGTATTTCTATTGACAAGTATTGTAGAATTGTGTTGTTGTTAGATTTCAGCACTTTTATTGCTTTCATGGAAGAGCTCCGACTGATGAAATACAGGTTTTACACCTAGTTTGGCTAGTTTAGCTGTGGCCCACTTTATTTATGATTTTATCTAGTTTCCACATATATTTGTATAAGATACCTGTACCTTTTTATGGAAATAAAGAATTATTATTATTATTATTATTATGAGATGTTAAGACGCTATTCCCCCATAGATTACTTAACTATGACGTCTCTTATTATTGGACTCAATTGACTATAACTATGGGTCTTCAAAAAATGAGCCTGCTCGTTCCTCAAACGGCTATTATAATTATTGTGTATCAATCACAGGACGGTGATTGCTTTTCGTCAAGCAATCAATCATTTATTTTTTAGAACATAGGACAATATCCATAGCTTATGAAATGGTCGCCGTTCCGTCAGGTGACCCGTTTGCTCATTGGGCTCCTAGTTTTATACGAAACAAAGGTACCACATTTCTCAAGAGACTTCTTCCAAAGACCCTGTATAGGTGCACGAAAATATCTAAACACGACTTTTTAAGCGCACAATCATATACACCGTGAAATTTTAGTGGTTGTTTTCCCGAAACGAGGTGATTTAGTATCGATTGTACAATCGATTTATAATTACTATTTTGACTAGAGTCAAAAATCCAATTGTGAAAAACGAAAGTCGAAAATGACCGCAAACCATTAGTAACGCTTCGTTGGTACCTAACCTATCGTACGATCGTACGCTACTTGTACCAACGAAGCGTTACTATTGGTTTGCGGTCATTTTCGACTTTCGTTTTTCACAATTGGATTTTTGACTCTAGTCAAAATAGTAATTATAAATCGATTGTACAATCGAAACTAAATCACCTCGTTTCGGGAAAACAACCACTAAAATTTCACGGTGGTACCTATATTTTTGACCACCTGCGATCCAAATGTACCAGGCTCCCGTAACATTCAAGGAGTTTCAGCGCTAGAAGACCATAAGAAGATAGCCGAGCCGCCGGCGTGGCTCGACCAGTGCGCGCAGGACCTTCGCAAGTCCTGTTCGGGGCACCATCTGCCGCGCGATCCGATGCAGCTGTGCGAAAGAGAGACCAAATGGAGCGAGCAGTTCCTGGAAACGCTGCATAACGATCTTAAGAGTGAGTAACCATTGCGAGCCAAACTGTCCCACTGAGTACAAAAAAAGCAAGCACGAAAAAGTATCTATGGAGAATTCTAAGTTATTATTTGTAGATCAGTGGAAGTTAAATTTTGCACCATAAAATAGATTGCTCACAGTTGTTGGGTCTCCTGCGTTTCCGTGCCCCTCATCGGGTCCCTCGTAATCCTTGTACTCCTTTATGCCCACCAATGAGAAGTTCTGTAGCAGGAAGAAATTCCCCAATAAGCCGAATGTGTCGGATAGCCAATGAATGCATCGACCTTGATATACACTTCGATCCGCCTGGTAAATTAGTGAGAATTCTTAGAGAGCGCAACCAAACCTTCAGCTCAATTATTGCCAAAATGACACTGTTTAATTTTTTTACAATACAATACAATACAATACAATGACTCTTTATTGTACACCAGGAATAGTAAGCAATACAGAAAACAGGTACACAGAGAGTAAGTTACAAGGTAAGCAATAGGCGGCCTTATCGCTTAAGAGCTATCTCTTCCAGGCAACCCTTTACCAGAAAGAAGGAAGGACTAGTTTACAGCAGGTGGTGCATCAACAGTGGATCAGAAAATTAAAACGCAACAAAAAATAGTACATCTACTCATATATATATCGTACATATAATAAGTACACGTCTAAAACAAATATAAGCATTGGGATAAACAGCCACATATAAATAAATAAACTATAACAAAGCGAATTATTACAAGACGACAGATAGTACACCTTAAGCATTGATTTAAAGATTGACAGAGATTTTGCCCGTCGTAAGTCAATCGGCAAGGCATTCCACAACCGAATAGCCTGGACAGTATAAGAATAGACATAGAATTTGGAGTTAGAGAGAGGCACGGTAAGGAGAAAGTTTTTTAATAATGTCTATACATTTATTTATCATTTAATATAGTATTAGTTAACTCCTACGACTATTTCTACTTTATCCCCTGCACTGTAAAAAGTATTGTTGTAAGAAAAAAAAAAAATCCATAACTCAGGAACAAATATTCGTGCTCATCACACAAATACATGCCCTTACCGGGATTCGAACCCAAGACCTCTTGCTTCGTAGGCAGGGTCACTACAAACTAGGCTAAAGCGGTCGTTAAACATGCGAAGAAACTCAATGGTGTATGTAAACTAATGTAAAGTTTGCAATCCACAATGGGCCCAAACCCTCATATTCAGAAGGGAGGCATAGCCCTGCAATGGGACGTAGGTTTATAGGCCGACATGTAACTCATCAATTTCGTTCCTAGAGGCGCGTCTGGGCGCGGCGTCATCAACCGCGGGTCCCCTTCACGTGTTAAAGCCACGTCGCCTGGTCACCACGCCGCGCCCCACCACGCCCGAAGTGGACGCGGTCCAGGATGATGACGAAGCTTGCCACCAGGCAGCGCTGACGCTGCAGCGGATCCTACGAGGACGGGCGGTGCAGACGCTGGTATGTCCTTGGAGCTTATGCCAGCCTGGTAGTTTCTTAGTGAAAAGACGACGCTTTGATCATTATATCGGGGATATTTCTAGTACCTAAGAGCTGCTTGGATTTGTGTTCTACTGGTAACGAGGTAAAAGGCAGAGTGGGCCCGAAAGTAGAACTAGTGGAGCGGCCGCTCTAGTCGACAGCTAGCTATGGCCAGGGGGGTTTCACTCCGCAGTTTAGGTATGTTTGGCCGGCGCTCCTCCCGGGAGGAGTATGGCAGTAGGTTGTCGCGCGGCCTTCAGTTTGCACGCTAGCCGCATCGCGCCTAATTAAGCATCTTTTTTTTCTGTGATTTTTGCAACAAACAATGACTTCTAAACGATATTATAAAAAACTTACTTACATACTAAAGGTAGTTTACTGAATTAATACACACTGTTATCTTTCTTGATTTATATACCAACCAAATATGGGCGAGTGGGAACCCTGTGCCCTTGGTTTCGGATCAGCGGTGCCCAACGGAATATGATTATAATATCACACGATAAGTTTTAATTTCGCGTGCACGCAGCAGGAGTAGGAAAGTTTTTATACCTAAAGTTGACCTTTGTTCGAGAGTGATCCTTCTGTACGTTAGTACTATTACTTATTCTGTGCTATGGCTGGAGCTTAGTAAAAGTAAGTAGTATCTTTACTTTATTTGTGGGTAAGACATAGCGACCAAAATGTAAAATACCACCATCCACTATTGTACCTACCTATGTTCTAGCAAATAAAGTGACTGATTACTGATTACCTTTACGCAGTCTTTGACTTAAATAAATCAGCAGTGCTGATCATTTAAATAGCTTGAAACAAGCTTGAAGTAGAGACCCTTCTGAGCGCGGCGTCGTTGATCGCTGGTCTTCTCCACACACACGTGTCAAAGCCACACCCCTCCACGCCCGAAGTGGACGTGGTCCAGGATGATGAGACTTGTCACCAGGGAGCGCTGATGCTACAGCGGATCCTCTACGAGGACGGGCGGTGTATGTCCTTGGAGCTTATGCCAGCCTGGTAGTTAAGAGCGTTTTGGTCTTGTGTTGTATCCTACTGGTAACGAGGTAAAGGCCACTCAGCAACGCTGACAGAGTTTAAAACACGTTTGAAGAAGTTCAGGATGCCCATGAGGCTTGCCATCAAGCAGCCCTGACGCTGCAGCGGATCATACAAAGACGGGCGGTGCAGACGCTGGTATGTCTTTGAAGCTTATGCCAGCCTGGTAGAACAGCCAGGTAACAGGGTTATCGTGCATTCTATACCCATCTGTACGAAATATGGTTGCCTGAATTCGATTGGGTATAGGCTCGTATGGACGATAATTACCACTATTATATAATATACACATAGCTACGTGAATGTAAAAGAAGGAGTCACCCTCGACCGTGTATAGCTATTTAGTATTACCGATAGTGGGTTCATATTGCATGAGGGCCTGGTCTACCCAGAGTTACCCTCTCCGTACAGTCGATTACGCCTCCCGTCTAGACACTGCGTGAGTGTGTCTTGGTGTCCTACGTATCCTCAGTTCCCACCTGTGATTAAGGGAGACTTATTATACAGAGATTATGGGGGTCGTAAAACCCATAATACCCTGAACCTGACACCAGCTGGACATGGCGGCGCTGCCGCCACGGGGCCCTCCTTCCAACCCCTTCAGGCCCGACCCGTATGCTCCAACTCATAATCGACCGTATTACAATAGCTTGCCTGTATGTTTCCGATACATACTCTTAGTAGCCCCGGGCTACCTAGTCCAACGTCCCTGCGAGATACAGGGTGGACTCCGTTAGAGTGGAATCAATTGAGGTCCGTCAGTTGGCTCATTATTCCACATTCACGTAGCTAGTTATATCGATTATAAAGGCTTATAATATACATGAGCACTTACCAGGTTCATCTCTGGCGGCCGTGTGGAGTCAGGTTATACGATAGCACTCTCATCCACACACCTTTCATTCCACTGCTCAAGTACCTTCTGTCTCGCATTACGTAGGGCGCCGTTTTCCTGTTCTCCGACAGAGGTGTCATTACACAAATACCCACATTAGTCAAAGCATAGATAAAGCTGAGGTTACCTTATCGCAAAATAGATTGACTTAAAGCAGGGTTGACACTTACCGACTGTTTTACGACTACTCGTGCATGGAATGCGCGACAAGGGTAGGTACATAATGTGATCTCCTAGTTTATGTCATACCATTTGTACATAAAACCATTATGTGTTGTAAGTATTGAGTATTGGGGGAACTAATAAGAAAGAATCGCCAGACTCAAGTTGCAGTAAGCAGGGCACATCGCTCGTAGAACTGATGGCCGATGGGGCCAAAAGGCCCTCGAGTGCATTCCACGGGCCTAAAGACGCAGTGTAGGTAGGTAGGCCTCCAACAAAATGGAGCGACCTTGGGGGAGGCCTATGTTCAGCAGTAGACTTATTTCTGACTAGCTTTTGCCCGCGACTCCGTCCGCGTGGAATTAGTAATTTGGGCAGCTTATTTTTTTTATCAAATTTGCTTTTTCATCAATTCTGGCTCTCCTTAGTTTCTCGATACAAAAAAATTACCCGCCCCGCACCCCACCCCCCCGCAAACCCCACCCCCCACCGAACTTCCCCGCACACCCGCGTTCACATTCACCACCGTACTCCCAAGTCAAGCGTGCCTATAGAAGTTTTCCTTCAAAAACCCCTGATTTTGAAACATTATTCCGCTCCTATTGGTGTTAGCGTGATGATATATAGCCTATAGCCTTCCTGGATAAATGGGCTATCTAACACTGAAAGAATTTTTCAAATCGGAGCAGTAGTTCAAACAACAAACAAACTCTTCAGCTTATTAATTCTTCTAAAAACTGTTCGATAAAATCTTAAAATAGACGTATCTTTCTTATTTGTGAACCGATTGAAATGAAACAAACACTAAATGTTAATCCAAGAAAATAACAACATATCAGTGAAAACCGCATCCGTCTAGGTTAAGCCGTTTCTGAGATTAGCGCGCACAAACACACAGACAAACAGACAAACAGACAATAATTCTAAAAATCATTGTTTCGGGTTCTATTGCGCTAATAAATAGCCCTAGTGACAGTTTTTCTCAAATATCTTCAATGTACAGACACCGACTTGTTACAGATTTATTATATGTATAGATATAGATAGAAGATGATGATGCATTTGACTTTTTGCTTGCAGATGTACGAGGGCCGCACCCGCGCAGCTGAACTTACCGAGGAGCTGAAGACGACCCACGGGCTGCAGAAGGAAGACAAGATTCGTATCGCGAAGGAGGAGGCACGCGCGAGGGACTACCACGTCGTACGCACTGAGTCTGATCAGAAGGTACATGTGCCGGAAATATGTGTGCACCCCATCAAAAGTTGTTATATTGTGGTCACACGAAAGAGCTGAAAGCATTTTACCATCTCTTTCTACTCTCATCTTTACCGTGCCAAAGAAAGAAGTGGTCAAAACGATAATTTCGAGTGTGCTAGGCAATAAGGTCTTACTTAGGCCATTGCCTTCACTTTATCAATGATAGTCCGCCGCTAGGTTTGTTTTTCACGACCACGTTTGCGTTTTATATATATATATATATATATATTTTATTTATGGGACCCAATACATCCCTGTATTGTTTTTTTATATAATTATTATTATTTTTTATTTAATTCTATATTTGTATGGTTTTTTAGTTTGTAATCTTAATATATAAAAGAAGAAACTGACTGACTGACTGACTGACTGACATATCAACGCACAGCCCAAACCACTGGGCCTAGAGATTCAAAATTTGGCATGTAGGTTCCTTATAAGGTCTAGGGGTGCACTAAGAAAGGATTTTTCAAAATTCACTCCCTAAGGGGGTGAAACGGGGGTCCAAAGTTTGTATGGGGAAACAAGATTAGTTCGACTATTTTATTCGAAACTTCACAGAAGTACTCCTAATGATAAATGAATAAACACGTGTTTCAGGTTTTTTGGGAATTCAACCCCTAAAAGGGGGGAAAGGGGTAACAAAGTCTGAAAATGAACATGGGTGTTGTTTCTATGGTTTATCGAGTCGCTGGTTATGAAAACAACAGCGGTTTTAAAATCCGACGTGGCAGACGTAAAATACCATCTCCCTGGATGGGGTGCGATGGGGTTGAAATATCTAAATAAACTAAATGACTGTTGATATATCAACGCACAGCCCAAACCACTGGACCTAGAGACTTGAAATTTTGCACATAGATACCTTATATAATGTAGGCATCCACTAAGGAAGGATTTTTGGGAATTCCCACGGGAAAGGGAAAAAACGGGATTTATATATTCGATTCCGAGTGACCCTATCTCGGTAACTATAATAACTAGACTCTTCAAATTTGATACACAAGTAGGTATTACATTATTTAAAACATTAAATTCAGGATTTTTCAAAATTCCCACGGGATAAGGAAAATTCGGGATTTATATATTCAGTTCAACGGGATCCTATGAACTAAGTATAATTACTAGACTCTTCAAATTTGGCATAGATGTAGGTAATTATAAATTCCCATGGGATAAGGAAAAAACGGGATTTTTCGTTTTACTGGTCGTAGAAAGCTGAAATTCGGCATGTAGGTTGTTTGGGGAGTGTTGAGCTGGATTGAGAGAGGACTTTCCAAAATTCCTACGGGAACGGGCAAAACAGGATTTTTCGTTTTACAGATCGTAGAAAGTTGAAATTCGGCATGTAGGTTGCTTGGGGAGTGTAGATGAGCATTGAGAGAGGACTTTCCCAAATTCCTACGGGAACGGGAAAAAACGGGATTTTTCGTTTTACTGGTCGTAGAAAGCTGAAATTCGGCATGTAGGTCGTTTGGGGAGTGTAGAGGAGCATTGAGAGAGGACTTTCCAAAATTCCCACGGGAACGGGAAAAACGGGATTTTTCGTTTTACTGGTCATACAAAGCTGAAATTTGGCAAGTGGGTTCCTTGGGGAGTGTAGGGGAGCATTAAGAAAACATTTCCCGAAATTCTTACGGAAACGGGAAAAAACGGGATTTTGCGTTTTACTGGTTGTAGAAAGCTAAAATTTCAAAATTCATAAGTTTATACTGTAAGTAGGCCGCAAAGGGCACTTTAACCGAATTCTAAAAAAGGAGGAGGTTATGCATTCCACTTTATGAATTTTTTTATGTAGATATGTTCACCAATTTCTCGGTCAATTGTGGACCTGCTTGCTTGCTTGCCTGTATGCTTGCTTGCTTGATATCTTGGTTCTTTGGAATACTCATAATACACGCGAGCGAAGCCGCGGGCAAAAGCTAGTTTATTATATTTTAATTTGAAAAGATGACTCCCTGCCAAGTTTCTTGCGGCGCATTCTTCTTGGCAATGATGGTCCTTACGAAAGCGCTGGTAGTTTAAAAAAGTGACATGTAAAAGAGCCCTTTGCGGCCTATTTGCAGAATAAACGTTTTGATTTTTGTTTTTTTTTTCTTTGGGGATTTCAGTCAAGATTAGTTTGGTACCAAATTAATTATTAGTACCATTATACCATTATGAATAGACCGTACAGTATTGTGTTTGCGGTATGTCGCGCTCCATTCGGGGAATATTGATGGTAGGGTAATTCGCTCCTTTTGGGGAGAAGGGCTATGGCCGTAGGTTTGTAGGGAGTCATTTATTGAATCAGGCGTTACTTTGCGGAGGTCCATATTAATGAACTAAAACAATTACTTTGCTCACCCGCGACCTTACAATAGTTACGTTTATGCAAGAAATGTGCGTTCATGCAGTTCCTCCACCTCCACACTGTACGAACACACACAAATCACATAAACCCAACCATCACCACCACCAAGCTACACTGACGCGTTTCGAACTCAACCAGAGCTCATCTTCAGAGTTACCACAACCGTATGCTATGCTACCAAATGTTAAACTAACAAACCAAACAAATGTTTTAACTTGTCACTGTAACTTCTCAAGTACCCACTTTATTTTTCTTATTCTCAAACTACCCCACAAAAATTAACTTTTATTGACATATTTAAAACTACCTTGAATTTTTTGTTTATTTATTTATAAGGCATATTTAATTAATACTAACTGTTCAAATTCGACCCAAGCCGCAGTAAAGGAGAAGATACTAAATTTACCTGTTCATTAATAATAGACCCCATAGTGTTGTACCTAATTATTTCCATGCATTCCAGAGCATCCAGACGCAACCCCTTGCCGCAATAATGTAACACTTCATAAGAATCTGAATCTAACAATGAATGATTTGATTCCAACAAATGTTTTGCAAACATGGACAGCGTCTCCGCGCGCGCGCTTCCATGTTTCCATAGAATTGAAATTTTTACGTAAACGCGATCGAGAAGTATTTTGGTGAAGTAAAACTTATACTAAGCATACTGCGCATTACAATAAATATCCTTTTTTGTTAGGATTCCAGAGCTAAAATGGCAAAAACGGAACCTTTATAGTTTCGCCATGACCGTCTGTCCCTTTGTCCGTCCGTTGCTTAGCTTAGGGAATATTAGTGCTAGAAAGTTTGCATGGATATAATATATAGCAATTATCCCGACAAAATGGTAAAACAACATGTAGAGAAAAAAAAATTAATCCAAACTGCCAGCCCTTGTCACTGTCGGCACGCACACATTCTTAAGGAGACGGAGTAGTATAATCTGTGGCTACAATCGCGGTAAGTACCAAGATTTTGTACGGGATGCAGTATCTGTTACGAAGTAACTATTAAGTAATCTGTGGCCTAGTGTTTATAATGTCCTGAAGGCCATATTGTCTAACGCGCGGGCGCTTGCTACTGCTTTCACCATCTCTCTCTGTTAAACGGTATAAGATGGTGGTAGAAAGAGATGGTTGGACAATATTTATTATTATTATTTATTATTTATTTATTCATCAATAAAAATTACAGCATTACAGTATACACCAACGCGCTGTAAAATTCAAAAAATACAAACAAAACTTAAATAACTATTTAGGGATTTTTGAATAACGTCTTGGTCGCTTCCCTAAAACGACGGAACACCACACCCTCCGGCCAAAAGTCGGAGCGCAGGAAAACCTGCTGGTGCTTGAATATGACCTCTGGTACTGCAACCAGACTATATATAGATAGTTACCTATACAATCAACAATTTTCACCTACAATTAGACGACCAGATGGCCTATTAGTGGTTAGAGAACCTGACTACGAAGCTTGAGGTCCCGGGTTCGATTCCCGTGTCGGGACAGATATTTGTATGAAAAATACGAATGTTTGTTCTCGGTTCTTGGGTGTTTAATATGTATTTAAGTATGTATCTATCTATATAAGTATGTTTATCCGTTGCTTAGTACCCATAACACAAGCTTTGCGAAGCTTACTTTGGCACTAGGTCAATTGGTGTGAATTGTCCCATGATATTTATTTTTATTTATTATTTTTATTAATTAGCTACACTACAAATTAATAAAACAAAAATATTGAAATGACTTAAAAACGTGAAGATTGTCATGAAAAATAAAGAACGATATAATAATAATAAAAATTGAGGTACAAAACAAGATACAGAAAAAAACGTACCTAAATAATTACGATGCGCCGTTCAGTTAGTACAAAAATGTTTGTACTTATAACACCAACAATACATTGTATTCGATCAACAATACATTTTTCACGACACTGCTCGAAAATGTGGCCATAGATAACCTAAATCCAGTACTCAAAACTGCCTATATATGTACATTTAACAGCTGACTCATTTATGGCGCACAAACACGACAACAAAGTTACACTAATCGAAAACAGGACGTATCAGTATATGTATTTCATTATACGATACGACTTTTTGAAAGATAATTTCTGAATTTCATTCCTGGCGTGCTGAAACGACATTATTGGACCAATCAACAGTAATCGTCTGCTGCATGCGATGGATGGATGGATGAATGGATGGATGGACGGACGGACGGACGGACGGACGGACGGACAGACGGACTGGATGGACGGATGGACGGGATGGACGGGATGGACGGGATGGACAGAATGGACGGATGGGCAGATGGACGGGATGGACAGGATGGACAGATGGACGGGATGGTCAGGATGGACGGATGGACGGGTGGACGGGATGGACGGAATGGACGGATGGATGGACGGATGGACGGATGGACGGATGGACGGAGTGGACGGGTTGGACGGGATAGACGGGTTGGACGGGATGGACGGGATGGACGGGTTGGACGGGATGGACAGGATGGACGGGATGGACGGGACGGACGGGGCTGATGGACGGGATGGACGGAATGGACGGGATGGCCGGAATGGACGGGATGGATGGGATGGACGGGTTGGACGGGATAGACAGAATGGACGGATGGGCAGGATGGACGGGATGGACGGGATGGACGGAATGGACGGATGGACGGAATGGACGGGATGGACGGGATGGACAGAATGGACGGATGGGCAGATGGACGGGATGGACAGGATGGACAGATGGACGGGATGGTCAGGATGGACGGATGGACGGATGGACGGGATGGACGGAATGGACGGATGGATGGACGGATAGACGGATGGAAGGAATGGACGGGATGGACGGGTTGGACGGGATAGACGGGTTGGACGGGATAGACGGGATGGACGGGTTGGACGGGATAGACAGGATGGACGGGATGGACGGGACGGACGGGACGGATGGACGGGATTGACGGAATGGACGGGATGGCCGGAATGGACGGGATGGATGGGATGGACGGGTTGGACGGGATAGACAGAATGGACGGATGGGCAGGATGGACGGGATGGACGGGATGGACGGAATGGACGGATGGACGGAATGGACGGGATGGACGGGATGGACAGAATGGACGGATGGGCAGATGGACGGGATGGACAGGATGGACGGGATGGACGGGATGGACGGGACGGATGGACGGGATGGACGGGATGGACGGGATGGATGGATGGATGATTATGATGATGATGATGATGATAATGATTTCCTCGCATTAGTCGTGAAAAGCACAATGTTTAGTCTCGGCCAAAAGTGCAATAGATGGACTCGTACTTTCGAGGGCCTCCGCTACGCGTCGGCCCTCAAACAAACTCGTCCATCTATTGCTTACTTTCCAGCCTCTACAACAATGTACTATTATTGTATTGTTGATCGAAGGTTCATCCTAATAACGTAAAATATAATAAAAGAGTTGGTATCTAATAATAAAGTGCATAGGTAAATTTTGAAAAGCATAAGATGTAAATTGCATAAAATTCATTTATTATGACAACTTTTGCCATAGTTTTCATATGCAATAATGTAATGTTTGTATAATTAATAATGATCGCGCGAAATGCATATTCTGTTATGACGATCAGGAGGCATAATATCATTTTTAAATTAAAAAACCGGCCAAGAGCGTTTCGGACACGCCCAAGGTAGGGTTCCGTAGCCATTACGAAAAAATCAAGTAATATTTTTCTAAGGATTTCGTATGTGTACGGAATCATCCAAGTTTAGGTATGTTTTATACCTTAGGCTACTATTTACTCTTAAACTACAACTAATTTCCAAGCAATCTTAGCCGCTATAATTTTCCTAGTAAATTTGATATATTTACTACCCTTCTGAATTTTTTCAAATTTTTCCACCCAACAGTTTAGATTTTAGAGGGGGGGGGGGACGGCCGATTTTAATGAAAATTTTCACTTTAAAGTTGAATATTTCGCAAACAGATCACTGAATAGAAAAATCATGTTAGCAACTCCGCAATGATTTTAAAAGACCTATCCAACGATACCCCACACTATAGGGTTAGCCGAGAAAAAAAAAATCACCCCCACTTTACGTCAATGGGAGGTACCATAAAAACATTTTATTTACTTTTTTTTATTCAATTACTTTGTCGGCGTGACTGATATATATATTCATGCCAAATTACAGCTTTCTAGTACTAACAGTCTCTGAGCTTAGCCGCGGACAGACAGACAGACAGACAGACAGACGGACAGACATGGCGAAACTACAAGGGTTCCTAGTTGACTACGGAACCCTAAAAAGAACAGCTCGAGTTAGTTCAGTATTTGGTCAAATGCCATTTCGGTGCCCGCGCTTGGAGCAAAGCAGGCTACATGTGTTGTCATGATGTGATAATAACGGTGTATTTGCAGCCCAATGCGTTCGCTGCGGACAGCCGCTGGACGAGCTGTGCCGTTGTCTATCTTGCAAGTTCATGGAGGAACCGGTCGAAACCATACACCGCCTCGATCCGAGGTGGAAGTTTACCAGAGGTAAGAATTAAACACAGCGCATGGAACATTGCTTGTCTGGTCACTCCTATGGAGATAAAATTAGCGACTCTGAGTCAGCAGACATAAGATTTATTTAACCTCTTGTATGCGGATCCGCGTCAGATTTAAGGCTATCTTTTTGTATTTTTTAGGGTTCCGTACCTCAAAAGTAAAAAACGGAACCCTTATAGGATCAGTTTGTTGTCCGTCCGTCCGTCTGTCTGTCAAGACCCTTTTTCTCAGGAACGCGTGGAAGTATCAAGCTGAAATTTATATCAAATACTCAGGTCTACTGTCCCTTGGAGCTGTGAAAAAATCAAACTTCTAAGCCAACGCAAACAAAAGATACAGCCGTTTATGCCGCAAATTTCTGCATATTTTCGAAACTCGCAAGGGATTCAAAACCTACAGGGTACTTCCCGTGAACTCAGAATCTTGAAATTTGGTACGAAGCAAGGTCTAATAGCACAGATAAAGGAAAAATTGCTAAAAGTATAATTTTTTTTGTCTGTCTGTCTATATCAGTAACAAATCTATTTATACCGCAAATTTTCGACACTCGCAAGGGAATCAAAACCTACAGGGTACTTCTCGTGAACTCAGAATCTTGAAATTTGGTACGAGGCAAGGTCTTATAGCACAGATAAAGGAATAATTACGAAAAGCATATTTTTTTTTCTTTATCTGTCTATATCAGTAACCAATCTACAATGATCCCACAATACGCATATTTTGCTTAGGAGCAGGGGTCTGCTAAGACTGGATGTTCATAGATACATATGAATTTACACGGAACCCTCGGTGCGCGAGTCCGACTCGCACTTGGCCGGTTTTTTTTTAAATCCGTTAAATTGGTACTATTTAAAACAAGCGAGACTAGAATCCAGTTTTTTTTTATTTCCGGCATACAAGAGGTTAAATCCCACACTCCGATTTAGACTTGACTAAAAATATTGGCTCTGTCCCCTTAGATTATTTATAAATACACTAGATAGAGCTTAGGCGGCATGAACGCGACGACGACGACGACGACGACGCAGTGTTTCGATTGTTTAATTGTTATTTCCTCGCATTAGTCGTGAAAAGCACAATGTTTAGTCTCGGCCAAAAGTACAATAGATGGACTCGTACTATCGAGGGCCTCCACTACGCGTCGGCCCTCAAACTAACTCGTCCATCTATTGCTTACTTTCTAGCCTCTACAACAATCTACTATTGGTGCAGGTCGTCCTCACGAGGAGCCGAAGACCAGGGAGGAGCGTTATCCACCGCAGCACGAGATCCGATGCATGCTCAACTCGCTCGTGGATGAAGGTAAGTACCTACCTTGAAGTCTTTCCCGACTCTCATGTGATCAGACTACAATTGCAAATGGTTACACTGCATAAAAGAAAGAAGGAAGAGACCAATCCGATGTGTTTTAGAATCTGTGTCGCAGTTCGTTGACGCCATTACATTTCTGTTACCTAAGCTATGGTCTCTTTCTTATACGGTAATTAACTACACTACTTCGTTCACCTAATGCGATCGCTGAACTTCTTTAAAACTACCTCGACGAACGAATGTCGCCTTCGCATTCGTCTGCTGCCTTAGTATGCGGCGGCCATATTGAGACGGGTTATTTACACTGTAGTGGCTACCGTAGGTATGTTGTGTGCGGCGATTGAATCACTGAAAAGACCCCTTTATAAACACCATCGGCCGCTTACAGCGTCACGTCGCACGCTGCGTCACAATGATTACTATAAAGATGTTACATTTATGATCACACGTCGCCGTTGGCGTCTTGACGTCTTACGCGGCATACAAACACATTGCGTCTAAGGTTGCCATCCGTCCGGGTTTCCCCGGATTTGTCCTAGTTTAGAGAGCGTCCGGGGAACGTCCGGGCGGGATTCCATTTGTAGTCCGGGTTTGAATTGTAGTAGTTAGATTGTAGTTCCGCTAGTAGTAGCACAGATTAAAATAAAACAAACAAAAAACGATGTTTATCCGGTTTCTGAGCTCCAAAATCCGGGGATCGTACGCTTTTTGTCCTGGTTGTCGAATTTTAGAGATGGCAACCCTAATTGCGTCGCACACAGAAATATATCGAGATCTCGATATATTCCTGTGGCGTCGCATCTCTAGGTATTTTTTTATATAATTGACCATAATGTTGACTTTTTTTTGTGCAAGTTTGTACACAGAACACTAAAATTGTTTAAACTGTAACTGTTGAAACCGACAATTTGAAGACTGAAGATCAGCAGTCAAATAAGGTTTAAGTACGTACTAAATTTAAATATTTTACTAAGTACTTTATACTTAATACTTTTTCAGTTCTATATACCTACATATAATATACTTACCTAATTTTTAATATTTTTTGTTCGGATTTTCGATCACGATTCGGTTATTTGAAAGGAATTCGTCTATAGATATATCCACTGTAACTGTTAATTAAAAATAAAATTTATTTATGATTTTTTGCTATACTTAGGTACTTACCCCTTAAGTTTTCATTGTTCTCATCTCGAAGCGAACCTATCATAATTTGAAACTTATTGCCAATCAAGATAAGAAACAACCCCAATAAAAAAAAATTGAATTAATATTTTTTTTATGTGGTACCTATCTTATTTAAGGTGGATTTTCACAGATCAGAATTAGCGATTATAACTCCGAGTTAGCAGCTAACCACCCACCCTGGGTTAATTCAAGTCAAAATGTATGGAACTGCCAACCTTTACCCAGGGTTATAGATTAATTTTTTGACGCAAAACCATGCAAGCGAACCTAAAAAATCACAAAAAAATTTGTACCGACACACCGTAAAAACAACTTTAACGTAATCGCATACAGTGTGTATTACAACAAATTCAAAAAGTGTACGCCCAATACCGCCCTGTCGGCCGCCATTTTGATTCGTTTTTATCTTAATGTTGTTATCTTGACGTGGAATAGATTTACTCTACCAGTCCAACAATGTGGTTTCTATTGAAATAAAACAAACCAATTTCCTATCCACGCACCTCGGCCCTGAGCTTATTCACGTCCAGAGCAAGAGCTGTAGTTTCGACCAGGTAGCTTTCGCCGGCATGACCCCATCCCTTTAAATTATCAAGGGCTTTTAGCATTCTGGGTCCAAGCTTCGGGTCAAGCCTCTGAGACAGGCAGGCCTGGGTGACCTCTCTAAGTTTAGCAGAGAGCGATCTTTCCAAGACCACCTCGAAGTCCCCCAGGATGCCCTCTCTCCGGGTCTTGACGTCTCCCGCAATGGCCGCAATCCGTTTAGCGAGGTCCTCCCTTTTGCCCGCCTCTTTAGCAACCATCTCTTTTATATGTTTTCTCTCTCTTCTTTCTCTGTTAAAAGGTTGCCCGGAAGAGATCGCTCTTAAGCGACAAGGCCGCCTATTGCTTACCTTGTAACTTTCTCTCAGTGTACCTGTTTTCTATATCGCTTACTATTTTCTGGTGTACAATAAAGAGCCATTGTATTGTATTGTATGTATGGACGTTGGCGATAATGTAGTCGAATTTTATCACTACAGGGGGAAAATATAACCCCTCCCGACCCCCCCCTCCCCCGCGTTCACCACGCCCGATCAAAGTTTTCCCTTAAAAAATATTTAAAAAACGCATTTATTAATTATCACTCGTTTTTACGGTGACCTGTCGTTTCGCCGAATTTCATTACGCAGATTTTTCTTTCTCAGACGAACTATTGGCAGTCCTTTGTTTTGGCTGACTAACGTTTGGTAGGTTTACGCTGATAATGCATACGCAAAATGCTAACTGCACGCATAATGTACAAACAGTCAAAATGCACATGTATACGCAAAATACACATTATGATAAATGTACAAAACGAGAAGTACAGTACCCAAAATGTATTTAACGCATTTTAAGTCAGTTTTTCAATTGCGAGCATATATGTATAAACTCTTTACTTGAACTCGGAACCTGCATGACTGAGTGCAATGCTATAAATTTAAAAAAAAAAATATTTACCGACCTTGGGTTTCATGGCAAGAAAAAAGCTCGAGGGTTTTTGTTCCGGACAATAGCGTTATCAAGTGCACACGCACCGAGTAGCGACTTGCGCGTCGTAAACTTAAGAAAACATTGCGATATAGTTAAGTTTTTATAATAGTTTCGTGCAATGTAAACATTTAAGTATAGCTGTTAATTGTAAATAAACATACTCACGTCTAGCGTATCATTCCATAGCGGATCGGATAGGTTCTTATTAGATTCCAATAAGATCACGTAAAATGTAAACAAACAGAACCTATTCGATCCGCCGCGCATGCGCGATATCTACGACTGATCACTCCCGCGATGCTAAGGCGAGTATTTATACCCCTGAGGTGGGGGACGAGGTAATATACTAGCGTCGCGGGGGAAAATCGGTCGTAGATCGACGACACACGCCATGCCGTACGTAGGAATGATAAATTAATATGTAAATAAATATAAGGATTAGCATAAGGTTAGCGTGATTAATAAAACGCAATGTTATTTCTATATTTAATAAAATAAAGACCGCGCGGGGGTGAGGTAGCCCGACGAAGTGGAGGGGATACGGCCGGCAATAAAATGAGGCCGGCCGCCCGCCACGAGACACTCTTCCGTACGCCGCCAAACGATAAACATCGCCGAACTGCAACGCCTCCCGCTACCTGGCATTCTACAAAGTATTGTTTTTCTTCACTCCATCATTAACTTCAACCAGTCATAGGTGCATCCCGCACATTGTGGTCCTTCGAGCCGGATAACATCAACATTTCAAGAATTCAACATCAATATTGCAAGATTTCAACATCAACGTTTCAAGATTTCACAACATCAAGAATGCCAGTCACAAGATCCACGGGGAGAGTACAGACGACGTCCGCCGAACCAACGACGACGGACGAAGCCACGCTTACCGCAACATCATCGACGCACACGTCGACTACAAATACGGGCGCGACAGAAGAGACACACACGTCGACGGCACAGGGGACTTCGAGCTCTCGCCCCCCTGCACCGCCGCCGTCCAAATCAATCAGAACGACAACGAGCCGCCGTGCGCTACGTCTAGCGCAGGCGCGAGAAGAAGCACTACGAATCAAGCTGGAGCTCGTACAAGCGCGCATCGCCACTATCGAAGCCGAAGATAGCGGCGATGAGGACGCCACCGTCTTATCAGCGTATGGACAACGTGTCGACGAATGGTTCGAAACGAATCAAAGACTCGCCATCACCAACACGCCACACAACGCCGATCAAGAATCACCGAAGTCGAGTCCAGCAGGAGAGGAGCACATATACGAAGACGTTCCCGTCGACGCCAATGCCGAGCGCGTCGGGACCGCCATCCCCCTCCCGCCGATGCCACCGCCGCGCACGCCGGGACCGGGACCCGTGCCCCCCCCCTACGACGCCGCTGCGCCCCGCGCCGACGCCACCGCTTCTTCATACATCGCACCACACGAAGGCGCTCACATACCTTCTCATTTTCAACCGCGTCAACCTCTGCTGGACGCAACCGAAGAGAAGATCGTCGCGACGCACAAACAAAGCGTCGACATATCGGAGCTCGCCGCTGCCATCGCCATCGCCGCGCGGGGCAGCCATAGTACACGCTATCACATCGAGCTACCGCAGTACACAGGAGCCTATCAAGAATGGCTCTCCTTTCGTGCCGCATACAACGAGTCCGCGCCGAGCTACAGCGAAGCGGACAACGTCGCGAGGCTACGACGAAGCCTCAAAGGGAAAGCCAAAGAAGCAGTCGAAAACCTTCTCATCTTCAACGCACGTTCCGACGACATCATGAAAACGCTCGAATCAAGATTCGGACGACCGGACGCCATCGCACTCGCCGAGTTAGAGCGGCTACGCGCCATGCCACGCCTCTCCGACGCGCCACGCGACATCTGCAGTTTCGCCTGTCGCGTAGCTAACACAATGGCTACGCTTAAGGCCCTAAATCGCTCGCACTACCTATACAGTCCTGAAACGACAAAATCGATGCTGGAAAAGCTGCCGCCGACACTACGATACAGGTGGTTTGACTACGCCGCCGCAGTAACATACAACGACGAGCCAGACTTACTGAAACTATCAACATTCCTTCAGCGAGAGGCCGACTACTGCGCGCCGTACGCCGCACCAGAAAACATCGATCGCACGGCAACACCGCCACCGAAGAGGACACAACGAGCGTTCGCCACCACAGCGAAACCGGAAAAATCGACACCGAGATGCGCGTGCTGCAATACAATCGGCCATCACATCGACGCGTGCACAAAATTCTTAGAGCAAGAAACGAACGAGAGATGGAACACAGTGAAGAATCAACGACTCTGCTTCCGATGTCTACGCTACAGAAACAAGACGCACTTCTGCAAACGAGTGAAGTGCGAGCGAGACGGCTGCGAATATTCCCACCACAAACTTCTTCACAACGAGAAGAAAATTGAAGAAGTCAACGAAACCGTGGCATCGACGTGGATGCCGAAACATTCACGCACATATTTGAAGATCGTTCCGGTCGAGGTCAAGGGACCGGCGGGAGCGGTGCACACCCACGCACTGCTCGACGATGGATCAACGATCACGCTCATCGATGAGCAACTAGCCCGAGAAGTGGGCATTGAGGGCCCGACGGAGCCTCTGAAGATAGAAGCGATAGCCGACAAGAAGATAGTGACTTCGAACTCACGTCGAGTCAAATTCGACGTACGCGGCGCAAACAAGCAACACAAAATAAACGCCCGTACTATACAAGATCTTCATCTATCGCCACAATCCGTCAAGAAAGAAGATGTCAGCGCGTGTGAACACTTAGAAGACATACAGCGCCATCTCACATACCAGTCAGCCGAACCCAGGGTACTCATCGGTCAAGATAACTGGCATCTCCTCATCGCCAGTGAAGTACGTCGAGGTCAACGACACCAGCCAGTGGCATCCCTAACGCCGCTCGGCTGGGTGTTACACGGCGCGCACACGCGTACACTCGGAAGACAGACCCATTCGACGTACCACGTGACCACACAAGAGGTCGATGACCCTATGAACCGTCAGCTGAGCGACTACTTCGCATTAGAAAATCTTCTCGTCGAACCAAAGCGCCCCCACTCCGACCCAGAGGAGCGGGCGCTCGCCACCCTCAACGAAGCCATAACGAAAAGGAGCGACGGCCACTACGAAGCCCCGCTACTTTGGAAGACAGAAGATTCACGGCTGCCGGACAACTACGAAAACACCCTGCGGCGCCTGACCGGCGTCGAGAATAAACTCGACAAAAACGAACGCTCTACATGGCCGGCGGAGCCACCACAGTCAAAACGCGAAGATATCGAACAAACGGGTGAAGAACGGGTCCACGTTACGACATCACAAGTCGAGACGCCACAGACGTGGCTACCGTCACCCGAGCGTTTCTCCAAATGGGAAAAAATGTTGCGCGTGATCGCCCGCGTACTCCAGTTCGTTGACCTCTGCCGACCTCACAAGGCGAGGTCACTTTATAAACGCACGGCGGCGAATAAACGAAACGACGCCGACTGGAAGAGCCAACCGAGTCGCGAGACGCCACGGACGACGGCGAAAACGATTAAGAAAAATGACGAATACATACTTCTCGAAGCGAAGTACATAAGAAATGCGGAGAAACTCGTCGTACGCGCCGTACAAGACGAAGCATTCACCGAAGAGAGAAAAAACCTCTCCAAAAATCGACCACCGACGCTACAGAGTCGACTGCGCCCCCTAGCGGTCGAACTCGTCAACGGGGTCATCGTAATCAAGACAAGAATCGACGCCGCAACGGACATCACCGAAGCCCAGAAGAGACCGCCAGTGCTTGACGGCAACCACCCGGCCGTCAAGCTGTACATCGATTACGTACACCGTCAGCTGGCGCACAGCGGGGTCGAGGCAACCATCAATGAGTGTAAGCAACACTACGCCATCCTACGCCTGCGTCCTGTGGCGAGGATGGTACTACATCGCTGCCTACCGTGCCGCATCAAGAGGTCAACGCCAACGGTCCCGCCCACTGGGAACCATCCGCGAAGCCGGCTGGCGCGCCATGAGCGCCCCTTCACCTACACGGGCCTCGACTACTTCGGCCCCCTCACCGTAACCGTCGGCCGTGGTACACAGAAGCGCTACGTGGCGCTCTTTACCTGCTTGACCGTGCGCGCGGTACACCTAGAAGTCGTCCCCAGTCTCAGCGGGGACTCAGCGGTCATGGCGCTCAGACGCATGATCGCTCGCCGCGGCTGTCCGACGGAGCTGTGGTCCGACAACGGGACCAACTTCCACGCCGCAGAGAGAGAACTTCGGGAAGCCTTCATCCATGCGACGCAACAAGAGGCAACGAAGCGCCAAATCACCTGGCGATTCATCCCAGCGGCCGCACCCTTCATGGCGGGCGCATGGGAACGGTTGGTGGGCGTAACCAAAACCGCCCTCCGCGCAGTGCTACAGGAACGCCGACCAAACGACGAAACTCTCGCCACTCTACTCGCCGAAGCAGAATATACGGTAAACAGCCGCCCCCTCACCCACGTGGCCGTAGACCCCGAAGAGCCAGAGTCCATCACGCCGAACCACTTCCTACTCGGGGGCTCCGCGCGTGCGCCCACGCCGGGCACCTTTGACGACTCCGAACTCGTCGGCCGAGCGACGTGGAAGACGAGTCAACGCCTCGCCGATCACTTCTGGAGTAGATGGCTCCGGGAGTACCTGCCGACACTCCAATACCGGCGGGAGCCCCACGGACACGGCGCGCCAATCGCCGTGGGTGACATCGTGCTCATCGTGGACGGCACGCTCCCGCGTAACACATAGCCGCGGGGGCGCGTCATCGCCCGATACCCGGGTCCAGACGGTGTCACTCGAGTGGTCGACGTGCAGACGAAGGGAGGAGTTCTGAGGAGGCCTACGAAGAAGCTGGTGATACTACCGACGCAGCCAGACGTCCTACACAACAACGATTCTGCAACGCTCGACCGAGCGATTGCACGGCGGGAGAAATGTTCCGGACAATAGCGTTATCAAGTGCACACGCACCGAGTAGCGACTTGCGCGTCGTAAACTTAAGAAAACATTGCGATATAGTTAAGTTTTTATAATAGTTTCGTGCAATGTAAACATTTAAGTATAGCTGTTAATTGTAAATAAACATACTCACGTCTAGCGTATCATTCCATAGCGGATCGGATAGGTTCTTATTAGATTCCAATAAGATCACGTAAAATGTAAACAAACAGAACCTATTCGATCCGCCGCGCATGCGCGATATCTACGACTGATCACTCCCGCGATGCTAAGGCGAGTATTTATACCCCTGAGGTGGGGGACGAGGTAATATACTAGCGTCGCGGGGGAAAATCGGTCGTAGATCGACGACACACGCCATGCCGTACGTAGGAATGATAAATTAATATGTAAATAAATATAAGGATTAGCATAAGGTTAGCGTGATTAATAAAACGCAATGTTATTTCTATATTTAATAAAATAAAGACCGCGCGGGGGTGAGGTAGCCCGACGAAGTGGAGGGGATACGGCCGGCAATAAAATGAGGCCGGCCGCCCGCCACGAGACACTCTTCCGTACGCCGCCAAACGATAAACATCGCCGAACTGCAACGCCTCCCGCTACCTGGCATTCTACAAAGTATTGTTTTTCTTCACTCCATCATTAACTTCAACCAGTCATAGGTGCATCCCGCACAGTTTTATATGGGTCATTACGGCCAGGTTAACCTGTATGTTCTGACACTGTTTACGTGCAAGTCTGATGAAAGTCTTTATTTTGGTACTTACGTGTTATTGGTTTTTCAAACCTTGATGGGTCTTTCTCACATTCATTAGGTAATAAAGCTTTTCTTCTTATCTTCACCTTCCTGGTCAACGTTTAAAAGAAAATTCATTGTTGTTTCCGATGTTGCTCTGCCAGTGAATCGCAATAAAAAAAAATAAGCTCGCTTCGTTTATTTATACGTTTCCCTCCCCTTCGGTCACGTTGCCTACAGCGCTTCTGATTGGCTGATCCAAATTTGAATCTACTGCAAGGCGATGGGGAAAATGAAAATTACGCGTTGTCCTTTCTGCACGTTGCGTTTTACATTTTGACCATTCTATACATTATTTTCGATGAATAGAAATTCGATGAAAAATTTGTGTACGATTAAAGGGGATACCAAATATTCTGTGAATATTTCAAGCAACTACTTGTTGCCGTTATCAAAATCGAGCAAAAACGAGCAAAACAATCACGTTTGTTGTATCGGAGCCCCCTTAAACATTTATTTTATTCCGTTTTTTAGTATTTGTTGTTGTTGTAACACTAGGTGTATATAAATTTAAACGTTTACTTACTTACATTTAAACTTTTGTGGACGTTTTTCTAAATCCACCGCTAGAAACATTCTACAAATAAAATTATCATATAAGGTATTAAAGCCACCTTTGTCGGGCTTATTGAATAACAAGTTAAGTATGACGTTTGTTAATAGCAACAACAAAAATTGGCAGCCCTGAAAAAGGTCTTTTTGTAGCCCTGAAAAGGGCTTTTTAAACGTTGACGTTGCAATGGGTAAGCCTACGTCGGTGCAGTTTTTTCTAAGCATTCTTGGTGGGTGTTATGCGCCGTTTCGGCTTCTCCATCGGCTGCCGAGGCTTTCTTGGCCTTAGATTGTGCTTTGTCACCGCTGAGGGTTGCGCCTTCGCCGCCCCTTTCGCCAAAATCTCCTGGTACTCGTGTACCACTTTCGCGGAGTATTTTTTAAATAATGCTCCGCACAGACGGCACGTGAATGGCCACGACGCAGCAATGTCCAGTGACTTTGTTGCCAGCGGCCAGGTAACGGGCTGATGGTCATCAGGTACCGTGCGGGGTTCTGAAGAGCGCTCCATTTTGACAATTGTCGCTAACAGTTATACGTTGAGTCACTGCCGGAGCTAGAATCGCAATAAAAAAAAAGCTCGCTTCGTTTATTTATACGTTTCCCTCCCCTTCGCTCACGCTGCCTACAGCGCTTCTGATTGGCTGATGCAAATTTGAATCTACATCTACGTACAAGGCGATGGGGAAAATGAAAATTACGCGTTGTCCTTTCTGCACGTTGCGTCATACATTTTGACCTGACTGCTTGTTGAAAATGTTGAAGAAAGTAGATATTAATTATAATTACGTACTCAGGTGATAAGATTGAAAATTCATTTGAGAATGGGTTAGGTCTCATTGAGGCGCACTTTTTGTTAGAACTTTTTTGTAGGGAGAAAACGTCAAATGAGCACCTTGTCTTGTCTCGATGTAAACTGACTGTAACGTTTCAACCAGCTGAGTTCACAAACAGTAGTCTCCTCCAGGTCGGCGATCATTCGGCCAAAAAGTACCTAGAGTCAGACAATAATATACCTCATGTGACTTCAATCATATCAGAATCAGAAAAATGTTTATTGTAGAACGTAGGTAAGCTGTAGGATACAGAGTGTTTAGGTACCTACATTAATTGTGGTCTTCCATGTCTTGTCAATGGGCGTACAAAACATTATTACTTAAATCAGTACAACAATTAAAAATTAAGTGCCATGCAAAAAATAAAAATACAATTGATGATAAATATTTACAGTTAAAAAAGAAAAAAAACGATCTCAATTAAATTAAATAAATGCAAGTCACTTTAAATTAAAATAAAAAAAATATTAAAAATTAGAAATTGTTTAAATTAAAATGAAATGTCATAAGAATTAGAAATCGTGCAAGGTATGTAACAATTATATAATAACAATATAATGTTCACGAATGTTCAAGCTAGGTTATGGTAGCTTTATTCGACCAACAACAAGTTGTTGACGTTTTTTAAATGAAACTCATTGACCTATAATAACAACTAGACTCCCAATCACGCTCAAAAACTGTCGGAAGCAAAAGCCTACACACGCGTCTATTGTGCAGGCTTTTGGTTCAGTTGTGTTTCGACCGCGCGTTGATTTTTTTTTTTTTTTTTTTTTTTTTATGATATAGGGGGCAAACGAGCAGACGGATCGCCTGATGGTAAACGATTACCACGTCACTTCTCGCCCCGTATTCGTATATGTCTCTTTCGCACCGTAATCAAACTCACGAGAAAAAAAGAGACACACAGTCTAGCTTCCGCTTCGCATGACCACTCCACTGCATTCTTTACTCTTTAGGCGGTTTCCAGCGCGTGACGTCATGTCACTACTTCGAACGATCGTATTCAATTGACATTAAACAATACTGCTATGAAACAAGGTGTTAATTTGAATGAATGCTGTTAATGTTATCTGTATAAATTGATGTATACGTACACACAACGCCGCTCGGACGTTTTTTGAGGAACTTTTGTTAAGCGATTGGGTGTCTTGTTGTTATTATAGGTCAATGATGAAACTAAGAAAATTGGCAACCCTGAAAATGGCTTTTTGAAACCCTTAGTAGGGCTTTTCAAATACGATACTGCGGCGTCAAAAGCTGGCTTCATTCAGCACAACATCGGCTACCTAACGAATTACATTCTTTTTTGATATTGCGTGGTCATCCGCTTATACTTCGTTTTTTTAGTATTAGTAATAAGGTAAACAATCTTGACGAGTCTTTTTATTGAAAAACCCTTTTAAAAAAATAGTAACTATTACTTTTGAAACCAAAAGAGTGTAGTGACCTTATTTCCTTTCAAATTGTTACTAACATATTAGGAATATTTTTTTTTTTTTTTTTTTATTAGCCTGGCATAGTGTCCCACTGCTGGGCAAAGGCCTCTCCTCTTGACTTCCACAACTCCCTTTCTGGCGCAATATCAGGCCAGTCCTTTTCATACACGTCCAAGTCGTCCCGCCATCTCCTTCTTGGTCTGCCTCGTCGTCGCTGGCCGTTCTCCGGCAATAAATTATTTTTCAAAAATGTTTTTCAATAAAAAGACACGTCAAGATAGCGTAACTTCTTTGTAATGCTATAAAAAAGGAAGTATAGGTACCGCAACTTTATCCTTATAATTTCATTATGGCTGTAAGTATCTGTAAACATAGCAAGCGCGTCGCGAGGCGCGCGGCGCGCGGCGGCCGACTGAGCTGCGCCTGGCGCGCGCGCAGTATTTACGCAGCGAGGCGTTGCCGACGCGAGACCAAGCGACGGTACTTCGCATCCGTCTGTTTTTAAATTACCCACATTGTCGACACGCCGTTCGTTTCTTTTAATGCGAAACGTTTACCGATAAAATTATCATAAATTAAAGTCACCTTTAATGAGCATATCGAAAATCAAATTCTGACTTTGACGTTTTTCAGCAGAAACAACGAAAACTTGCAGCCCTGAAAAGGGCTACAGTGGAAAAACTTTTTTGTAGAGGCGTAAAATGCATATTACAACATTTACAACCACTTCAAAACGCGACGCTAGTTGTTACTGCACACACACACACACACACACACACACAGCAAGCCCTCATTTTGACTTAATTATTTTACTGTGCTTGTTAACTTGACGCGGCGTAGTTTAATGTTTAGTTAGCGGTACTTTGCAGCTGCATATTTTTTAACTACCTACATGGTTGACACGCTGTTCGTTACTTTTAGTGCGAAACGTACAAAAACAATACAAATTTTAATAAATTGTCTTTTGCCTCACACTTATCGTTGTATACATTTAAATGTTTACTTGCATTCAAACTTTTGTGGACGTTTGTAAATCCACCGCTACAAACATTCTACCAATAAGATTATCATATCATAAGGCATTAAGAGCGACCTTTGACGGGCTTATTGAATAACAAGTTATGACGTTTGTTAATAGAGACAACGAAAATTGGCAGTCCTGAAAGGCATTAAAACCTCCTTTAGAAGAGGTAGCTTGCCTACAAATTAAGTATTGACGTTTGTTTAACAAAACTACGACAGTTGGCAACCCTAAAAAGGGCTTTTCAAATTTCGACGTTGCAAATGAATGCTACGTCGAAATAAGGCAAAGATGTTTTTAAACATCCTTAGCGGGCTTCCGAGGCTTTCTTGGCCTCAGGTTGTGCCTCGTTACCGCTGAAGCTTGCGCCTTCGCCAAATCCTCTTGGTATTCGTGGATCGCTTTGTCGGAGTATTTTTTGAAAAATGCTCCGCAGTTATGACACCGGAACGGCCACGGCCAAGACGCAGCTGGTACGGTTTGGGGAACTGAAGAGCGGTCCATTGTACGTCGAGTAACTCTGGCGAAGCTAGAATCGCAATGAAAAAAAATAAGCTCGCTTCGATTATTTATACGTTTCCCACCCCTTCACTCGTGTTACCAACAGCGCTTCTGATTGGCTGATGCAAATTTGAGTCTACGCGCAAGGCGATGGGGAAAAATGCCCGTTTTCCTTTTGCGCGTTGCATTGTATATTTTCACCTGACTGCTTGCTGAAATGTTAAATGAAAAATTAAAAAGAATCTTAAGGATTTGTCACCCCTCTAACGGTAAAGAAACATAGTAAATGTGAAGTATACAACACCCAAGCAATATTAATAAATTATCTTTTGTCTCACACTACATTTAAACGTTTACTTACATTTAAACTTTTGTGGACGTTTTTCTAAATCCACCGCTACAAACATTCTACAAATAAAATTATGATAAGGTACAGCTCGCGCGATAAGAGTTTGGCTTTGACCTTCGGGTGGAGGGGATTACTGCGCATACCCCGCACCCCCGTTGATACCCAATGCGCAATAACGGTCAAAGCCAAACTCTTATCGCGCGAGCTGTATTAAAGCCACCTTTGACGGGCTTATTGAATAACAAGTTATGACGTTTGTTAATAGCAACAACAAAAATTTGCAGCCCTGAAAAGGGCATTTTATAGCCCAGTAAGTATGTAGTTACGTCGGTTTGCGAGATACGACAGTTAGCAGAGCGAGAAACCATAATGTATGAACAATATGATCCGAAAATAGACTCGAAAGCGGAGAAAAAAAAACGTTCAAGTGCGAGTCGGACTCGCGCACGAAGGAATCCGTAATATAAAATTCTGTAGAATAAACAAATTATGAAATAATTGTTCTACAGTCGTTCTATCGGCGATTTAAAAAAAACATGATTTGCCTGTTAATAAAGTACAACTAATATTACAAGCGGAAGTCTCGCTTCAGTTATATTAACTAGAAAGGGAGTTCCGCTTGTAATATAAGATGTACTTTGTTATGCAACAGGCCCAGGGCCCTGTACCACAAAAGTTACAAGTGCTACAATTCAACAAAATTGTCAAGTTTCTCATACTAAAATGTTACAATTTTGTCGAATTGTAGCACTTGTAACTTTTGTGGTACAGGGGGCAGATGTCCCAAAAATTAAATTAAAAGGGAAAACAGGCTACTTAGGTGTCCTAGTTTAGGAATTTAAGTTATTTATGAATATAGCACGGTATTGTTTGTATTATGTTTATGTTGTTATGTGGTTGTTAGTGTTCCATTAAGGTCAAATTGTATCGAGTCAGTAGTTTTAGTATGTCGGTCTTTGTTTACTACCACATAGATATAATCTCAGCTCTTACTAACGACTTTTCGTGTAAATAATTATAGCTAATGAGAGGAGTGAAGATTTTTTTAAGCCAAATGATTCTAAGTAGGTAGTGTTGTTTGCTCTTGTCACTTCTCATAAAATGACATGTATTATACGAGGAAAGGATTTCGGAAAATAAAGAAAGGGGTCCTTCCATGTATTGCAGTAAGTTTTTAAGTAAAATATTGTGTTCTAGTGAGTACCCAATATACGTATACATATTAATACATATAAATCTTTTTTAGATCGAAACAGCCAAAACACAATTGGGATGTCCCAATTTTTGACAACGTATAATAAATCGAAAACCGTTTGAAGAAATAGGCTTTGTGAAGCGTTTTCAGAAATCAGATTCCAAAAATATGATGAACTGAATTAAATAAAGAAAATTTAAGTAATGACCTTCATTTGACCCCTACAGTGAATCGTCACAAAGGCAGATATAAAGCAGGCGTACACTCAAGCAAATTGACAGTTTGAAATGTTGCTGTCCTGCTTATAATAGCAAAGAGTGATAAAGACAGAACTTTAATCACATGATGCGCACCTGGCTTTAAACAGTTGTCATTTATCGTAAAGTCCGAAATGTATACGAGTATTTCCAATGTATTTTTACAAATTTAATTATAAAATTACTACGTTACAAGTAAATATAAAAGAATTGAAATATCACATTTTAATAAAAAATATCTATTTACTATCACACCATTAAACAAACAGGAATAATCGAAGCTAAAAGAAGAGAAATAAATAAAACTATTGACAGTGACAAGCTTCGATCAACAAGTGACAAGACAAATCAGTAGTGCCACAGATTATGTTATGTACGATTATGTACGATTATTTATGTACGATTTGAATTTTTCTAGGCAATGGAACGTGGCTCTCTCACTCTGACGTCATCCAACATATTTCTTAAAAAAATTATAAAAAATTAAATACTCAACCAAATTCAAAATCGATGAAAATTGTATCTTAAAATATCCTATTCTTTCCAAAAAAAATATAAAAACTATAGTTTATTTTTTTTGGTGCATCCCAATTTAAAAATGTGTCACCAGGGGCCTGTTGCATAACAAAGTACAACTTATAATACAAGCGGAACTCCCTTTCTAGTTAATATAACTGAAGCGAGAGTTTCGCTTGTAATATTAGTTGTGCTTTGTTATGCAAAAGGCCCAAGGTTCGGCAAGGAATGAACCTAGCACAAGCAGAGTCGGCGGATTAGAAGCGCTCCTTATATCAGGTGTCCTGGAACTTTCTAGTAATTCTCAAAGCTGGAGGCACATTCCTTTAATTACAGTTCCGATAAAAATAAAGTATAATGATTGATTAGGTACAGGTACTTACCTGTGCAGGTAGTTCGAAATACTCGCACGGCTAAACCTAAACGAACGTGATGTATCTACCTATACTTCAGTCGACTAGATTTAGTGACTACTGCCGCTGCAATGCGGTCGAAACATCTAGATTGTTTTAGCTATAAATTATCGCATTTAAGTATCAGTTCGTAATAATAACTATGGGCAATGTTTATAATGAATGTTTCATTAATGGATTTGGTAATCGTTCGTACCAAAGCCTCAACAAATACCTTACTTTACTATCCCATAAGTACTTACACTTTAATTTGAACTCGACAAAAAGTAATTTACTTAATTAAACGGTAATTACCTTTAACTGTATCCTGGGGTATATAAGGTGTATGGTGATGGCAGTGTCATTGTGGATTTCGCCTCGGAAGCTACACCTCGAGAGTGCGATGACTTACCTCGTGTACTTCAAGATGATGCGTCGAGTGGAGTCCCAGTCCGCTGCTGCAGCAGGTAAGACTACATAGTTCACAGTGCAGTCGAATCAACTGAATCGTGGCTCGCGTAAATTTCTGGACTGAATTATAAGTAAGCTATTAACATCGGGTAGGTACGTAATATTCGGAATAGCAAAACCTGAAAGCACTAAACTACAGCACTACGGGGGTATGGTTCTATCCCACCATACCCCCAGGGGTATGGCTAGGGGGTTGGAGGTGAGCCGACTGACAATTAAATACAGGGTGTTGCAAAATTACCCGTAACAACTGAAGGGTATGGAAGTACCTAAGTACCTACTCCAGTAACAAAAAAAAAACTAAACTGTTTATTACTTTCATAAGAAATACGAAATTAATTATTAATATTATTAGTACAATCTTTTAAATTTTAAGATTATATACTAACAACTTACTTTCATTAACACTACATTAACTTATTATAATTAGTTAATATTTGTTAATAGATACTTTTTAACAATACTCTTAGTCTGCTGTGTTGGCTTATTAAGTATACAATTTATGGTATTGTTAGGGAAGCTGTTTAGGATATATGGCAAGTAATTTGACCACACTCTTTTGCCATATTGATTTATGCTCTTAGGTATCTTGAAATAGGGTTGATTGGTTAAGTGCCGGAGGTTGGCTGGTCTTGTATATCTATCAAGTTTCTCTGTTTGGTTCTTATACTCTAATATCACAGCTAATTTTACCTTATCAAATACACTCAGGACTCGACAATATTGGAACAATTTAAAAGTTATTTCTGTGTAGGTATTTAACTTTGAGTGGAACTATTGTTTTCAATATTCTTATTTGTAAGTTATAAATACGCTGTAAATATGTTTTGTAGGTTCTACCATAGCTAGAAATACCATAGTTTATTAAATTAGTAAATTAGTAATTATGTAAAAAATTAAATTAGTATATTTTTTTTGGGATGGCGGGAGCTCGCCTTTGATAGGCAGGAGTGGAGCAAGAGAGGAGAGGCCTTTGCCCAGCAGTAGGACACAAAAATAGGCTATATAAAAAAATAAAATATTTTTTTTAGAAAAAAAAAACAGCGCGCAAAGTTCATGGGGTTTCAGGCTTTAGGGGTTATTTTGTAACACCCTGTATACATAGCTTTTCTTCAGGTTTTTTTTAAATGCCATCTCATAGAATGCAGTAGGTAGGTTATGTTAGATTGGTTTTTATATACTGTTTCAGAAATAAAACGCTTTATTACCAACGTTGATTATGGATAATGATACATTATGATTAATTAAATATGATGATGATAATGATGATAATGATGATGATGTTTATTAAATTATGCGAAACCAGAGAGACCCAGGTACATAATATTCAATTCCCTAAAACTAGGACTAGCTGTATCGGCTTAGATTAAAGCATTGCACCTAATACGAAAAGTAGGGTCTTAATAGGGTAACTATCTGTGGTTTAGTTGTCAATTTCTTTTATATTTCCGGGAGTCTTCGCGTTTCCGTGCCTCTAAGGTATGAAACGATCTTCCCCGCTGCGAACCCACATGTCTTTCCCGGTCTTCAAACAAACAATTAGGAAAGTGATAATGGCGGTCCAAATTTGGAAGTTAAATTTTTAATTGACACTTCCTCAAAGACCACAAGAATAGGCTATGAATATGACTATGGTGCCTGCCATTTCTTAGAGAGGAACTGCCAGATTTCCCCCTTCTTTTTTTGTTTTCCTTTTATTTGTTCAATTGGGAATGTCTAAAAAAAATTACCAGTGGTTTTTATATTTTTTTTGTATAGAAAAGTCAATTATAAGGAACTAATTCCAATATTTTGTCATTTAGTTTTCTACTTTTTTCAAAATTAATTATTGAAACTATTTTAGTTGATGACGTCAGATTATAATTGAGGGCTCCCACAGTGCCAAATTTCTAAATCTATCTAAATGCGTACGATAAGCCAACCCCTTTAATTATTTTTTGCGTAGTGGTACACTATACACTGTGTCACTTTACTGGCACTGTCATAGTGCTAGATGTCAGACAGCGGGTCCAAATCAAACTCCGTAGTATAATCCACGCGTAAATTGTGAAGAATTCTAACCACATAGAATAAAGTACGACTTGAACCGGTCACGCAATTTACACCAATGTCAAATGAAGGTCATTGCTTATTTGTTATATAATAAATTCATTACATAATATTAAAATTAAATAGCTACAGAAAAGGAGTTAAAAAGCATTTATCTCGAAATGGTTTTCGATTTACTATACATTGCATAAAAATAGACATCCCCAATAGGCTACTTTCCTAACTAGTCAGTCTTTTAGATTATCAAAAAATATTGGACACGTATTTTTTATTTTGTCAATTAAACAAAAAATTACGAAGATATGGCGCGTTGAAGTTTCGCGTGACGTCACTTGTTCCTACACTTTGTATGAGCGTTTTAGGAACAAGTGACGTCACGCCTCGTCACGCGGAACTTCAACGCGCCATATCTTCGTCATTTTTTGTTTAATTGTCAAAAGAAAAATTACGTGTCTAATATTTTTTGATAATGTAAAATACGGACTAATAAGAATTATTATTTTTTTACCTAGGAAACATCCCTATTGTACCTATGTTTATTTGTTTTGCAAATATTTTTACTATTGTGAGCTCTGCCCTTCCCGTATTGCTGAAAAGGCCGGCTTCCTCCACCGGCAGCATTTAACCTGAGCCGAGCATTGAACGAAGATTTTTTTTGTGTTTCTGTATGTTCTTCTTTTCTGTACCTTTTTTTATGTCCAATGTATTTCTTTGTTGTTTGGTTGTGGCAATAAATGAATTTATTATTATTATTATATTTCAGAAGCCCGAGATCACCATACAGTGTCGTGTGAGCCGACGGTGCGGCAGTTGACCGTCGGCTTTATAGGTATAACACGAAGCCCCTCGGGAACATCCAGACTTAGTCATGCGAAGACCACACCGGCGCCCGCAGTGCCGGCACCAAAGGCTGCGGAAGGAAAGATCTGCCCATGCCCATCTTGTGGGTGGCACATTAAAAAGTGCCGCTTTGTGCACAAGTTTGTGGACGACTCACGCATGGGTGCCATCGGCAAGAAACGCGAAAATAAGTTCATTGTGGAACCACGAAGAAATCCCGGCCGCGAATGCAAAAAATATATATCTTACACGAGGTGATTGAGTCATCCAATATACCTACCGCAATGTCTCAAGTCAAAAGTCTTTGACCAGTGTGTGCTGCCAGTGATGACTTTTGGCACTGAGACTCGGCCGCTAACGATGGGCCTCATAAGAAAGCTCAAAGTCACTCAGAGGGCGATGGAGAGGGCTCGGAGTTTCACATCGCTCGTAGAACTGACGGCCGATGGGGCAAAAAGTTTCTCGAGTGTCGTCCACGGACCGGAAGACGCAGTATAGGTAGGCCTCCAACAAGATATAGCGACGACCTGGTTAAGGTTACGGGATCGCGTTGGATGCGGATGGCACGGGACCAACCTGTTTGACGAGCCTTGGGGGAGGCCTATGTTCAGCAGTGGACGTCTTTCGACTGAAATGATGATTATGATGATCACTGAGTCATCGTCGTCAAGTTCATTTCAATAGAATCTGTCCATCTCTTAATACCTACGTTTCAAGGACATCTGATTATCCAGATTCCTACCTAATGGTGTGATTATAATCGAAAATCAATATAAAAACCGGCCAAGTGCGAGTCGGACGTCTTCGTCTTGTTCACTATCCGTCACTATCTTTTTTGGTCAAATTCTATTCTGCAACTGGTCTATATCTTAATACTTACCTACTTCTCATCAATCTCTCAATCAATCTCGGTTCCTGGGATACTTACAGCCTGGTGACTGATGGACAGACGGACGGACAACGAAGTCTCAGTAATAGGCTCCCGTTTTTACCCTTTGGGTACGGAACCCTAAAAATTAACGAGTTGATTTCAATTCGATTAACGCTCAACCGACTCATGCGTGGTAACTTAAAACTACCAATAGTCTCGAAGCGACCGCTGCCACCATACTGCATCCATATTATACCTAGCTAGTACCACACTAGTAGGTACACGTCATTTGACGTTTTAAAGTGACCGCTAAATAGCTGCACGCTATTGGAGGAACAGCTTGAGGGGCGGGTTTCGCTGGAATGGGTTATACTATACTGTAGTGCTCGCGGCGAGCTATCATTGGCTACGATGACTCAAGGTCTGACACTCAGATACGGAATCCTTTATTTAGTGAGGTATATATGTATTATAGGTATAAGTATCGCCACGAGAGTTGAGGTCACGCACACAACATATCATGTAATGACAGCAGGATTTTGACATTTTATTCGTATCGATAGCAAGTTCAACAGACTCAACAGTGAATTACAAGATTGACTAAAATAGTATATTTCATTACGAGTGCGGAAAGCCTGTCATTGCAAAGAGGTCCGACAAATGTCTACCCGAGCCGAGGCGCAGCCGAAGGTGAGGGTTGACAGTCGGAACAAGTTGCAATGACGGTTCCGCACGTGTACTGAACAACTATTTTTAATACAATTGCGAAAAAATGTAGCAATTTAATAAAATAATAAAAACACAATAAAATCAACTAACCAATCATTTATTTCTTATAAAAGTTATAATTCACATATATAACATATATATCTTTTAAAGTAATATTGACTAACTCCTCTGTGCGGCAAGCTCCAACAACGCCAAAAATCAGCGCAACCTACAAAAAAAGGGATTTGATTAATATTTTTTTAAATAATATATTGACTGTATTTTGCGATTTCGTAAACTAAATACTAAAGAAAAATATAAGTATTTATTAATAAATTACCTTTGTGGCTAAATAACGATCATCGGGAGCTTCGTTCAATAACCTTTCCACTTCATTCGATGTTAATATTTTCGACTTTTTAGTTGTAAAACCGTCTGATTGTCGTTTTAAGAAAGCATTTAGTTTTGGGTATTCACTTATATCCACGTTGTTCCTTATTTTCAGTATACTTTTTATCATGGAAAACCTCGACCATAACGTAGAAGGTTTTAATTTTGCTGAGAGTTCGGAGAAGTATGCCAACATAACATTTTCTGAAAAACTATTTGCTTTTTTCTTTTCTCTCCACGCAATAAATTCGTCGTATGTAGATATGTAGCGACTTTTTGAATTTTCCGGTAAAATGTTCTCCGAAGCATTTTGTGCAATTATACTGAGTTCTGGTGGTGTTAATTCAAATAAAATGTCGTCGAAATTACTCATTTTGTGCAACAAACAACTAAACTCGCAAATAACATTTTTGGAAAATGGCGCCAACCGTAAAAGAATATAAGCAGAGATTTTTTTTTGTTTTCTTCACCCATTCTGGGTAGGCAAAGGGAACTATGCCCATACAGCCAAGTTTTTTTTATTGATATGAAATGAAAATGAAATTTAATGAGATGAAATGAAACCTAACTAACTCATTGAATCAAATCATTAAATCTGATATTGAAACAAATTAGTAGCTTCTTTTTAGAAATATTTGCATGAATCATAAAAACTTAAATTATTTTTTTTTAGTAAAAACTTCGTGGTTGGTTTTTTCTTTTTAATAGACATTATTTTGACAGTTGGGAAAGAGAACGCACGAGTTCGGAAAAGGTAAAGAAAAAGCTCGAGTATGTAATAGCCCACATCCCGAACACTATACGTCCCTGCAATACGCCACTTTTTGAGCAACTGTATTAAAAATTTCTTTAACCTATAGTTTATTTTAAGTAATATAAACCGTGATAGCTAGACACTTGAAATTTTCACAGATGATGTATTCGGTTGCCGCTATAACAACAAATACTAAAAAAAACAGAATAAAATAAATATTCAAGGGGGCTCCCATAGAACAAACGTGATGTTTTTACAGTTTTTATAGATTATTATCAGTTTAGGTATGTTTTATACCTTAGGCTACTATTTACTCTAAAACTACAAATAATTTCCAAGCAATCTTAGCCGCTATAATTTTCCTAGTAAATTTGATATATTTACTACCATTCTGATTTTTTTCAAATTTTTCCGCCCAACAGTTTAGATTTTAGAGGGGGGGGGACGGTCGATTGAAAGTTGAATATTTCGCAAACAGAAAACTGAATAGAAAAATCATGTGAGCAACCCCACAATGGTTTTCAAAGACCTATCCAACGATACCCCACACTATAGGTTAGTCAAGAAAAAAAAATCACCCCCACTTTACGTCTATTACGTCTTACGTCTTACGTACCCTAAAAAAAATTGTTTTAGTTTTTTTATGTAATCACTTTGTCGGCGTGACTGATATATACATGAACTAAAACAATTACTTTGCTCACCCGCGACCTTACAATAGTTACGTTTATGCAAGAAATGTGCGTTCATGCAGTTCCTCCACCTCCACACTGTACGAACACACACAAATCACATAAACCCAACCATCACCACCACCAAGCTACACTGACGCGTTTCGAACTCAACCAGAGCTCATCTTCAGAGTTACCACAACCGTATGCTATGCTACCAAACGTTAAACTAACAAACCAAAACAAATGTTTTAACTTGTCACTGTAACTTCTCAAGTACCCACTTTATTTTTCTTATTCTCAAACTACCCCACAAAAATTAACTTTTATTGACATATTTAAAACTACCTTGAATTTTTTTGTTTATTTATTTATAAGGCATATTTAAACAAAATACTTAATCCTGGGGTCAAAACAACAGATAGATAAATTATCCAAAGTTAATTTCAAGGTGCACATTGACGATAAGCCTCTGGAACGCGTGCTTGAGGCCCGCAACCTGGGCTTGCTCGTGGACGGGGAATTACGGTTCGAATCACATTTGCATAACACGGTGCGTAATTGCTTTTACAGGCTTAAGCTGCTATATAAAATTCGAGAATACCTCGATGTTGAGCTTAGAATCAGACTTTGCGATGCTTTGGTACTGTCAAAGTTGAACTACGGAGACATCGTATATGGCCCGCGCCTTTTGGCGCGTACACAGCGCGTAATACAACGCGTTCAAAACGCATGCGCGCGTTTCTGTTTTATTATTCCTCCCCGTTCCCATGTATCTCCGTACATTAACCGGAATCGCATTTTGAATATGTCTTCGCGCCGAAAACTGCACATGGCCACTCTTATGTTTGGTATTGTTAACCAGCAACAGCCTTCGTATCTGTACAGTAGGCTGACCTGGTCGCGTAACGCCAGGTCTGCGGAAGTCCGTCCTGAGAGGTACCTTCAGCTTATTTTCCCTCCGCACCACTCAGCTGCATTTCGTGGTAGCTTTCGATACGCGGCCACGAAGTGTTGGAATGATCTGCCTCCACCGATCCGTGCTTTAAAGTCAAAGCATAATTTTAAAACAAAATGTAAAATTCACTTTCTCGCGCTGAATGGATAACCTAAACAGAACACTATACTTACCTTGCTCCAACTCCAACAAGACATTTGGCTGGCTTGGGTAACGCTCTCAGGGCAACACGTATATTGAGCGCATTTGACACAGACTTTTTAATTGTTTTTAATTATTCGTTGGGATGTATTTATATATTTTTTGTTACCTATTTGTTATTTGCTAAGTATTTATTTTTTTTTCACACGAAATGGCGGTAGCTTAATTTTAATGTGAACGACTTTACAAAGGGCCGGGCTGCGTTCCTGCCTAACCTTAAGTCTTTAGAATGTTTTGTTGTTTTTAAGTTTGTTTTATCGAAGGTTGAGTGAATGCGTCACAATATCAAAATTTGTGAAATTGCTGATAATTCACTACAGTAGCCAGAATAATCTTTGGCGTAATTTGTTGCGGTTTAATGGTTCTGATACGATTAAACTGATCAAGTGTTGCCATACATACTTCCGGTTTGTATACCTATCTAGGTTTTTGTTGCGAACTACATTTTCCGCTGGCGTTCGTGTCTTCACAATGTGTTGTTTTTTTTTGTGTTTAGTTTTTAAATGGGTCCCACTGAAAAACAGCGTTGCGGCTTGCCGCAACATTATGCTGAGTGGGGCCCAATTTATACTATTCGATGATTTTTATTTGTATCTTTTCCTGTCAAATGTATTTCCTGTGTATCGAATATGTGTAAATAAACATCTCTCTCTCTCTCTCTCTCTCTCTCTCTCAAACACCGTGAAATTTTAGTGGTTGTTTTCCCGAAACGAGGTGATTTAGTTTCGATTGTACAATCGATTTATAATTACTATTTTGACTAGAGTCAAAAAACCAATTGTGAAAAACGAAAGTCGAAAATGACCGCAAACCAATAGTAACGCTTCGTTGGTACAAGTAGCGTACGATCGTACGATAGGTTAGGTACCAACGAAGCGTTACTATTGGTTTGCGGTCATTTTCGACTTTCGTTTTTCACAATTGGATTTTTGACTCTAGTCAAAATAGTAATTATAAATCGATTGTACAATCGATACTAAATCACCTCGTTTCGGGAAAACAACCAATAAAATTTCACGGTGTAGGGGAGACCGGGTACAA
Source organism: Archips crataeganus (assembly GCA_947859365.1). Lineage (NCBI taxonomy): Eukaryota > Metazoa > Arthropoda > Insecta > Lepidoptera > Tortricidae > Archips > Archips crataeganus. The sequence goes on along the minus strand of OX402073.1, from coordinate 7,158,161 downwards.
AAGTAACAGCGGGTCGAAAGTAGCAAAGTCTCTGTAGTTTTATCCAATAGTCGAAACACCTCTTCGCTACAGTCATATGACAGTCGATTCCACCCCTCTTACTTGCATCTAGCCGCTGTCGGTGCTCCGCGCTGCTACTTTGAGCTAGAGGACAAAACGTGATTTCACGAACTAAAAATAACTTTCTTGACTTTCATTCATGTCACGTTTTCATATTATTAAAAAAATGATTTTTATATGAATATTTGTATAGTCATTCTTGATTAAATGGATTACACGGTGTTTGAGTTCGTTTGTGTCAATCACGTTCCACTTCAAGGCTAGCTTTAATTTTTTGTCAAAAATGTGGCAGGGTACAAAAGTAACATAGACAGACATGATGATGAAAACTGTGTGTGTCCGAAACAAACTCTGTTACCAAATACTCAGTTTGAATAGAAAAAATAATTCTCACGCCAAAAAAACATGTCATTTCCTAGACTGACAATAAATGCTAACAAAATGTTATTTTTTTGATTATTTTCATAAAAAAATACTTTTTCAATATTTTCATATACTTATAAAGTGCCAATATTTTTTTTTTGCTCATTCAATGTTTTCTGATACATAACTTATTAATTTAATACTTCATCTCATATTTAAAAATACTTCTTTATCCTGTTACTTTCGGCAACGTATCGGGGTCGAAAGTAACAACAGGCGAATTTTTTTTAAATCCCTATTTTTCACACAAAATAAGTAATAATTAGGTAAATAAAGACATCAATTTGAAGAGCATGAACGAAATTTATAGATAGCTATATTAATTTCATCAAAAATATTACGCTTAACCAGATAATGAGGTAAAAGTGCAAAATGTTAGTTTTGTCCCCGGTCTCCCCTATATTCATGCCAAATTACAGCTTTCTAGTACTAACAGTCTCTGAGCTTAGCCGCGGACGGACAGACAGACGGACAGACATGGCGAAACTATAAGGGTTCCTAGTTGACTACGGAACCCTAAAAAGGGTCCCGTCCTTGTTTTGGCCGTCCTTCTTCATTACCTATCACATCAGCGTGTGTCACCCACAGTTAGGCATACTACTGTAGGTGATTGACGTCGTTAAAGGAGAAAAGTGACGTTGTCTATTATAGAGACGCGACCATAAGGTCGAATGTTCTCAAAAGAACAGTTTTTATTTGTTTCGTCGATCGCAGCTTTTTCCATTCTTCAAGCCTCGAGGAATCTTCGTCGTCGTGCTTCAGATCACGGAGTGCAGCGGAGACACACGCTGCATCGGAGCGAAGTACATCGGAGCTACGACGACATGTTCCTTCCTCGACGGCCGCGCGATGAAAAAGATCGCAAGCTTTGCCGCGTCTTATTTTATAGACGCGAGCGCGAGAGTTCCGAGCGTTCGGTAGCCCGCAACCGTCTCGCTCATTTTAGAGCGAGAGCGCATCGATCCACGCCCTCTTACATGATCCGCGGACCTCGCACTAGTTGTGCCATGTTTACATTTTATATACACCTGTAAATATTTTTTAATAAACATTCTTCTTCACCTATTCTTCACTTCTTCTATACAAATCTATTAGGGAGTTTTATTCAACACATCAACCAAACATCCCTAAACTACCCATTATGTTGTTTGTTGTAATGTGTTACTTTTACTACTTAGGTACTCATAAGTTCTTTAATAAATGAAATAAAAATATCTAAAGCAAAATAAAATGTATTTAGTAAATTAAAATCAGGAATAATAATAGTAACGGAATAAATGCTAAGAAAAGGAAATTAATGTTGTTAAATTGCTACTAAATTGCTATTAAATGAAACTAAGCCTATAGAATACCTACCTAATTATGAATTACCGTGAGGTGAAGAATAATTTAATTATGTATAAAATTTAAAGATATGTAGGTAATATTGCATGTACCTAATGTAAGTTATTAAATGTTAATATTTTAGGTTTAAGTTTCTTATTTTGCAATGCTCCCAGGGCTATCGTATACTTAATAATATTTTAATATATGTATGTTTTATGATATATGCAAATAAATGAAATAAAATGAAGTTTTTAGATGTAAGATTTCTTGATGTTAATTATGTTATGAACCTAGCTGATGCACCTATCACCTAAGCAAAGGTAGAGCGGGACGTCCTATACAGGCACTGTAAGCCTAAAGCGAGGCCCCGGAAACGTTCATTTATAAACTAAACATGTTTGTTAAAGGAAATAAAGATTTTTTTTTATTTACTTATTTTATTTATTCATACGTCTCCAGTATTTCTTCCGTTTCCTTCTTGCTCTTGTTTGTACCTATATGAAAAGCTTGGTTTAGCAAAAACGTTAGAAAACTGTAAATATTAATGTTTAATCAAATTATAATAAAAAAAAATGGAAACTAAACATGTACAGCGTTAATTATGAGAATTGTGACACAAATAACACCGCTAAACCTATTAAATATCATATGATATCATTCCCAAAAATCTTTGAACATTTCTAGCGATTTCGAAATAAGTGATGTGGAGGTTCCGCGACGTGACAGAAGACAGAGGGTGAGAGAGTAGGTTTTGCAGAGGCCGAGTTAGTGTCTTGAAGACGTATTAGATGACGCAGCACCTTATTTCAAAAAACTGTAGATTCGGAGGCCTAAACTAAAAACTGGGAACATTTCCAAAAAAGTACATATTTCCAGTAATATATTTTTGTTCAATCAATCAATCATTTTACCTACTTATTTGTAAAACATAGGTACAAAGGTGTTACAATTTTTTTTATAGTTCACAATGTTTTGCCGTGAGTTGTAGGTACAAATAATATATTCATAAGCTTTTAATTTAAAAACATGCAACATTCACCCTTTGAACGTCAAGAACACCTAAAGGGGTCGTGTACCTACTGCCGTGCCTACCACGCCACCGACGCTTATTGTGGTCATGACGTTTATTGTCAAAGAAACTTTGACACGCGACATTACGATTGAAATTTGCGTTACGTTTCGTCTACACTCGGCGTGTTGGATGCGTGTTGGTGACACATTTGTACCTAATCGAAATGGGGCGTTCAAAGGGTTAAGTTAAGACAATTCAAATTAGATCAGATTACGCAAATAAAATTAAATTAAAATACATTAAATTAACCTTTTCAACGCCACGCCTTGCTTGACAAAACGTAAACCTGCTTTGAATCTTATGTCATTGTGTCAAGATCACTTTGACACTGTACTTTGTGACACCTATATGTGTCGTTGGCGTTGAAAGGGTTAAATAAAATTACATTAAATCAAGTTAAATAAAACAAAATTAAATCAAATCAAATCAAATTAAATCAAGTTCAAACAAATTACAGCAAAACAATTAAAGATAAAGATAATGTTTAGCTACTTAGTATTATAATAATTTCAACAATTTTCTTGTTGTGCAGTGGTGGTCAAGTCGCGCGCTACCATCGGCGACGCGCGCTTCATCCGCAGCGAGTGGCAACGGCGCCTGCGCGAGATTCTTGAAGTCAAGCTGGATGCGCGGGAGTTCTACGACGAATGTGAGTCGTCTTTAGAGGATTTAAACATAAACCCTGAGTCATTTCAAGACAAGAATGTAGTATAAAGTTTGGTCAAATTGGAGACATTTCATTTTTAATTGCAAAAAAATATTTTTGAAAAAATATGGAGTCGGGTGAGTGGGGGTAAGATGCAAAACTAAGTCGTAACACCTGCTGCTACGAGTAGTTTTTCATCTTACACTGTGTTTAATCTTATTTTCATCTTAAGGTAGGTAAGTCGTAGGTTTCAGGTAGGTAAGTCGGTACGGCCAAGTGCAAAAATAAGCATCGATTTAATCCTCCCATCGTTATATACATAATATACCTTAATTCGACGACATAAGAGCTATGGGACATATTTATGAGCAAGTTGTGTGCACCCATATTTTTACACTTGACTGTACAACACACACTAATGATAAGAAAAGCCACTCTTCAATTCTAAAAAGTATTTTTATATTAGATAACGTTAATAATTTAGAATGCGTTGCCAGCTCGTTATACTTACCTAAGCCCTTTTTATCTTAAAGTTCGAAACTACCTATTAACATTTTTTGCTTGAAAAAAAAGGAAAGTTAAAATTGCCGATAACGTTGCCAGGTAACGTTTTTTACTTCAGATGGGTTGGAAACTTACTGAAATTATGACCAAAAGGGTCGGAAAAACGCCCGTCATTTTACTTTTGAGATCATCATCATCATCACCATTTCAGCCAAAAGACGTCCACTGCTGAACAAAACAGTTTTTGACAACAATTTAAGACCCATTTGTGAGTCGAAGTATTTCGTTCACAGTCTACTACCTATAATGTTAAGTAGGTACCTATCTGTTGGAGCGTATTGTAACATTGTAAGGAAGTCTTTACTGCATGACACAGGGTTAGGTTTTTAAAATGACGGACGTTTTTCCGACCCTTGCTTATAACTGACGCATTTGCCGTAGCCACGATGTACAGTCAAGTGTATAAATATGAACTTATTCAAAGTTTCAAAAATAAGTACCACAGACTCTTAATCCGACGCAATAAGGCCGTAGTAACATATTTTTGAGTGGTTCGAATAGATAGGTACTTATTTTTGCACTTGACTGTACCTAATGCTAGGTTTACACGGAGCTTAGTAGCTAATGCTTAGTACTTGTCAGAAGTGTGTAAACATATTGTACAAGTGCTTAAGTAGGTATTATACAATACACGCATCTGACAAGGGTAAGTGACAAGTACTAAGCATTAGCTACTAAGCTCCGTGGAAACGTAGTATTAGGGTCATGCTCATTTTTTGTTAGCTCGACAGCGATACCGCTTTTGTCTGAATAGTCTATAGCCATTACCTACCCAATATTTTTAGCCAAGTCTACATCGGGGTGTGGGGCGCCTTGCCAAATTTCGGCTCATTTTTATAAATTTTAACTTTACTGACTCGGAGTCGTTAATATTATGTTAGTCTTTAAGGTATTTTTTATATGGGCATATGCAGCCCGAAATAAAAACTATTCTATTCTATTCTATTATGTCCACAGGGGAGAATTTTTTTTTGTTTTAAGCTGCGTGTGACCCATTATAACCATTCGTTTGAAACACTAACAGTGTGAAACAGTATCAGTATATCAGGACGGAAGGCGCTAATTTAACTTCCCCGCAGTGGTGGACCGCGCCACCGGCGTGATCCAGCCACCAGCCAAGGTCCGAGGAGACTACCGCCACTACATGCGCCGGATCCGACCTGACGCTCTGGAGCGGACGGAGCCCTACCCCACTTGCCCCTGTTAGTACCTATACCTCTATAACCCGCTGGCATTTGGCGTCAAGATCTTTAAAACAGTTGATTCCAGACCGAGTTATTACTGTCAAAGGGGTAAAACTATTTTGTGATGGGTACAAAATGCCACCAGATGTAGTGGATTCAAACGCAACGGAAAGTCGCACTGCACTTGTTTCTAAGGGGTAGTACTTAATTGATTTTATGGTAGTTATAAATGGTTAGTTGTATTTTATTGCATTTGTTACTGCATTATTCTTGGCCAATCAGTAGCGGAAATCTAAATCCAACCACTGACCAAGGCGAAGAGACTTACCGCCACTACATGCGCCGGATCCGACCTGACGCTCTGGAACGGACGGTGCCCTACCCCACTTGACCCTGGTAGTACTTATAACCCTGGACTAACAGTGTAGTAATACTGGGCACCTCAGTAGTCACCCAGTCGGCCAAGTTCCGAGTCTCCTGCCGCCCACGTCAAATTTTGTTTCAATGAGTTTTAAACCTACCCATTGTCACAAACTTCTACGAGTATATTTTATGTTTAATATCTAGACTTTAATTATTTAATTTGTTTTTGTGGCAATAAATTGTTTTTTCATTCTTTCAAACTTTATATCACTTATGAGTGGGTTCGATGTCGCATCGCAATAAGTCCTATATACATACCTATAGGACACTGGACGGCAGAAGGATATGAGACTACTGTCACTACATGCGACAGATCCGAGACTCTTTGAAACAGATGGAGCCCTACCCTACTTGCCCCTGTTAGTACCTACCTCTATAACCCACAGGCGTCTGGCGTCAAGAACATAAAGCGTATTTACCACAAAAAAAACTGTTTCGTGACGGCTACAGTAACAAATGCGACCAGACATTGTGGGTACAAACGCAACCGATAGATGCACTAGACTTATTTTTAAGGGGTAAATGATAAGTTACTGCAATAATTTAGTTTAAATTGAAACCCATGTCGAAGCACTCTGTTGACTATTTACGCTGCGCCAGTCAGTTGAGAAAGGCTAAATATAGGTACTGTTTTTCCTTAGGTCCTCCAGAGCTTCCGACTGCCATCCGCGACCGCGCCATCGCTGAGATACAGCGGCTGGACCCGAGCTGCTACTGCCAACCGGACGCTGCGCCCGGGCACGTCCGGATGCTATTGAGTCAGTATAATCCTACTTATAGTGAAAAAATACGGATAACTCACGTCTATGATAGAGTTTAGCTGGACATGTTTTGGCTAATCCGTATCCCTTCTTTCCGGAGCCACACGTCACACCGGATACTGCCAAACGCGCACTGCGCGCTACCACGAAACATGTCGAGCTAAACTCGATTATAGACGTGAGTTAAGGTGCTGATACACTTGAGCATTCACTTGTAACAGAACAGCGAGCATTCGCCGTTTTTAACTTTGTTCGTGTGATGCTCGCTAAAACGCTTCTTTTATTTTGTGAGCTTTTAACTGTAATGTAACATTCGCTAGAATGCTCATTACAAGTGAATGCTCAAGTGTATCAGCACCTTTATCCGTATTTAACGACCGCTTTAGCCTAGTTGGTAGTGACCCTGCCTACGAAGCAAGAGGTCCTGGGTTCGAATCCCGGTAAGGGCATTTATTTGTGTGATGAGCACGAATATTTGTTCCTGAGTTATGGATGTTTTCTATGTATTTAAGTATTTATTTATCTATATAAGTATGTTTATCGTCGTCTAGTACCCATAGTACAAGCTTTGCTTAGTTTGGGACTAGGTCGATTTGTGTAAGATTGTCCCCTAATATTTATTTATTTTATTTATTCATATATAGCTTAGTTTTATCCCTGGCTGTAGACCTCTGCCTAACACAACAGCGCCATCTCTGTTTAGTTTTCTCATTGAATTCATAGATGCACGAACGTAAAGTATGTACGCGCTATGTATAACGAAGTCAGTAAAGTAACGATGTCCGAAATTCCAGCTGAAATTACACCGAAAGAGAAGGCGAAACTGCTGCCTTCAGAAGTGAGGGAGTTAGAGGAGTTGCGGCGATGCAAGTGCGACGCGAAGCCTTCGCCGGCCTCGCCTTCTGGAGGTAAGTTTAACGACCCACTCTCTGCGGTATTGGAAATCTAGGGGTTCAAGGGGGACAAAAGTCTCCTATTGGGGGTTCCCTTGTCAGACCGGATAAGTCGATCTGATGGTTTGTAGGAATTTTGAATTTAGATGTTTTACATAACTTACCTGGTATTCTTTTTTCAACAATCAATTATTTCGATTTATCGGGTTTGACCAGACAACCTTCGCTATGTCACTCTCGCAACTAAGACAAATCTAATGAATGACACCTCACTCAAAATCCATCGAGCCGTTTAGACTACGGGCGTGCCAAAGAATGATACATACATACCTACATACATAAATAACAATCGACAAAAGCCACGTCTGTCTAGTTTCAAAACAAATTCGCTTGCAACCGTCGAAGTTGCCTAACTCCGCCCTTAATTTTGTTGACCAACGAGAAACAGAATATTTTTTTGTTAATAAAATTACTTGCACATGATTTGTCTAGTTGCTTGACCAGTGAGGAACGGGTCTTACTTTAAAAAAATTACACAAAAAAATCGTTCTTTCTGTTAACCCTTTCAACGCCATTGACACTTATAGGTGTCACAAAGTACAGTGTCAAAGTGATCTTGACACAATGACATAAGATTCAAAGCAGGTTTACGTTTTGTCAAGCAAGGCGTGGCGTTGAAAAGGTTAATTTAATGTATTTTAATTTAATTTTATTTGCGTAATCTGATCTAATTTGAATTGTCTTAACTTAACCCTTTGAACGCCCCATTTCGAGTAGGTACAAATGTGTCACGAACACGCATCCAACACGCCGAGTGTAGACGAAACGTAACGCAAATTTCAATCGTAATGTCGCGTGTCAAAGTTTCTTTGACAATAAACGTCATGACCACAATAAGCGTCGGTGGCGTGGTAGGCACGGCAGTAGGTACACGACCCCTTTAGGTGTTCTTGGCGTTCAAAGGGTGAATGTTGCATGTTTTTAAATTAAAAGCTTATGAATATATTATTTGTACCTACAACTCACGGCAAAACATTGTGAACTAGGTTTACGTTTTGTCGGGATTCGATTTATGGCATTCGAACATGGCGGATGTAGACAGTATCTAATTTTGGTATTTCTGTTTCTTTGGCTAGTTGAAGTATAATTTTGATAGTGTTTTATGCGGCGATTAACCTTAATTAACAGTGATCACAAAATTATATATTGCTCTTGTGTCTGACATTTTTTAATGCGCAAGTTGTCTCCACGTGGTTTCTGGAATTTTACTATCAAGTTGCAGAAACTACTATCACCGTACAACGTCGCTCCCAAGAGAGCTTACTTTGACACTGGCGAAATTGTCCTACCGAAAATAGGACAGAAGCCATATTTTTAAATAAATAATAATAATAATACGTTTTGTCGAGGCGTGGCGTTGAATGGGTTAATTACTTGCACATGTTTTGTCTAGTTCCTAGACCAATGAGGAACGGGTCTTACTTTAAAAAAAAATGACACAAAAAATCTTTGTGGGCCCGCCCACAAATTTCATTGCACGCAAAAATAATGGGCCTTTAAGGTGGCAATGCAAGCCATTTGTCGATTGTACATAAGCTCGAAAAACATAACCCTCTCGGTCGATTACGTTTTGCGCCTTACTTTTGTTTTGAGTTAAGTACCTTGCATAACAACTTCACGCTTTTTCTTATCTGGGTTCCAGCAGCTGAAGAAGCGTCAGCAGCTGATGAAGCGTCAACCAGCTTCGAGGGACACGGACCCTCTCCGACTCCGGACCTGAATGAGCCCTGAACTTCATCTCCATCCCATCATCGCCATTCGTTTAATAACCTACTTGATCATCACCGTTGCATATAGGCCTCCCGCAAAGAACGCGCAACGACCGGTCTTACTACCTTCACCAGGTCATTCATTAGTGCACATTGTGGAGGGCCTGACAACATTTAGTCTTCCGGTACGTGGCCGCCATTAAATAACACATCGACCCCAAATGTCATTAGTTCTTTGAGCAAAATGCCCGCCTAAGGTACTGGTCCCACCGCCGGCGTTCGATAAACGAGTAGAACTAGAAACTAGAAATGAGTGGGCGAGCGGCGAGAAGTGGTGTGTAGTTTCGATAGTTTTGTCGCTCGGCTATAAGCGAGTGTTCGAGTGCGACGGGCGATTGTACAAGTAGAATGATCGCTCTGATCGCCAGTCGTTCATAGCCGAGTACCGCTGAGCGAGTTTTATCGTTGATAGCTTTTATCGCTGCGATCAACTAGTGAAGAGAGAGTCCTCGCCGGCAGTGTGAACAGGCAGCGATGAACTATAAATATAAATCTCTCTTTTATTTACACGGGAGCGATTATCTTTTGTTCGTTTATTGGGCGAGAAAATCGCCGATGGCTCATAGCTCATCGTTTACTCGCCGGCGGTGGGACCAGTGCCTAACGCAACTTGAATTTTTAATCACATAGGTTCAGCGCATAAGGCCCACAAGTTAGCCACAAAACGCCACTACCGACCTATTTCCTGTAGTTTTCATACATTTATATGGACTCGCCGCACATGGTTGACGCCCCACTCGCTATCATCTGCTCTAACTAAAACTGGCTCTCTGACGCCATAAAACTCCGAATTCAAACCTCTCGCTCGCACTTTCATAATACACAACACTCAAGCCGCGGCAAAGGCGTGCGAGAGATCCGATAAATTCCCAAGAGTGAGCGAGAGGTTCGAACACGGGGTTTTATGGCGTCAGAGCTCAGTTGAAAACGAAGCTGGTAAACACGGAATAGAAAATTCTGTGTTAATCTGACATATGTAATACCTACGCTACTGTCATACATAAGCTACGGTTTTGCTACTTGTAAGCAAGGTCTCAAAAAAAATACCATTTTAAATAGAAATTGCGCTTGTATTTCTTGGTTAATTGGGTCTATCAACTTTTTTTTGTAAACGATTTTCTGCTACTTTCTATGAAAACCGAAATAATTAAAAAACTGATTATTTTTCCTTATTTTCAAAGCCCTAGATTTTTGTAGTCAATAATGGTGTAATTGCCATATTTATTTTATTTTGTTTAGCTCCTATTTCGCGGGTGACCCAGGGGACAATGTTGTCCCCGAAATTTGTATGAAAATAGTGGTATGTCCCCTGGGTGACCGGATTTTTCATAGAAATACTTTTTTTTATGGTTTTCACATACGCACTATGATAAACAGTTTATCTAATTACTGCAAAGTCATGGTTTCACTAACCAGAGATTACAGAGTTACTTGTAAAGGAGTAAGTAAATAGAAATTTACAAAAAAAAGTTGATTGACCCAATTATACTTTTAAAAAATTACAGTATTGTAATCATGATTAATTATCGTATTCCTTAGTTTTAATTGTACTTATTTTCTTTGCGAAATAAATATTCCTGTCAGGCTTCACATTGTCGTTTTATTTCTTCGTGAATAGATGAGTCGAAATATACTTAGTTTCTTTAACAAATCCAAATCATAATCACGGGTAGACTAGCAAATTGCGTTTAAATATTAGAAGCTTATTAAAGGGGCTACGTTCACCAAAAAAACAAACACAACAAATCGATATTAAGTAGGCAAGCAGGGGGGGGGGGTATTTCTTTAATCGATAACTATAAATTAAAAATTAAAAACCCCAACCGCAATTTGGTCACACATATGTTTGAAAATAAAGTGAATGCCCATTATGCCTCTAAGATCATCCGCAGCTACCAAGAGAGCTGATAACTTTCAAACAGCTGAACCAATTTTGATGAAACATGTCTAAGAACCATCACCAAAAACCCGCTTGCAAATAATAAAACCGCATCCAAATTGGTTCACCCGTTTAAGGGCTATGATGCCACAGACAGACACACACACACATAGCGGTCAAACTTAAAACACCCCTCTTTTTGTGTCGGGGGTTAAAAAATATGGCAAGGGCTACGAGACTAAAAAGTATAATATCTCTGAATTACGCGATTGGAACTGCAGATAAACACTAGGGTCAAATGTCGCCGAATGACAACCAAAACTCACTAAAATTTCTGTCACTGCTCTTCAAAAAGTCGTATCTAGTTAGTAATTTCATACTGAGATACGAGCTTTGTTTTAAGTAGGTATTTGGTACTTAGTGACTTTTGCTTGTCACCCGACGATGTGTTTAATGTTGGAAAATGTTAATAAAACACTGGTGTATTTATCACTATATTTTATTGCTTAAAACATCGGGCAGATATGTATAAAATAATCCGTACATTTCTATAAAAAACTTTACATTAGGCAAATGCGTATTTACTTATCTAAATGTCACTCGATTGAGATATACTCATAGCTTGACTCTAGAAAACGGTGTTCCAGAACGTTTTGAAATATTTTAAATTGAACTTAGTGGGTGTTCGAGCGTTTTGACCATCTTGATGGTAATGAATAATGATGGTTAAACATCATTACCATCCCACGATTATACTTGTACGACAGTGGAAGGATAAGTCGTTAGTACTTTGATATAACTAGATTAGGATCGTTTTAAAAAAAATACATACGCGTGCCTCAACAAAAAATGTAAACCTGCTTTGAATCTTATGCCATTGTGTCAAGATCACTTTGACACTGTACTTTGTGACACCTATACTTATGTGTTGTTGGCGTTGAAAGGGTTAATCAAAACAACATCACGACGCTTCCTTTGTGTAACGAAAGTTATTCATACAAAATATATGGGTAACTTTCGTTACACAAAGGAATCAACTAAATTTTGTTTTAATTAAATTCTTTAATTGTGTACATTTTTTTAAAAACGCCTAATTAGGTGTCGGTGCTGCCTTTAGCCTTTTTGTTTTCATAAAAGTTAACCTTTCAATATTTGTTGTAATGGTAATGGTAAACCGCTCTAAAAACGCTGAATATCCATACTTTCAAACATAAAATCTCGTCATACAGACAGCGTGTAAAGTATAAGTTTTGTATTTAGTCAATGTGTGACGTAACGTTACTTATGTGGCCACAAAGCCTTAACACGGGGAGAATATTGTGCGAGTTTCGTTACATGGCGGGGTCGCGCGATTATCATGCTAATATTATAATATAAATGAGAAAGTGTGTCAATATGTTTAAATGTTTGTTTGTCAACCACGGCTGAATGTATTTGGGTCATACGGGTACACACCCTAAAAAACAAAAATTGTCTCTCCTGTGGCCATAAAATTAGCGACTCCGAGTCAGCAAACTTAAGATTTATTCAAATGGGCCGAAAGGTAGCCAGGCGTCCCACACACCGACAGTGCCGGCGTTAGGGGGGAGAATACAATGGGGCTACGGCCCAGGGCGCCAAATTTCAGGGGGCGCTCGGTGGGTGTGGGATGGTTTTGTTTTAATTAAAGCCCTCGTGTCAAGTTTTTTTGAAAAGACTCATAAGCGACCGATCATCGACTGCAATGTAGCGTCACCCGCATAATATCTCACTCCGTCCAAATAAGATAAGGCGATGCAACAAGCCTCCGTGCAGGGGTGGCCAACGGGTTAATCGTAACCACAGAACTAATAATAGAAACGTCACGAGAGCTAAAAGCACGAGGCGCTTATAAAAGACAGGGAATCTAAAGCATTTCAACCGCGTGAGTTACTTAAATCCAAACATAATAGTAGTAGGTATATTTTGGATGGATTTTCGTAACAGGTGAGTAGTTTTCAAAAAATTGTACATTAAAGGATTCATAAAAACAAAATCACGATCGCGTCCCTTGTGTAATGAAAGTTAGTCACACAAATTATACAAAAGAATCTATTAAATTCTGCTTTAATTAAAGCCCTTAATTGTGTAAAATTTTTATGAAAGCGACTCCGGTATGTACAGCGATTGACACATTTCAAAGCCCCACCCAAAAACTATTGAAATAAAAAAATAGTCAATTGAGTTGCCAAATATTGACGTCACAGCTTGCTATTGCCTTACAAAAGCTATGGGGAATCGCGTTTGACAGCTCAAAAAGAAGTATAAGTGTTAAATATAATTATCTAGCCACTGCCAGGGGGGTTTCACTCCGCAGTTTAGGTATGTTCGGCCGGCGCTCCTCCCGGGAGGAGTATGGCAGTAGGTTGTCGCGCGGCCTTCACTTCGCACGCTAGCCGCGTCGCGCGTAATTAAGCATCTTTTTTTCTGTGATTTTTTGCAACAAACAATGACTTCCAAACGATATTATAAATAACTTATTTACATACTAAAGGTAGTTTACTGAATTAATACACACTGTTATCTTTCTTGATTTATATGCCTACCAAATATGGGCGAGTGGGAACCCTGTGCCCTTGGTTTCGGATCAGCGGTGCCCAACGGAATATGAACGCTCGTATCACACGATAAGTTTTAATTTCGCGTGCACGCAGTAGGAGTAGGAAAGTTTTTATACCTAAAGTTGACTTTTGTTCGAGAGTGATCCTTCTGTACGTTAGTACTATTACTTATTCTGTGCCACTGCTAAAAGAGCTATTTGTCAAAGAGCTATGGAGCACAGCATGCTTGGAGTGGGAAGGATTGACCGAATCCGGAACACGGTGCTGCGTTCTAAAACACGCATTGTCGATGTCGGTGCAAAGACTGCCAGGTTGAAGTGGGACTGGGCCGGCCACGTCAGCCGAATGCATCCACTGCGGTGGGCTAAAAATGCCACTGAGTGGGCGCCACAGGATGGATGGCGACGACGGGGTAGGCCCAGACGGCGGTGGCGGGACGACCTGGACATATTTCTCGACGACTGGCCTCAGGCTGCTTTGGACCGGGAGAAATGGAGGACATGGGGGGAGGCCTTTGCCCAGCAGTGGGATATCAATCCAAGTGTTAAATATTTAGCCTATTTCGAAATGCCTTTATTTTTGCTCCGCACCCCCTCTAAAGTCTGCAGAATTGTAAATTGCGAAAATTCACTGTCGTATTAAATTAAGTTTTACCTAGATATTTAAATGTAGTAAGTAGTAAAAAGCGTGTGTTTTGTAAATAGTAGAAAACATATCACAGCCAGAGAAAGAAACATGAAATAGTAACTTATTTGTTATTGTCTACGCGCCAAAGTAGGAAAAAATATACGCATCGATTTCCTTTTAGTCGTTTTGAACGAGTTTCCTACAAACATGATGCCTCAATATTATGCCTACATAGCAAAGTGTCCAAATGGTTGGATGCCGTCTAGGCAAATGGTATTCTTGCTAAAATTATTAAATAAACAATCAATACACAACGTAAAACGGTTATTTTATAATAAAGTATTTCAGGTAATAGCTTCGTCACTTCATTTTCCTTAATTTCATTTTTTATAATTTTACTTTCAATACTAATTAGGTACAAGGTTTGCCATAAAATATATGAAACCATGCTGTTCTCAGAATTTTTTAAATGTTATCTTGTGTAATGCAAGTCCTGAAGAAAATGCTGTGTCAGAACTAAATAACTTTATGGCAAATGAAAATTATAGAAACGATACACTATGGCATATGAAAATCGAGCAAACAGTAGAGAACCAATAGCTAAATATATCTATTTTTTTTAAATAAGTTGCAACATAATAGTGTATAACTACTTCAATTCAAATTAGGTTTTTTGTGAAAAACATTATAAATACAACCTTTTTGCTCACTGTCTATTGATGTATTTTCATCCAAATTTCATATCCGTACTTATTTGAAAGCAATCCGATCACTGCATGAAGCTAATTTCGAATTGCTAGATCGACTTTAATAAGGATACGAACATTGCTCGTTAATTATAAGTTTGTAAATAAACATTTATTAGCAATGTTGCTGTTTAATTTCGATCAATCAAAGCAAAAAGCAGTATCTGTCATAAAACCCGTTTTACTCTCGATTGAACTGCCACCCTCGCCTACGGCTTGGGTCATAGAAGTTTTGCATTAGTACGTTTTATTCATTTGAATCCCTGGCGCATAAACTTACAAGTTTATTGAGTTAGCAACTTAATTATAATATTAAAAAATCTAATCCATTTAGGCTTCTCGTGTATCTTATTAGAATACAGTTGTGTCGGTAATTGCGTAGCGTATATTGCGTTTATGCTAAAGTTATATTAGACTTAATGTATATTATTTAATGGACATTTTCCCTGCTGATTGTGCCCTCTTAGTGACTTAGGGATACCTGGGACTATAGGTTTTACTAAATATAGATTAAAAAATTTCAAAATTTCTGTGCACTAAATATACAGGGTGTCCTTAAACGACAACCTAGTACCGGGCTTATTGAAAACAAAATCACGATCGCGTCCTTTGTGTAACGCAAGTTAGTCATACAAAATATATGGGTAACTGGGTTACACAAAGGAATCAATTAAGTTTTGTTTTAATTAAATCCCTTAATTGTGTAATTTTTTTAAACGACTCTTATAACAGTTCTGGAAAAATAAAAAAATCAAAGTTTAGCGATAATAGTCACATAACGGGGTTTTGAGTATCGAAAGTGAATCTCAGGATTTATTGAATTGGGAATAATTAGAATTTTTACAGATTTCTCATCCTATAGTCCCTTTTGATCCCGTAGTCTAGTCCTCTGTTCTCTGTTAGCTCTGTGTCAGGAATAGGATGTATGAAGCCAGGATCACCATGGCGGCCGGAGTCAGGTGTTTTGAAGAGTTGCAGGCATCAGCGTCGTTGCAGCTCTGGAGGCAGCCGTGGACGTACCTGGAAAAGTATGGCAACAAGGATTAGATGACTCAGTTACGAGGAATTGTCATCATTCCGGTGAACATATAGGCCTCCCCCAAGGTTCACCAAATACGGTCCTGCGCAATCCGCATCCAACGATTTCCCGCAATTTAACCAGGCCATCGCTCCATCTTGTTACCTACCTATATTGTGTCTTCTGGAAGAAACAAGGAATAGGAGTTTAAAATGTAAACTTTTGTCAAATATTATATGACAATTGCCAATGACATATCGACTATCGTTAACATGTCGCTATAGTATAAGGGTCCGCAATGTGACATGCATATTATGATCTCCGTGTCATCTGTGTCATCTCCATCGTGTCATCTGAGTCATCACAATCGTGTCATCGGTGACATCTGTGTCACTGTGTGTCGCTTGTGTTACCTGTTGTTGTAGTAGAAGCATCCGCAGTGCAACATGCGTATGATCTCAATATCGTCGGTGTCATCCCCATCATGTCATCTGTGTCACTAAGCTGCGTGTAGCATGTGTTACCTGTCGTTGTAGTGGAAGCCTCGACATGCGCATGATCTCAGTGACATCGGTGTCATCCCTACCATGTCCTATGTGCTACCTGTCATTGTAGTAGAAACGTCCGCATTGCGATATGCGTATGATCTCAGTGTCATCAGTGTCATTCCCATCGTGCCGTTTGTCTCACTGCGCGTCCCCCGTGTTGTGTTACCTGTCGTTGTAGTAGAAGCGTCCACAGTGCGACATGCGTATGATCTCCGTGTCGGTGGTGACCGTGCCCGAGTCCAAGCCGCAGCCGCGCACTGTGATCGTCTCACGTGTGTCATCTGAAAAGAAAAAGTCAAAGTCTTAATCGTTTATTGCATATCACATTATCTCTTCTTCTTCGTCGTGTTCTTCAGTTGTAAAGGTCGTGCCCGTCTTGATAAGCTTCTACGGAGACGTTGACGAACCACCTCCACACCACTCTGCCCTCGGCCTGCATATCACACAAGCATTAAAAGTACGTATGATCACCATTTCAGCCGAAAGACGTCTACTGTTAAACATAAACCTCCCCACGAACATCAAATTGACTTACCGAAGATTCCAGCCAGCTTGATACAAGAAGTGGCGGGGAACAAGCCGTCGCGGCCCTTCCGGCCCCCCATGCACGGAGACTCCAGCATCTGCAGCGAGTGGTTGTTGTGGAACGGGTCGTCGCACGCGGCGAATTGCCCGTTCATGGAGACGCACTTGAAACAGTCGATGGCTTGCACTGGAGAAAGAAACGTTTAAAACCGTGTAGAGTAAACTTCCCAGTTATTATCCATGCACCAGCGATGGATATGTTCACTAAGATCCATCCATCGATCTATGGATAGGATCCACTCGACTTGACAAAGATTAACTGAGTCGTTTTCCAAAAATTTGTACATAGTTAAGGGCTTAATGAAAACAAAATCACGATCGCTTCCTTTGTGTAACGAAAGTTGTCATACAAATTATATGAGTAACTATCGTTACACAAAGGAATCACTTAACTTTTGTTTTAATTAAATTCTTTAATTGTGTACAATTTTCTTGAAAATGACTCAGACAAGACTCTTATAATGAACATTTCGATTACTCACCAACTGACATATATGGTAGCAGCACAATAACAGCGCAGAAAATGCTTCTCTTGTGACTCAGGAACTCCATGTTAACCTGAAAAAGAAAATGGTGCTCAATAAACAGCATCTTTACGCCAATTGTTTTCGTCATTAGCTTCTCTGGAAATATTGTAAATCTTGTGATTTGTCATTTCAAATGGAATTAAAAAGAGAAATGACAATAATCCTTAGCATCGCAGTTTTCTAAAAAAAACCGGCCGAGTGCGAGACAGACTCGCGCACCGAGGGTTCCGTACAAAATTTTGGGTATGTCAAAATATACTCCGTAAACAGCCGTAACTATAATAATCCAGTGTTAGTAGAACCCTGCTTCTAAGTAAAATGTACGCAGTGTGAGATCATTTTATATTGGTTAGTCAGGCAGGACCCCCTTAATATTTATTATAATTATGTTTTCGCAATTTTTCCTTTATCTGTGATACGTTGGTGTGAGGCGTTTATGTGTGAGATGTTGCTTCGTACCAAATTTCAAGATTCTGAGTTCACGGGAAGTACCCTGTAGGTTTTGATTCCCCTGCGAGTGTCGAAAATTTGAGACATAAACGGCTGTATCTTTTGATTGCGTTGGCTTAGAAGTTTGATTTTTTCACAGCTCCAAGGGACAGTAGACCTGAGTATTTGATATGAATTTCAGCTTGGTACCTCCACCCGTTCCTGAGAAAAAGGGTCTTGACAGACAGACAGACGGACAACAAAGTGATCCTATAAGGGTTACGTTTTTTTCCTTTTTAGGTAAGGAACCCTAAAAAAGCGAAGTGTATTGTTTGTTTATGAGTAATTAAAAAAAAAAGTCCACAATGAAGGGATTTAATTAAAACAAAACGTAGTTGATTCCTTTGTGTAACGAAAGTTACCCATAAATGTAGTTTGTATGACTAACTGTCGTTACTCAGAGGATGCGATCGTGATTTTGTTTTAATTAAGCCCTTAATTACTAATGTTTTTTTTAAACGACCATTATACCTAATTGTTATTGTTTTTTGCATCGTTAATCTTTACACGAGCGAACCCGCGCGTATAGGCTAGTAAGTAATAAATAAGCCACTCCAATCGTACTTCGGAAGTGATGTTTTAACGATGTAGGTACCTATAGTGTCATCAAATCTTTACTTAGTAAGGTACCTGTAGGGAAGTAGTAAAGTAATCTATATGGACATTTTTACAGTCTATCATCTGTTTGCTCCAGTTTTAGGTATCATATTAGGATTATTAGGTATTATATTACCAGTGGCCGAAGCCGTGGTGGCCGAGTAGTTTGCCTCTCAAGCAGAGCGTCGTGGATTCGAGTCCAGACTCGCACTTCTAAATTTGAATTTATGTGCGAAATTAAATTTGAAAATTATGTATCATGAGCTTTACGGAAACCTGCATAGTTGCAATATACCTGAGAAGAAAATTCAATGGTGTGTGCGAAGTTTCCAATCCGCACTGGGCTCGCGTGGGAACTATGGCCCGAGCCATCTCATTCTGAGAAGAGGCATGTGCCCTCACCTAAAAAAATTACGTTCGCTTGGCCTCACCCTCACGTCATGCACACGCACCGTTTGTGGTGAGTGGAGCTGTGGGAAGGATGGCACGCTAGATGCGTGCATATGGTATGCCAACTTTCTTAAGAGTTTCATTGATTACAACTGGTGCGTGATGCGCACACGCATCTGATCTGCACCGGTCTTTACTCTAGATTGCATTCTTCTGTGTTATTCCACTTTAATGCTTTATTAAGTCTTATAACTTCTGATGACGTCTCCGGTTGTATGTACCTATAACCTGTGCGCATACCTCTGTAACCCTGACCTTGTAGGTAATATAGCTATCATCAAGTGTATGATTGGGTAAACACAAGTCAATCAACAGGCATCGTTACATTACTCTGTTTATATTACACTAATGGTGTTAATGTTACCACGAAGCTGTGCGAAAATATTTGCGTTGTCTGCGTCATTAATATCTATCAGGGTGAGCGTAAATTATGACCGTTTTCTATCATTAAGGGCGTACCTATATACCTATCCTTCTAATTAATCTGTTCTTTGGATATTAAAATAGGTATCTAACAATCTTCCAATTTTATTACATCCTTCGTTTTTTTAGGAATAGAAATACGGTAAGTAATCTTGAATCTGGACATGTCTTTTTACTAAAAATGCTTTTTAGAACTGACATTGTAGATCTGTTTCGAAAAAAAAATAAAAAAAAATAAGTATTTTCTTATTTTCCCGCAAAAATAGTGCCCGTGTTTAAAAAATTCATTTAGGTATTTAAATTTACTTTAGACGTCCGTCTTTGGGTCACCAAGTTACATTATGAGTACCTACTTACCAAATTCAAGTCAATACGAAGTTTTTAAAATGTATAAGTATATCTAAGGGTGAATATTCAGCGTTTTTACGGCGTTTTTGTTTTACCATTTCAGCAATTATTATTAATAACCCTCCTGCGACAGTCGGGTGAAAACGGGTGATGCTTAGGGTTAACTTTTTATGATAACTTAAGCTTAAGACAGTAGTACAGTACCGATGTTGAATCTAGTTTGGTCAAATTTCGTGCGGCTCGTCCTTCGGTTATGGTAATAATCGTCAAATGGTAGGTAATGAGGTTTAACCGAGCGGTCAAAACGCTCGAATATTCACCCATAAGGGTAATTTTTAAAAAAAAACCTACTTAGTAAAGGCCTAATAAAAACAAAATCACGGTCGCTTCCTTTGTGTAACGAAAGTTAGTCATAAAAATTATATGATTAACTTTCGTTACACAAAGGAACCAATTAAGTTTTGTTTTAATTAAATCCTTTAATTGTGTGTATTTTTTTTAAAACGACCCATAAGCAGCGTTAATGTTAGTAGTAGTTATTTAATGTCAATTTCGCTGTTTCTTATTTTGTAAAACTATTTTTGATTAAGAAGACAGGTCAAGATTGTTTACGTTATTCCTATTGCTAAATAAAGAAAGTACCTATATATTGTGTAACACCTGTTTAAAAGAACTGTTTACGATTATGACCGCGATGGATTTTGTGTTTAAGATTTATGGCGCCTGAGATACCAACCTTGCAGATGAAACAGTAAAACTTGATCTAAATCCTAATATAAACGTGAACGGTTTCTTTCAAAGAGTTCGTAGTTACGTGTAACTGGCCAATGAGGGTTTTCTGACAGATGGAATATCGCTAGATGGCGTTAGTATCGTAAGGACTATTTGACGTTACACCCATACAACAAATGTCAAAGTTGTCGGAAACGGACCTGACGATACTAGCGCCAAATAGCCTCTCATAGAAAACCCTCATTTATTGTGGTCATCAGAGTTGACCTAAGTTGACCCTGGTCGGGCTGGCATGCACTAGGTATGCTATGGCGTTAATTATACTTACTCATTTCAAAATCAAGGTATATGTGTGCCAAATTTACCCCCTGGCCTCCCCACGACGACCACGACCTGCCTGACGAGCCTGATGATTTCACTATCTGATATTATGGGAATTCGATTTTGAATGATGGTTTATTGAAAACAAGCTTTTTTGGCAATACGATATAGAGAAAAACACGGTGACAGGAAAGTCTGGTATTCTGGGAATTTGGTATTTTAGAAATAAGTAGGATACCGTAAAACCACATAACTATAGTCCTAGCCTGCAACAATAGTCCAATTTTCGTCCTTATATTATCCTTAAAATATTATAGCTTACTGCTATTATTTCTGGGTATATAATTATGATGTTAGGCCTAAAATACCTATCTTATTTTAAGGATAATGTAAGGATGAAAATTGGACTATTGTTGCAGGCTACGACTATAGTTATGTGGTTTTACGGTAGGTAAGTCGGTAATCTAGTATTTTGCAGTTCTGATATTTAGAGAAAGAGCGGTTTTTTTTAGCATTAGTTAGAAGTAAGGTAAACAATCTTGACGAGTCTTTTTACTGAAAAAAGCTTTAAAAAATAGTAACTATTACTTACGTATAAAACTATGGTGTTTACATCCATATTTCCTTTCAAATTGCTACAATAGCTGTAACTTATTTTTCAAGTGTTTTTTTAAAAAAAGACGTCAATATCGCTTACCTTCTTTCTAATGCTAAAAAAACGAAGTCTATGTTATGTACTATCGATAAGCATCAATTCTAGGTATTGATTTTCGATAGTATCGATACTATTGATATTTAAAAAGCCTTCTACACGGTCGGGACCAACCGCCAACCATCGTGTCCTTGGTCGGGTTGATTTAAAAATGGACAGTGTAGAAATCGGTTGACCCGACCGATATTTGGTTGATGTCAACGGCCTTGGTCGCGAGCGCATTGTCCGTGGTCGGCCCCAACCGTATGGAACGCTGTCGGCCGACGCGAGCGACACGACGGTCGGCGGTTGGTCCCGACCGTGTAGAAGGGGTTTTACAGTCAATACTATCGACAGTACCTATTAGTTGTTTGTTGAAATAAGACCGTCAATAGTAGGTATTGACTATAAAATAGCAATAGTATGTGTACTATAGTATACTATTGGCAACACTATCGATAGTTCAATCCACGCATCTCGTCACGTCTCATTAGCATGAGACGGCACAACACAATACGAACTTCGAAATTCGTAGTAGCCCCCGATGTTCCACACGAACGAAAGTGCGGGTCAAAGTGTGTGACATGACCATGAACATTAAGATGGGTTTTTTGCAGTTAAATAAAAACATTCATACATGTTTGAAAAATTAGGTATAATGTGATAATACAAATGACACTTAAAAAAAGTTAGATACATACCTATATAAGCTAGAATAAATAAAATTATTTAAAGCAAAATACATTTTGTTTTAATAAAACTTACTAGTTTTACTTAATATCTAATTATTGCCATAAGATAAAAAATATACTTTTTTTCCCCACTCGTCCGTAATGTGGGAAAAAATCCCAGTAGGCCGCAATTATTGCCACGGGTGAGAACACTGGGAATGTGGTCACCGCGGGCGAATAAGTTTTTATCCCGCTTGTCCGCACTATGGGAGAAAATCCCAGTAAGCAACACTTATGCCGCGGGTAACGAAGTAACTATTAAGTAATCTATTCCGCGGGTGTGAACTATTGGGAATAGTGGGAATCTGTCCAGTGCCTGGACTACGGACAAGTGGGAAAAAATCCCAGTAACTCGCTGTGCGAATAAAATGGGAATAGCCCAAAGTAAAAGGCGTCATTTCAACATAAATTAAACATAGTGATAATAAACGGATCACTCACGTCTTAAAACGACTAGGGCTACGGATTAGCCCGAAACATGCCGAGTTAAACTCGTTTTAAGACGTGAGTGATCCCTTTATTTTCACTATAAGTGAGAAATAATTGAAGTAAAACGCTTGAGCGTAGTAACATTATCGTGTGTAAAACTTTACTTCATATTTTAGCTGTTTTCTACTCGTTTTCATATTCACCTATAACATACAGTCAGCAAAAATGGGTGAGCAGTGGAGCTCAAAATTATCCACACGCGACTCTATTGAAGGTGTGAAGGTAATTATGAATCACTCATACACTTTTGGTGCCGACTGTACCACACATAATTGTATACTAATTAATGTAGTACAAAGAACTGGCCACACCAATCTTTAAACTAACTACCAAATAGTTGGCAACTCAGGCAATCCTATTGAAATGTTGCCAGTTTTAATTTTACCCCCGGTACTTAAATGAGTAGAAGTCTAATTGTGCTTGGGTCATAATGTTCATAATGTTCTCGCGGCCTGAATAATCCCATGACAGAATACTACAATGCCAAAATGTGCAATCGACCTAACGTGTAATGGTCAAATTGTCTCAAGGCCTAAACTGCCAACCTCTGAAAATAATACTGTTGGTTATAATGTATCTATGGATTGCTTGTTTTATTTTAGTTTAAAATTAACTTAATGGGTTCCTTTACATTTTATCGCAAGCACATTATGGCATAGACACGTTTCGCCCCATGCGGATTTTGACTCGTACATAATTTGGCATTTGTTTTTTGTAAGAAATGCTATTAAATACACTTTTTAAACATTGTACATTTTGACGATGTAGCATTTTAACCCAAGCACAATTAGACTTCTACTCATTTAAGTAACGGGGAGGGGATTTTTTTTATAAATATCAACTGTTGTTTTGGTCACTGCTCATCGACTATCATATTTAGTTTTGTAAACATAAGAAAAATGTGATAACACGCGTCTTCGTGAATGGCACTAGCTGTATCTTGTCCACAGAAAATTTAGTTCTCGGGCCACCACTGCCTCAAGGCCTTGTAGTTGACACTAAATTCTTAGACTAATCCGGAACTTTCATATTACGTATCTGACATCTTCTCACATGCTGTTTGATATAGCTAGAAGCAATCTCCACATTGCATATATCACAAGTCATGGGTGCATCTGTATGTATTTTGACATGCCGAGTCAAATAGCACTTTTGCGTGAATCTCTTACCGCAAATTTCACATCCAAACGGACTGTCTCCGCTATGAATACGCATATGAACGGTCCGGACACTCTCTTTAGCAAAACGTTTAAAGCATATGTTGCAGGAGAAGGGCAGATTCATATTATGGTTACCTTCATGCCTGAACAAACCAGATATGTTTGCAAAATGCATGTTACATATCTTGCATGCATACCGTTGTTCACCCGTGTGTATTTTAATGTGCTTCGCTAAATGACTGCTCTGTGTGAATTGGTGCTTACATATTTCACAAGTATAGCGTTTCTCACCTGTGTGAGTCTTAGTATGTCTGTTTAAATATGTTTTGATCGCAAAGCTTTTATTGCAGATCTCGCAAGTATAAGGTTTCTGACCGGTGTGAATTTTCTTGTGGCTACTCAACGTTGATATTGCTGTGAATTTCTTATCGCACATGTTGCACTTGTACCGTTTCTCGGCCGTGTGAGATTTCTTATGTTCAATCATTTCTGAGCGGTCAGTGAATTGTTCGTCGCATATCGAACATGTGTACTTCATTGGGTCCATGTTGTGAATTTTCATGTGGTTCATCAGATTTATTTGCGTCGGTAACTTTTTCTTGCAAATCTCGCACGGTATCCAGCTGTCTCGGTTGTGGATCTTCGAGTGGTTTTGCAAATGCGAGCGTTGTATGAAACATTTCTTGCATACGTCACACTGGTAAGGTTTTTCACCTGAGTGAATTCTCAGGTGTGTGATTAAATGTGCTCGTAGTTTAAACGCTTTTTTGCAGTGGTCGCAGACATACGGTTTCTCTCCGGTGTGAATCTTCTTGTGGGCGGTCAGGACAAAGTTGGCTGAATATGTTTTGTCGCATATGTCGCATTTGTATCGTTTTCTTTCTGGGAGGTTTGGTTTATCTTCGTTTAGACTTGTTTCGCATACTTGCAGAGGGTCTATGGGAAACATGGTTGAGGCTGAAATAAAAAAGGTTGTGGTTAGATAAAGTTTTAAATAAGCTAAGTGTAAAATATCAATGACCCAACACACTATCAGTAACAAAGTACAGCGGGTACCCTAACACAAGTATCCACTTTTCTATACCTGCCATATAGAAAACGATATTGTATATATTAGAGAACCAAACTAACCATACATAAGTATGTGAAAATTACTGAAAAGGATATATTTTTTTTCCCAAATACAAGTTCCATACACAACTATTGCTTGTGGAACTAAAATTGTATTTATTTAATTTAAGCTAATTTAATTTGTATTGTACCTATGTTGTTCTGGAAAAAAAATACTATAAGTAACCGTAATATCTCATGTAAGTAAATTATAAAATTATTTTTGAGAATAAATGATTTTTAGACATTTAAACCTCGCTCCAAACAGCCAAGTGGTTAGAGAAACCGACTATGAAACTTGAGAACTCTGATTCGATTCCTGATCAGGGCAGGTGTTTGTATGAAAAATATGAATACAGTCAAAACCGTTTATAGCAACACCAATTACAACGACATATTGGATGCAACAACCAAGAAAAAAACCCAACACAATGACACATTGGTTACAATGACCAATCGTGTTTAACAACCAAATATTGCTGTCCCTTGAATGTCATTATAAACGGTTTTGACTGTATTTGTTCTCAAGTCTTGGACTTTTGAAGTATGATTATTCATTGCCTAGTACCCATAGTATAGTCGGGGTAAGAAAAGGTTTGTCACTTTTCGACTCTATGTCAACGAATTAAGGTCGAAAAGTGACAAACCTTTTTTTACCCCGACTACATATACAAGTTTTGCTTAGTTTGGGACTAGGTTGATTGGTGTCAATTGTCCCACAATATTTATTTTTTACTAGCTGACGCTCGCGGCTTCGCCCCTGTTAAATTTCTTTCACTTATGAAACGTCTTAAACCTTCTGACAATAACAAACGCAACAAAAAAAGAATTATCCAATTTAGTGCAGTCGATCAGAATTTATGTGCATACATACATTTCGGTGATTCATTTTTTTTATTTATACACTGTGAAATTTTAGTGGTTGTTTTCCCGAAACTAGGTGATTTAGTATCGATTGTACAATCGATTTATAATTACTATTTTGACTAGAGTCAAAAATCCAATTGTGAAAAATGAAAGTCGAAAATGACCGCAAACCAATAGTAACGCTTCGTTGGTACCTAACCTATCGTACGATCGTACGCTACTTGTACCAACGAAGCGTTACTATTGGCAAAATAGGCGCGTAAAAGACGTCGAGTTGCGGAAACTAGCCCGTTATTACCTATTACCTATTACTATTGGTTTGCGGTCATTTTCGACTTTCGTTTTTCACAATTGGATTTTTGACTCTTGTCAAAATAGTAATTATAAATCGATTGTACAATCGAAACTAAATCACCTCGTTTCGGGAAAACAACCACTAAAATTTCACGGTTTATATATAGATTACTTATAAATAATTGATTCGTTGATTCAATGTTCCATGAGTAAAAAATCTATGTTTTTACTTACCATGAGCACTTTGAGTATCATCATTCTCCAAGTGCATAGGCTCGATTTTCACTATAACGTCTATAACCTCCTTTTTGATATCCTGTACCGGAATTATAGCTTCCTGTTTCATATACAAGTCTTCTGGCTCATCCTCACTCTCACACCACTCCTCCTTCACAGTCACTATTTCGAGCGACATGACGCACTCCCAATATCTTTATCTTCTGAAAACATGACAAAAAATTGCAAGTACCTATTTTTTGCAACCAAATCACCTAGTAGGGTTAACATCACGTTTGAAAAGCCATACGACATTATGTAATGACTGAAAGCAACAAAGTACAAAAGTGATCACTTATTTATGACGTTGACTGTACTTTGGACATACAAATACAGTGAGACTCACTCATAGTGAAAAAATATGGATAACTACAAATAGCTTAGTGGTTAGAGATCCTGAGTAAGGTTCAAAGTTATAGGCTTTATTATCAAACTCACTTGGAATCATAATGGTTTTCACCAGTTCCTTCTATCATGTCAATACCTTAGTGCAGAATCATATTAATTACAATGTACTGCACATATAAACTAGCACTGTACGTCCTAGTGTACAAAACTACTACTTAATTGTGCACTGAATTGTAATTAACCTGTCACACAACCAACTACTTTTTTTTGGGTAATTTTTTCTAAGTACCCTATGTTGTAAGGTCATCGAAACTAGTAACAAAAATTAGCATATCATGAACAGTTAGTTACGCGCCACTGTGGCGCGCGGGACGTTCAACGGGTTAATACAAATCTGCGCTAATTGATATATCGTCATTGAGAATGCCAAATCCGCTGTGTTCGATTTTTGCTTGACAAATAGGTACCTAGCAACATAACATAATAGGTATTACCGTATTAATTGATTTAATTAAAATCAAAGACATAGTGGATTTGGCATTCTCAACGACAATATGGTATAGGACAATGGTGAAAAGAGATGGTGAATAATATGATTGCAAGGGCCATGCGTTAGTTAGACAATACAGCCATCTTGGATGTATGCTTAAGACACGGATCCATGCAAAATTTAAGCCTTTTTTAATTTTTTTGTATTGTCTGAAATTTTTTAATTTTAATTATATGAGACAATGGAATGATGCAAGAATTAAGGTTTTTTTCGCTTCCCATATATGCAGGGTTAAGTATCTATTTATCTAAATTTAAGTATGTTTATTCATAGCCTAGTACTCATATAAGATTTGCTTAGTTTGGTACTAGGCCAGTTGGTATCAATTGTCCCATGATTATTTAACTTGCAGCCTATCTGGCAGAGTCACTCTTATTTGAAATCAAGTTTTAAGCCCATCTTGTTTTTCTATATGCCTACTTGGGTAAGCGGGCTAGATTCAAAACCAAATTATGACAAAAAGATCGAAACAGGACTAGTAGGACGTACAAAAGTAATTAGATAGTCGCAGGGCAATTCATTCACGGACCGCTAAGTTAAACATACGTTAACTTGCATGGTTTATACTTTAAATAACAACTATTATTTAGTGGAAAAAGGATTCAATCTCTCCCTTTAGTATTATATCTGACCTTAATTATAACTGTTAAAAGTGGCCTACAACAATGAAATGTCCAGTTCTGATATTAAATAACTCTTCCGCTTACTGGTTCTCACTTTAAATGATTGATTTAACTTACCTTTCTCAAACAAATAAAGTAAAAATAAAAATAACAACGGTATATTGTTATTGAAACGGCAGACGTCGAGTCGATCGATAAAGCTTCCGTTCCGTACGTATTTGACAGTTGTATACAGTGTTGCCAACAAGAGTAATATAAAATAATCCCGACAACAAAAAATAAGCCATAATTTTAAGGTAAAATGTATGCTAGCATATTTCAGTGTCAAATAAAAAGTATTTTTTTTTTATAAATCTACTAAATTTTGATCATAATTTTGATGAACAGTATTTAATCGACTCTGTTTTCGAATAAAATGTTGATATTTTAGTCTTTATGCTAGACTATGCAGAAAAAGCAGCACTTCCCTGCCTTCTTGAGGTCGAATCTAATATGTAAAATGGCGTTTGTTTCATAGTTGCACTTTTAATTTTATTGATTGGTTTTTATAGGCTAAAAAATATGCTAAATGGCATGAAAATATGCAAATTTAGCATGTTAAATTTGCAACACTAGTTGTATAGATAAGCGTAGCTTTTACATTATTACCGCAAAAGCAGAGGAATTTCTCCCATACAACCACGATTTTCACATTTTACTCTATTCTACGTAAACTGTCTGAGCTGAGCCCAAGAAAATGCTCGGGATAAGCACACGAGACTAGTTTTTCAAGCAAGAATAGCAATGAAGTAATTATAATTATTTAAACACGAAGCAAGAGTTGCTTAAAGTTTCGCTTGCTATTGCAACTTGAAAAACTAGTCTTAATATACATAGGGCCAAAGAGAATATAACCACTACGTTTTGCATAGGGCTTTCAAATGGCAGAGATTATAAAATGCTGTATTAAAAAAAAGTTGTACTTTTATTTCTTTATATTTATTTTATTTATGTATCTTCTTGTATGCGACCAAACTTCCGGTTATTAATCAATGACGCTTCAATATAAAAATACCGTCAGTGAAAAACTTTTTTTTTCTAATAAAAGCCTTTTTTTTATTATGAGAGGAAGACAAACGAGCAAGCGGGTCATCTGATGGAAAATGATCACCACCGCCCATAAATATCAACAACTCAAAGAGAGTCACTGATCTGTTGCCGGCTTTTCAAATGGTTAGGGAATAGGGGTTACAGGGGAGGAGGGGGAGGGGTTATTAGGCAGTGTTGCAGAACTATCGATATTTTGACTATCGATTGTTGACCTCGCAAACTATTCAGGATATCGATGTTACTATCTATAGTATCGCCACATGTCAACACTATCGATAGTATCGATAGTGATTTATAAGCAATACTATTGATTGATAGTGGCAATACTATCGATACTATCGATAGTTTGGTACAATCGATAGTACAAAACTATCGATACTATCGATAGTATTGACACGTAGCGATATACAAAGCCTATTTGAGCCGTTCAATTCATTTGAGCTTTTGTTATCGGCATTATTAGTTACTTTATCTTGACGCATGACGTGAATCCATTGAAACATGAAGTGATCACTTGACTCTTGAATGATTGACGATGCGTGCGACCAACACCGAAATATGAAAATTGAAATTCGTATCGTAGTTTTCTCTCGATCGCTCTCGTATTAAATACTTACTCCTCCTTTCCGTATTTGTATTTATTATTGGAATGAAATTCGTTCCCATCGTCTGTATTTCCATATAGATAGAATTGTCTATACTATACCATTGGCCTGATTTGCACTTGTCATCAGGTGAGATTGGTTGTTTTGTTTAAAAAAAATGCGTGAGCCGGACGACATGAAGTTCCAATTTAGAACTGGCTAAGTAAAGTTTTTTGAAGAGGTGCTAATTATATATTTTTTCGACAGTCGGCGTTCTCGAGATCGAGAAACTGCAGCTGTTTTATTTTTATCTCCTATTGTTTACTGGAAATATTTTTTTAAGTGTTCGAGATGACATTTGTGAGATTTTACTAAGAAGAAATAGAAAAAAAACGAAGTCAACTGTCACTTCTGTCAATGTCAAATCGTTTGCGTTTCGTTTGCTTTGCGTTTTGGTGTGCTCAGTGTGATTTTTGGACTATTTTTATCGACCTCCGCATAAAATCCGGACTTTCAATTTTACTGTATTTCTCCACGACCTATGCACGTTAATTGGATCACGATTGAATACTTTCGATCACTATTTTGGAACTGCTTCTTGGACAACGCAAAGCAAACGAAACTCAAACGATTAGATTTCATTTGACATTGACAGAAGCGACAGTTGACTTCGTTTTTTTTTCTATTTCTTCTTAGTACTGAGCACGAACCGCTTGTCAGCCGTAAAATCTCACAAAATTAAATGTCATCTCGAACACTTAAAAAAATATTTCCAATAAATAAAAGGAGATAACAATAAAACAGCTGCAGTTTCTTAGTGTTGAAGTCGACCACTGTCGAAAAAAATATATAATTAGCACCTCTTCAAAAAACTTTACTTAGCCAATTAGAAGGGTGCCGTATAGTATACCGTTGTCTAGAACCCATAGTACAAGTTTCATAAATGGCTGTATCTTTTGATTGCGTTGACTTAGAAGTTTGATTTTTTCACAGCTCCATCCAAGGGACATGAGTATTTGATATAAATTTCAGCTTGATACCTCCACGCGTTCCTGCTGAGAAAAAGGGTCTTGACAGACGGACGGACGGACGGGCGGACAACAAAGTGATCCTATAAGGGTTCCGCTTTCTGCTTTCGAGGTGCGGAACCCTTAAAAAACACCGTGCAATGCAGGCTCACCGTGCGCGGTCGCACAGAAGAATAAAAATAATGAACAGCAGGGTAATTACATTAACTTTTTTGACACTCGGCATCGGATTGAAATTACAGTTTTTGTATGGCTGTGACAGCTGGCTGTTTCCGATACCAATTGTCAGCCCATACAAGAACTGTCAAAATGAACGAGATGACGATTGAAAAACTTCATACCTGGTTTACACTCGCGTACGAGTGGCGAGACGAACTGCGGGACGAGCCACGAGACGAGAGTGTGAACAGGCGCGCCTCGCGCCTCGTCTCGTGATTTGCCTTGATTTTGAGGCTCGCGCAGGGGGGGCACACTTAATATATCACACTTTTCATGCGACTACAGCGATCTCTGGTTGTTTTGTAAAGAACTAAATTAGCGGCCATCTTGGTTGACTTGTCAAACTTGTCAGTTGTCATTCATCTGCCATGGCCATGGCGTACCAAATTGTACGGTCAAGGACTTTAATTGATAGGCCACTTGCCAATGTTCGTATTTTAGCCGTATAGTGCAAATCGGGTTTAGCCGCTTATACTTCGTATATGCTGATTTGAATTAGACGGCTAAAATACGAATAGTGGCAATTAGCCTATCAATTAAAATTACGCGTAATTATAGCTGTACATCACTACCAACATAT
This sequence comes from Archips crataeganus, assembly GCA_947859365.1. Taxonomy (NCBI): domain Eukaryota; kingdom Metazoa; phylum Arthropoda; class Insecta; order Lepidoptera; family Tortricidae; genus Archips; species Archips crataeganus. The sequence continues at coordinate 7,126,472 of OX402073.1, read as the reverse complement.
ACATATAGATAGGTATACATCTATAGATACTTATTTATTTATTTATTTATTTAGACATGCCAACAGTACATAAACAAAACATTACAAATCAAAAAAAATTAAAAGTTTTGGCTCCCGTTCATGCACCAATAACAGGCATGCGACAGCATTATTCATGTTCAGGGACGTACACTACAAATAAAAATACAATAGATCATACAATATAAACAACAATATTAATTAAAATACACAAGAAAAGTAAAAAACGCTAATTTTTAGAGGTGTGCAATGGATCCAGCATCCTACGCCTAATTGATCGTATAGAGTCCTGAAAGATGTCAAATTTGAGTTGATTTGCTAAGTCCAGGTCGTTGAAAGATTTTTGGATACGATAAAGTGGAAGAGATCTACCAAGTTTCGTCCTGGTGCCTCCCGGGCGAAATGTAGTTCGACGACAAGTCCGCGTGTTGGTTTTAGGCACTGTGAAATTAATTCGTCGCAACAAGTGGGTATCAGTAACTGTTCTATTAATGATTTTATGTAAAAATGCAATGTCAAGAAAGGATCGTCTGTCAAGAAGAGAGTTCATTTTAAAGAACTCAAGCCTTTCTTCATAGCTAGCGTGTCGATTTATGCCACTACCCTGAGCTCTAAACACCAGAAACCTAGTAAATGACCGTTGCACCCTCTCCAAGCGATTTATGTGAACCCGATACAGAGGATTCCAAACCTGACTACAATATTCCAAACGCGAGCCAACTAGAGAATTAAAGAGTGTCTGAAATGTTTTTATTTGCCTAAAATTACGGCCTGTGCGCTTTATAAAGCCTAGCATTTTGTTACTTTCTCGTATCACTGAGTCAAAATGATCAATAAAGCTACGTTTGGAGTCCAGGTAAACACCTAGGTCCCTTACGCAACCTACCTCACGAAGAACGACATCGTCCAGGTAATATTTAGTAACGATCGGAAGTCTTTTTCGTGTAAATGTAATATATAGACATTTCTCGGCAGATACGTCACATTAGTTCTTGACCAGACCATAGAGTTGCCACTCTTGTTCATATAATATTACAATACTCTTTTCACCTCAGCACCTAAAACAGGCAGGTTTTGCTACTAAAAAACAGTGAGCAAAATCCGCTTTTGCTCACTGCGTGAGACAAAGTAGCTTTTTAATTATTTTTTTTAAAAGTCAAAGACAATGGTGGGTCTGCTTACTGAATTCGAAAGATTTGAACTTCAGTTTGATCTGTCACTTTCATTTCGATACGAAAAGAGCGAGAGATAAGATCAAATCGATTCGAATTTCGATTTCAAATTCTATCCTAGTCGACCTAAAAATAAACGAACGATTGAACGTTCGGATACTCATAATAAGTTCTTAACCTTAAAATTGTAATTCGTCTGTTAAGGTTTTAAATTAAATGATTGTAGGTACTTTTTTAATAATTGGATTATATTTTTATATAATCAAATTAATAGTAAAAATGTTGTTGAAAACAAAGTTTAAACATGTATCTACATATATAATTATTAATAATTTTAACAATCTTGAACATCGTGGTAAATACAGCGGATGCAGCATCGGAACGCAGCGGGTGTAGTATCGGAACGCATCTTTAAAAAAATAGCGGGATTCAAATTTTAATTCTTTTCTTCTGTTTCTCTAGCTACAGAGTTCGATATCTATGAGTTTGGTACACGATCAGAGGCAATTTGGAAATTATTAGAATAGTAATAAGTACTCATTTAATACATTTTTGAATATGATATGAGTGAATTGACTGAGTCCAGTGACGAAGTCAACAATTGAACACCAGACGAATTAATGGAGTAATACATAATGCAGAGTAAGTTTCTTACTTGAAAAGTCTCGCGAAAAATATTTAAAAGCTTATGATATTGTTAAACAATGCAAACACTTTTTCGGAGACTGTACCTATTGTTATATATATAATATGAAGTATTTACTCAATGTTGAAACCCACAACAAAGACAAAAAGACGACGTTCATATACCTTTAATAATTTATTATGTTCTCGCTGCTGAGGTGAAAAGTTGTATGTGTCACACGAGACCAAAGTTTTTTTGCATCTCGTGTATTTGAATCACTCGCGCACTCAGGATTCTAACTTAGAATCACTCGCTAAACGCTCGTGATTAAATTATAGAATCCTTCGCTAACTCGTGATTCAAAAAATCAGCACTCGCAGTAAAAAACAACTTTGCTCTCTTGTTGCACAAATAACTATTGGGCTCGCGTCCGGAGCGAGACGACGAGCGAGGCGCGAGGCGAGGTGACGAGGCGAGAGTGTAAATAAAGTTTAAGAAGATGTGTTGTATGTAGTAGTGCGCAGAATCGATACGGAGCATAAGTCATTTTTCTAATTTGGAACGTCAATTTGTTTATACGGACACGTTATACTACATACAACAGGTCATCTTCTTAGTTTTTCACCTACGGACAATTAGCCTGCAAGTTTCCAAAGAGCTGAATGCTTGAGAAGCTACAGGATGTTTATTGTATCAATCTTGGGCAAGGTGCCCATAGAATGTGGCTATGTTTCATTTATGTGGTATTTCCACGGAAATGAACGGGTCTGTGTGTACTAACCAAGTACGAAAGACCGAATGTATTAAAATACCTACATTTAAAATACCGAATAGGTCAAAAGACTGTAAAGCTTTTTTTCAGAAACCATAAACTTCTCATAATTTCGCTGCTTTTCTAAAACAATGCTCTAATCCAAAATACTACGGTGTGCAACTTAATACTTTCATCATCATTATCCCAGCCTATATATATGCGTCCCACTGCAGGGCACAGGCCTCCTCACACAATGAGAAAGCTTGGGCCGTAGTTCCCACGCGGGCCCAGTGCGGATTGGGAATTTCACACACACCATGGAATTTCTTCGCAGGTGTATGCAGGTTTCCTCACGATGTTATCCTTCACCGTAAAGGTCATGGTACAGATGTAATTTATTTGGCCGTGAGACTCAGTCATAGTGAAGATAAACGGATCACTCACGTCTTAAAACGAGTTAACGAGTTTAACTCGACATGTAATGGACTCCGGCTCGACGCACTACGTTCACAAGTTAAGTATGAAGTATCTTTTTCTATTTATTTTTTATTTTCTTCAACTTCATTTTTCACTACGTTTTTTACTACGTTCGTTTTGATAAGGCTTCCGTACTTGCGAGAGAAAAGTTTTTCATTCCGCGGAAGGTGCGTGATCCGAAGCCATTGAGATTGGTCGTCATCCAAATTTCAACCGGGATAGTGGTTGGTCGGTACCCCGAGTTGGAAAACAGTGTCGAATGTTCGTACTGCGTCAACGGTGAGTGTGAGCGAACCTTTATAAAGTGATGTTGTTAGTGTTGTGTGCTACCCTACATTTGACAATGACAATAAAAGTGATGATGAAAACGGGGATACAGTTGAATCCGGTTATAACGACGTCCAAGGGACCGGTGATATTACGTCGTACTAAGCGAACTGACAATTTTAATTTAATTTTTTATTGAAAAACATATTATTTCGTCGTCGTTGAATTATGCGCACAAATTAGCCCAAACTTTGGTTAGCCACTCGGTCACATCTTTCTATTTACTATAGTACAATACAAAAAAATAGACATGCTCAATTGTGGCTAAATAGAGAAACTTGAATAACTTATCGAAATGAAATGATTGGGTTTTATTATTTAGGTCAGTAGATTTTTAAAAAATCGTAGAATTCGATTATCAAAGAAGAGGAAAACGGTATTAATGGTGATTACGCCCACTTTTCCTAGGATCATCATTATCATCATTTCAGCCGAAAGACGTCCACTGCTGAATATAAGGAATATAAGGCCTCCCCCAAGGCTCGCCAAACAGTACCACTACCATGAGTTTACACTAGTTTACGTGACCGTACTCGCTAGCGACGGCGTAAATTATTTGTATGGAGAATTGTACAGCGCCTCTAGCGGTCGCTTACGGAAGTACAATTCTCCATACAAATCATTTACGCCGTCGCTAGCGAGTACGGTCACTGTGAACTAGTGTAAACTCATGGTAGAGGTACAGATTGGCCCTGCGCCATCCACATCCAATGCGTTCCCGCCACCTTTACCAGATACGACGGATACGACGATATAAAAAACCTTCCACTTATTTCATAACTACGTTTTCAACGAGTAACATCCTTACCTTTTTCCTGTCTGTCTGTCTGCTAACTCTTCAGTAGTTTTTTCCTGTGTGCACTTCCTTTTACTACATGTTTTCGTTACGTTTTATAAAAAAAAAAATATATTAGGGGACAATCTTACACAAATCGACCTAGTCCCAAACTAAGCAAAACTTTTGTTTTAAAACATACATAAAATCATAACAAGTTAAATATTATGAAAAACAATGGTTTTAATAACTCGGTGTCGAAAAAATGAGACGACTTACGTTACGTTTTAGACACAAATATATTTTTATAAATTTTTTGAAGTAGTTTAAATCAATTAATGCAATTGCGACCTTGACAGTTTTTGTTGCTTTAAAAAAGTCAAAGTCGAAGTCAAAGTGATTTAATTGTAAACATAGGTACAACTGATTACAGTGGTGGAAAAGTTTGGCATGCAACACTATGTTTTGCCGATAGGCGTACAACAATCATAATAATTATATAAAATCAAAATTAAAATTAAAACGAGGATAAAATTAAAAATACAAAAAATAACAAAATAATAATTCTAGGAATGTCAGCAATCATAAAACTTTTTTAATCATTTAATTGAATTTATATGTCAAAAAATCCGAAATAGAATAATAGCATTTACAAATTAAATATTTAGAGAGCTCAGTCTTAAATTCCCTTAGTGGCAGCAATCTTAAGGCAATAGGTATTTTGTTGTAGATTTTGCTTGCCAAGCAAATCACGCTTTTCCGCATTAGTGCGGTGTGAGCTATTTGTCGCCGCAAAGCGCGATTTGGACCGAATGTTGAGTGAACTAAAACTGTCATTGATTTTGTGTATTGGTAACACTGAGTGTGAGAGGGTGAGCGATCTTTTTTGTCACTAGACAACGGTGACTAGTTTGAAAGTTAACGGCGAAGGCGCGACTGGTAAAAAGGGCATTAACTTGTATTGAGAGTATGTATGAAGGATAGGGGAGAAAAATTGCACTGTGCGTTTGTGTAGTGAGTAAAAGAACAACCAATGGTGAGTCCCTAAACGTTCCTTATGTAATGTCTTGCCTATTGTAGAGCAATATGATCCCAAGAATGAACCGTATAATAATCAATCATGTTTATGGAACAGTGCATGTTAAGCACACAGCACAAGGTAAACCTTGTATCACAACCCCGAACCGAGTGTTGGTTCAGGTGGTCAGGGCTGGCTATTAGGGGATTTGTTGGGAGGCCAGTGGGCGGAAGCCCGGTTGTGATTGTAGATTATTAAGTACAAATAAAGTAAAAATGATTAGGGTTCATTCCACGATCATATTGTGCTATAAATGTGGTTACAGTTATCGTAGGTATATTGCGAAGCTATACCATACACCCCTAGTAGAAGGCGTCGCTACAAATTTTGGTGGTGTTTGCTGGGATACTTTGACTCACCCAAGTGGGAAAGATTAATGGAAAGATGTACTTAAATTAATAATTTGGCAATTATATAATACGCAATTTAATCTTCAAGCCTCGCTGTCATAGTGTCAGTATACATTGAACAGTTAGAATTCTTTGTATGTTTGGTCTGACTGCCAATTTTGCGAAATTTAGAGGAGTTCCTCGTGGGCAGATTCAGTTATCATACGCCAGAGGTGCGTCCTCACTGACAGGCAGGTTGTGTAAGTGGTGAGCCATAGTGTTGGTTATATGGATAGAGGGCGCAAGCCCGCTGACTTCCAATTTTGCGAAATTTAGAGGGGTTCCTCGTCGGAAGAGTCAGTGGTCATACTCCATTCGGTAGAGGCCATGCCTCACCAACAGGCTACCAATATAAGGTTGCATAAGTTTCCTTGGCTTCAGAGGGCTAAAGTAGCTGCCCTATGCGATTGTTGACGAAAACAGTAATGCAGAAGTTGCAAGGTTGGTTGTTTAAGAACCGTAAAATTTATGTATCAAAGGAGGGTAAGTTGTTGGTTAAATTTGCGCTAAAAGAAAATAACTGAGACTGAGATTTCCTACTTGGTGGAGTGGAGTCAAGTAACAATAACCCGGATACATTAGTTCAGTCATGATTATGTGGAGAGAGGCCGAGTACCAAGTTGGACGAAGTAAATGTTCCGTGAAATGTAATGCCTTGGTATAGGAATTGAATGTATATCTGTAATGCCTTGTAAATGATATGGTAAAATAAATAAATAAATAAATATGTAACGGGCCACTCCAAATGTATAAGCCAATTTTTTTTATTGAAGATAAAATGCTCGCACGAGCAACTTAGTCACAAAGCGATTTAATTGTGTTATGTGTATTCGTATCCCGGGAGTCGCGCCACTACGTTTGCGCACTTCCATACTAACTCATAGACTTGATGTGAGAGACAAAATAGTCGCGGAAACAAAAGTGGCACGGTGCGTGCATACCCTAAGATGACGTAATAACAACTTCTATGGCTAGAGTCTATGAAAAATAAAAGGACGTGATTTAGCTAGCGTTGGCTAGAAATTTAAAAATTATATTGTGTTTCTTAATTTATTTTCATGAATATTCTAATATTTCGTTTAACACATAAAAATTATACTATTTTATTTTACTCAAAAGTCAAAAATCAAAACATTTATTCTGCAAATAGGCCGCAAAGGGCTCTTTTACATGTCACTTTTTTAAACTACCAGCGCTTTCGTAAGGACCATCATTGCAATTACTTTTTCTGTTCACACGAAATTATAATGTGACGTGTCGGAACTACCTTACTAGTGCTTGATCTGTGGTGTACGTTCGGATACACAGTACACGGTAAGTACCATGTTACGGTTTCATATGAGAAAATAATATTTATTAACTTAATTATATCAATAAAAGTAATAACTGGTTTTACTTTAATCCTCCATAATATTGTAATTTAACCTTTTGAAAATTATATATATTTTCTTCAGGAGTAGATTTAAAAAAAAAAAACTTTAGTCGTTTTTATTTTTTTTCGGCAATATAGTGAACGAGACTGAACGTGAATTTATGAAGTTCACCACACAAAGTATCCGAACGTACCGTCGAGTCTCCGCATACCCGCGAATTCTCGAGAATAAAAAAATAAATAAAAGGAGGGTTGTTTTGTTCAATTCGTGTTGATGAAACATTATTTTCAGATTTTATCGTTTTAGTTGAATCGGATATTGTTAAATAGAAAACAAGTCTGTAGTAGAATCAGTGGTGTGGTCCGAAAGGATTAATAAGTGTGAAATTACAAGACAAGAAAGTACTCTTTGTTTATCGTCGTAAACCTCATAGTAAGTTATTGTAGTCTTGACGAGATCAGATTAATATAGTATATTGGAAGTAAAAGGTTTAAAAAATAAGTTTTAAATTGTTACTTGTAAACAAATTTCAGGTCGATGTCGCTTGAGAGTATTTGAGCAATAAGGACTTGGATTAAGGAATATATCCCTGCAAATAGCTGAAACCCCTCAGGTAGGAAGTCTAGAAATAGCATTTTATTATAAGACTAGCGACCCGCCGCGGCTTCGCACGGGTGCAATGCTGATACTAAATAATACAACAGAATGTCTTTATTTATATTACAATGTTCACAGTTTTTTTGTCATTAGACCTCATAGCAGGGCTTGAAATACCGTTAAAAGGTTGGTATCGTTACCACTGTGAGACAGATTTAACGTTAAGTTGTAATTAACGTTAACCAATGTACCGTTACTTATACTGCTTTTTACCGGTAAAAAAAATGGTAATGTTACCTACAGCTGTGCATTGAGCTAACGTTAAGTCAAAGGTATCGTTAAATCATTTTTAACGTTATTAGGTAACGTTAATAGCAGCTTGTTTATTTTTGATTCACTGATGGATGGATATTGTATGGATATTGTAGGTAAGGATCTTCCTTCACTTCATGCACGCTCACGGTAGCCATGGCAACAACACCAATCAACCAGCGCGTCTATCGGTAGCGCGGTGTGGCAACGTAGCATTGTCGATTAAAATAGTGTTACTATGGTAACGTTATAATAATGTGAATTGGGTAACGTTAACAAGCCCTGCAATGAAAAGTAAAATTACCGATGAAAAATAACGTTAATTGGGTAAATAATAATAATAATAATAATATACGTTTATTTCAAGCTCGTGACTCATAATTATGTTAGTTACAATAAAACTTAAAAACTATGTTAGTAACACATTTTACAACACTACACTGTTGTTACTGGGCCTGTGAAGTCCACAACAGTGCATAATGTACGGACAGCCAATCTTGTCCGCAATAATTGAAAGTTATAATGGTGATATGTTATCAAGTAACGTTATAATTTACTACCGTTACTAAGGTATTTTTATGATTTTACCGTTTCCTAACGTTACTCATAATGTGAATTTGGTAACGTTAACAAGCCCTGCCTCATAGGCACGCGCCGCCCGCATTTTAAATCCGTAATATCTTCGAAAATATTCATTTCAATTACATGCTGTAAAGGGCTATATTGATCTATATTGCATGCACAATGTATTTAAGGTACTTGATTGGATAAGGACTAACGCTGTATTGCTTGAAATCGCTTCGTGGATAGGACATTATTTCTCGTAAAAAGTAAAGGATAAAAGGTGGTTATTGTGGGTTATCCCTAAGAGATAGACATGTGCTATTTGTAATTTGTGATTTGTAGACCTTTTTAAGGTGTACAATACTGTGGTGCATTGTTTTGATCTGTCTCGTGGGGTTCAGCCGCCGTTTGCAATGTGGGCACGGAAGTATGTGTTTATTTACGGCTTCACATTAGAAACCTTTAGGGTTATTAGCGTTTCGCTACTATATTATGCATATATTATACATATAAACCTTCCTATTGGATCATTCTGTATTAAAAAAAAAAAACCGCATCAAAATCCGTTGCGTGGTTTTGGAGATCTGGGCATACATAGGGACACACAGACGGCGGGAAGCGACTTTGTTTTATACTATGTAGTGAAGCTAATTTACGTGGTATAAAGTATTGTATTGTATTGTATTACAATAAAGTAATGTAATTTTTCTAATTATAATTTCAGTCAGCTTCATAATGGAACAGGCTTTGCGTACACGGCTCGCGTTGAGACAAAAGCATCTCAATGATCTTACGGAAGAGGTCAAATCTATGGTAAACGGTGAAAGTGGCATACCATTAATCGAAGTAACCCCCTGTGTTTACAATTAAAAACCGCAATTGCGGCTTTGGACAAGGAAACACTGGTGTTCATTGAAAAATGTGGGGACCTGGAAGGTCTGTTATCACAATGCACCGAAGACCAGATGAAGGCAGAAGAAGCACTGGCAGGTTTGGAGTCCCTGAGTCAGGTAGCAGTGAATAAATATCCTGAGCAGGTAGCAAGATTGCCTAAACTAGACTTGGCTAAGTTTAATGGAGATACATTAAAATGGACGGAATTCTGGGACAAATTTGAGGCAAACATTCATTGCAGACACCTAAAAGACGTGGATCAAATTGGCGTACCTGCTGAGCAGCCTAAAGGGGGCCGCTTTGGCTACGGTAGAAGGCCTAGGTGCCACCAACGCAAATAACGCCATAGCGACTGAGGTGTTGCTCAAGCGATATGGAGCAAAAGACAAGGTGGTTGACGCTCACTACGCTGCAATTAACAAGTTGGAGGTTGCAGCCAATGTAGCCAGTGAGTTTAGAAATAATCTAAACCAGATTAAGAAACACCTGAGGATCCTGGCAGCGCATGATGAGAACATCGACAGCAACTACCTCCGCGTAACCATATCCTCTAAATTTCCTGGACCTGTTTTTTTTTTACCAGGTGAAATTGCTTAGTAGAGACACGGAGATAACAGAACTGCGTGAGTGTCTAGAAAAGGTGATCATGGCTATGGAACAATCGGACGTACCACCCGCTTGAACATCTGGTGTCACCATTCCGGAAAGTTCCACAGAGGTCTTACACAGTGTCGTGAAACGTCAAGTACGACGAATTAATAAGCCGAAGCCGAAGAAACAAGGACCTCGACGAGTTAACTGCCTACTTGTGGACCGATAGTCTCATTGTTCTGAGCTGGATGAGATCAAGCAAACTACTCCCAGCCTTCGTTTCAAGACGTATAAATGAAATCAAGGAGAGCAAAGATGTTCAATTTCGTTACGTCAACACGCACCTGAATCCAGCTGATTTAGCCACACGACCTGAACTATAGCAACAAAAGAAGGACTTGTGGTTGAATGGTCCGGAGTTCCTCACCAAACAACAGGATTGTTGGCCAAACATCACGAAGGCTGACGAACATACAGCTTTGCTTTCGGCCGCGGAGGCTCTGGACGCTGTGGGCGGTCCAGAGGTGGTAGAGAAGGGTTATGAAGATGATCATTCGCATAAAGATATTGATGTGACTGATTTGCCGGTGGTGGCAGAGGAATCCACACCTGAAACTTATCAGCCCGAGGATGTAGACGTAGTAGAGTTACCTGCAACTACAGAAGATCCCTGTTCTGTTTCACTGTACTGTTTTTGGTGATCAATAAAGAATAATTGTATTGTATTGTATCCCTCGCAGACTAATGACGTGATAAGAAAATTGCAATCAGAATATTTTAGACTCATTTATCACGCAACTTAGGCTTATTCCTCGATGTTGATGGAATATTAAGATGCAAAGTGCGCATGTCGAACACCACATGGACGTATGGCAAGAAACATCCTATACTGATACCAAGGGAATGTATTTTCACAAATGAGATTATTAAAAGTACTCATGAGTCCAACTACCATGTAGTGGTAGCACATACATCGAGTATCATTCGACAAAATACTGGATACCGCAGGGGAGAGCAGAGGTGTAGCGCTTAATTAGAAAATGTCCTCAGTGCATGAAATATGGAGGAGGTCCATATAAACTGCCACCTACTCCAGCGTTACCAGCAGAGAGAGTAAATTATAGCAAACCATTTACTTATACTGGAATGGACTATTTTGGACCAATGTTTGTGAGTACTGAGTCTGGGAAGGAAAAACGATGATTATGTTTGTACACATGTTTAGCTGTGCGCGCCATTCACATGGAAGTAGTAAACAACTTAACAGCTGATGAATGTTTACTGGCTTTAAGAAGATTTACAGCGGCAAGAGGCGTGCCACTCAAAATTGTTTCAGACTTCGCGGACATACCTGTGGCAATGGACGACACAGTTCGTGTAAGTAACTGGTGATACAGCTGACCTGAATGGAGTTTCTCGTGGTGATGAGGAACAACATGATGCAACACACTGCGGTGATGATTCGGTTGAAGGTGAATCGACCAGGAAGAAGAGGGACGCAGCCATAAAGGCGAAGGAGAGGATTGCAGAGTGGACGCGTCAACTATTTGTCCTGTTGTAACAAGCCAGCAAGCTCTCGCCTTCGGGAGTGTCGCCGCAAAGCGCGATTTGGACCGAATGTTGAGTGAACTAAAACTGTCATTGATTTTGTGTATTGGTAACACTGAGTGTGAGAGGGTGAGCGATCTTTTTTGTCACTAGACAACGGTGACTAGTTTGAAAGTTAACGGCGAAGGCGCGACTGGTAAAAAGGGCATTAACTTGTATTGAGAGTATGTATGAAGGATAGGGGAGAAAAATTGCACTGTGCGTTTGTGTAGTGAGTAAAAGAACAACCAATGGTGAGTCCCTAAACGTTCCTTATGTAATGTCTTGCCTATTGTAGAGCAATATGATCCCAAGAATGAACCGTATAATAATCAATCATGTTTATGGAACAGTGCATGTTAAGCACACAGCACAAGGTAAACCTTGTATCACAACCCCGAACCGAGTGTTGGTTCAGGTGGTCAGGGCTGGCTATTAGGGGATTTGTTGGGAGGCCAGTGGGCGGAAGCCCGGTTGTGATTGTAGATTATTAAGTACAAATAAAGTAAAAATGATTAGGGTTCATTCCACGATCATATTGTGCTATAAATGTGGTTACAGTTATCGTAGGTATATTGCGAAGCTATACCATACACCCCTAGTAGAAGGCGTCGCTACACTATTACTGAGCAGACGTCATTGGTGCGATGGATATTCCTATCAGATACCTTGGATATCCTCTTAAACAGCTTTGGACTGTTTCGAACAAACAAAGCTATCTCAAGAATGAAAAGACCAGGTACTGTTAAAACGTTCAGATCCCTAAAATAAGGAGTACAACTGTCTGTCTGCTTCAGGCCGCACAGTGCTCTGATACATCTCTTTATATACTAAAATTGTTTTGAAACCTCTAGGTGTAACCAGTAATTTATAATAAGCTAGGTAAATTTGAAACGACCGAATTCTGTGACCGAATTAGTCAAAATCCGCGGCCTTACCCAACTATTAGTTCCCGCGGGTTTGATACAGAAGGAGTCGCAGGCAAGAGCTACTGTAGGATAAATTTTTAATTTTTATTTTCTTCCTTTTAAATCTGTACTTACCTGAATGGTTGTCAATAGTGTTTTTTTTTAAATTATTTTTGTACAATAAAGGGTTACATACTTCCCACGAGAAGAAATACAACTAATATCTTAAATAACACGTCGATATTCCGAAATCATGAAAGTTATTTTCGACCTAATTATAAGTTCAATGCGGTTGGCCTCGATTAACAACTTACCTGTAAATTAGTCGTTTAGATATCAATCACTAAATAATCATTATCATTTCACAGTCATTCATAACGTCACTATAATGTTAAAAACGTTAAATTACACTTGTTTACGCGAACATTGTTAATAAAAGCTTATAAAATTGCTGGCAGCGTCTAAATTTACGCGCGGCGGTGCTGGCTGAAAATATCGACTGAAGTGAAATGAGAAATTCGGCGGTGTTGCTGTGCTTGGGAGCTTTCAGTTTACCCTTATAATCGGGTAAAATTAATTCAAGGGAAATGTGAAATTTAGCGGTGTTGCCATAGATGAGAGCTTTCTGTTTACCCGTTTAGTGGGGTGAATTGTAACACTAAGATATAATTTATCATTGGATAATTCACATAATTGACCAAGTCCCAAAGTAAGCAAAGCTTGTGTTATGTGCATATAATAAATAGATACACACTTAAATATAATAAAATATATAATTAAACACACTTTTCATACCAATATCTGCCCTGACGCGGGAATCGAACTCGGGACCTCATGCTTTGTAGTTAGGTTCTCTAATCACTAGGATATTTATTATAGTCGTCAACAATTGTAACATTATACTAATATTATGCTCGGAGCTTCTGCGGGATCACATTAGAAATTATGAAATCCGCGCAAGAACTAAAGTCACCGACATAGCTCGAAGAATCACCAGACTTGAGCGGCAGTGGGCTGATGGGGGCAAATCTCGAATAGCGTCCACGGACGTGTGTGTAGGTAGGCCTCTAACAAGATGGAGCGACGACCTGGTTAAGGTTGCAACGCGATGGATGCGGATGGCGCAGGATCATGTTTGGCGAAGCTTGGGGAGGCTTATCTTCAGCAGTGGACGTCTTTCGGCTGAAATGATCAAAGATCAAGGGGCCGGCAACGCATCCGTAACTTAACTTATGTCATGGGTGTCCATGGGCGGCGGCGATTACTTTCCATCAGGCGACCCACCTGGTCGTTTGACCCTATCATATACATGTATGTATAACTAAAAATTCTATGAATAAGCGTCTACCTGTTGCCGTTATTAATATGAAGCAAAAACATGCAAAAAAATCACGTTTGTTGTATGGGAGCCCCCTTAAATTTTATTTTATTCTGTTTTTTAGTATTTGTTATAGCAGCAACCAAAATACATCATCTGTGAAAATTCCAACCGTCTAGCTATCACGGTTCATGAGATACAGCCTGGCGACAGACAGACAAACGGACGGACAGCAAAGTCTCAGTAATAGGGTCCCGTTTTACCCTTTGGGTATGGAACCCTAAAAAGCTGCATATGTTGTAAATGTGTATTGCATACATGCAATACACATTTACAACAAAACTAAGCTACAGCTTAGTTTTGTTTATTGTATTATTACTCTCATTTGCTGTAAATTGCACCACCTACTAAAATCTATTCTATTATATTTCAGTTAGAAAAGGTTGGCTGGAAGAAATCGGTCTGAAGCGATAAGACCAGGCGGTACAAGGTACATAGAGAAAAAATTAAAAGGCAAGTAATAGGCTTGCTTACCTTTTGTTTTTTCTCTTTATACCTTGTTATCTGTAGTATGTACTTACTTACTTACTACAGGGTGTTCACTGGTCTTTGTATTGTAATATCAAAATAATATCAAAATGACAGTTGCAGTGAAAAGGTTCCATCATATCAACTATTTTCTCGCTCAAGAAAAAAACAAAAGATACAGATCCCACGTCAATGTCAGTAAAAGAGGATATATATTTTATAGTTGATTGCTGGCTGTTTGCACTGCCGGGTAGGACTCTCTAAATTTTGCTGGCTGTTTGCACTGCCGGGTAGGACTCTCTAAATTTTGCTGGCTGTTTGCACTGCCGGGTAGGACTCTCTAAATTTTGCTGGCTGTTTGCACTGCCGAGTAGGACTCTCTAAATTTTGCTGGCTGTTTGCACTGCCGGGTAGGACTCTCTAAATTTTGCTGGCTGTTTGCACTGCCGGGTAGGACTCTCTAAATTTTGCTGGCTGTTTGCACTGCCGGGTAGGACTCTCTAAATTTTGCTGGCTGTTTGCACTGCCGAGTAGGACTCTCTAAATTTTGCTGGCTGTTTGCACTGCCGGGTAGGACTCTCTAAATTTTGCTGGCTGTTTGCACTGCCGGGTAGGACTCTCTAAATTTAATCATAAAAGAATGTTTCTTTTCTTTTGTCAATTTTGTTTTGTAATACCAGGGCCCAATTGCATAACAAAGTACAAGTAATATTACAAGCGGAACTCTCGCTTCAGTTATATTAACTAGAAAGGGAGTTCCGCTTGTAATATAAGTTGTACTAAGTATTCTGTCTCAATCCAGATTTGTGTCTATGACAAATTTCATCCAAATTATGACTTTAACAGTTTGGCTGCGGTGCTGATTTTTACGTACTTCAGACCGTGTGTTACTTACTAACACGATTTTAGCGCCCGCACAGGCGGTAAGACGCGTACCGTGCGGAAATGACATGGTTTCGCAGCCAACGTGTTAACTAGTCTAGTCAAGGATCAAATTCAAAAGTCTATTTGTCTATTATATAAGTTCAAACATCACAAACATTTATTTTAAGCTCCAAACGCACATACAGCGGAGGCGTGGCGGTGCAGTGGCAGTGACGGTTGAAATATTCTAACTTGTATGAATGAGTTTGCAGTAGGGTACTGCACAACCATTCATACAAGTTAGAATATTTCAACCGTCACCGCCACTACACCGCCACAACTCCGCTGTATGTGTGTTTGGAGCTTTGATTGGCTTAAATAACACAGCTTTAAAACAATAAGTATATTTTCCACACCAAAACTTTACTTTGTTTTCAGTAATCACATTATTTTTATTCAAAATCAGATGGTATTATTATAATTGTTCCATTGTCAAACATTCAAACTTGCAAACACTAACTATTAGCTTATTATTATCAAAATCAAATATCTGATATGGCTCATACAATTTAAAAATGCTATCCACATTAAACACATAATTGTTCACATAATTATTATTGATTAGAATTAAAAACACTTTGTCATTCACATCTATAGCCTTTAGCAAGAAGCATCCAAAATTAAAAGTAACCTTTTGAATTCTGAACACCAAATGTACTCCTTTAGGGATTTTGAAATTGGAATTCTCAGCCAGGAACCTCTTGTGTTGCCATATTGAAATATTAGCATTGTGTTTTTTTAAAAGTGCATTCAGCCTGTATGCCAATCCATCCTTTTTGTATCTGATCTTTTTTGATTTTTCAGCCTCTATCGTTGAGTTCTCTGTTAAGTTAGTATGTTTTATAGATTTTATGCTTTCATTTGAATTCATCTGTGTTTTAGCACTTAGTATTTCTACATCATCAGAAGAGCTATTTTTTGGTGTCAGAGTATCTGTAATAGAATGTTGCGAGCTATTTTCAGAATTGAAATGACTTTCGAAAAATAATTTTACTTTCTTTATTAAGTCTAAATTGGCCGTTTTGGAGCTGAAATTGGTAGTTTCAGCTCTATTCTCCTCATATTCTAAAGAATTCGGCATTTGTGTGACTGGTGTACAAGATTCAAGTACATTTTCAGAATTCTCTTGATCTTTCCTTCTTCGGTCTAGCTCAAAATGATTGGTAAGTACTGGAGACACGTTTCTTTGGCGGTTTTTAGCCCGTAAACAGTTAGAATTCTCACTGAATAATGTTTTTTTTATTTTTGGACTATTAACAGGTGATGCAAACTTTTGAGGTATTACAGGGCTTCTAACTCTTAAATTTAGTCTCGTGGGTCCTGTACAAAGCACTGGAGATGTTACTGTTCTATTATTTTTAACTTCAGGTGAATCACCCAAGAAGTATGTCTTATTGAGCATATTTTCACAACTTTTAGATATAGTTTTGACGGGCAAAATAGGGGATTTCTCGCCATGGTGGTCCTTGTTCACGTCAAACACAGTTATTTCCAAGTTAGAAACATTATTTGGTACCTTATTTTTGCGCTTTCTCTTCCGATTCGGTTTTTTGTTGGTTATGTTGTTAAAATTCGGTTTGTTAATTTCTTCAAATTCGCCGGACTCGCTTGAAGACCAATTTATTTCTTCGGAATGTTCTTGAGAGTCCAATAAGCGAAATTTCGAAAAAATATTCTCTTTTTGTTTCTTCATAACGTTTTACTATTACCAAACAAAACAATCAACATAAGAGAATGCAACCTACATATTTTTTTTGTTTAAAATGACGTTTCTATTTTTTTAATTAGAGTTGCGCACGTTTTCGATTATGACGCGTGTATAATCGATATTTTAGATGTTACCAGTTTCTGGATATTGTTGCCCCATTATGCCGATTACATTTTTTTTATCACTATTACCCAATTCGAAGCGAGGGTTTGTTATGACAACACTTTTCTTTCTGTTATGTTGTCAACATTGACTAGCGGCAGCGTTACCTTTGGTCTCTCACCTCACAGTCACTACGAACTACAAACGAACGCGTACGTACAAGTGGCAAAGTTGAATGATACCCGTGTCGATTTGATGATTGAAAAATATTTTTAGTTGTAAGTCGACTATCAAAAATAATTTAAATATATTCTAAAAAATAAAAAAAGAGTAATTTAAATTTAATTTAACTAAATAAATTCCACTAACATTACATATAAATTACATTACTAACTAGAAGTGTAAACCAGCCAAATACAATATTGTAATTGACTTTCACGCGTCGCATTATCGACATACTCTTTAGTTTAGTCACTTAATAATTATCGACATACTACGAACGACGACGACGTTTAATGTGTGGCGTGAAAGTCAATTACAAATATTGCACTTGGCTGGTTAACCCAACGCCACAACTGTTGGTTGTCCATGTTTGTTTACATTTAGTTAAGTACCTAAATATTTCTAGCGAATATAATAATCATTTTTTTAATAGGTATAGAAATTGAATATGATTGCTTGTTAATTCGAGTTCTCGTGGTAGCCCATCTAAGGATGCCATGTTGGCAGCACTGCGCACTACCACCGCTTGTCTTGTTATTTACTGAACTTCACACCGGTGTGCGCTGCGCTCTCAAAACAAATACGTGTTCGTTGGATCCCATTGTTTATCATTGCGTTATTAACAGATTACCCTTACATTTTCCTCTATAAAATTCCAATTAAACTCTCAGTAGTGGTGAAACTCACTAATAAGAAACCTCGTTGCCTCCGCGTCGGTTATTTCCGTCGTCACAATGGAAGTCGAGCCCACCTCTTTCGACTTAGAAAACGTGGCGGCGAGCGCGAAGCCGGCGGAAGTGGGCTCCGGAGACGCTGCGACGCCTCATACTGAGCGGCTGAAACGCCGGCATAGGCACAAAAAGCTAGCTAGGACGAACAGCAAGGATAATACCGGAGGGAGCCCTCCGTTGCCGCTCCCGCGGTATCGCAGCTGGAAGAATTGCCGCCGACCGCGCAATGGCCACGGACGCGGTCTGCCTAAAAAAGGTAAATTACAACAATCTACCTCCAAACCGACGTAGCACGCTTCAGATTCCGATTTTTCTAGAATTCAGTACGCCATGAATAGAGCTGCAATAGCTTTTACATAATATTTTGTTTACTACGCACCGGCCGCGTAGGTATTTTGAGTATTGCCGCATATCTCAAGGTCATTTCTAACTGCGGCGCAGTTACGTTAGGTCCTTAGTATCGATTGCCGTAGGTCACTAATAGAAGTTGAATGACACGTTACGAAACTGTAAACAACTTTCGAACGCTCAAGGCTATTTTAGGGCAGGACAAATACTACGTCCTACGGGTTTGAGCACGCAAGCATGTGCACATGGCATGGCTTAGGTTACTTTTTTAATTAGGTACGTCCCGGCATGTGGGCCAAGGTCATTTATGTTTTTCATAGACAGTGAGGTAATTTTAGTTTTGTTTTTTGACGCGGCCATAACATAGGTTAAGCGTCGTATTGATTTTCTTTTGCTGCATACATACACGCTTGTTTCTTGAGAAAAGAAACTTGTTATACCACTTCTTAACTGGAATAACTACAACACTAAAGCTGCTGTCTTTAGTTTAAGTAGCACTACTTTTTTTTACCACTACGTGGGGGCGATGTTTGTTATTGTGCCAACATAACAAAACAAAATGGTCACAATGAAATTCTACCAAACAATGACAACCTGTGTTGTATTGTAGCTTTTACTTTATCTGTTTTTTTTTTACTTTTTTCAGTCCTTAAATGCTTTCATCCACTCAAAGGTTGACTGGTAGAGACCCCTTAAAGGGATAAGTTCGCCTTTGTATATGCATTTCAACTGCTGTCAATGTTTTTTTTCTTTCCTTATTTTTGTACAATAAAGAGTTTACATACATACATACAAACAAACCTAGTCACTGGCATAATTGTCCTGTAATCATTACAGTGTAATGGACCAAGCAATTTTTTTAAACCTAAACTGCGGGGAGGAAGCCATAATTAATTAATTACCTATTAAATTAAGATTGAGGGGTCACTCTAATATTAGTAGTTAAGGTTTGCCCAACATGTTTCTGAACCATTCTATGATCCCGATCCCGTAGGAATATTGGGAAAAAAGCAGCTTGTGTGTTATTCCAGAAATTCAGCTATCTGCATGGCAAAGGGCCTGCCCGGAATGCCATAGTAAAATCGCCCCTGGCTGAATATGAAATATTCTTAATCTTATGTATGTTTGTCTTATTGTATAGATATATCTGTACCAAATATTAGGCCTTAAATGATTATGGTTTGCAAAAAAATTAAAAAAAAAAAACAGTTTTTTTAGCCAAAACCTGATTGATTGACTTGTTCTTTGGATATACATATATTTGAGATACATTTAATAGAGTCCTAACGTTTTTTGGAATTGGAAGGTTTTGCCTATTTAATTTTTTTATTATTACTTGCGAGTAAGCAACACCCACTATATTTTGATATAATATACGCAATTTTCTCCTCAATCCTCCAATTTTATATCCTCACAAACTACTCGAGAGGCCATAAGTCAAGCCATGACTACCATGACTTCACAATAAATCCTAGAGTAAAACTCAAATAAATTTAAATATCTTTTAACCTGTTTATTTTTGTAGACACAAAAAAGTATGTTCACAGATATTGGATTACTTATCATAGTTGCTAAATCAACTTATCACCAAACTTGGTAGATATATTAAACAAACAAGATAGTGGAATATAAAATGGCCACATGAGCTCTGTTTGTAAATAGGTTTATCAAATTATCAGTTATACCTACTTGGAGTGTACATGTCAACTAAATGACACCCACAACATTCAAATTACTGTTTGTTGATTTTAATACAATGCAGGCTTGTAATGTCTCCGCCCTGTCTCTTCTGTCTGCTTTGGATTGCAACGCTATACATTTATGAAAACTGATTCAAGAGTCCCACGTCTCTTCTGTATGGCTTGCGCCTTACGCATACTGGTTACTGATCTTGAAAGTTCTTCATGAGCTCTATCAAACGGTATCAATAATAGGTTACAGAATAAATTGGATCTATCCGAAAATTCAATGTTTCCGGCTTCCATACATTTAGTACAGCCACATGGCACTCATCTCTTGATAATACCATAGCGAGTAAAGCCTAAAACCAATGTTTTCCACTATCTGTAACCTATTATTGTTACCGTTTGATAAAGCTCCTGTAGCACTTTCAGGATCAGTAACCAGTTTTTTTGATATCTTACATTGTTTAGAAATAATCGAGCGAGATCACTTATCCTTTCCACTCTGTATATGCGTTTTCGGGACTTGCCTAGTGCTGCTGTCTTTGTTTGGCACTCATTTGAACCCACTTAATATGCGTTTGTGGCTCTTGTGTGAAACTTGATATGGATATGTAGTTTGGATGACTATGCAGCAAAAAAAGCTTTAGTTAGAAATGTTTTTTTTATTACGATTATTGAGTACAAAAGTCTTGTCCAAAATTTAAATTTTATTACACAGTTGAATCAATTTTTTCTTGCCACCCGTTGCTATGGTTCCACAGATTTTGTCTCCTGGACAACCTAACCATTTTTCTATGAAACTGTATGACGATGTCACTTGGACAACTGGGGACTGAGTAAACATCACGATAAAGTTGATTCCACTTACGGAATCTTACAAAGGGGCCATTCATTTATTACGTAAGACGATTTTTGCCAGTTTTTGACCCCCTCCCCCCCCTATGTAAGAAAAAATAAGAATCGGCCGACCCACTCCCCCCCTGTGTAATATTTATTACGTAAGAATGTAAAGGAAAAAACTTGGAAAAAATGAATACACGTTTGGATTGTTTTAATTTTTTATTTTTCAAAGAAACAATTTTTAGGAACGTCTCTTTTATTGTAGTTATAATTTTTTATTTTTTGGTAATAATTAACTTTGGTTTTATTTTCGAATTTTTCTTGCCATGGAAATCGTTTATAATATCTATACGCATGAGCGCGCGCTTTTTCAAAGTATAATCTTAACTTTGCGCTTTTTTGTGATCTTACGTAAGAACTATCAAGACCCCCCCCTCCCACACCCCCCTCACCCCCTTGTAAGAAAAAATAAGACATGGTCGACCCCCTCCCCCCCCCTGAATCGTCTTACGTAATAAATGTATGGCCCCAAAGATGTAAACTTTGTTCTCAGGCGGTGCCGGCGGCAAGGGCGTATGGGGCGCGCCTGGCTCCGAACTCCTGGAGGAGTACATGGAGGACGAGAACGACCCCAACTATGACTCCGAGGCTGTCGCCAACGGGGACATCGAGTTTAAGCAGGTCATCGTGGAGGCTGAGCCTGAGGAGATCGTGGTGAGTGATTATTTTGAACTAGGACTTTCAATTGCGTTCATAGTGGAATTGACTATAGTCAACGGCCGTTAAGGCCCTGCTGAGCTTTTGGCGCATTTATTGCATTAATTTAATTAATCAATAGTTGTATCATTACTAATTTACTAGTAAAGCTTTAAAATCATGTGTAAGATAATTGAGGATTAACTCTAGTGAAGTCATAGGTATCTAAAATATTAACCTTTTGAACCTTCGATCAACCATCACTCCGATCTCATTTTGAACTTCGATCATTCGAAGTTTTGAACGCCACACATCGTTTTTGTTACGAACACAACGTCAACTGATTCTTATGCGTAAGCGGGTAGGTTTCAAAGTCTGTAACTTGTCTCTCTCTTAATAAGTCTTAGTCATTTTTCGTCACGGTCTTCCTTGGACTCATTCGTCGTTATTCCCTTTCGTTTTTTGTCTCATTTACTTACGAACATTTATTTACCAGCACCAAACGTATCGAAATAATTTTGGCGAATAAGTAAATGAGACAAAAATCGAAAGGTTAAAACTACGAATGAGTCCAAGGAAGAGATAGACAAGTTGCAGAATTTGACCAAAAAAGATAGTGACGGATAGCGAACGAGACGAAGACGAGTACAGAATGAGACGAAATAATAATTAAACTAAAAACGAATGAGGCGAGATAATAGGATACAATTTACCACAGTTATCTGCTGCCAATTGCACAGTTAATGCGCGGCCTTGTGTAGTGTTTATAAATAACAATTTTATAGTTTTGTTTCTTAGCGTTTTTCACACTTGTGTCAATATTATGCGCTTCAATACAAAGTTACAAACCTGTGCCGAATACAGATGCGGATAATCGATAAGTCGCTTTTATAACTTCGTTTTCTAGAGGGTGCTAACTAACGGGACCCTATTACTGAGACTTCGCTGTCCGTCCGTCTGTCTGTCACCAGGCTGTGCCTCACGAACCGTGATAGCTAGGCAGTTGACATTTTCACAGATGATGTATTTCTGTTGCCGCTATAACAACAAATACTGAAAATAAAATAAAGTTACAAAGGGGGGTCGGCATACTTACAAGAAACGTGTTTTATTTTCAGCGTTTTTAACTCGATCTTTTTAAATTATCACCGATTGTGTATTACTGACATATCAACGCACAGCCGAAACCGCTGGGCCTAGGGATTCCAAATTTGGCACGTAGGTTCCTTATAAGGTGGGGTGCCCTAAGGGGGTCCAAAGTTTGTATGGGGAAACAACATTAGTTAGACTATTTTATTCGAAACTTCACAGGAGTACTCCTAACGATAAATGAGTAAACATGTGTTTCAGGTTTTTTGGGAATTCAACCCCTAAAAGAGGGAAATGAGGTGACAAGGTCTGGAAATCAACACGGGTATTGTTTCTATGGTTTACCGGGTCGCTGGTTACGAAAACAACAACGATTTTAAAATCCAACGTGGCGGACGTGAAATACCATCTCCCCCGGTGGGGTACGATGGGGTTGAAATGTCTAAATATCATTATGGGTATCTATTTCAAACTAAATACAAACTGAAATATAGATGCACAGAAAAAAGACCAATGCTGGGAATCGAACCCAGGTCCTCAGCGTTCCGTGCTGCGTGCTTACCCCTACACCATCACTGGTCTAGAAGTTAGCGACGAATCTTTCCCATACATCGTACACTTCAGTCTGTTATAATCACATTAGGCAGTGATAAAGCGCATCTATGTTAATGCCCTCTACCGAGAGACTTCAACACTCCTTCGGAGCTACCCGCTCACCTGGACCAAGAGATGGCGCTACTAGGCCAACTTTTACAAGTTAAGTATGAAGTATCTTTTTCTATTTATTTTTTTATTTTCTTCAACTTCATTTTTTATTACTTTTACGGTCATCCCGTGAAACCATATATTTCAAACTAAATACAAACTGAAATATAGATGCACAGAAAAAAGACCAATGCTGGGAATCGAACCCAGGTCCTCAGCGTTCCGTGCTGCGTGCTTACCCCTACACCATCACTGGTCTAGAAGTTAGCGACGAATCTTTCCCATACATCGTACACTTCAGTCTGTTATAATCACATTAGGCATTAGGATTATAACAGACTGAAGTGTACGATGTATGGGAAAGATTCGTCGCTAACTTCTAGACCAGTGATGGTGTAGGGGTAAGCACGCAGCACGGAACGCTGAGGACCTGGGTTCGATTCCCAGCATTGGTCTTTTTTCTGGGGTTTTTTCTGTGCATCTATATTTCAGTTTGTATTTAGTTTGAAATATATGGTTTCACGGGATGACTGTAAAAGTAATAAAAAATGAAGTTGAAGAAAATAAAAAAATAAATAGAAAAAGATACTTCATACTTAACTTGTAAAAGTTGGCCTAGTAGCGCCATCTCTTGGTCCAGGTGAGCGGGTAGCTCCGAAGGAGTGTTGAAGTCTCTCGGTAGAGGGCATTAACATAGATGCGCTTTATCACTGCCTAATGTGATTATAACAGACTGAAGTGTACGATGTATGGGAAAGATTCGTCGCTAACTTCTAGACCAGTGATGGTGTAGGGGTAAGCACGCAGCACGGAACGCTGAGGACCTGGGTTCGATTCCCAGCATTGGTCTTTTTTCTGGGGTTTTTTCTGTGCATCTATATTTCAGTTTGTATTTAGTTTGAAATATATGGTTTCACGGGATGACCGTAAAAGTAATAAAAAATGAAAAATGAAGTTGAAGAAAATAAAAAAATAAATAGAAAAAGATACTTCATACTTAACTTGTATTATGGGTATCGTTTTAATTGACAACATTTCATATTTCTAAGACTACAATTTGATTCGTTCTCTGTATTCTGTTTGGAAAGAGAAAGACGCTGATAGTTTTAAATTTTCACTAGGATTATTAATTAATTTGTTACAATTTTTTAAAGATGTGCTTATTCTAAAAGAGCGTAACGATAGAATAGATCCATTACTTTTATCTAGTCTCTTTTAAAAAGAAGTGATGACGTAAATTTGACGTTAAGGCTGTTGGGCCATTCTACTTTTGAGTAACCATTAATCTTTTGTGAAATATAAGGCATACCTGGTGATTTTTTTCAAGTGTAAATAACTTATATACAAACTGAAACACCTAAATTTAATGTTTTAAAGCAATAAAACTTTAAATTCAAAGAAATTTCGTGGAAAAAATTGGTAACTCGGCGGAAAATACATCAATTTCCATACAAATGGCGGGGACATGCATGTCCACTGCGTTACCTACTTTATAGATAATAATGATTACTTTTTATACGTAGTGATAATTTTGAATGTAAGCTTAATTATGTGCCTATTTATATCTTTAATGATTTAAACCGAGGACTTTACTGTTTTTGTAAAAAAAATATTTGAAGAGCACAGTACAAAAAATGACTGGTCAACGAAAAGTAGAATGGCCCTGTTATCAAATTTAAAATTTTGACAGCTCTTTTTTCTTGTGAAAAGGGTAAAGGAAACATATCTATTCTGTGGAGGTATTTGTAAGTACATATATGTTTTAAAATTTGTTGTATTTTTTTAAATATGGAGAAATAAATTATCTGTACTAATATATAAAGCGGAAGAGTTTGTTTGTTTGTTTGTTTGTTTGTTTGTTTGTTTGAACGCGCTAATCTCAGGAACTACTGCTCCAATTTGAAAAATTCTTTCAGTGTTAGATAGCCCATTTATCGAGGAAGGCTATAGGCTATATATCATCACGCTAACTCCAATAGGAGCGGAGCGGAAGATTGTTTCAAAATCGGGGGTTTTTCAAGTAAAACTTCTATAGGCGCTAATCTCAGGAACTACTGCTCCGATTTGAAAAATTCTTTCAGTGTTGGATAGCCCATTTATCGAGGAAGGCTATAGGCTATATATCATCACGCTAACACCAATAGGAGCGGAGCGGAGCGGAAGAATGTTTCAAAATCGGGGGTTTTGAAGTAAAACTTCTATATAGGCGCTAATCTCAGGAACTACTACTCCGATTTGAGAAATTCTTTTAGTGTTAACACCAGGGGGGTTTGAGGGGGGTGAGGGGCACGGGGGGGTTAAGGGGGGATTAACATTTCATTGATTTTGCCGTAGGATGCACCGTTTTCAAGACATTTGACAAAAACACCAAGGAGGTGGGGGGGTGGGTGTGGGGGGGGGAGGGCGCGTGGGAGAGGGCGTGGGGGTATTAAAGGGGGGATGAAAATTTCATTGATTTTGCCGTAGGATGCACCGTTTTCAAGATATTTGGCAAACAAAAACTTGAAGTAAAACTTCTATAGGGCACGCTTGACTTGGGATGGGACGAACGCGGGTGTGCGGGGGGTGCTGTGTGGGAGGGGGTGCGGAGGGGTACGGGGGGGGTTCGGGGTTGCTGTGCGGGAGGGAGCGGGTTGGAGGTTGCGGGGGGGGGGTAATTTTTTTATTATCGAGGAACTAAGGAGAGCCATAATTGATGAAAAAGCAAATTGGATAAAAAAAATAAGCTGCCCAAATTACTAATTCCACGCGGACGGAGTCGCGGGCAAAAGCTAGTAATAAATATTTTTCCGTGTTCAGGAGGCGAAACTCTTTCGATTCCTGCAGTAATTTTCAGGTGTTAAAAAATGAAAGGTTGTCAATTACGAAAATTCATCGCTTTTGAAATTTAATATTGTGGCAATGAAAATTCTTAAAAGTATGTGTGCCAAATTGCAATTCAATCGGTCCAATAGTTTCGGAGCAAAACGGTTGTAACAGATGGAGTGACAAACAGCCACACGTAGGATTATAAGGGTTCTATTTTTGCTTTTGAGGTATGGAACGAGACCCGCATTGTCGTATTAGATTTTTAAATTTGTTTTTGATGCCATCCCCATCGTCGTCAATCGGTACGTAGAAGACTTCAAATTTGCCATGCATTATAAAAGTAAAAAAACTCGTTTTAGGATTTTCGGAAAGTCCCACGGGATAACGGAAAAACCAGCTTTACATATTTAATTCAATGGGACCCTATCTGATCTCCGTAGGTACAGTACTCGGTCATAAAGATAGCGCACGGTCTTTGAAAACAGACTCGGCAAATGTCGGAAATTTGCAGTCTTTTTCCAAAGACCGATGTGTTTTTTTTGTGTAGGTAAGTATTACACAAACACCGTGTGCAATCTTTATGGCCGGGTACTGTAACCATTTCTTTAGGATAATAAAGGTGCAGTAAAAAGGGATTTTTGGAATTTCCCGCGGGACAGAGATCGGGAGTTGACTTTAAAACTATTTGTGCGCGGACGAAGTCGCGGGAAAAAGCTAGTAAAAATATATTTAACATACTTCTATATGTAGATAAACTAGCTGTTGCCCTGTGACCTAGACGGCAGCGAAGAATAGGGGTATAAAAAATAGTCTACCACTGACTACGACCTATCCTGAGACTTACCGAATACAGATAAAAAAGTTTCATAAAAATCGGTCAAGTCAAGCCGTTTCGGAGGAGTTCGATAACAAACACCGTGACACAAGATTAGAAGAAGATATGTACTTAATTAAATACATATTAAACATCCAAGACTCAAGAGTAAATACATATTCATAATTTTCATTGAAATATCTGCCAGCTATTGGCGCATTTATTGCATTAATCTAATTGCTGTATCATTACTAGCAAAGGTCTAGTTTTGAAATTCATGTGTAAGATATTTGAGGATTCACTTTAGTGATCAGTGTTTTTCGAAACACGATTACTTGTAGTTTGCTCGATAGAAAAAAAATCCAAAGTAGTCTCTAAAAAGTAAAATAAATCCTTAGTACGGCGTAAATACTGCACGGCAGGTCATGACTTTTTGAATGTTAATAAAACAAGATGTTTTCTAGGGCCTAGTGTTGCTACATTTTTAAAATATGTATTTGTTTTAGTAATACGATGAAAATACCTAAATACACGTGCTGTCTGACCAACCTATCTCGAGCCGTCGTGCTTCCCCCTTGTCCGTATAGTTATTTACGCTAGTTCTCCTTTGGCCATCGGACGGGGAACTCGTGTCGCATGCGCTTACGCACGGCTTTGATTCTAGCCGCTCTCACGCATATATACACGAGTGCATGAAATACCTAAAAATCCTAAAATCGATTAGCGTAAGAAGCTAAGAAACATCCTCGCAGCATAGCAAATTTCTGGTGAAGCACCCTTAGCCTTTATCACCGCTGCACCGAACAGTCACGGCCTGTCATTGACCTGCGCCATATTGGTATGCGTCGCGCGCGCACCGGGATAAACTCGCAAGACAATGATTAAGTTTATTCTTTGTATGTACACAATGCAGTGGTGTGGTGCCCTAACTAATACTTCGTATTTTATGGGTAAGTCCCATTTGTTCTATGGCACATGACGTCATAGAACTACATTTTCCATGGAACTACATACTAGCTTGCACCCGAATTTCATGCCATAGAACAAAATGGGAATCATACTTTCCCAAAATCTTCCATGAAGCTAAATGACACTGATAATGACAATTATTCTATCATACCATTGATCAAACATCTGCCTGGATAACAGGCGATCGGTCGTATAGTAGCGAACAACTGTTACTTTCAATCTCAAGTTAGAGGAAAATCATCTTACTCATCACTACATAGTATAAAACAAAGTCCCTTCCCGCTTTCGTTTGTCTCTCCCTCTGTATGCTTAGATCTTTAAAACTACGCAACGGATAGATCAGGGTTTTTCAACCTTTTGTTGTCAACGGCACACTTTTAGTTTCAGTAAACTTTCACGGCACACCAGTAAAGAATTCGGTATATTAGAGGCTTTGATTTATATGTAACGGACGTAGGGGTTGTATTGATACCCTTTAGGTTGGACTGCAATTAAGCATCGCGGCACACTTGAAAATGTACGCGGCACACTGGTGTGCCGCGGCACACCGGTTGAAAAACCCTGGGATAGATAGAGTGATGCAAGAGGAAGGTTTATATGTATAATACATGCATAATATAATAGAGAAACACTGATAATTTTAGAGGTTTCTAACGCTGGCTGAACCCTACGAAATAGATCAAAATCATGTACTCATGTACTACAGTATTGTACACCTTAAAAAGTGGTATATTTAGTATCAGCATTGCACCCGTGCAAAGCCGGGGCGGGTCGCTAGTAATTCATGATTTAACAATTGAATAAGTCACTTTTACAAACTAAGTGCCACAATCAATGTCAATGTTTTGTTCTAGAGGACAGTATGATAAGATAATCGTAAATAGTACATTATTGTCGTGGCCAAATAGGCAATTGCTGGCTGAGTATGAGTAACTAATACGAAGCCAGCAATTGCTATTCCAGTCGAGAGGCCGAGACTAATATAAAAAAGCTTTTCTCAAGAATGGTGAAGGCAAAAACATAGAATAAAGTTTTATTAACTTAAATAGGTACAAAAAATTGCAAATCTCTTAAAAATAAATGTCCATGTAACCCTTTCCCGCCTTTTTTCATTAAAAAAAAACTGCAGGTGTATTTTTCCACCGAAAACACCACAAGCTGTTTCAAACACAATAAAAAAAGTTCGGAGTTCCAACAAAACGACTGATACCGGTCATTTGAGTTGGCTGTATACGAATAGTGCCAACTTATTACCATGCCCGTTTTAACTTTTTTTAAAGTATGAGACTCGACAACCAATAATGGAATTTGTATGCGACATTTTTGTCAAATTTATCGAGCCTGCAATGTTTTTAATTTTTTACTGACCATAAACTATGCACTTCGCGTTCTGATATGTAAAGAATAATGTCAACTTTTACGGATATTTTTGAGAAAAAGGTTTTATTTACCTTGTCCTATAGAACAAAAAAAATGAGAAACAATAGTATTTAATGTTCCATAAGGTTCCATAGTACAAAATAAATAAAAATATCTTATTCTGTCCGATGATGTCATGTTCCATAGAACAAATGGGAACAGCCCTTTTTTTGGTATTAGAAATAGGGTAAACAATCTTAAGTCTTTTTATTGAATGAAAAACGCTTTAAAAAAATAATAATTATGAAACAAAAATAATGTAAATGACCATATGTCCTTGCTAATTGTTACATATTTGCTGTGATTTATTTTTCAAAAGTAGTTTACAATAAGAAGACACGTCAAAATTCGCTTACCTTCTTTCTAATACTAAAAATCGAAGTATACAGGGTTATTTGTAATTCACTGACATCCTCTTAACCCTGCATTCCTATCACTCAAACAAATGTTTTTTGTTTTACGACTTTTTAAAATGCAGCACTTTTTTTCCCATACAAATACACAGAGTATCGTAAAAATAAGAGGTAATCTCAAATTTTCAAAACGTTATTACACCAAAAATATTAAGTTATGACAAAAGCCGTAAAACAAAAAACATTTGTTTAAGTGGTAGGAGTTTAGGGTTAAAAGGATGCTAGTGAATTACAAATAACCCTGTAGATGGTCCGACCTATTCTCAGACCTACTGAATCTGGAGCAAGAAATTTGATAAAAATAGGTCTAACCGTTTCGGGGGAGTTCGATAACAAACACCGTGACACGAGATTTTTATATAATAGACTAGCTGATCCGGCCATTGTTTTTTTCCATATATAACCAAGGGGTATAAAACATAATTCTACGACCTATTCTCAGACCTACCAAATATGGACAAAAAATTTGATAAAAATCGGCCAAGCCGTTTCGGGAGAGTTCGATAACAAACACGAGACACGAGATTTTTATATATTAGAGAAGATAAATAAAGACTTGAAGCTTGATATGGACGAAATAATTTAGATTAGATACAGTACGAAGGGCCTAATGAACATACGACAGTCTTTTTCGGCACATCGTGTTTTCGTCTCTATTTATAAGCTTGGCCCACTCCCGCGGCCGTTGAACTTAGAGCGGTGAGTTCACACTGCGCTAACTCATTCATGAACGCTTACTAGCTTGTGATACAGTAAATGAAAAATACTAATACTAATATTATACTAACACGATCACAGACAGTAGGTACGCTGAGGGACGTAAATTAGAACGCTCGTGATATGGCACCACTTACGGCTGTCGACGGTGGTTCAAACCACACCAAAAGTGGAGCTACGTCCACAGACGGTTATTTTTCATAGCATTTGTAGGAAGCATGTGGCTCTGCGCCGCTTTTGGCTGAATCACAAACAGCTAGTGCCACAGCAAACACTCCTACTCTTGCACACAAGTTTGTCTCCGTCACACACACAAAAAAAGGCCTCGCGTTGTGGCACTAGGTATGTCTGTTGGCGGACAAGGCCCATACAAAGTCTTCGTCTGTGGCCGTTACTGCCGCAACATTTACTTCCAAAACAGAACAATATGACAATCCGTCCCCAGACGTAATATCAATTGGTATGGAAAAATTCTGAGCCACAGCACAAATTATTGGATGAGGTTTTGTGTCCGTGATCGTGCTAATATAAACTAGCTTTTGCTCGCGGCGTCTTCGTCTTGTTGGCTATCCCGTCACTACACCGTCTCGTAATACGTCTTATTCGTTTTTCGTCACGGTCTTTCTTGGACTCATTCGTCGTTCTTCCCTTTCATTTTTTTGTCTCATTTACTTATTCGCCAAAATTATTTCGATACGTTCCGTGCTAAATATGTGAGTAAATATAGACTGCGAATGATACTAAAAACGAAGGAGACAAACAAAGAATAAGTCCTAGGAAGACCGCGACGAAAAACGAATAAGACTTAGGTATTAAGAGCGAGACAAGTTACAGAATTTGACCAAATAAGATTATGACGGATAGCGAACAAGACGAATAGAGAATGAGTGACGAATACAGAATGAGACGAAATAAGAATTAAACGGAAAACGAATGAGGCGAGATAATAGGATACCACAATATCGATAGGCATCAATACTATTGCTATTTTAGAATCAATACTATCGAAACGCGTCAGTTAATGTGGTGGTGGTGATAGATGGGTTTCTGTGTGTGTTCGTACAGAGTGCGATAGATAGATAGATATGTGGCGGGGGGACCCTACGCTCTGAAATAGAAAATACTGCCTACGCTAAGAGCCTAACTTGAACTTGTCTTATGAAAGAAACTTGGATTTCCAACTATAACAATATTTATTTAATTTTACATTGCAATATCAAAACAAAACACTCCCGAGGCACGGCCTAATCAAGAATGGCTCCCAAGACCGTCCGCTGTTCGCCGTTTGTTTCGGGATTCGAATTCCAGAATCCGTTTGATTTAAATATTTGAAACAGCAACACGGTCGGTGGCCAGTGCCTACAAATCCCTCCCTCCTATGAGGAAAGGATGGCACATCTTCAGGCTTCTGCACCACTGCACACATTTCTTGCATATACTTAGCTATCATAAGGTTGCGGGTGAGTGAAGTAATTGTTTCAGTTCATTGATATGGACCTCCGCAAAGTAACGTTTGACCTTCATTATTAATCCTCTATGAAATATTGTGAATGCGACCTTACATGTTATTTACCAACAAAGAATATTGTAATCTGTCTGACGTCTATGTACATACATTGTGTGAGCAACTAGGTCACCATAGATAAATCAGTGTTTACTGTTTTCTTGATATACCTGTAGGTATATCTCGCTAATATATAAAAATCTCGTGTCACAGTGTTTATTACAGAAGTCCTCCGAAACGGTTTGATGATGATTTTTTTGTCTATTGGTATTTGGTAGGTCTGAGAATAGGTCGTAGGCTATGTTGTACCCCTATTATTCGTAGACGGAGTTGCGGGCAACAGCCAGGGCCGAATTATACAGTAAGATTATTTCCACTTTGGCACTCGGCAATTCTCGACATACATCGAGAGAGATCGGAAGTGCAATACTTAGGCTGAGTTTTTGTTATTAATTACATTAAATAGGTTAGGATATTTTTTATGTGATTCAATTCTAGGATTTTATATGTATAAGTAGGTACTCTATGAGAAAACACGAACCTTTACGGTTAAAACCAGGGTTCGCCGATGTATATCAGCGGATATATATCATGATTGACAACAGTTGAGACTCTAATGTACAAAGACGACCTTATCCCTTTAAGGGATCTCTACCAGTCAGCTATGACTGGATGAAAGGACCACCTTTAGATAAAATACACATTCTCGGAAAGTGGTTTTTACGTGCCTATGGCATTTTTATTCGTTCTTGTTTTTATTGTTGTTTATGTATCGTTGTTTTGCAGCACAAGTGCGAGCCGGTGGTCTTGGAGTACTTCGAGCACGGCGACACCGATGCCGCCGCCCAGGACTTCTTGGAGTTCGTCACCGCCAACCGGAGTCACTTGGTAATTATTCAGCTCATTTAACACCTGGGCCGTTCCACAATAATCATCAGATTTAGGCGACTGTGGACTTAAAGGAAAAATTACGATGTATAAAAATGTCAACTTGATTAATTTTGTCCTAGGATAATTTCAACAAGACATTTATATTGCAGTATAAAAATGTCCACATTAATTTAGTTCAAAATTAAGATTTTTATTCATTTACTAAACAAATATGAAATAAAAACAGTAAAAACTTAGGACTAACTTAAATCTAACTAAAACTAACTAAAGCTAAAGGTAAAAAATCTGTCCCAAGTCGCCGCCAATGGGGAGAGTGCCCAAAATTATATTTGACCAAATATAATGGATGTCCAAGTATAAAAATGTCGCTCTGTTATTGTCTCCATATACAAAGTGGTGATAAATATAACTTTGCCGAAGTATAAAAATGACTACTTGAATGATGAATTCTGTTATACTGTGATAGTAGACATTATTATATTTCGGCTCAATTAGACTAAGACATTTGAATATTTTGTCTTTATGATTTATTGTTCGACAAATTTATTTCTTGAAAGTAGATATTTTTATAACTCCACAGTCGGCTAAACCAATCATCGTCCCAGCCTATTACTACTAGAGGTGAGACATACTAGGCAAAACGCGTACTGAGTCTTCCGAGTACGCGTCCGCATAAAGACTAGATCCAAATACCAGGTCCACGAGTATTTACGAGTACGCGTATCAATTTTACTGAAGCTTATTTTCACAGTAGCGTTTTTTCCCAATTTGGATCTCGTTCTGTGTGCATTTGGCCGACGCAAACTTAGCATAACCTAAACCTACCTACGAGGGGCGTTCAATATAAAGTGAGAATGAGATGCAAACTCTTTTAATATAACGAAATTAAATACTGGCCGGTAAAGCTAATCTATCTAGCTGATTGCTATGAAAAAAAAAACTAACTGTCTTTTGTTTAAAAAAATATACGGTAATTTCTTTGCAATGCTATTGAGTACGTTACCGAAAATGGAGAAAATTTAACTGCGCGCCGTTATCAAATACTTGTATTTGAAAATTTTTTCTACGGACCAAGTC
This sequence comes from Archips crataeganus, assembly GCA_947859365.1. NCBI lineage: Eukaryota > Metazoa > Arthropoda > Insecta > Lepidoptera > Tortricidae > Archips > Archips crataeganus. Next base: position 7,092,523 of record OX402073.1, on the reverse strand, counting down.
AATTTGGATTTGCGGGACACTTTAGGGTCTAATGCTCCTCCGTATTCGACAGTCGCACGTTGGTGCGCCGAATTTAGACGTGGAAGAACATCGACAATGGACGACCCCCGCTCCGGACGCCCTACTACAGCAGTAACTGAAGAAATTGTGAAAAAAGTCGAAAACTCAGTTTTGGCGGATCGTCGTGTCACAGTTCGTTTTATTGCTGAAAATGTAAAGATTTCAACGGGGAGCGTGCATAATATTTTACATGAACGCTTGGGTATGAAAAAGGTATCTGCGCGTTGGGTACCAAGAATGCTTACTGACACGCAAAAACAAACTAGACTAGAGATTTGGCTTTTTTTGGCGCGATTTATAACAATGGACGAAACATGGCTCCATCATTACGACCCTGAAACGAAACTGCAGTCTATGACATGGAAAAGGTCATCATCTCCAACTCCGACGAAATTCATGGTGAGCCCATCTGCCGGTAAGGTCATGGGCTCTGTTTTTTGGGATGGTAAAGGGGTATTAATGATTGAGTATCTCGAGCATGGAGCCACTATTACGGGCACTTTATACGCCAAACAAATAGCAACATTGCGTAATGAAATCCGCGAAAAACGGCGAGGTAAACTCTCGAAAGTTGTGCTGTTCCACCAGGACAATGCCCCGGCACACAAGTCCGCCGTTGCAATGGCTGCAATTCGTGATGCTGGGTTCGATATCCTTAAGCATCCTCCGTATTCACCAGATCTCGCTCCCAGTGATTTCTACCTATTTCCGAGATTGAAACAATACCTGAGAGGCCAGAAATTTGAAGACGACGACGCGGTAGTCGCTGCAGTACAAGATTTTTTAAGTACTCAAGATGAGACCTTTTTTAAAAATGGAATTTTAAGTTTATAAAAAAGATATACTAAGTGTATTATGCTAAAAGGTGACTATGTCGAAAAATAAAATGACATTTAGTAAAAGTTGTTTATAACATACTCATTCTCACTTTTTATTGAACGCCCCTAGTATGTTACTGTGTCGATTAGAATTGGGAAAAAAACGCGATTGTGCAAATAGGCTTGAGTAAAGAACTGTTGTGGGGAAAAAGCATTTGGGTAGTTTTAAGCGAAACGCTTGCTGAATCAACCGCTATCAGTCTCCTGTCGCATATATTAAAGAAATAAGCAACACCTAGCGGAAGGTTTCTATATAACGATACAGCGTGCTTGTGGTATAATTTAAATTTGTTGAAATTTCATGCTAACTGTAGCTTATCTCTTATGTATATGCGAGAGGAGACTGATAACGGTTGAAACGCTAATGGAACTGCCCATTTGGGAAAAAAGCCAATGGAAATTTTGCTACTAGGAAATACACACACAAGCAAGGGCTCTTACATCTTGACAGATGATTTAAGCAGCATATTTCATACTAAATACAAACTGAAACATAGATGCACAGAAAAAAGACCAATGCTGGGAATCGAACCCAGGTCCTTGGCATCCCGTGCCACGTGCGAAACCCACACCACCACTGGTTAGGAGTTTAGACACATTTTTTTTTCTATGCATCATACATTCCAGCCTGCTGCAATCACTTTTGCAGTGATACAGCGCCATCTATGTTCAGTTCTCATCGAGAAACATTAACACTCCTTCGGAACTAACCGCTCACCCGGACTAAGAGATGTCGCTACTAGGCCATACTTTAACAAGTTTGGTTTGAAGTATCTTTTTGTATTTTTATTTTTTTCAACTCCATTTTTTTATTTTTACGGCCATCCCGTAAAATCCATATATATATCACGGGATGACCGTAAAAGTAAAAAAATGGAGTTGAAAAAAATAAAAATACAAAAAGATTCTTCAAACCAAACTTGTTGATTTAAGCAGCGTCCGTTTGAGAGAGGCAACGCCGTTGGTCTCTGTAAAATCCGATCCGAGAACGGCACATTCGCCCGCATTTTTGGCACACGAACTGAGAGCCCGCCAACGAAGCAGAAGCAGCATCGTAGTCGTGCCGTCTCCGAAACCAGGCCTTGTCGTGGGTTTTACGACCCTAAAGAAAGAAAGAAAGCCTAGAAAGTAACGATTCTGGTATATTGATCTAAAGCCTGACCAGAAATACGGGTCTATAATGACTCCCATAAAATTTTAAGTCATAATGTATCATTAGTCATAATCAACGTTAATCATACAGTGATTTATTTCTGAAACAATTTATTTTTCGGAATTGTTATAAAACAAACCTAACCCAACCTACTGCATTCTATAAGATGGCATTTAAAAAAGTTCTGAAAAAAATACCCTTTCAGAAATAAATCACTGTATGACTAACGTTGATTATGATTAATGATACATTATGAGTATTATGACTTAAAATTTTGTGTGAGCATTTCAGTATAGTCTCAACAATGTGGATTGGCAAGTCGTTATTTTGACTTAGGTACCTACTTTTATTCACCGTAATCAAAATCAGAATCCAAATTCGGTGTCCATCCATGGGGCAAGTGGCTTCAAATTCAAACCCAGAAATTAGTTCCAATAAATTCCGCAACATGGCGGATGGTTATATTACTGGTCAGGTTATAACCAACCCACGGCTCGTGTCTAACGCGCTCGGTGCCTGTAGATATGTTAGCTAAATTCCCACTTTTCCTGTAGGTATGTGAGACCATAGTGGAGATAGCTTTGGAGCATAAGCCATCGCACTGCGAAATGGCATCCGTCCTCATCTCCGACCTCTACGGGAGAGTGTTCTCTGCCAAGGACATCGCTTCAGGTAATTACTATTTATACAAGCTTTTATTTAAATAACTTTAATTTCAATACTAGATGAAAAAACCCGCCTGTATAGATCCCGTTAAAATAAATACCCTGTGTCACTCTCGGAACTGAGACGAATCTAATGACACCTCACATTTCAAAATCCATTGAGCCGTTTAGGCTGCACGGCGTGCTAAAGAATGATATACACATAACCTAAAACTAATGATAAAACAAAACCGTCCTTCGACAGTTCGGACTCCCCGCAGCGAGGGTTCCGTACAAATTTGTCAAAACATACGCCGTAAACAGCCGTAACTACAATAATCCAGTGTTAGCAGAATCCTGCTTTTAAGTAAAATATACGCAGCGTGGGATTGTTTTATGTTGGTTGTCCGAAACCCCCTTAATGTTTAATTTTTTGTTGTAGCAGCCACAGTAATACATAATCGCTGAAAATTTCAAAGTGTCTAGCTTTTACGGTTCAAGAGATAGGGGCCTGTGACAGACGGACAGACAGACAGCAGAGTCTCAGTATTAGGGTCCCATTGGCACGCTTTCGGCACCGAACCCTAATAGAATAGAATAGAATAGAATAGAATAATTTAATAGAATAATGAGCGCACGCAGACAGAGAGCGGTCTGGAGTTCCGAGTTCGGCGTTCAGAGTTCTGAGTTTTGATCGCTCGAGAGTAAAGTTCCAGTCGCCTGCTGTGTGCGTTATCCTAAGAGACTCAGTGCATCCGAAAGAACGCAGAACTCAGAACTCCAGACGCTCAAAAAGCTTATTTAAGAGGGTTTATACCTGCTGAGCTGGCAACGTTGCATTTTTGTTAGTTTTTCTCGATTATTCCATAAAAATTGAATGAAAATTAAAAATGTTTTCTATACAAATTGTTCTAATATATAAGTTAATGTGTCTACTGCAATAATAACTTGTGATAAGACTTTTATTTTCTTTAAAAACCGTTAGGTAATAATTTGTTCGTTTTTAAAGAAAATAAAAGTCTATCACAAATTATTATTGCAGTAGACACATCAACTTATATATTAGAACAATTTGTATAGAAAACATTTTTAATTTTCATTCAACTTTTATGGAATAATCGAGAAAAACTAACAAAAATGCAACGTTGCCAGCTGAGCAGGTATAAACCCTCTTAACTGAATGTCCAGCGTTCGAGCATCTACTGGAGAAGCTGCCGGACCTGGTGCTGGACACCCCGGACGCGCCGGTGCTGCTGTCCAACTTCATCGCGCGCTGCGTGGCCGACGACTGCCTCGCGCCGCGCTTCGTCACGCAGCAGCTGGCGCGGCCGCCCAACCCCGCCGCGAGGTATGCCGCCCCACTGTGAGACACCACTCACTATTAGCAGGGGGCTTTCACTCCGCAGTTTAGGTATATATATATTTAAAAAAATATATATACACCGTGAAATTTTTAGAAGTGGTAGAGCCATGTTGTAGCTAGCCGCTGCATCACGAATGGGCCGGCTCGTCCGGGGCAGTACCACCCTCTCACAGAACACCGGCGTGAAGCAGCAGTACTCCTGCTGCGTATCGTACGGTCAGTGAGAGCGCCGGGGGCCCAATACCTCTCCCCCTCCTCTATTCCCTTTCCTTTTTCCTCTCCCTTTGAAGGCCGACAACGCACTGGCATCGCGTAAAGCGTTGCGGGTGTCTATGGACAGTGGTGATCATTTAACATCAGGTGACCCACTAGTTCGTTTGTCTGGCCTCTAACATAAAAAAAATAAAAAAATTTTAGTGGTTGTTTTCCCGAAACGAGGTGATTCAGTTTCGATTGTACAATCGATTTATAATAACTATTTTGACTAGAGTCAAAAATCCAATTGTGAAAAACGAAAGTCGAAAACGACCGCAAACCAATAGTAACGCTTCGTTGATACAAGTAGCGTACGATCGTACGATAGGTTAGGTACCAACGAAGCGTTACTATTGGTTTGCGGTCATTTTCGACTTTCGTTTTTCACAATTGGATTTTTGACTCTAGTCAAAATAGTAATTATAAATCGATTGTACAATCGATACTCAATCACCTCGTTTCGGGAAAACAACCACTAAAATTTCACGGTGTATATTAGGGGACAGTCTTACACAAATCGACCTAGTCCCAAACTAAGCAAAGCTTGCACTATGGGTACTAGACGACGATAAACATACTTATATACATAAATAAATACTTAAATACATAGAAAACATCCATAACTCGGGAACAAATATTCGTGCTCATCACACAAATAAATGCCCTTACCGGGATTTGAACCCAGGACCTCTTGCTTTGTAGGCAGGGTCACTACCAACTAGGCTAAAGCGGTCGTATGTTCGGCCGGCGCTCCTCCCGGGGAGGAGTATGGCAGTAGGTTGTCGCTCGACTTTCGGTTCGCACGCTGGCCGCGTCGCGCGTAATTGGAGATGTCTATTTTTTTGCAATGTATAGTAAATCGAAAACCATTTCGAGATAAATGGTTTTTAACTCGTTTTCTGTAGTTATTTAATTTTAATATTATATAATGAATTTATTACATAACAAATAAGCAATGACCTTCATTTGACTTTGGTGTAAATTGCGTGACCGGTCCAAGTCGTACTTTATTCTGTGTGGTTAGAATTCTTCACAAATTTACGCGTGGATTATAACTACGGAGTTTGATTTGGACCCACTGCCTGACATCTAGCACTTTGACAGCGCCAGTAAAGTGACACTAGTTACAGTGTACCACTACGCAAAAAATAATTAAAGGGGTTGCCTTATCGTACGCATTTAGATAGATTTAGAAATTTGGCAGTGTGGGAGCCCTCAATTACAATCTGACGTCATCAACCAAAATAGTTGCAATAATTAATTTTGAAAAAAGTAGTGAACTAAGTGACAAAATATTGAAATTAGTTTCTTATAATTGACTTTTCTATACAAAAAAAATATAAAAACCACTGGTAATTTTTTTTAGACATTCCCAATTAAGCATCGTTTTTTCTGTGATTTTTGCAAAAAACAATGACTTCTAAACGATGTTATAAATAACTTACTTACTTACTTACTAAAGGTAGTTCACTGAATTAATACACACTGTTATCTTACTTCATTTATTTACCTACCAAATATCCGCGTGTGGGAACCCTGTGCCCTTGGTTTCGGATCAGCGGTGCCCAACGGAATAAGAACGCTCGTACCACACGATAAGTTACAATTTCGCGTCTGCTTGCACGCGAAATTGAAAGAGAATGCAAGTTTATATACCTAAAGCACAAAATAAATAAGTGCAGAAGTCAATCAAGTGTATGTACTTCACTTTTCATACCTACGCTTGGCGGTCGCGCTAGGGTTGTCAATTATGGCAATGCACATAAAACTTATCGTGATAGTGGCACTCGTATCTAGTTGTTTGATTTATTGTACTATTACAATACAAACAGTTTACGAAACAAAAATATACCTACCTACAAAATTTAGCGTTTGTCAATTTTCACTATAGAAAATCCCCAATAACTTCTAAACGGATTATCCTAGTTACACAATTTCCATTGTCCTATCGGTTTTAGACCTAAACCTATCTAATGACACTAAAAACAACACAATATCTATACAAACAAAAAAACATGTTTTCAACTTACATAATATTAGTGGCGTGAATTTACCTTACAAAAATGTAGTTAGGTACTTATTTCGTTTATACTGATTCAAAATAGGAAACTATTATTACTTTGGGAGTCGGAGCGAGGTGCTTACCTATCTACCTAACTATTCTATGTAACGTTAAAATTAACCATCGAAATACAAGCAGATACCTACTAAACTTACCTCTCTGAAACCACTGGTAGGTTAAAAAACGACCATTCACCGTTTAGAGCTCAATTTGAACAACCGTCCACTGAACAGTTATAATAACCTTTTTTTGTTGCTCCATTATTGCATTGCATTCGAAAAATTCCACAGACGCGCGATCACAGCGCGCGCCTCAAGCGGCTGGCAATCGCGCTCGAACTGATCCGAGATATCGTGTCTGTGAGCAGTGTGTGCGTTGCTCGAACGCACTTTGTATGTAGATTGATTTCTGTACCTATTTATTTTGTGCCTAAAGTTGACTTTTGTTCGAGAGTGATCCTTCTGCACGTTAGTACTATTAGTTATTCTGTGACACCACCCCCGCATTTACGGCATAGGGCCCCAAGCGAGCCAGTAAACGCCGGCGCAGCCCTCCCGCGCGGTATGCAGCTGTGACCCAGTGTTGTTGCGATAGCGATAGTTTCGCTATCGACATTTTGACCTTGAGAAATAAATAAATAAAATAAATAAAAGAATGTTTATTCACAAACTTGAAATAAAACAAAAAACAATGAAAAAAGACAAATACAATTTTGTGAAAAGGTGAGGACTCAGCAAAGTTGCTGGTTTTCAGTCCTCACCCAATACGAGGAAAGTCAATGTTCGATAATGCGATAGTACCATCGAAAATATCGACATTCTGCAATACTATCGATAGTGAAAAATAGGCGATACTATCGAACTTGGTCGATACTATTGATCTCTAGCAATTGTATTACTTATTTTCATCAATCGATACTAGTACCAAGTTCAATAGTATCGCCTAACCCTGAGTGAAGTTAAATATAGTTTTTTTGTTTGCAGGCAAGCCCTACATCGCGCGGAGACGCTGTTCTCTATGAAGCAGGGGCTCGTGCGGCTCGACAACATTTGGGGCGTCGGCGGCGGCATCAGGTGTGTAACTGCTTATCTAGGCACGGCTGCGTGTCAAGCCAAGTTCAAGCAAAAGGAACTGGCGAAGCAGCGAGGGGCCGTTCAATAGTCATACAAACTTTTAGCATAATTCATCATTTTGTAAGAAATTATCATTTCGCATAACTCTTTTTTCTCAGAAACAATTGATTTTTCAGGAATTTTGAAATGATTATCCAATAGGACTTTATATGTTAGGTTAGGTTTGTTTTTTATAATTCTGCACAATTAATGGATTCAGAGCAAAAAGAGTTATGCAAAATGATAATTTCTGACAAATGATAAATTCGGACAATAGTTCTTATGACGATTATTACACACCCGCATATATTTCGCTATTTATATTTTTTTTATGCGAATATTTCTTATCAATCAGTTTCAAAATATTTCAAAAATAGGTTAAGTATATGAAAAAAGTAAAATTATGCGTTGCGTAGGCATTTCATCATAAGACCATATATATAACTCACATTATCATTCACTCGCTCATTTCATTCATTCACATTTTTTTTTAAATCAGTACTTTATGTAGCTGTGTGTGTAATCATTCGCCTCAACTCTCGTGGCGTTACCTATAATTTAATGTTTAAAATGAATTATATTCGTAATTTTTAATAAGAAACCTCAATTCAAAAAAAACCGTTTGTCTGTAAATTCTGTTTACGAACGATAGTTTAACGTGACAACGTCATAACAAAACATTGATGAAATGATTGCATACTTTTGCCGATTGTGCCGCGTTCGGCTCATCGTTCATCGGCTCGAGCGTAACGGGACAATGCGTTATGTACGTTACACTGAGTCATCCTTTTTCGTGCGTGCAGCCGGCGTTCATCGATTTATTAGACGTTGTCACGTCAAAAAATAAAAGGTACACTTTTTTATCAATTCCCAGTATTTAACATGATCTTCCTCCCCCAGGCCTGTGGAGTCCCTCATCCGCCAGATCCAGTTGCTGATCAAGGAGTACCTGACGTGCAGCGACCTCGCCGAGGCCATGCGCTGCGTCAGGGAACTGGAGGTGCCGCATTTCCACCACGAGCTCGTCTACGAGGTACGGCCACCGGACAGAGTTCTTTGCCGGAACCAGCTCCTCAAGGAGTACTTGAGGCCGTACGTTGCGGAGGGAATTGAACGTGCTGCATTTGCACCACAAGCTCGTCTATGAGATATAATCATCATCAGCAGGCCAGTGGTTCTCGGGCGCCAATTTGTAGCATAACCAGTTGTATTGTTATGTATAAAAAACGACTGACTAGGCTGACAAACTTCCGGACGGCTGCCCGGAAAGTAACGAAGAATTTAGACAGTTTTCAACGATGATTATTTATTTTATAACACACAGAAAATGTTAGGATTGTCACATAAAGGAGATATATATAGAAAAATATCAAAAAAAACGCTATGCCAAATGAACAGCCAAATTATTGCCAGAACCAGCTCCTGAAGGAGTACCTGAGGCCATGCGTTCGTTTAGGCCTTCTACTTCTACTATATTCATATCCAGGGCCCGTACTTTTCATGCCGATGACATCAATTTGACGTCACGCTGCATATAGGATGATCCTAAATAGTTTTTAATTATTAGTAATTCCTCTCTAACTTGATGCACGCCATCTTTCTTGCATTAATTCCTGCGCAGAGAAAATTCAAGTCATCTTCATTCGTAATACAATATTCATAAAAATACTTTTGTTTTGTAATCGTATTTTTGTTTGTTGTGTTGCACATTTGATTAATTTTTAATGATTGATTGATGATTAATGATTGATTATCACAACTACTCAAATTGCAATCATCCTGTACGTGGCGTGACGACATCGGCATCAAATGAACGGGCTCTGTTCATATCCTTGAAGATCCATTTCCTAAGATGTCCAAATCGGTGAAGATATGTTTCCCGTAGCATCCAAATTCAAGTAGACATAATATTTCCAGTTATAACCAAATCCTAGAAGATCCGTTTTCAATGAACTTTAATTGTCACATAAAACTACCTTGAATTTTTGTGTATTTACTGTTAAGGCATGTTTTATTAATCCTAATTATTATTGCTCAAATAAGACCCAAGCCGCAGTAACGGAGAAGATACCAAATTTACCTGTTCATTAATAATAGACCCCATACTATTGTACCTAATTATTTCCATGCATTCCAGAGCATCCAGACGCAACCCCTTGCCGCAATAATGTAACACTGTAAGAATCAGAGTCTAATAATGAATGATTTCATTCTAACAAATGTTTTGCAAAATTCGATCTGTCCGGATGCTCATTCTTATATGCCAAAACATGCTCTGTAAGGCGGGCTTGCGCGGACCTGGGTTAGCGACCTAACTCCGAGTTAACCGCTAACCCAGGGTTAAGAAGTGTCAAAATGTATGTAACTGTCATTGTTAAGGCCATTAACATAATAATGGTAATAGCGCCATCTGTACCGTACGTAAAGTACTATTTATTCTGTTCGATAACTTCGATACAAGTGTTTCTTCCTTGCTTAATTAGCAAATGTAGTAGTTACACAAGGATTCCTTCATACCTGATTTACACTCTCGCCTCGTCACCTCGCCTCGTCGACTCGTTCCGGACGCGAGCCTCAAAATCAAGGCAAATCACGAGACGAGGCGCGAGGCGCGCCTGTTCACACTCTCGTCTCGTGGCTCGTCCCGCAGTTCGTCTCGCCACTCGTACGCGAGTGTAAACCAGGTATCAGATGGCGCTATTATAGGTTATAAAAACGAAAGCACGTTAGTTTTAAGACCTCTTGGACCTCTCGCTGTACTCATAGCAACATTATAGCTATACAGTTAATTTATTCTTTTATTTGGCCGCCATTTTCACCCTCACTTCAACAGTCATTCTTAACCCAGGGTTGCGAACTTAATTTTTTAACCCTGGACTGTGCAAGTAGCCCTAAATGTTCAGATTACGGTACTGTGGCTTTCAGACGGTGCTCCTGGCTCTGGCGGCGATCAACTCCTCGGTGGAGGAACAGCTGTCCACGTTCCTGGCGGAACTGCATCGCTGCACCCTCGTTACTCCTGACCAGATGGACCGGGTAAGTGGCATTGCTATCACTATCCTTGTTCTACTAAATACAGATCAGACTAATTGTGCGGTCTATAACACTGAATCATATATACGGTGACACACCGGCAGCGCGGCACAGCGTATATGATTCAGTGTTATGCACCGCAAGTAAGGAAGGAAGCAAGGAATATGGCCTCGTCTTGGCAATATTTTACATAATTTATGTTTTTGGTGGGCTTGGCTTCTTACGGTGGAAGTGTTCCTCACTCCTCAGGGCTTCATCCGCGTGCTGGAAGACATGTCGGACATCGTGCTGGACGTGCCGCTGGCGTACATCATGCTGGACCGCTTCCTGGAGCGCTGCCAGCAGAAGTTTACCCTGGGCGCCGCCGTCATACAGCGCATGCCCAGCAGGTAACACTCGCTGATCTATACAGAGTTGTGAAAAAATGCGGATAACTTACGTCTATGATTGAGTTTAGCTCGACATGTTTCGGGCTAATCCGTTGCCCTTCATCACTGAACACACGCCACGGCGGCTGCTGTCAAACGCGCACTGCGCGCCACCGCTCTGCTCGATGAGACTGACAGCGACACGCAATTAACCCCGTTTTCAGCGTAATTTTTAGGTTTCCGTACCCTAAGGGTAAAACAGGACCCTATTACTAAGACTCCGCTGTCCGTCCGTCAGTCACCAGGCTGTATCTCATGAACCGTGATAGTTAGACAGTTAAATTTTCACAGATGATGTATTTCTGCTGCCGCTAAAACAACAAATACTAAAAAACAGAATAAAATAAATATTAAAGGGGCGCTCCTCCCATACAACAATTTTTATACATAATGGTACGGAACCCTTTGTGCGCGAGTCCGACTCGCACTTGTTTTTTTATTGTCATTGCCAAATGTAGGGTAGCACACAACACTAATAACATCGCTTTGAAAAGTTTTTTTTTTTTCTATAATCCGATTATCATAAGACTTCAAAAACTATGAAAATTGCCCAATCTCAGCGTCATTTTCAGGCACTCTTCAAAGAAAAACTAATATCTTATCTGTATTATATAAAAATGTATCCCTATTTCCCTTAGTCGTAGATTTCGCTAATTCTTTTTTTGTTGCGTTTGTTATAGTTTATCCTAAAACTCGAAATGTCCTTAAGGTTAGTCAGGTTCTCCAGCCACTAGGCTGTCCGTCCTAAAAGATCTTTTCGTTGCAGAGGGCGTAAGCGCTTCGTGTCCGAAGGCGACGGTGGCGCCATCAAGGACCACGCGTTGAAACTGCGCGAGTAAACGCACACACACGCGCCGTCGCACACAAGCACGCCAGCACCTCACTCCAATACGTTGAACTAAAGTATAAGTATGAAGAAAGAAACTTTACAGGAACAAAGCCGTGGGTATCAGCTACTAATTTATAACAATCTCTTCAACACATACCATGTTTTTACTATTGTACAAAAGCTGGACAAATCCCGTGGGTTTAGGCGACTGTGGACTTAAAGGAACAATGACGATGTATAAAAATGTATACTTTCAAGAAATAAATTTGTCGAAGTATCAAAAAGCCAAAATATTAAAATGTCTTTGTCTAATTAAGCCGAAATATAATAATGTCTACTATCACATTATAACCGAATTCATCATTCAAGTAGTCATTTTTATACTTCGGCAAAGTTATATTTATCACCACAGACAACAACAGAGCGACATTTTTATACTTGGACATGTGTGTATATTCGGTCAAATATAATTTTGAACTAAATTAATGTGTACATTTTTATACTGCAACAGAAATATATCTTGTTAAAATTATCCTAGGACAAAATTATTCAAGTAGACATTTTTATACATCCCTCATTTTTCCTATAAGTCCACAGTCGCCTAAACCATCCCGTAACATCTGCCTAGAGAAGTATTTCTCTATTGTAGCTTATTGTGGTAATATCCAAAATCCATTAAAAATGCACATACGGGAAAAGAAATGAAACATCGCTTTAACCTTTTCAACGTCAAGCCTCGAGCAAACGTAAAGCTATTTTGAAATTTACGTCACTGTGGGAAGATCACTTTGCCGTTGTGACGCGTATGTGGGTGATGACCAAAAAGTTGCACACTGTTAAAGCTGCATTAGCAGGCAGTTAAAATTGCCATTTACTTTTCCATTGTGACACGAAAATTAACCATACTGTATGTACATCTGTATGATTAATTTTCGAAAATTAACCACACATTTGTATTTACATTTTTATACAGGGCGTTACAAAATTACCCGTAATAACTGAAGGGTATGGAAGTGCTCCAGTAAATAATTAAATTAGTATATATATTTTTTAGAAAAAAAATAACAGCGCGCAAAATGAAAGAAAGAAAAACATTTATTTATAACAACAATAACACGTACACAGGCAAAAATAAGAGAACAAACATAGACATAGACAAAGATAGTTATGTACATATTAATGCTGTCACAAAAGGGTCCCGACTCAGCATGCCGCTAGTTAAAACCAGCACTGGTCGTCCGCCGGGCCACAGTACGGTAAACTCACGGGAGGCCACACAAAACAGACACAAATTATAAAATACAGAAAAATTTACTGTTCCTGGGGTTTCAGGCTTTAGGGGTTATTTTGTAACACACACCATGGTGAATTCTCGTGTCACAGTGGAAAAAGTTAATGGTAATCCACCCGCGGAGCGTCCCGCTCTAAGTCCTACCCACTGTTGTGTGCACACCCGTGCGCACAGGACGCTCGACGGGTTAACTACCTGCTAATGCAGCTTTAACAGTGTGCAACTTTTTGGTCTTCACACATATCCGTCGTTAGCGTTGGAAAGGTTAAACTGCACTGCGGAGCACTATAAAGCTCCAAACGCACAGACGGCGGAGGCGTGGCGGCGCGGTGGCGGTGACGGTTGTAATATTCTAACTTGTATGAACGGTTGTGCGGTGTCGTACCGCGAACTCGCTCATACATGTTAGAATACTACAACCGTCACCGCCACCGCGCCGCCACGCCTCCGCTGTCTGTGCGTTTGGAGCTTAAGCTAAAGTCACGATATGCGTTACCGGCAGTGAATGCGTTAGAGCCGCAAAAAGTTTGTGTTTATAGTATTTCTTAACATAAGTTACATTTTTTTTTACTGAATTTAAACGGCTGAAAGATAGGCATGGTTCTCACTCATGAATCTTGCGATATTTTTGAGAGTTTCGTTGGTAAAGGATTTTATAATTTTTGTGCAGCTGAAAAGCCATAGGTTGCTGACCCCTGGACTAACTTCATACCTATATTTTAGTTACATTAACCGCAATCATATTTAATTTAATACATAAGGATGCCCATCCATATGAATGTTGGTAGAAAAAGTAATCTTGTTTAGACGTATTTTCAGTTTCTTAAATCATACAGGTATGTTACAAAGATGGTTTTTACCCGACTGCAAGGAAAGGGTTATGTTTTTTATTAACTTTCCTCTTGCCCGATTTTCTCTCAGTCATTATTACATCTAGGACTCAAACGTGACATTTTATTTGCTAAATTCACCTCGACGTTTCGCCTGCGTTTCAGAGGCCATGGTTACGAGAAAAAGCCATATGTGGCGTTTAATTTCTGGGTGCAATAATAACTACAAAATATACTTGGTTTTGATTCTAATTTCCACATAAATTACTATGCTAAACCGTTTAACAAAATTCAAAAAAGATATCTACACAGTCAATGGCTGCAATGAAGTAAATTCTGGTACATAGCACAGCTATGAAGTATCTAAATATTGACAATGTCAACCATAGTAAAATAAACGCTATACTTTCAAAACCGTTTATAACGACATTCAAGGGGCGACAGCAATATTTGGTCGTTAAACATGGTTGGTCATTGTAACCAGAAAAACTTTGGTATATAAGATCGTGTTGGGTTTTTTCTTGGTCGTTACATCCAATGTGTCGTTGTAATTGGTGTCGCTATAAACGGTTTTGACTGTACATACTTCTTGTGTGTGACAGAGGAAATATAGTATTTTTAAAGTGAAACTTTTTCCATCGCCTCTAATTTTTTCGTCCATCTATCCCATGACGCATTACAATCGGCCGCGGATTGAAAAGTAGTTTATATTATAATAGAAAATAATCGTGACTCTGTCACGTCGGTCACGATGGTCACATAACGATATACATTTATTTCATACTAAATACAAACTGAAATATGGATGCACAGAAAAAACCCCAGAAAAAAGGTCAGCGCTGGGAATCGAACCGCATGCCATTCCCCTACACCATCACTGGTCAGGAGTTTGGACACGAATTTTTCCCATACATCCTTATAATCACTTAATTATATAGCCGTGATACAGCGCCATCTATGTTTATACCCTCATCGAGAGACTTCAACACTCTTTCGGAACTATCCGCTCATCCGGACAAGAGATGTCGCTACTAAGCCAAACTTTAACAAGTTTGATATGAAGTATCTTTTTTTTTCAACTTCATTTTTTATTACTTTTAGGGTCATCCCGTGAAATCCATATATTTCATACTAAATACAAACTGAAAAAAAAATACAAAAAGATACTTCAAATCAAACTTGATAACAATATATGTTTTGGTAGACGCTAAAGTCACTGTCACTACGCTAGACCGCTAGAGCGCTAGACGTTACAAAATCACTGCGTTTCGAATCACTTCAGTCGGTTGTGCGCCGCGTCGTGTGCGAGCAAGAAGTCTATCGCTTTTTCACTCGCAGCCGCCGAGTTGCCGAATAGATACGAACGACGCCGAGCCCCCGAACTCGCTACGAACTGTTGAAAAAGTTTTTGCGGCTCAGGCCAGAAATTTTTCCTAAAATGTATTTTTCCCCAAATGTCTGCTTTTTCATAATATGTCCAGTCTTACTATACAAAAGACATATGGATACATTTTAGGAGGACATTTCAAGTCTAAGCCTCAATTGCTTCGTGTTTTTTTTCTATGGGTCATATTATCAATATTAAGAAACTTCATACTTGTACAATTTGTCAGTATTTACAATAACGACCGTTGACTGTAAGGGTATGCGCGCACGAGCATCTTTGTCTCCGCAACTTTTTTTTCAAGTCTGTGTATTTGTACCCTGGGAGTCGCGGCGCTACGTGTGCGCACTTCCATACTATCCCATAGACTTGATAAAATAGTCGCGGAGACAAAGTTGCTCGTCCGCGCATACTCGAAATATACTTCTATTTTATAAACTGAAACAATACGAAGATCCAAGGTTATTTTTTTCTGCCATAAAATAAGTACAATCATTTAACATGACAAGCAATACATATATCTCCGTATATTTTTGTTATAAGAAGCCTAAAGTACGTCGTAAAGACAAAATGATATTAATAAAATATATTTGCTATATATTTGGTTGCGTAGTTTATTAAGATATTAATATTAAATGTACGGCTTATTATCATAAGATATATAATGTATTCGTAATTGACTTATGAAAAAAACTTTTGATTGCCAAAGACGCCTCGCCGCTACTTGAAAAGCTCGTATCTCTAGAATCTAGAATCTTACTAGCCGAACATTAAATAATGCGGCTCAAGGTTCAGATTTGAATAACAATTTATTTGTAGATACGAGCTTTTTCAAACAACTTGGTAATGATAACTTTACACAATGACGATTTTGCAGTGCCAAAATCTCCCCGATGGAATAATGTTTTAGAATGGCGACCGCAGAACGGAAATCTTCTCGGCCTTTGTTGTATCCAGCTTGCATGCAGGAGTGGAAACTATTAACATAATGTATTATTAAAAATATATTTAAAAATTACAGTAAATCTACTGTTATTGGCCGACGTATATTGTCCTGATATTGACGAAAATCTAACGTTTTTCCCAAACTGCGTTGAGGTGTTTGTTTAGAGAAAATTCCATATTCATTGCATTTTATAAAACCTGTTTACAATTTACAACAAATAAGTAACGGACGTTCACGTTTAAACGCAAAATATTTAAAGTTTTTTTCTTCAGATAAAAATAAAAATACAGTAACAAAAAAAAAGTTTTTTAAATCTTTGAGCAGCTACTGTTTTTTTACGCAATATCTCCTGACTTTTAAATTCAACACTGGCAACACTGGCTGGGAGCGTCATAAATTTGGCGCGAAATTTTATGGTCTTCGCAACTACGCAATTCGAAGTACGTATCGTGCCGTCACTATCGCTCTTCTGTTTAACACTATTGGGGATGTCTATTTTTTTGCAATGTATAGTAAATCGAAAACCATTTCGAAATAAGTGCTTTTTAACTCGTTTTCTGTAGTTATTTATTTTTAATATTATGTAATGAATTTATTACATAACAAAAAGCAATGACCTTTATTTGACATTGGTGTAAATTACGTGACCGGTCCAAGTCGTACTTTATTCTGTGTGGTTAGAATTATTCACAATTTACGCGTGGATTATACTACGGAGTTTGATTTGGACCCGCTGTCTGGCGTCTAGCACTTTGAAAGCGCCAGTAAAGTGACACTAGTTACAGTGTACCACTACGCAAAAAATAATTAAAGGGGTTGCCTTATCGTACGCATTTAGATAGAATTAGAAATTTGGCAGTGTGGGAGCCTTTAATTATAATCTGACGTCATCAACCAAAATAGTTTCAATAATTAATTTTGAAAAAGTAAAGAACTGAATGACAAAATATTGAAATTGGTTTCTTAATTGACTTTTCTGTTCAAAATTAAATATAAAAACCACTGGTAATTTTTTTAGACATTCCCAATGAGGGTTTTCTATGAGAGGCTATTTGGCGCTACTAGTATCGTCAGAGGCCCTACCACGAAGTGCATAATTCGAACTTCGTTTCGTGCCGTCCCGCTCACGCTAATATGATTTGACACAAGAGTGAGAGGGATAATGCGATACGAACTTCGATTTTCGAATTTCGTGGTAGCGCCTCAGGTCCGTTTGTCAACTTTGACATTTGTTGTATGGGTGTAACGTCAAATAGACCTTACGATACTAACGCCATCTAGCGATAATCCACCTGTCAGAAAACCCTCATTAGAGCGAACAGAACGGCATGATACGAAGTTCGAAAATCTATAAATATAAGGCCTGGCAGCGAGATTTGCCGCTGCGAAATGTCATAGTGTAAACTTAACATAGATGGCGTTCAAAAGGTAGAATACTCCACATTATTCTGTATAAAACGCGTTACTGGTGTCTGAGTGCGGTTTTTTTACTATACCGCGCTACCCAGTACGCTCATTTGTTAATTTCAACTCCATTCCTATAATATAAAAGCAACTTGTAAGAACTTAACGCATTTTTGACATGTAAAATTTAAGACTTGACATAACTTTTTGATGTTTAGATACAGTTAAAATTGTCAAGGTTAGTGCTTTAAATAAACTAAGATTTAGTACAAACCTAATCAAACCTTCCGATTCGCAAAATAGTTTTTTTTTATGCGTGCGGCGGCGCGCGGTGATGCCAGGATTTAAAATCAAGGAAAGCGGGTTTTTTATTTGTATTTTTATGCCATATGTTGCGCTTGAATTGTAATCGAGTCGGCGACGCCATTTTTTAAAAAAAGACTTGTTTCAGATTAGGTGAAATTTGAACGATAATACTGAAGAAATAACGTGTATGTAAATAAGTACATAGATTTGACTTTTAGAATGTTGTATATACACACCGCCTTATTTTGTAGCGATACAAATCGAGAAATCCACTTTTCTTTATTTTTATCGATGTTAATTAAATAACATAAATTATATTTCCTAAGTTGTATGTAATTAACTGTGTCAGTTTGTTTGATTGCGTTCTGCGCGAAAAATAATAGAAAAACAACAGAAAATGACGCTTTTATTTTATTAAATATTTTTTACTTCTTCACACAAATGTATTTAATTTTTATCTCAAATAAAGGTTGGTATGTATACGGGTATAAATACGGTGACAGCCAAAACACGAATATGACTAAAGAAAATGTCATTTCCATCATACTTTATCCGTCTACTAATCAAGGCCTCAATAAAAGCTTACACCGGTACCACGAGAACTTAGGCAATCGTTGAACATGTGTTCATAGAAAATCCATTTTACGTTCTTGAATATCGACATTGGCTGAATCATGAATATTATATGTTCCTATACACCGTGAAATTTTAGTGGTTGTTTTCCCGAAACGAGGTGATTTAATATCGATTGTACAATCGATTTATAATTACTATTTTGACTAGAGTCAAAAATCCAATTGTGAAAAACGAAAGTCGAAAATGACTGCAAATCAATATTAACGCTTCGTTGGTACCTAACCTATCTTACGATCGTACGCTACTTGTACCAACGAAGCGTTACTATTGGTTTGCGGTCATTTTCGACTTTAGTTTTTCACAATTGGATTTTTGACTAGTCAAAATAGTAATTATAAATCGATTGTACAATCGATATTAAATCACCTCGTTTCGGGAAAACAACCACTAAAATTTCACGGTGTAGTTGTTTCATTTCACGAATACGGTTTTCGCGTGATTGTGTGCGTCGATGTACATACATAATATTATTATTGTCTCTCTGTGTAAACTTAGAAGGCGGCCGGTACCTACTGCTCGTATTTTCCATAGTAAAATGTTGAAACGACGTGGCTTTTTCCTAAATTAAAATTGAACTGTATTTCTATTATTTTTCGCGTAAAACAGTTTTTTTTATGAACGTCTAGTGACGTTAGCTGTAGTTGTTTTTAATATTTTACAAAGTACATGCATTTGTGTGGTGTGTTGCGATATACATCGCCCCCGACCACTTTGAGCTCTGGTCAACATGCTAACTTGCCGTGCGCGGGGGCCAAAGTCGATTGGACAATACAATATAGCCGGAAATGATGGGAGGACATTTTCATTTTTAAAATGCGCAATTTACTTATTTAAATGAGGATGATTTCGAGTTTTCTTACTCGGAATCAAGAGCGCTATGGTTTTTGATGATAAAAAAAAACTTGTCCCTAATTTTCTATAAAAATTTTTTGTGTCCGTTTCGTGACGAGCCATGGAAAAAAGTCACAAAACGGACACAAAAATAACCACCCTTTTTTTCTTTATGCACATCCATGGATAGCGGTCGTGAATCGTGATTTTTAACACCAAAATGTCCTCATTTAAAAAAAAGTATATTGCTCCCTTTAAAATGAAAACGCTCGGGAATGGTATCGAGCTTAGTATAATCCGGTTTAGTCCAGTGTCGCAGAACTATCGATTATCGCCATGTGTCGAAAGTATCGATAGTCCTTTTAACCAATACTATAATATTATATATAATGGCAATACTATCGATACTATAACATGACTACTGCCACTGCTACTGGTAACTACTGCCTGATTTAATAATACTATAATAGCTAAACCGTTCGAATGAGTCCTCGCCAGCGCGGTACAGGGGTTGAGGGTAGGGTTGCCAGGTGTCCGGCTAAACATGTTTGGCTTTTTGCGGTCGCGTCCGGCCAAATATGTGCGTGTTCGGCCTGTCCGGCTTTTATCAGGCTTTTTGTCAGAGTGGCGATTCGTACGACGATGGGCGGACGAGCGCCCGAGCGGAGAGCAAACTGTCTTCCGCCCGCGCATCGCGCCGTCCGGCTTTCGTTAGCCTTTTTATTACTATCGCACTGCGCGCGCGCACGGCCTTGCCCGCATCGGACGGACACATAGACACTAAAATCCCTTTTTTTAGCATCCGGCTTTGGAATTCAAAAGTCCCACTTTTAAATGTGTTTTATGCGATATTTTTGTCAAAAATCCCTAATTTTTCTTAATGTCCGGCTTTTTTGACGGGTAAGTTCGGCTTTTTGATTTTTAGAGATGGCAACCCTAGTTGGGGGGGGGGGTAGGACGACGAAGGGGAGCGGAAGAGATGTGTGCGGCGAACGCGCGTCGTGAGCCTGCCGCCCGCACCTCTCCCGCCCCCCTTTGTCATCTACCCCTCGGGCGAGGACTCCGGTTTAGCTATATATTGACACGTGACGATACTATGATAATGCAACACGCTTAGAAGTAAGTGCTGGAAAGGATGAGTGTTTCTTTCCGATTATGCGGTCGTGCGACGGGTTTTCCAATACCGTTTATCAAATGTCTTGTTTTTTTAACCATGTGTAATTGTTTCTATAGTAGTGGCCATAATCCGAGAGGCAACTTTGACAATTCATTTTGCTCAAATGTTGCCACAGACAGGGTAGTGCTGTTCGTGTCGATAATAAAAAAAAACTTTAAGAAGAAAGAAATATTTATTTGTGACAACTAACATAGACAATTACGGCTTTGGCTACCTGTGGTATTTATTAATTACTTACGGTGATATGATTAAATTAATTTAACAATTTAAATTTCAATGTAAGATATCATTATAGGAAGTAAAAAAACCGGCCAAGAGCGTGTCCGACACGCCCAAGGTAGGGTTCCGTAGCCATTACGAAAAAATCTAGTAATATTTTTCTAAGGATTTCGTATGTGTACGGAATCATCCAAGTTTAGGTATGTTTTATACCTTAGGCTACTATTTACTCTTAAACTACAAATAATTTCCAAGCAATCTTAGCCGCTATAATTTTCCTAGTAAATTTGATATATTTACTACCATTCTGAATTTTTTCAAATTTTTCCACCCAACAGTTTAGATTTTAGAGGGGGGGGGACGGCCGATTTTAATGAAAATTTTCACTTTAAAGTTGAATATTTCGCAAACAGATCACTGAATAGAAAAATCATGTTAGGAACCCCGCAATGGTTTTAAAAGACCTATCCAACGATACCCCACACTATAGGGTTAGCCGAGAAAAAAAAATCACCCCCACTTTACGTCTATGGGAGGTTTTTTTTACTTTTTTTTATTCAATCACTTTGTCGGCGTGAGTGATATATATATTCATGCCAAATTACAGCTTTCTAGTACTAACAGTCTCTGAGCTTAGCCGCGGACAGACAGACAGACGGACAGACATGGCGAAACTATAAGGGTTCCTAGTTGACTACGGAACCCTACAAACCTCGTCTTATATCAAATCATATTATAGTCCAGTCGACACTGATTATCGATATCGGCCACATGACTGTTTAATTTCGTTTAACCCTGGGGTAACCCTTTAATTGTCAAGCTTGTCTCTCGAATTATGGCCACTACTATAAAGCTCAGTTTGGACCTCGAACAATCCTGCAAGTTTATATCATTACTAGACCGTAAAACGAAAGAATTTGAAGCATTCAATCTAGCGCCGTGTTTTACAGGTCGCTGCTTATCTAAAACAACGGCCTAATTCGGCATGATACGCTGTGTAATTATACGCCTTATTCGCAATAATTAAAGTATTAAGTTGCACACCGCAGTATTTTGGAATAGAGCGTTGTTTTAGATAAGCAGGTGTAAACTGGGCAGGATTGTTACAGCTTGTTTCAGCAGAGGCCTCTATTGTAGAACCCACAAAATCAATAAGGGTTTGCTGGAATATCGCTAGATGGTGTTACTGTCGTGAGGTCTGGCGTTACGGTCTTGCTTGCGATAGACTCGTTTAGTTATATACCAATCTGTGTTTTATCTAAAATTGCATTTGTACTCAGTTCATTAAAGTACGTCAAAGTTGTCAAACTGACCTCACAATAGACGCCAGCAGTGGAAGCCTTTCGGCTAAATTGATGATGTCTTTATATCAAGTGACAATTGTATATTTCGTTCATTATTCTTTTTATACTTTTGACACGGTTCCGGCGACTCATGATTTTTTTTAGCTCTTTCTTGTGAGCATTTAGCCGTCGCACGGCCGGCTTTAAGTCATTTTGGTGCCTGTGTTCCTTTGGAAAACGATTGTGATTTGTTTCGACTGTACGAGTCATGCGTGATCGGCTAGTTCGTTAATACAATAAATAGATGATATTTCCTACGTGTGCGTTTTATTTTTAGTGGGTTAGGTCCCATTTGTTCTGTAGGACTGATATTATTTAGTACGATTTTAATATCTTCACCGCACCAGTCATCTAGTCGTGACAGCCAGTGGAATGCCTCACACGCCATCGTCATCTATACATATCCAATATTTCAACGCGAAATAAACTCTTCTACAATGGATTTTAAGTAGAAAATCGGTTTGTCATGTAACGTGGCGTGGCGTACAGAGCACGTCACTTCGTTTGTGGCGGTGAAGAGGTTAATCTTTTAAACGGCACACATTGTTTTTGTTACGGACAAAATTGATTCTTATGCGGATGTGGGTAGGTTCATTTATCTATTACCATATTTTCGTCGATATACGATGCTGGCGTTCAAAAGGTCTGTTACTTCTCGATTTCACAGTTAAATGGGACCTACCCGCTTTAGAATCTGGTGCGGTTAAAATACGACCAGTACTTATCGCTAGAATGAATGACAAATAATATACAACCTGATCATTCAAATCCTCGATTGTATTTTGCCAAGATTTGAATTATCGTGCATTATTGTCCTTCTTTCTGGGTCATGCACTAACCCACCACTAACCGCATCCTTGAAGTCATAATATGCCGTGGCCGACGTGACCAGGCAGATTTAAGGCCACCACAGACCACAGCGCAGGGTGTGCGCGCGACGCCGACGAAGCGGGCCCAGCGCGTTGTATAACACTGAATCATATTACGCTACCCCACGCTACCTGTACTTGTCACGGTATATGAGAGAGAGAGAGAGAGAAGTTTATTCACACATATTCGATACACAGGAAATACAGTTGACAGGAAAAGATACAAATAAAAATCATCGAATAGTATAAATTGTAATTTATATGTATACAATACAAACCGGGGAGCGTGGGGCGCCGACGGAGCGTGCCCAGCGCGGTCAATAACACTGAGTCAAATACGGTGCGCCGCGCTGCCGTTGTGTGTCACTGTTTTAAGTATTTGATTCAGTGTTATAGAGCGCGCTGAGCCACAGCCACAACTTAGTGACTGTTGCAATTAAAGTAAAAACGTGAAAAAAAGTAATTAAGAACACTTTTTTAACAAAACAACTTATTTATTAAATATTTATCTAAATTGACATTAATAAATAACTGCCTAATTTACTATCATTTTGGTTTAAAAAAAAAACATTAAACAACTTCGTGAACAATACTTAATTATAGCTTATATTTTAGTCTATCCAAGCGTGCGTAGTGCGTAAAAGTCAACATGCAAGATTTGTTTGAAGTGCTTTCTCTATGTTTCTAAGCTACTACACCTAACCACAGAAATAACAAAAATAGAAATATTGCTTGTTTCCTTCCAGAACCGACGTCCCCACTTGGTCGCCTTTCCTTGCTATTAAAGTGTACTTTTGAGTTTTTGCTAAATTTCGGTATCCACAAGTAAAATGTAATCCTTTTAACCTATTCAATGCCAACGACGGACATATGCATCACAAAGTACAGCGTGAAAGTAATCTTCACGCAATGGCATAAGGTTCAAAGTAGCTTTTCGTTTGGGTAGGCTTGGCGTGGAAAAGTAAGTAAACATCTCTGTACAGTTCATACCAGTTAACGCAGTCCTACTGAAAGCATAGATTGTGTTTAGTACGAGGCGATGAATGGGTAGACATACTTAAATAGTTTATTGAATCAGGCGTTACTTTGCGGAGGTCCATATCAATGAACTGAAACAATAGGGATGACGACTGGGTTAAAAATATGTTTTTCTATTTAGTCCGTCAGTTAAATTATGGAAAAATATGGGACACGTATTTTTTGGTTTATCAAATTATTAAAATCGACAAAGGCTTAGTTCATCAAATTTCCGGAGTGGGGGCTTGTGACGTCACTCCTAGGTAAAAATTGTACCATATAGTGACGTCAATCGAAACTTCTAAGCACTGTAGCCTCGTCATTTTTTGTCAAACAAAAGAAAAAATTTTGTGAACAATATTTTTTAATAATCTAACTAAACTAAACTAAACAGTTTTTTTTAGTCGTCTAGCCTATTACTTTGCTCACCCGCATAAGTGTCTGGATGCTCTGGAATGCATGGAAATAATTAGTTACAACAGTATCGGGTCTATTATTAACCTTAAGGACCAAAAGGATATCGAGAGAGAGCGTAGGGCGCTGGCGGTCCGATGCAACATGCTGACGCGAAGGTTTGCACGGTGTAGTGAGCAGGTGAAAGTGTCGCTATTTAAAGCTTTTTTTCAAGTGTTCTATACGTGCAGCCTTTGGGCCAGCTTCACCCAGAGGGCCCTCAGTACCCTACGAGTGCAGTACAATAATGGTTTCAGGATGCTGATGGGGCTGCCCCGATTCTGCAGCGCATCGGGCATGTTTGCACTGGCTCGCACTGATGACTTTTACGCTATAATGAGAAAAAGAATCGCCTCGCTGCTCTGCAGAGTGCGGGCCAGCCCTAACCTCATCCTGAGTACTGTAGCGGCCAGATACGACTCCCCTATAATGCGGCAGTATGAAACGATTATGTCCGCGAGGCGGTAGACTGAGTGTGTTTGTGTTTTTTCTTATTATTAATTATTTTTTGTTCTGTGTACTAACGTTATCTACCTTAATTTTGTTAATATTTATGTTATGTTACTAACAACTTGGACCAGTATTGTTGTCTGAAATAAATAGAAATTGAATTTAAATTTGAATTTGAATTTGAATTAATGAACAGGTAAATTTAATACTTATCTTCTCCGTTACTGCGGCTTGGGTCTAATTTGAGCAGTAACAGTTAGGATTAATAAAACATGCCTTAACAGTAAATAAACAAAAATTCAAGGTACTTTTATGTGCCGATTAAAGTTCATTAATTTTTGTGGGTAGTTTGATTGCGAAAAATAAAGTGGGTACTTAAGAAGTTACAGTGACAAATTAAAACGTTTTTGGTTTGCTAGTCTACTTAACATCTGGTAGCATAGTGAACGGTTGCGATACTCGGGATGAGCTCTGATCGAGTTCAAAACAGGTCAGTGTAGTTTTGGTGGTGGTGATAGCTGAAGGTTGCGGGTTGAGCAAAGTAATTATTTCAGTTCAGCCATACTTAAATAAATTGATACCTACATATTAAACACTCAAGACTCGAGAACAAACATTTGTATTTCTCATACCTTATATCTAACTGGTGATTAAACCCAAGACCCTCAAGCTTTTTAATGTTCTCCAACGACTCTGCAATCCGCTCGGCAATACAGTTGAGTTCATAAATATCTAAACATAATAATAATAATAAATAATAATAACATGAACCTTATGTTACAGTATTAAGGTCTATGTATAGATATGCCGTGGCTGTACAGATATTGGAGGACTCTACAGTATATGTACAAGTAAGAAGTGCAATCGTAATAATCCATTTTTTGAGCAACGGCAATCTTTTAAGGCCCAAGCTGGTAAAACGGCTTTTTAGCCAGATAACAGGTCTTATTAGTAGATCTGTGGTCCTAACAGACAGGTTCTATCTAAGACGACCGGTTGGCCTAGTGGTTAGAGGATCTTGACGAAGCTTGAGGTCCCGGCTTTGAATCCCAGTCGGGGCAGATATATGTGTGAAAAATACAAATGTCTGTGCTCAAGTCTTGGATGTTTAATATCTACATAAGTATATTTATCCGTTGCCTAGTACACATAACACGAGCTTTGCTTACTTTGGGGCTAGGTCAATTGGTGTTAATTGTCCCGTGATATTTAGATAGAGTTGGTAATAAAAGGGTACAAAAAAAAACGTGTTAAAAATACTTGATATCATATTAAAGCTCAGTTAGTATTATTGCTGCTCCACTCCATTTTTCAGATCAGATGAGAGCAATTTTTATCTGCAACAATAAAGGTATCATGGGCAGGGATGTTAGAAAATAATTCCGATCCACATTGGCGGTCATGAACTCATGAGGCTATTCAAAATATTTGTTGTGTTAAATAGTTAGATGCATGTAATTTTATTACATTGTAGGTCTGTTTAATTCTTCCCAACAGGGCTTTTCCGAACCAGTTGTAGATTCTTTTAATCTTGTAAGTGCTTGTAATAGCCTGAATTGAATAAAGTTATTTTGACTTTGACTACGAGAAGAAAACTAGCAAAGATAGGCAAAGAGTCAGAACATGACCAAGTCACATTTCACAACTCTGGCCTCATCTGCACTTTTCATCAGGTGAGATAGTGGTCAATAATGACCTAGGTAAAAAAAGTTTGTCATGTCACAGTCACTGGAGGCCTATTGGTTTGGTTTACCTAGTTTCAGTTTCGTTGCACCCGCTCCCCGTGCGTGGAATACCGCGCAGGCACCTGCCGGTACTGCCACCACTCCACAGCCACTGCCGCAGCTGCCGCAACCACTGCGGCGCTGATCATGATTCCTTTCATTAGCATTTCCATTTTTAACCTGGAAATTATAAGATTAAAAATCATATTGATAGAGTCAACTTGTCAGACTGTCCTACAATGGCTGTATGGGCCCTGTTTCCTTGCCCTGTGAGAATAAGAGAGAAATAAAAAATAGTAGGCAATTAAGTGTTTTATTATTATTTATTGCTTATTGCTTATTTGTTGTTCTTAAAAATCATATTTTTGAGAAATACTCATACGGGGATAGCTATAAATATATTTCTAACTAAATACAAACTGAAATATAGATGCACAGAAAAAAGACCAATGCTGGGAATCAAACCCAGGTCCTCAGCGTTCCGTGCTGCGTGCTTACCCCTACACCATCACTGGTCTAGAAGTTAGCGACGAATTTTTCCCTGACATCGTACACTTCAGTCTGTCTTCATTATGTGTTTAGTCTTGGTCCAGGTGAGCGGTTAGCTCCGAAGGAGTGTTAAAGTCTCTCGGTAGAGGAGAGGGCATAACATAGATGCGCGCTTATCACTGCATAATGTGATTATAACAGACTGAAGTGTACGATGTATGGGAAAAATTCGTCGCTAACTTCTAGACCAGTGATGGTGTAGGGGTAAGCACGCAGCACGGAACGCTGAGGACCTGGGTTCGATTCCCAGCATTGGTCTTTTTTCTGGGGTTTTTTCTGTGCATCTATATTTCAGTTTGTATTTAGTTTGAAATATATGGGTTTCACGGGATGACCGTAAAAGTAATAAAAAAATGAAGTTGAAAAAATAAATAGAAAAAGATACTTCATACTTAACTTGTAAATAGCTATAAATGTGATAGACAAATGGCAAAGAATGTGGTCTTGGCCTCAGGTTTTTTTTAATTTGGCGTTTGATTATGATCCCGGACCTTACCCTGCGGCCCTGTCTAAACAGCAGGGTTTGCTGATATATGTCAGTGGAAATATATCATGATATACATATATCACAATATATATCAATTGATTTTTATCTTGATATATTTATATGGGTATGTATTACAATACCGTACGAAAGACCGAATGTATTAAAACATTGAATGGGTCAAAAGACCGACACGATTTTTTCTGAAACCATAAACTTTTCAGAATTTATTAAAATGGCATCATACAGAACCCATTAGGTTAGGTTAGGTTAGTTTTATAACAATCTTAAAAAGTTAACGGTTTCAGAAAAAAAACTTGTTGGTCTTTTGATCCATTCAATGTTTTAATACATTGGGTCTTTCATACTTCGGTATTGTGATACATACCCATATATATCAATTGATTTTTTCCTGTCTTCTGAAGTAAAAATTTTGGAGATTAATGTTTGTTTACCCTGGCAACACATAGCGAAAAACTACAATTCAGAATAATTTAGATTGATTCCCAAAATGGCAACCTCATTTAAAGTTGGGGAAATCCCCTTTAACTTACCAGTATGGCTAGCTTTTTATTGAAATTCAAACCTTAACTTCATATCACATAAGGTTTATTTTACGAGGTAATAAAAAAACGGGGATTCCCTGGTTCTCCTAGTGTTAATAATTTTCACTTTCTAGGGAATCCCCTATAAAGTGAAAATTACCCCTTTTTGTCAAACGTTGGCTCATTATCACTTCTATTTCTTAGCCTGGATATATAGGTATCCGATATATATCCTATTAAACAGACGAAGAAAATAAATTGGCGCTCGTTTTAGAGCCAAGATTCACTTGCCAAACTATTTACTATACTATTATAGTACATATTACAAATATGATATTTCGACACTGCGCAAATAATCTACAACTTTAAACTCGGTTATTTTAGTAAGCGTAAGCGGATGCGATTGCAACAGTACAAGAACTGATTATTACATGTAAATGACATTATCTTACTTACAATACAATAGGCACTATTTTCTTTCACGGTTATTAACTTACTTAATAAAATTGTGCTACAGTTTTCAACGAAACAATCTATTGATCAAACAGATAGTAACGTAGGTTACCGATACACGATACACCCGATTAAATAAACATCATAGAGACTTATGCAACTAAATAAGAGTTACTTTTATTGCGATTCCACGTATATTTAATCAATTCAATACCTTTCAATACAAACAAAACAAACAAAAAGATATAAATAAATACAATGGTACCGTCTCGTTGTACGTGATAGTAAACGTCAATCAAACAACTAAAATAGAGTGATTAATTACAGTATCATCATGCAAACAAATCATCAAACAAAGTAAATTTAAATTAACGAAGAAATTAAAGTATAACACTCAAAATATTTAATAATAACCGAAATTATTAAATTTTGTAAAGCTTTCTTCATTTCCTTTGCATAATGGAACGTGCAATTTTTTTTCTCAAGGCGTGAGCGTGAAATGTAGGCAAAAACCTTTGAGGCAAAAACGTATACAAATCAAATTATCTTTATTTATTGTTTTTAAGTGAACAGTTCAAAAACTTCAACTCTTGTAGTGATTATTAATTATTTGAACTTCTTATTGAATTATATATAAGAGTATTTATTAAAGATTCAACAATGCTTTTTCGACTCTTACCAAACCACAATCGATAATTTCGACTTACATGAAGTTATATGGGCACCACTATCTGTCAACGTCAACGTCAAAACACAAACTGACTGAACGAAAATATTATAATTGTCGACTGTAGTCTGAAGGTGATTTTAAGAACAACGCAATATTCAGGAATAAAGATGAGTTTGCGCGAAGAAGATCGGCAGAAGAATAACTGCCCAAGCCGCGGCCTTGGTTTGGCGGCCGCGGCCATAGGAGTCGGCGTAGGGGCCGCTCTGTACTACTTCTTCAACAAGAGGCCTGAGAACCCAGACGAAGAAGGTTCTACGTCCGACTGGACCTGCGAGCAACCTCACTCCTTGTGAGTATGTAATTAAAGTTTAGTGCAGCTTATCATAATTTGCATCCTATTTTTTAATGTTTTGATTAATGTGTTATTGAGTTTACTAATTACTTTCACATTAACTGCCTTCGCACCTAATGAGTGATTTAGGATTAAATTACGTCTAATAGTCTTTAAGTCATTAGTGATTGTACCTACTTACTTAAAAAATAGATTGAATTGATAATTTATTTGACTACCCTACATTTGTCTATTTTATAATCTTGTTCATACAGTCGCCATCATGAACATCAAAGCTGTCAAGGTGCTCAAAATCATTGATGTTGTTCAGTCAGTGAGTGCTGCCTTTTTTTTGGGCACAATGGGATTCTTAAACCTTCTGAGTAAAAAAAGGGGGATTCTTTTGTCAAAAGCAGGTCACGCTAAAAAAAAATAGATAAAATCAGTGGTTTTGCAATTTTCATCCTTTTACTTGAATTCTAAATTACGTTTATTGACTATTGTCAAACATTTTATTTAATGAAAATAGATTTTACTATATGTCGTTGCACAGTCTAGCAATCCCCCAAAAGTGGGACTGAACCTGTCCAGCGCGAAACATTTAATGAACTGAAACAATTACTTTGCTCACCTGCAACCTTACAATAGTTAAGTTTATGTAGGAAATGGAACATTTAACTTTGGACCAAAAATCGGGACGTCCTCCCAAAATCAAGACGTCTGATAATGCTGATGTAGTTAATAAATAAATAAATAAATAAATATCACGGGACAATTCACACCAATTGACCTAGTCCCAAACTAAGCAAAGCTTGTACTATGGGTACTAGAAACGGATAAACATACTTATATAGATAAATACATACTTAAATACATATTAAACATCCAAGACTCAAGCACAATCATTCGTATTTTTCACACAAATATCTGCCCCGACCAGGAATCGAACCCGGACCTCAAGCTTCGTAGTCAGGTTCTCTAACAACTAGGCAATTCGGCCGTCTACAACCCTTAAGTCTTATTACATGAGGGCATGAATTATCAAGTTGTACATTCCAGGTTGACAATTGGCTACTTTCCTAACTAGTCAGTCTTTTTAGATTATCAAAAAATATTGGACACATATTTTTTATTTTGTCAATTAAACAAAAAATTACGA
The DNA here is from genome assembly GCA_947859365.1 of Archips crataeganus. NCBI lineage: Eukaryota > Metazoa > Arthropoda > Insecta > Lepidoptera > Tortricidae > Archips > Archips crataeganus. Next base: position 7,061,635 of record OX402073.1, on the reverse strand, counting down.
AGATATGGCGCATTGAAGTTTTGCGTGACGTCACTTGTTCCTACACTTTGTATGAGCGTTTTAGGAACAAGTGACGTCACGCCTCGTCACGCGGAACTTCAACGCGCCATATCTTCGTCATTTTTTGTTTAAATGTCAAAAGAAAAATTACGTGTCTAATATTTTTTGATAATGTAAAATACGGACTAATAAGAATTATTATTTTTTTACCTAGGAAACATCCCTATTGTAGTTACTGGTTGTACATTAACTGCACCCAAAAATGTCTGGACATTAGTATATTATTTCATATCATGGCAAATGTGCTACTATACTAAGTAACTATGTAAAATTGACAGAAAACTGGGTTACATTAAGCAATACTAGTTCCGTTGTGATATTCGGTGTCCAGTATTTGGCCTAACAAGTGTCCTCTGCATCTCTAGTCCCACCCTATCCTGCGTTCTATAGCGGACAGGCTTGACTGTCCGTATATGAGACACTGTTGCGAGATGCATGTCTCGTACAGTCCTTATTTTATTTAGTACTCTAACATTAGTAATAAGTAATAATAATATGATTGCAAAAAAGCGCTAGCGGCGTGGATAAAAGGTTTGAATTACGATGATGCGGAAGCATTATTGTATCGCGCCACCTAAACTAATTGATTTGCTCTTAAGGCGTATACATATACGCACACTTAACATACACTCACTCACTCACACAAACACATTCACTCACGAACACACACACACACACACACACACACACACACACACACACACACACACACACACACACTCACTTACTCACACATTTTAAACATACATAAAATATATCAGTATTTAGTCAATGTTGGATTAATTATTGTAGGCTTTAATGTATTAAAGCAACTAATAGTAAAAAAAAAAAGAAAAAAAAAAAAAGTGTCACTATTAATTTTTGTTTTTATTTTTATTTAATTACTTATTCTGAAGTGTGTGTTTGAGTTGAAAATATTTAAGAATTTGAATTTAAATCTAATACTTTCTTATGTACCTATTATATATAGTTTATTGTAATTGTTGCACAGTTTTTAGAGGATCGGGGTCTGCTGTCACAGGTATCTCGCATACCTACTAGGAGGTCCCTAACCTACTGTTTTGAATTTTTATGAGCAATATATATATTTTCTTTTCATTTCATTCAATAATAATAATTAAGAGGGTACGATGGCTGAGAGACTTTTGAGAAATAGGTATTTTAATGAAATGTTGCTGTCACGCCCGAACCCCTCCGTGTCAGTACAGCGAGAGCGGGACAACTGCAGCTCAGACCGTTAATAGGCGCGTAAAATTGATCAAAACAGCGTTTCGTAATCCCCTGTTTTCTTCTCGAAAATTGGACCAATAACATTATTTTTTCAAAAATAATTAGAAGACAGATTTAGCTATGCCCCTATGTTTTCTTTTTTTTTGTTTATATGAGGGATTCTTTTCTGATGAGTGTCTGAAAATGACGTTGAAATTGGGCAATTTTTTCAGTTTTTGAAAGCTTATATTTCTTATGTTAATTGAAATATGGAAAAAAACGAAACATAGGGGCATAGCTGTGGTAGATACAGATTACACAGTAAAAAAAAATTTGCTCTAAAGCCATTATCCAGGGAGGAAACTGGGGATTACGTTTGTATGGAGAAATGGTGTGCATCGTATCCTCTTAACTAACAATTTATATTAATATTGTATGAGTTGTGTTACTCGAAATAAATGTTACTATTTCATTCTAGTGGAAACAATTTTCGCTGTTTTTATGATAAGTTGTAATCACACAATAGCACTATAGGGATGATTCTTTTAAAAAAGTAATTCGAAGACACAACTCTGGTAAACCAACGCTTTATTTTAGCTCTGAAAACCAGATTAGATTTGATTAACTGCAAAATTAGATTTTTTGTTGCTTTAAAACAAAGAAATATGTAGTTAGTTGATTGAGCTGGCGAACAAGTGACGTCATAAATTATCTATTGGGAGGCCTACTAATTAGTGATGCAACGATGCCGATACCGATTATCGTATACCGCCGATTAAAAGAAACACATATTACACAACCTTATAATCATTTATTCATGTAACTATTACCCTATACTGAAGAACATACAAAGTAAGTAGGTATAATCTATGTATAACTAGCCATATCTGACTACCCACCGAAAGGAATACTGAAACAGAATTATTTACACAAAGACCACGACTAGATACAGCAATCAAAGCAAGTAACTGGAACTTAATTTATGCTTCAGGATTTTAAGGACACAATGCGATATATTTAAACAGTTTACGGTGTACAAAGTCTAGGATTAGCGATCAAGGTTAAAATAGGAAATTTACGATATATATATATATAAATAAATTATAGCTATAGTATTACCACTTCGATACAAGTATTCTTACTCAACCGTTCTGGACGCTGGTCGAAGGCAAAGTGAGAGTTTCTGATGTTTTCCCTCCTCCGTCACACTTCCGTTCGTTGGACAGAGGGCGCTGTCAGCTATTTCAGGTTAGCCAACCTACGCAAACCAACCGGAAACACCAGGGCGACAACACGATTATCGTGTTTTATTACGATAATCGGCATCGTAAGCACATTATACGATTTTTACGATACGATATTTGAAAGAAAACATACATGTTTTGCTTGAAGCGAAACGCAACTCGGTGTTAAATTTTACACAGGCAACACTCTAGCACTAGCCATCTGATTTTGTGTGTTTAAGTATACTTAAGTGTACCTTATGTACACTAACCCTGTTAAAAGTAGAAAACCTATTCAAGTAGTTTTGTAAAAGAACTACACTGGCTCAAATATCCTTATAGGTACTGTTTTAAACTTTTGTGATTTTCACTCATAATTACTATTCTAAACGGGACTTATCACGCAATAAAAATTTATTTATTTACCTCGACGTTTCGGCCACATTGCAACGAATTGTTTCAACCGGGAGGATAGATATAAGCTTTTGTCTTCGTGGAATCCTGTTATAAACAAATGTTGGCGTTGGGAGGAGTGTTTGGAGAGATTGTCGGATGTTGTGAGTGTTGTGTGTTGGTGTAACCCCGGCGCCACACATATTACAAATGTTTGAACGCAGTTATTTGATCACATGTGTAGCACCGGTATTTGCTTATTTGTACAATAGAACATCCATACAATCAACCATAGATCAAATATGTGTTGAAACATTTGTAATATGTGTGGCGCCGGGGGTGATGGGGTGCCATTAAATAATCTTGATCAAGTGCGGGTAGTTCGAGATACGGGTGCTGATTCTAATCGGGATCAAGTGTGGGTAGTTTTAATGACTCGTGCGGCTAAACGAACTTGACACCCTACACTTCAGTTAACTCGTGAGCACGGCTGCTGCAATATGGCCGAAACGTCGATGTAAATAAATAAATATTTATTACGTGATAAGTCCCGTTTAGCATAGTCAAATATCCTTGATCATGATACCACTAAGCACTATGTATCTAGATAATAAGAAAGAAAGAAAGAAAGAAAGAAAAACATTTATTTATAACAACAAAAACACGTACACAGGCTAAAATTAAAAGTACAAACATAGACATAGGTAGGTACATGTTGATGTTGCCATAAAGGGTCCCGACTAAGCGTGACGCTGGTTAAAAAAAAACCAGCACTGGTCTTCCGCCGGGCCACAGTATAGCAAAATCACGGAAGCCCACACAAACAAATATTACACTAACATAACATAAGAATACTGTAATTCTTTTATGTTTGGAATACCAACTCGTCTGGGCTCCCAAGATACAGGCACTGGCTAGTTTCGGGCCCGCCGACACTGTATTTATGTTGCTGTTTCTGCATCAATAAAAACTTTCATTTCATCTCACCTTCACCCTCTCATTGTAGTAATTTATTTAACGAAGAAGAAGATTCGGACAGTAGCATGGCGAACCAATATAGCAGCCCCAACAACTCAACATCCTCCGATTACACGACCATCGCCGAAATCACGACAACCGACACCAGCGTACACGGAACAGAATCCAGCATCTCCTCAGCAAGTTCGGTACAGTCCGCGGGCTCGTACATAGACGTCATACCAAGCACAGATGAAGATTTAGACGTATATAACATAGAAGATTTCGTTTTGAGCTCTGACAGTGCTGAAGAAGATGCTTCAGAGACACAGGAATGGGAGGATTGGGATGTGACGGATTCCTCGATGGGTCTACCGGAGGATACGTTGTTCAGAGAGTTGTCGCCTCTGCGGGTAGCTTTGAATAGCATTGGGTCGCTTTTCAGCCCTAGAGGGGCGAGAAATAATCGCAGCAGGGTTAGAACGTAAGTGAGACCAACAGTTGCAAACGCAGAACTTATTTGTATGTTAAGAGGAATAGAAATGTCATTGTATATATTTCCTTCCTGAATCAATGTCGTGCTATCGTAGGTTTTAGTAAATTAGTAAACCGCAATCTCTGCAATAATTCATTATCGTTTTGAGCGGCTGACTTCGTTACTGGCAGAGCTATAAAGACTCTAGTCTTTTGAGTCTTCTTAATAGGACCCGATAGTCGTATTACAAGTATCGACTCACGATATCGACTCCATTGCTCGAACACTTTGATCTTAGTCTCATAGAGGTCGAGTCTTTTATTCTGCGCTAAATCCTTTTACCGCGGCGAGTCGTGTTTGAGTCTTTTTATTCGGCGAGTCGTTACCAGCAGGAAGGAGGAGGTAAAAGCGGTGACCTAAGAAAAGGTTGTATGTTTATTTATTTGTGTTTTAATTAGTTATCATTTTTCTAACATTTTTTTCAATAACAAAATGTTTCACATTATTGTTGCCCGACAATAAAGTACCTCGTCATCTTTCCTAATGCGAACTGCTAAGGAATGGAATTCGCTCCCGTGGTCTGTATTTCCAGATAAAAACAACCTAGGGCTCTTCAAGGCTAGAGTGAATAGGCTGTTATTGAACCAGTGAGAACCTTTCGCCTCACCTGCAAAAACACCACACCTGCCTGCCTGAGTGGTCAATCACGGCTCAGTTGTATGTAAAAAAAAAACAAATAGCTTAATTATCTCGACATCTTACATAATAAGTACAACATATGAGTGTTCAAAAATCTGGAAGAGTCGAAGGCTTAAAAGACTCGTAGTTTTCTAGTCAAATTTCAAACTCGAGGATTTGTTTAAGACTCGCATCAGTTCAGAGCTCGAGTCCTGAAAGCTTGAGCCGTTGCTCAGAGAGCTCACGCTCGACTCGACTCGGGACTTTGAACCTTTTGAGCCCACATAGCTCTGCATTATCAAGTCGAGTCCATAAACTGTGTGATAGAATAGTTAAATTAGATTTAGGTATTATATTGCAATGCCCTTGCATGGTGCATGTTTGACACATTGTATTGTATAACACCTAGTAATTTTACAGCATGTAAGCAATAAATCATTTGAATTTGAATTTAAAATAAAACTCAAAGGATTCTAGTCTTTCACGCCACTAGATTGAGCTGAGATAGTAAATATCGCGTCGTGTTTTTACTTGGCGTAACATTTCTATTCCTCTTGTACGTTATGTGGTTTTAAATGATCGACAGTTGATTACATTACACGTTTTTTGTTGCATAGATATGCCTCGTAAGCGCTACTACGCGTTCCAAACTGGCTTATCTTTCCACTGGGCACTTTGGGGACGCTTCCAAAGCCCTGAGGCGCTACTACGAAATTCGAAAATCGAAGTTCGTATCGTATTATCCCTCTCACTCTCGTGTCAAATCATATTAGCGTGAGCGGGACGGCACGAAACGAAGTTCGAATTATGCACTTCGTGGTATGGCCTCTTTGGTCTACGTAACTGTAAAAAAAATCTCATCTGGCCTTTAAAATACGTCTTCGTATTACGAGGAATTTGTTTTAGAGCGTACATTAATTTTGTAAATAGGTATGACATCTACGACATGAACGGTTTTAATGGAGGTAGGGATTTTAGAAAAAAAAAAGTATTATGTTAGTAAATGTTTTTTTAATGTGATTTACAGGTATGACCAACTTGAACAAGAACAGGTGGATACTCTGAGAGCGCAAACGTTGTAAGACATTGTTTTGATGTAAAACTAACTCAGTATCATTGTGGTTGCTCTTATCTATATCTATACATATAATAAATCTGTAACAAGTCGGTGTCTGTACATTGAAGATATTTGAGAAAAACTGTCACTAGGGCTATTTATTAGCACAATAGAACCCAAAACAATGATTTTTAGAATTATTGTCTGTTTGTCTGTGCGTTTGTGCGCGCTAATCTCAGAAACGGCTGAACCTAGAAGGATGCGGTTTTCACTGATATGTTGGTATTTTCTTGGATTAACATTTAGTGTTTGTTTCATTTCAATCGGTTCACAAATAAGAAAGATACGTCTATTTTAAGAATTTATCGAACAGTTTTTAGAAGAATTAATAAGCTGAAGAGTTTGTTTGTTGTTTGAACTGCTGCTCCGATTTGAAAAATTCTTTCAGTGTTAGATAGCCCATTTATCGAGGAAGGCTATAGGCTATACTTATATCATCACGCTAACACCAATAGGAGTGGAGCGGAGCGGAAGAATGTTTCAAAATCAGGGGTTTTTGAAGGAAAACTTCTATAGGCACGCTTGACTTGGGAGTACGGTGGTGAATGTGAACGCGGGTGTGCAGGGAAGTTCGGTGGGGTGGGGGGGGGGGGGGGGGTTAGGGGGCGGCGGGGTTGCGGGGGCGGGTAATTTTTTTATATCGAGGAACTAAGGAGAGCCATAATTGATGAAAAAGCGAATTTGATAAAAAAAATAAGCTGCCCAAATTACTAATTCCACGCGGACGGAGTCGCGGGCAAAAGCTAGTACTAAATACGCGTACAGTAAAATTACATAAAGTTTACCACTGACAGATGGTTCGCCTTCATTTCATATTCAACTTTAACGACCTACAAAAGCCAATTTTACAATACTGTTACCCACGTTTGCAGATTTTGTAATAGCTACTTCATTTGTATGGTGTTAAAGTTGGAAATTAAATGAAGGCAAGCAATCTGTCAGTGGTAAACTAAAAGTAAACGTATTGTACACAGCGTAAGGTACAAAAGTTTCTCCTGACGACACAAAGTTAGCGACTCCGAGTCAGCAAACTTAAGATTTATTTAAATGGGGCGAAAGTTGGCCAGGCGTCCCAACGCCGATGTGTATTGGCTATAGACCCACTCACATGGGTTGCCATACCCACAGGAGAGTTGTCGTGTTGAATAATTTATTTTATGGAAAAATATATAAAGTGCCATAGAAAAAGAAGTGGTGGAAGAAAAGATTAAGTTTCTTTTTCTTAATCTATGTACTGCAATATTAACGTCTGGTAATCCAAGTGATAGCATCTCCTGTGGCACTTTATTTACTCTCCTAATAAATTAATGCAATTGTTAAGAAATAAGTTTCAGTTATGCCAAGGCTGCACACATCGCGATAACGCGAATATTGGCATAATCGCGATGTATGTAGCCGAATATTCGCGAATACTTTGGCACTTCGCCCGAAGCCGCAGACCCTTCGCCCCGCTGTCGGTAAATTTGCGCACATCAAAGGCTGCCAAACTAAACTAAACTCTGCGGCATTGCTCTCTATAGCAGTGTGGCCATGCACATTCGCCGTAGGCCGAAGACGAAGTTTTATCGCGATAATTCTATCGCGATGTGTGTAGCCCTAGTATAATAATTATGAAAAATGTAGTGGAGAGTAGATTTTTCTAGACGACTAGCGGCGTTGTATGACATGTGTAAACTTTTATTTAAATCACATTTTAGTCACATAACAAAGGGAGTACAATTTTGTGGTGGGATCTTACGCTAAGAGTGCTGTTCAAAAATGTTAAGATGTAGATATTGAGATGTTTAACTGATTTAACATTTAACTTATTATGCATGTGGAATCGTTGACATTAAAACACATTAATGTAGTGTACAGAGCTTGTGACGTAGGTACATTATTTGTACAGGTGAATTAATTTTATTTTTAACGAATAATATCACAATAGGGAATGTTCACATAGACGGTGCTGCCAGCTGGTGCCATCAATTTGACTGTTTTAACCTGATAAGTTTCTTTTACTGTCCGCATAGTGTCTCTTCTGTCGCATTAGTGCTGCCGCCTATAGTTCCTGCACGTTCTCTATATGTTTTAAAATAAACGTGATACTGTCATTAAATACAAATGGTAAATTGTCCACTCGGAATTAAGAATATATGTCAAATCAGAAATCAGAGAGATGCCAATTTTCAATACATCAATAAGGAATGTTGTCATCCATTTAACATGTCCGTGCTTCTCAAATTGGAAGTGTGTACTTAAATGCACACGATTTGATACCTTCCTCGTCCAGGTGCCCCCAATGTGGGGTCATGAAGCTATTTTTCAGGAGTCCGTGCTTCCGCTTTGGGTTCACAACTTCAAAATGGAAGCACGTTTGGGGACTGTGAACGTTTTAAGACTGCATTTTTGTATTTTATTTAAATGTACAATTTTTAGGACTATTTTTTTTGTCAAAGTTTTTAATTTTGTCGTTTACATTTTTAAAACGCCCAAACGGCTATTCTGCGGTTAGTATCTCAGTCTGCCACTAGATGGCGCTAACGTTTGGCACTTAGTTTACTTAAGTAGTGGTAAGAAATTTTGTTCGTATATACTTTAATAAACAACCGATAATAGTGTGTTTTCATTGTTGAACACTATTATAGAGGGCGCTAATGGCGCTATACCGCTATAGTTTTGAGTTTTGGATTGTATGGGCGAAGTACAAACGTTTTGTTTCGAATTTCAGTCTTCTGCTTCTTTAGATATTTGTAAGGCACAACTAGGTTTTAAATATTTTATACAATACTAGCTGACCCGACTGACGTTGTCCTGTCTTCCTGTCTTAGCTGATATATTCGTTAAATCTCCTCACATTTTCCAATTTCATGCCAGCTTTTCTATTTTTTTTCCGTAAGATCCTTTTACCAAGTATTAGAAAAATTAAAAAAGATGAATGGAATTGGTAAAGTCGTTCTCAAGTAATGGAGTGGCCAAGGGAAATAGGGATTCGTTTTCAAACATTATGCAGGTATTTTACGGTATACATAACATACTAATCAAGTAACCCGAATACGCTTGCTTTGGCAGTGGGTGTACGTATTCACCTGTCTTATATTTTTGGTTTAAGTATAAATAACTAAGGGATCGGTTTCTTTCAGGTCTGAAGAGGAATACGAAAAGTTTCTCAAAGCACAGAAATTGTAAGATTTGGTTTGAAGTAGTTAGTAGTTTTTTTTTAAGAAAATAAGGTCCATTTGAGTTAAAGTAAAACGAAAATATTAATAAATATGTTTATTTCTACCATTCTTTATGTAAAACACGCAATATGACAGAAATACTTGTAATTTTATAAACTCAAACGGTCCCTTTTATCCTTTTGGATAATAGGTATAGTAATTAACTTTTAGGTAATTTTAACTGCATGAAAGTGTTTCAGAAACAACAGTGCAGAGTTGGTTTTGAGGTTGTATGGTAGTTAGTTAATACTGTTAAAGGAAATCACGATATCTGTCATACGTTTTTGGTCAGATGCTATTTTGAATTTATTCGCTAATCGTCAGATCATTTATTTAACAGATGCGCTCCCTGTTCTACCAGTTTACTATTTTTTTTTCGACAAATAGGTACCTGTTTTGTAAGCAACAAGAAACTGTTTAGAAAACAAAATCTGACAATAAACAAATCTTACGTCGAACGCATCTGGTAAATAAATAATCTGACGGTTTCTGTTTGATTAGCTGAGTATAACGCATCTGCCCAAAAACGGATCTCACGAATATCGTGACATACAAACTTAAAAAATTGTTATGTTTAGAAGTTGAAGCTCTTCAAGAATCCTTTTTATTCCTAGCCGCGAACGCTCCTGGTCCCTCGAAGAATGCTCCATCTGCTTCGAGATAATGCTGAAGGACCAGGATCTGACGAAGTTGCCGTGCGCGCACAACTTCCACTCGTCGTGCCTCGCGCCCTGGCTGACGGAGCAGCAGACTTGCCCCAACTGCCGGAAGGCGGCCGAGTGAGCAGGTGAGCTGCCATGCGTTGCATGCATTGCATGCGTTGCATGGTGTCATTGTACTATTACGAGGTGACTTGCGTCACAATATCAAAATTTGTGAAATTGCTGATAATTCACTACAGTAGCCAGAATAATCTTTGGCGTAATTTGTTGCGGTTTAATGGTTCTGATACGATTAAACTGATCAAGTGTTGCCATACATACTTCCGGTTTGTATACCTATCTAGGTTTTTGTTGCGAACTACATTTTCCGCTGGCGTTCGCGTCTTCACAATGTGGTGTTGTTTTTTTTTGTGTTTAGTTTTTAAATGGGTCCCACTGAAAAAAAGCGTTGCGGCTTGCCGCAACATTATGCTGAGTGGGGCCCAATTTATACTATTCGATGATTTTTATTTATATCTTTTCCTGTCAAATGTATTTCCTGTGTATCGAATATGTGTAAATAAACATCTCTCTCTCTCTCTCTCTCTCTCTCTCTCTCTCTCTCTCTCTCTCTCTCTCTCTCTCACTTGTAAGGATCCCCATACCGGGAACTGCTTAAAAAAAGTATCTGACGGATACGTGATATACAGGTAGTCGACCAAGTGATTTACCATTTTTTATGACAGTTCCTATATCAAAACAAAAACAATAAGGCTGATTTGTAAGTGAAAGTAGCTTGGTGTTTTAAGACGTACAATTGACATTGACTTTAAGGTGGTAAAGGAATTTTTTGGTTGACTATACTATATACAAGGGGCGAAATCATTGTGAAGTTAACTGGCAAAAGCTTCTACAAAAAACTCGGTTTACTCCACAGCACAATAATACAATCTTAGGTAGTTCAATATAATGTGTATTGTGTACACTAGCTTTATTTTATTTTTACAGAACATTAACTTCGCGTCCTCTCATCACATCACTTAGAAGATAGCAGGCTGGCCTGTGACCAACTTGACAACAATAAAAATAGGAACAATTTCTCTTTATAGAACAGAAAAAATACAGAGATTAAATAATATCCGTCAGATTGACCATCCTTGAGATATATTGACGAAAACTCTCGTTGTGAGATTAAGAAATTATCCTTCAGATTGTCAACAATTATTTTGTGAGATTTAAAAATATACGGCAGATTTTCAATTCTTGAAATTAACAAAATTTAAACAATTGGCGTTTTTTTAAGTTCCCTTTTTTTATGGATATAATCTGATAATTCACGTTAAATAAGATGACGTTTAAATAATTTTTGATTTAAGAGCTAGCCAGTGGCTTTCTAGATTCAAAATATAGTCATTAAACTGTGAGATAGTGAAATTATTTGATGTAGGTGCCTTTTTAGAAACAGACAGTTTTATTTTTTAATAATTTATTAGGGGGCATCCACTGACTGTGGTGGGATTGTGGTGGCAATCAGATATGTATACAGAAAAAGATCACGATACGAAAACAATATTATAGATACGCGCAAAGAAATAGTATAATAGTAATAAAATAAAGCTTTATTTAATATCATACATCCTCATAATATATTAGAGGAAAGATTTCTATAAGTACCTAATTCCGCCCATCTAATTAATATTAAATGGTGCTGAAGATCTTATGTTTCTTTATTTATTTCAGTAAATTACACAGCATAACAGTTAAAACAGTTAAAGTAAAGCTATGTGAAACTGAGATATATTTTTGTGCAAAGAATAAACGTAAGAAATAATATATTAATAATACACATGAGAACAAAAAGAGGTTATTAGGAATTCACAGAAGATGCTGTCAAACCAAAGTGCCTCTGAAGAGAAATCTGTACCAACAATAAAATAAAGCTTTATTTGCTTCCATCCAAGAAAAACTCTGTATAGTACTACCACGTGTCTCTCTTTTAAAAAACTGATTAAAGAAAAAGTGTAAGATTTTGGAACGCGAGTCTGGTTTAAAAAAACCACATGATCTATGGACGTCCCCTTAGTTAAGTACTTACTTAAATTAAAAAAAAACCGTCAGCAGCATGGCAACATTAGAAAATTACAGTTTTAAATTTTCGTGATTTTTACTCATAATTACTTTAGTATAGTAATTACTAGAAAATTAATTAAAAAATCATGAGTAGCGAACCATGTAAGTAAATATAAAAAAAACTGTTAATTGAAAATTATAAAAATTATGAAACAATCTCGGATAATGATTATAATGAGCATTGTTTGTGTATAAATTAAAATTAAGCTGTAGTCATTTTCTTTTTAAATGTTAATATAATAAATCAAAAATATTTGTTTTACGTCTGTTTAATGCGCAATATGCCAAAGTCAAAACGTGATTTAGACAAAAAGCAAATTTGGAACATAATTTGCTACGCTCGGCGGGTGCGGTCAAATCACGAACTGTATTATTATTTAATAGTTACTTATACAAAATGTGTAAATCTGTCTATTATGTATTAATAATCATTAATCACACATTAAAAAATATTTGGATCCGCTACCGCCACTGTTGGGAACCTATGATCTTCTAGCCTTTATCAAAATTATGCGTCGTGAATAATATTATTATCAATTGAAAGCTCGTCTAATGTGTTCTCAATAAACAATGTTCAATTTGAACAAAAAAAATAATGGTTTCTGAATCAGAGAGATTCCAAGAAATTGTGCCCTGTTCCAGGGGGTTTTTAATTTTGCTATCCATTTAATTGGTTTTTATTTAAAGTCCTATAAACGTTTTTCTTGTTTTCGCAGAACCTTTTTTTTTTGATAAAAGCTGGTGATAAAAATGATATTTTTTTTCTAAAAAGCACATTTTGTAACCTTTCAAATGATATCCTCAATTAAATAAATAGGGTATAAAGTCGGTTGAAAAAAAATTGTCTAAAAGGTGCGATAGTTCTGACGCCGAGTGACTTTTTGTCTTAATTCGAGTTTTAGGCAAAACGTGACTTAGGCATATTGCGTTTTACGCAGATGTGATTAGGAGAAACAATTAAAAAGCAATTATGAAATCTGTTATATTAATAGCATCCAGCAATTTTTTTGGTTGGCATCGTGTTTCTATACCTAAGTAGTTAATGCCAAAAGTGATGTCTACTAAAATTTAATTAAAAAAATTGTGCACTGAAAATGAAAATGCCTATTAATTAGTGACAAAATAAACTATTTTTAAATAATAGAAAATAGGGCTTGGATGCACAAAAGCTGTTATTATGTGTTCCGTGTTTAAGTTGTCACACACAGGGACAGGAATTAAATCTTTAATCGTGTATTTGAGATTTCGCATACTAACGTAATGGAGAACGAATTTGGAGTTGATTAACGTCTCTGAGAGTGATAGTTTTAATGTGAAATCAATGCTTAGTTAAGGCCGATTTACACTAGGCTAGGATAATTTACACAGAGATAGCAATAATAAGCACCAATCGTTTGTAAGATGTTTAAATTTAAAAATGGACTATTTTTATTATGACCATGAGTTTTAGAGCTTTTTTCACCACACGCGGGTAAATTTGTGATATTTTATGTGACATTTAGTGTTGATATGTGGTGCTGTCACTACATAAACAGACGGCATCACAGATATTTTGCACATAAAATACCAGAACCTAAAACAAGCCATTAGAACAGCTATACTCAACCTGCGGCCCGCGGGCCGCATGTGGCCCTTCGAGGTTCCGTGACTGACCCGTCTGGTATAAAATTTGTTTTAATTTTGGACTATTTTGATTTTGAATGGTGTTGACAATCAATTCTGCGGCCCACTTCACCATTGCTACAACACATTTGTGGCCCACACAGAAAATGGTTGAGTATGGCTGCATTAGAATGTTAATCACTATTATTTTATTGACTAAACATATCATATCTTTGACAGATTTTAAATTAGTGAACTACAATATTTTACATTGCGTCTCCGCAGCGGTACCAACTGTAGGTAGGAACGCCACAGATATGCCCGTATATAGAGACTGGTTCGATCAATTTACCAGAATCGTTATTTTCTACTTCTAGTAGCAATATTTTAATTTTTTTTCGTTTTTTGCTTGGGTGTGTAATGATAGATATAACAACATTTGATATAACTGTAACATTTGGTATAATGCTACATTTGACATAATTCGATTTACTCGAGAAGTAAACATTCTACGATTCTTTTATAAAATAAACTAACCTAACCTAACCTAATGCATATCAAATAGAATTAATATCAATCCTCCGAAGTTTACTTTTTGAGTAAATCGCATTATATCAAATGTAGCATTATACCAAATGTTACAGTTATATCAAATGTTGTTATATCTATCGAGGCGCACCCTTTTTTATTACTATGGATTTGAATTGACACAGAAACTGTGTCGACGGAGCTCCACTCACATCCTCCTTCTGTGTACTTTTGGCCCTTCAGGCCGATGCAAACTTAACATAACCTAAACCTACTTAGGTATAGTCGGGGAAGAAAAGGTTCGTCACTTTTCGACTCTATGTCAACGAATTAAGGTCGAAAACTGACGAACCTTTTTTTACCCCGACTATACATACCTATTTTTCTGTGTCAATTAAAATTGAGAAAAAACGCGATTGTAAAAATCCAGTGAGAAAAAAGCATCTAGGAAAAAATGCGAATGGTTTTGCTTCTAGAAAATAACGATTCTGGTAAGTTGATTTAATCCAACAAAATTGTATAGCATTCGGGTTGAAGTCGACTCCAACCGCAACACGACTGCTCTCGTGCCGTTGGTCTCGACTGCTCTAAGTAGTCCGTCTATGGAGGCCCTATTTCTATGCGAAACACATGCAGAACCCGCCTTCTTCCACAAGAAGCAACACATATGTCACACAAATTTTAAATTATACCAATAAGTTTTATGTCACTCAGACGTATCTACAGCACGCGTGGCCGCGCAGCAGCAGATTTTAATTCATAATTAAATATTTTAATATCGGGTAGATGCACACAAAATTTCATGCGAATCGGTCGAGCCATTTCGGAGGAGTTTGGTAACAAACACCGCGACACGAGAATTTTATATATATATATATATATATATAAGAAGATTATTTTGTATCGGGGTCCTGGATGGCTACTACGAAATGCGATCTTCGTATCGTTCCTTCCTACCTATCACACTTTTGTTTGTTACAATTAGCGTGAAAGGAAGGAAGTTCGAAAATCGAATTTCTTAGTTTAAGATCAGAGTCCGTATTGTCTCTTTCTGTCATCCTTTTATACCGTTTGACGTAAAGAAATAGTGATTGCCAAGGCAAGCGTCAGAAACGTTAGAAAATATAAGCCTGCACCACTACCATGAGTTTACAGTGACGGTACTCGATAGCGACTGCGTAAATGATTTGTAGGGAGTCTCCATACAAATCATTTACGCAGTCGCTATCGAGTACGGTCATTGTAAACTCATGGTAGTGTTACTGCTGAGTTACCTACCTACGCTGCGGCTATCTGGCGAAATATTTTGGATTCATATTGTTCAACCTTGTGGTAGCTTGTTGGAACACATTTTCCGTAACTTTGCGATCTTCCAGAATGTAATGTGATATAAGCTTTATTTGAACTGTAAATTATGAATAGATGTATTAAATAAAATGCTCAATTAACAAATGTTTGCTTTTTTAACCGACTACGGCATTACCAAGATGTAGCTTTAACGCATTCACTGCCGCCGACGCATATATGCGTTTTCGAGGCTTCGCCCAGTGCCGCTGTCATAATCATAATTATTCATACATTTTGAACGCACGTGTGCAGCATTTTCGCAATTATCCATGATTAAAAAAACTTACATGTATTGCCAAAGAAACAACCGCGGGCCAGGATGGAACCTTTTCGCTGCATATGTCATGTTGACAATATCAACTAGACTAAAGAAATCTTTATGAAATTGATTGTGAAAAGCTTCCATCTTGATACTTGCGATTCAGTTTCTCGACTGTCAAGTCTACCAGCAAATTCCTTTACCAACTTGAGTTAATATCAGTTGTACAAGACCTGCACTTCAATATGACAACCAGCCATCTTTTTTAGGGTTCCGTACCCAAATGGTAAAAACGGGACCCTATATTACAGAGACTCCGCGGTCCGTCAGTCTGTCTGTGTGTCCGTCTGTCACCAGGCTGTATCTCATGAGCCGTGATAGCTAGACAGTTGATATTTTCACAGATGATGTATTTCGGTTGCCGCTATAACAACAAATATTAAAAATAGTAGATTGTTCAACAAGGGAGGAAAATAACCAATATCACACGAGGTTACTTGGCACCCGAGCACAGCGAGGGTGCCAATATTCCGATGGTGATATTGGTGTTTTTCCCGAGTTAAACACTCTGCTTTTCATTTCGACTACAAGGAAAGTAAGATAATATAAGTATAAATAAATAAAAATGTCTAAACTGGTCAATATGATCGTTGTTAAATATTTCAATGAAGTTTATTGTTAAGGAATAATTAATTTAACAAAATTTAGAATGTTCAATATAATAATCAATGAAAACAGTAGATAAAGTAGGTATTTTAGTAAATTTATTTATAAAATATGCAAGTAACCAATTTGAACCAAGGAGTTAATCTGTATAGAGATAGGCTGTGTGGACAATAACATTGTCGTTTACCGTGTTTTTTTTTCTTAACATTTTCTTAATTTTTTGATTTAAGTCACTAAATAAGAAACTAATGTAAATTAATAATTTAATTTAATAATATTTCACTGGCATTATAAAATTTGTAATATGACTAATTAAGAAAAAAAACTCAATACTTAATTATTCCATGTATGCCATAATGCTTGGCTGAATGCGTATGTGTTCCATTGACAGCCAATGCCTTTATTTTTTTTAAATTCATTTCTACCCTTGGGAAGAAAATAAACAAAAATAAATAAAAAAAAAAACAATAAAATAAATATTTAAGGGGACTCCCATACAACAAACGTGATTTTTTTGATCGATGTTGATAACGGCAACAGACACGCTTGAAATATTCACAGAATATGCAGTTATATATTCAATTTAAAAATAAATAGTTAAATTTAAAAATAAACAAATATTTAAGGGGGCTCTCATACAACAAACGTGTTTTTTTTCCGTTTTTATAGATTGGCCGGTTTTTAGTTTTAGGATAATTATTATTGTACTTATTAGACTGACTGACTGACTGATTTAAGAATCTCTAGGGCGACTATACAGGCTTTCTCATTACCTCCCTTCATTGAAAAGCTTATGGTATATTTAAATTATAATTGGGGATGTCTATTTTTTTGCAATGTATAGAAAATCGAAAACCATTTCGAGAGAAATGCTTTTTAAATTGTTTTCTGTAGTTCTTTAATTTTAATATAATGTAATGCATTTATTACATATCAAATAAGCAATGATCTTCATTTGACATTGAAGTAAATTTTGTAGACGGTCCAAGTTGTACTTTAATCGGTGTGGAATAGCATTATTTAGAATTCTTCACAATTCACGCGTGGATTAAACTACGGAGTTTGATTTGGACCCGCTGTCTGTCATCTAGCACTGTGACAGCGCCAGTAAAGTGACACTAGTTACAATGTACCACTACACAAAAAATAATGAAAGGGGTTGCCTTATCGTAAGAATTTAGAAATTTGGCTGTGTGGGAGCCAAGAATATTAAATAAAAAACTGGATATTGCATGCCGAACTATGAGTTGAAGCCAGGTTCATTCACCTTTGCTCCTATGTTCTATCTCTTTTCAACACTGTGATATTGCCAGGATATTTATAAAAAAAACCTTATTTTTTTAAGAAATACGCATTATCCGGCATCACCTAATTAATTTACTTTAAGCTAATTTCAACAGAAATTTATATTTTTCTTATAAAACTTTCTGCAATAAAATTTACTTAGTTTTCTTTGTATTATACAAAAAAAAGAACCCAGTCAAAATCCTCATTTCACCGGTATGCACCTCCTGCGTACTATGGCAACACTAAATGGCCGATATGTCAGAATCACGTCAGAATTGTCAGAAGTCATTCACCAATTTCAGAGGATTTTACGTTAAATAAACGTTTTTCGTCGATTTACTTGGGTTATGCGCTATGTATTGCATAGTAAAGCATTGTAGGAGTAATTGGAGGCCGAAATCCGACATAAAACTTCACAGGTGAGTACTTATTTTACGAAAATGTTCATAAATCTTAGTGGCAATCAATTTTCCTATATTTTGCTTCTAAGCTTTGTTAGTTCTTATTCAAAAACCCCACGAATAGGTTTATAATGTTAAGTTAGAAGTATATTTTGTTTATTTGGAGTTAAACATGACCTTAAATGAAAAATTGAAGAAAGTGTGGTTTTACAACTAGGGTGACCAATCCTTTTTCAAGCATGGTATTTATTCGTATTGAATGGAGCTAAATCTATCAACTTGGTACGGTTTCTATCTTCATAATTCATATCACAGTATATAATAACATGTTTATTGTTTGTGTCTTTACAATTAACATGAATAATATTTTACATTGCAGTTTTCCAAAAGATGAAAGAAGGAGGCAAAATTGGCTGTCGATTGTACCGATAAAGGGAAAGGTGTAGAGCGTTTGACAATTTGCAGCTTGCATTTTAAGCCTGAAGATTATGCCTATGACCCAGAAAGGCCGGGATGCCTACTCAGTACAAAACAATATTATTCTCACATGTGTAGAAAATAAAGAAACTGTTATAACGTCCTAGTATTTTATTATTTTTTTCCATTGACAAATACTTCCCTTATGTTTTGCAGTAAGTATTTGTAGCGTCCTCAGGTAAAAGGTAACCTTTTGCCGGATATCAGTAAGGCCGAGTAACTGCAGAGTGGCATAGAAATGCAACCAGAAATGGACCTTATGTTGACGACTGACAAAAAAATTGGTACCTTTTATTTGAGTTTGTGAGGATGGATGCTCACTTTCATGATAAAACGGTTGAATAAAAATTTAATAACAAAACCGGCCAAGTGCGAGTCGGACTTGCGCACCGAGGGTTCCGTACAAATTTATATGTATCTATGAACATCCAGTCTTAGCAGACCCCTGTTCCTAAGCAAAATGTGCGCAGTGTGGGATCATTGTAGATTGGTTACTGATATAGACAGACAGACAAAAAAAAATATGCTTTCTGCTTGCAATTTTTCCTTCATCTGTGCTATAAGACCTTGCTTCGTACCAAATTTCAAGATTCTAAGTTCACGGGAAGTATCCCTTGCGAGTGTCGAAAATTTGCGGCAAATGGCTGTAGGTATCTTTTGATTGCGTTGGGTTAGAAGTTTGATTTTTCACAGCTCCAAGGGACAGTACAGTAGATTTGAGTATTTGATTTAAATATCAGCTTGATACCTCCACGCGTTCCTGAGAAAAAGGGTCTTGACAGACGGACGAACGGACAACAAAGTGATCCTATAAGGGTTCCGTTTTTTCTTTTTGAGGTACGGAACCCTAAAAATTGAATTGAATTGAAATCGGTTGAATTTAATAAATTACAAAATCAATCTGTTGTATAAAAGTATGTCAAATTCCGCGGGATATTCCTAATGTATGCTTAATTATGGACACACTAAAGAAAGAGATGCATGATCGGCGTGACGTAATTCAAGGTCATTTTTTCTGGCTTCAAAGGAATGTTCGGCATGCAATATCCAGTTTTTTATTTAATATTCTTGGTGGGAGCCCTCAATTATAATCTGACGTCATCAACCAAAATGGTTTCAATAATTAATTTTGAAAAAAATAGTGAACTAAATGAGAAAATATTGAAATTACTTTCTTATAATCGACTTTTCTATACAAAAAAAAAATATAAAAACTATTGGTACTTGTTTTAGTAAAACTGCGAGACTCGAAGCCACGACTCTCTTGGCTTAGTTTAACACTATGAAGACAACTATAGCTCATTTAGATCCAAATAGGAAGGATCTATCAGCGCATAATCGTCGGCCAGAGCGTCCAGATGCAGAGATGTCACGAAGTCCAAGTTGATGGCCATGTTGTCCGCGTGTTCGTGTATTTGGGTGTGGCTTTCCAACTCCGCGCTCGTGGCGAACTTCTGGTCACACTGGTTGCACGGGAATCTGTAATTAGACGGTTTATTTTGCTTTAGATTTAGTTTAGGTCACACTAGCTTTTGCCCGCGACTCCGTCCGCATGGAATTAGTAATTTGGGCAGCTTATTTTTTTTATCCAATTTTCTTTTTCATCAATTATGGCTCTCCGTAGTTCCTCGATATAAAAAAAAGCGATAATTGCTGGCGAGATGGGTGGCGAAGCGCGATGCTTGCTGAACTACCTCCAAGCGTGTCCTTGTGCCCTGGTACTTTTAGTTCTCAAGAAGCAAAAGAATGGTCACGATTTAATTCTGCCACCTCTTGCTTTCCCATGTTGCTCTGGTATTTGGTGCGTGCGTGCCTCAGCTAGCTTCAGATTCCCTCAGACTGTAAATACTCCTGCGGGTTTATGTTACCCTGGTACTTGAGCCTGTGACTCCCTGGTAACCAATGTGAAAGTTCTCTCTTCCTTACCGTAGGTTTCATTCTAAACCTCTTGCTTTCCCATGTTGCTCTGGTACTTGGTGTGAAGAGTGCCTCAGGAGCACCTTAGATTTCCTCAGATACTTCGGGCTTATGATACCCTGGTAGTTACCATAGGCTTTTTATAAGGGTTTATTACTCTAATGTTGTCCCTGGTACTCACTTGTGTCTATGCAGGCTGACATGCCACCGCAGCGCGTTTCGGAAGTAGAAGCTGACCCCGCACAAGGGGCAGCGGTAGGACTTCTTCCCCTCCCCGTGCTTGCTGGCGAGGTGGGAGGCGAGGACGCGGGCGCGAGCGAAGGCCGCGGGGCAATGCCGACACTGGTGCGGCCGCTCGTCTAGATGCACAGTGCGGATGTGCTTCGATCTGTACGCTGGAATTTAATAGTACATTACTGCAGCGGCCGCGAAATAGGGGATTGCCGGCCGAGTAGTTATAGATGGCCGAGTGTTAACGAGGCCATCTAGAGATACGACGCCGGCAATCCCTGTTCGTGGCCAAGGCTTGTATAGAGTTTTTCTCAAACATGCATCATCATCATCATCATCATCGTCATCGTCGTCGTCGTCATCACCATCATCATCACCATCACCATCACCACCATCATCATCTTATCATCACCATCATCATCACCATCATCATCATCACCATCATCATCATCATCATCTCATCATCACCATCATCATCATCTCGTTATCACCATCATCATCACCATCATCACCCATCATCACCATCATCAACGCCATCACCATCATCATCACCGCCATCATCGACACCATCAACATCACCATCATCATCACCAACATCATCATCATCTTACCTTACCTTAAATAAACGTAGTGGCAGAATGTCTTAATGAACCAAAACGCAAAATATTGCTTATAGTTTTTTTTTAATGGCTAAATGCTATGATGCCATAGACCTATAAACGTCATAGTATGAAACAATAGACGATCACTTTGCTGGCCTTGGCCAGCAATGTTGTATGAAATTCCATTATTGACCTCTCGTCTAGCCCGCACCTTCAACGTGACACTTCGTGGCGTATTATAAGGAACATAACGTCAATATTTCATAGCATGTTTGAGAAAATAGTATTTACATCATTGCCCAGGTTGAAGGGTGTGGTTAAAGTACGACTCCGTGTTCGTTGACCCAGAATTGACGAATTAACGACTTATAATAACAATCATCATCTTATAATCATCATCAGGCCTCTCTCATTGATACCCAATCACTACGGTTGGAAGCGGGTTGCATCCATCTTGAACCTGCGGCCTTTACCAAATCGTCCGTCCATCTCGTTGGTGGACGTCCCACGCTGTGCTTGCCAGTCAGTAAAATTAAAAGTCACCACAAATTAAACCCTTATGGCAATAACATTGTCGTTCATTCCAGGTCGACAATTACAGGTCGTGTTTTAACAGCACCTAACCTGGAAGTAGGTGAATGCTGTTAAGAGTATAGACTGTTCCGCCCGAGACCCAAATAGTGCGCTTCTCAAATACCTCGACAAAAATATAAAGAAATCACTCAATCCTGACACTTGAACAGATCCTTGCTGGCTGCTAGGGAGAGTGTAAAAGTGAAGAGAATGACTGACGGACTAGTTGACGACTGACAAGTGACTCCTGACTATGATTCATTACTTAGGGTCGACTGACTAGTGACTTACGGATGACTGACCAGTAACTAATTAACTAGTGACTGACTAGTACCTAACAGACGACTGACAAGTACCTTGCTCACCAGCATAGGCCAATTTGGCCTGGCAGAACTGGCAGATGTACGGTCGCGTGCTTTAATTTGGGACTCATTTCGAAAAAATATCCTTTGAATTCCTATACAATATGACAGAACTGTCAACCTTAAGTGGGTCCGAAATTAAAGCTCGTGACTGTACTCCGGAGTCTCTTCATGGGCACTTTTCATGTGCCACGGACGCTGCTGATAGGTAGGGAACCGTTTGTCTAAATGCCGACACTTGAACAGACACTTTCTGGCTGCTAGGGTGAGTGTACAGGTGAAGAGAATTACGGACGGACTAGTTGACGACTGACTAATGACTATTCATTACTTAGGGCTGACTGACTAATTACTTAGGGTCGACTGACTAGTGACTTACGGATGACTGACCAGTGACTAACTAGAACCTAACAGACGACTGACAAGTAACTTGCTCACCAGCTTAGAACAATTTGGCCTGGCAGAACTGGTAGATGTACTCCAGAGTCTCTCCAGGGGCACTTTTCATGTGCCTCAGACGCTGGCGCTGCAGGTAGGTAGGGAAGCGCTTGTCTGAATGCCGACACTTAATCAGACGCTTCCTGGCTGCTAGAGTGAGTGTACAAGTGAAGAGAATGACTGACGGACTAGTTGACGACTGACAAGTGACCAACAGATGCCTGACCATGATTCATTACTTAGGGTTGACTGGCTAGTGACTTACGGAGGACTGACCAGTAACTTGCTCACCTGCATAGGAAAACTTGGCCTCGCAGAACTGGCAGGCGTACTTCGGTGTCTCTCCGTGGGCACTTTGTACGTGCCTCAGACGTTGCAGGTAGGTCGGGAAGCGCATGCCGCAGTGCCGGCACTTGAACGGGTCGCCCTTCGAGTGGACGCGCCACGTGTGCGCGTTGCGTGTGTTCGAGTTAGAGAATTGCTGGAACAAATTATAATATGTTAATGATATTCCATGGCTGTATACTAAAGGACAACGGCCTAAATTGTTCTTACGGGAGTTATGGATTTACGGATAGTTTTTCCTCCCACGGGAGTTATTAGTTTAGTTTTAAAATTTGCAAACAAGTCATTTCAGACTACGAAGGTTTCAAGTTAGCCAACGTTTTAGAGCGCGCGCAGACAGAGAGCGGTCTGGAGTTCCGCGTTCCGCGTTCCGAGTTCCGAGTTCTGCGTTCATTCGAATGTACTGAGTCCCTTACGATAACACACACAGCAGGCGGTCGGAACTCTCGAGCGGTCAAAACACAGAACTCTGAACGCGGAACTCGGAACTCCAGACCGCTCTCTGTCTGCGCGCGCTCTTATTTAGGTATATCCTTAAAACTTAGCTATAACCCAATTTTACAACACAAAACGCATCTACTCTTCATGACACTTCGTTATTTCTATATTTTAAATTTATATCAAATTGTTTTGCAATAATTTTAGTAAGTATTTTAAATCATGTTGGCAGAATCTGGCCGTATGACCATTCTAATTCTAAACTAAACGTAGTTCTTAGCATTATCTATGATACAACTCGAAAAAAGTGACAATCTGTAATGGCGGGTAGCCATTATTTTATTAAATTTAAGCATTTAGGGACAAAATAATTTAATTTATTACTGTGTACTGTGGCCGCTATAGCAACAAATATTAAAAATAATATAAAAGTTTTATATACTGTCATTATCATCTCGAGGAGAGTGAGCGGTAGAGGTGTCCTACCTTATCGCAGACTTTGCAGACGAACGGGGCCTCGTCATGGGTACTCTGATGCTGCCGCAGCCTATTTCTACAACTGTTGAGGCGTCCTACCTTGTCGCAGACCTTGTGTTCGGTTAGAGAGTGAACGGTTGGAGTGATCGGTTGAAGTGAACGGTTGGATATTGAACAATTAGGGACTGAACGTTTGGAGAGCTTCGATTGAAAGTGAACGGTTGGAGAGTGGGCGGTTGAAGAGTGAACGATTGAAGAGTGATCGGTAGGAGTGTGAACGGTTGGAGAGTCAACGGTTGTAAAGTCGGCAGTTGGATAGTCAAGGGTTGGATAGTCAACGATTGGAGAGTGAACGGTTCAAGATTAAACGGTTGGAGAGTCAACGTGAATGTTTGGAGAGTGAACAGATGGAGAGTCAACGGTTAGAAAGTGAGCAGTTGGAGAGTGAGCGGATGCGGCGTCTTACCTTGTCGCAGACCTTGCAGAGGAACGGCCCCTGGTCGTGGGTCCGCTGGTGCTGCCGCAGCCTGTTCTTGTTGGCGTGCTCCAGGCCGCACTCGCCGCACACATATTTCGGGTAGTGCGTGTTCATGTGAACGCTCAGAGCCCACGTGGTCTCGAACCGGGCCGGGCACACGTCACAGGCCGTCTGGTCCGGTTGGAGAGTGAAAGGTGGAGGGGTTTTTTCTAAAAAAAAAAAAGTTTTGATGGTTCTGTTCATTACGTGAACCGTGAGGCTTTTTCCGCCAGAGATGTGCTATGCTATGTTGGGTGTGCCATTTGGCAAATAACGTTTCCCAAACTGATTCATTTGGCAAATGTTTCATTTCCCAAATGTTTATTTTTTCTGAAACTGTAAGCTATTCAGGATATATTTCAAGACTATTTTGTAGGTTAGGTTAGGTTAGGTTAGGTTAGGTTTGTTTTATAACAATCCTGAAATGTTTACAGTTTCAGAAAAAAATATACATTTGGGAAATTAAACATTTGCCAAGTGAATCAGTTTGGGAAACGTAATTTGCGAAACATTAGTAAACCGTTTTAAGCTTTTTCGCATGTATTTAATCACTTCTAGGGTGAATCAGTGTGGGAAACGTAATTTGCGAAACATTAGTAAACCCTGGAAGTGATTAAATACATGCGAAAAAGCTTAAAACGGCATCGAAACATCTTGATTTTTTTTCCCATTCACTATAATATTAGCGAGATACAAAATTACAATCACAATTGACATTAAAATTTGACAATGGAAACTCTTTGTCAGTCATAACCAAGTGAAATATGCGTGCATTAATAGGCATTGCAATAATGCAACAGAATAATAAATCTGATGAACAACAACAAACCTTTCTTTTCCTTTCTTGGCCTTTTAGCTTTAACATTGCCAGACTGATTCTCTTTCACTGAAGCTTCCTTCTTTCCCGCATTTTCATTCCTTCTTTTTTTACTTTTTCTTTCTTTGCTCGCATTTTTATCACCTACATCAGTAGCAACCAAATTTGTTGCGTCGTCTTTTGCTTTTTGCTCATTTATTTCATTTACAGTGTTTTCGTCTGGATTTGGTTGTTCTGTACAAATTCGTGCAAGTAAACTTAATTCATCTTTATTTTCTTTCTTAACTCTTTTGCAAACCTTTTTCTTATCTTTTATCAGGTCATTTGTATTGAACTTAACCGAGGTCTCAGCTTGGTTGAGCACTGTTTTGTCTTTTTCTGTGGTTTCGTCTGGATTTGGTTGTTCTGTACAAATTCGTGCAAGTAAACTTAATTCATCTTTATTTTCTTTCTTAACTCTTTTGCAAACCTTTTTCTTATCTTTTATCAGGTCATTTGTATTGAACTTAACCGCGGTCTCAGCTTGGTTGAGCACTGTTTTGTCTTTTTCTGTGTTTTCGTCTGGATTTGGTTGTTCTGTACAAATTCGTGCAAGTAAACTTAATTCATCTTTATTTTCTTTCTTAACTCTTTTGCAAACCTTTTTCTTATCTTTTATCAGATCATTTGTATTGAACTTAACCGAGGTCTCAGCTTGGTTGAGCACTGTTTTGTCTTTTTCTGTGTTTTCGTCTGGATTTGGTTGTTCTGTACAAATTCGTGCAAGTAAACTTAATTCATCTTTATTTTCTTTCTTAACTCTTTTGCAAACCTTTTTCTTATCTTTTATCAGATCATTTGTATTGAACTTAACCGCGGTCTCAGCTTGGTTGAGCACTGTTTTGTCTTTTTCTGTGTTTTCGTCTGGATTTGGTTGTTCTGTACAAATTCGTGCAAGTAAACTTAATTCATCTTTATTTTCTTTCTTAACTCTTTTGCAAACCTTTCTCTTACCCTTAATCAGATTATTTGTCATTTGCTTGTGTGCTGACTTAACTAAGATCTCAGCTTGGCTGAGCACTGTTTTGTCTTTGTTTTTTCTTTTTCTGGTTACAGGTTTCTTATCTATATTACCTTTGCTTGCTTCATTTTTCTCATCTATTTCTGGTATCTTGTCTACAATATCAACAGGACCTGCCTCTTGATTATACACAGTTTTTACTACATTATTGTCATTTGTATTTATCTTACCTATGCTTTTTATAATTACTTTTTTCTTATCAACTATCACATCATTGTGTGCATCAATTAAGTAATGTTTGTCTATTTTGTCTATAACACGTATTTCTCCTGGTTCCAGGTCATTATCAACTAATATATCACTTAATATGTCAATTGAATAATTTTCGACTGGTTTGTCTAAAAGGTATGATTCAGCTGGTTCTAAGTCAAGATCAGAACCAGCTTTTTCTATGTCTAAACCATTATTTTGTATAATTTCACTAACATTATCATTACTATTGTTAAACAATACCTTATCTACTACGGCATCATTATCTAAATGAAACAAACAATTGGGTTCATCATTTGCATTGATTTCTTTACCATCATATATTTCATTTAATGCATATGATATTTGGCCAGTTTCAGAATCCAGTACAGTGTCAATATCATAGTCAGCATCAAATGGTATATCTTCTAAATATTCTATTTCAGAATACAGCTTATTATTAGTAACTTCAGCTGTAAGTATAAAAATAAATTAAAGATTAAATTTGCAATCAACCAAAAGTTTATCATCTGGCCTTTACATGTCTCACTGCTGACAAGCCTCCTCTCAGAGTGAGAGGACTTGTGCTGTAGTTTCCACAGGGGCCCAGTGTGGATTGGGAACTCAACAAACACCATTAAATTGCTTTGCAGGTGTGTGCAGATGCCATATTGTGTAACGCAGAGCCGCTTGTAATCGCTTACACCATCTCTTTCTGTCACCATCTTATACCGTTGGACAGTAAACAAGAGTGAATGCGATAGCAAGCGCCCACGCGTTAGACAATAAGCGTACAGGTCTCCTCACTATGTTTTCTTTCACTGTAAAGTACTGTTGTTGCGATTCATACTATCGATACTATTGATGCTATCGATTAGTGAAAATAAATAATACTATACTTACTATTGCTAAAGGTCAATATTATCGATTCTAACGATAGTTTTGCTCAATTGATAATCGAACATTTCACTATACCAGTGTTTTTCAATCTGTGGGTCGCGACCCCCTGGGGTTTCGCGGATGCCACTTAAGGGGGTCTATCTATCAAATATTCTCACCATAATTGTGTATGATTATTCAATGTTTGTATTATCAACGTCAGATAATACAAATAACTGTAAGTGGAGGTAAGCCGGGGGTCGCCAAATATTTTACAAACCAAAGGGGGCCGCGTCTTGAAAAAGTTTGAAAAACTACACTATACTATCGCAAAACTATCGAAACGCGTCGATAGATCACAGATAGTATCGATAGAATCGACTTTTTTAATGCGATACCATCGATCAAGGTCAATAATATCGCCTAACTTTCACTAGTGAATAAAGTTGCGGGAAAAGGCTAGTTATTTATAAGACTAGTGAATATTTAAGAATGATTCTGCTAAAGTGACATCTTTGCAATGCTATACCATACCTTGAGCGGTTATCAGCTTTTCAATAGCCTGTAGAATTTCATGCCTGAAATTGTATGCTTTCTTCAGTTTCATGCTGCATTCATTGCACAAGGCTGTGAGGCCGGAATTTGGACTGATCTGGAAAAATACATAGTTTTCCGTGAATCACTACTAAAGTCACCAACATAGCCTGAAGAATTGCCAGACTCAAGTGGCAGTGGGCAGGGCACATCACTCGTAGAACTGATGGCCGATGGGGCCAGAAGGTTCTTGAGTGGCGTCCAGACTTGAAGATGCAGTGTAGGTAAGCCTCCAACAAGACGGAGCAACAACCTGATTAAGGTAGCGGGAGCGCGTTGGATGTGGATATGGTACGGTCGACCACGAAAGTGGTCTATCAGTTTTGACAAAAGTTTCTGTGACATCTAAATATCCCTAAGTCACTGTCATCATGTTATTGCAAGGGAAAATGACCCTCATTGTATCATGACGTGCAAATGAACTTCGACCGTAGGGGGGTAGACCATATTTTTGGCAGACTGTACAGGATCAATCTGTTTGGCGACCTTTGGACGAGGCCTGTGTTCAGCAGTGGATGTCTTTCGGCTGAAATGATGATGATGATAAATCACTACAGTATCTGGGCTAAAACTCGAAGATGCATGTTTTCTCAGAGATAAAACCAGGCTAGGTTAATTGTTTGCTACCAAGAACTTCCATATAGCAAACTTCACTGAAATTGTAAGAGCTATCTTCGATCCACAACCGCCAAAATAAATATACAAAAATTGCTAAGTTCAATCATAGTCTTGAGTTATCCATATTTTTTCACAACTAGCTTTTGCCCGCGACTCCGTCCGCGTGGAATTAGTAATTTGGGCAGCTTATTTTTTTTTTATCCAATTTGCTTTTTCATCAATGGCTCTCCTTAGTTCCTTGATATAAAAAAAATGACCCGCCCCCGCACCCCCGCGTTCACATTCAACACCGTGCACCGTACTCCCAAGTCAAGCGTGCCTATAGAAGTTTTACTTCAAAAACCCCCGATTTTGAAACATTCTTCCGCTCCGCTCCGCTCCTATTGGTGTTAGCGTGATGATATATAGCCTATAGCCTTCCTCGATAAATGTGCTATCTAACACTGAAAGAATTTTTCAAATCGGAGCAGTAGTTCCTGAGATTAGCGTGTTCAAACAAAAAAAACCTGTTCGATAAATTCTTAAAATAGACGTATCTTTCTTATTTGAGAACCGATTCAAATGAAACAAAAACTAAATGTTAATCCAAGAAAATACCAACATATCAGTGAACACCGCATCCTTCTAGGTTCAGCCGGTTCTGAGATAAGCGCGCACAAACGCACAGACAAACAGACAATAATTCTAAAAATCATTGTTTTGGGTTCTATTGTGCTAATAAATAGCCCTAGTGACAGTTTTTCTCAAATATCTTCAATGTACAGACACCGACTTGTTATAGATTTATTATATGTATAGATGAGTGAGTCTCACGGTGGTTTCATGTTCAAAGATAAATAAATGATTGGTCACCCAAGTAAGGCCTTTACCATTTTTTAAGATAATTCCTATGTCAGAATTAAAACAATAAGGCTGATTTGTAAGTGAAAATAGCCTTTGACCAGTGGTGGTGTAGGGTAATGGCATACAGCACGGAATGCTGAGGACCTAGGTTTGATTCCCAGCGCTAGTCTTTTTTCTGTTTTTTTTTTTGTGCATCCATATTTCAGTTCGTATTTAGTACGAAATATAGCCTTGGATGTTTTAAGATGCACACCGGACATTGAACCTTAAGGTGGAAAAGGAATTTCTTGGTTGACTAAATTTGACTGTTGAAATTACATTTTATTAGATAGCATATTACGCATTCCAACAATTGGATTCCAAGCTACAGGCACCAGAGCAGGGGCAGGCCCGAAACGAAAATGGCTGGTTCATTTAGACCATTTTGACCCATTTTGGCAAGGTATTTCGAAGGATAGAGACATGTGAAAAGAAAAAGCCCTTTGCCTAGGAGTGGGTTAAAATTAAGTCATAGTAGCCTGGTGGTTTCATTCATGGCTTCTCAAGCAGAGGGTTTGAGCCCAGGCTTGCACTTCTGAGCTTTTCAAAATTTATCTTTTTTTATGTAAAGTTTTACATACAGAAGCAAACAAAAAGCAAAATAACTACAACCTTGCTTCTCTCCATCTGCTAATGTATTTCGATTGCAAAGTTAAAAAGCAATAGATGGAAGGCAGTAGCTCATACATAAATATAGATGTAAGAAAAGAAACCCAAAAAAGTAATTAAAAAATGCTGCATTAAGAAGACATAAAATTATGATGGAAAAGTTCGCTTGGCGGCAAAAATTCGCAAAATAATTTCATAGAGACAGTTTCAAGAAATGCAAGAATGCAACTCTGCGCCCTAAAAAGTAAAAGGGCCCATTTTCGACGTTCAGAACTCGAAGAACAATGAACATAACCTAAAACCGTAAACACCATATAAATATAATACCGCTATGAATTTACCTCGATATTATAACAATTCTTTATCACATCGACATACAACTCCTCTTTGTCTTTAGTATTTCGCACATTGTAAGTAGTAAATATATTCAAGTTACGGCCGGCCTTTAGACAAACCAAACATTTGTCGTCTTTTGACGACATCTTTAGGTTCTTAAACTTTACTCTGATTAAAATATCTTAATTTTTGTTTACTGGTTACAATCATCTGATAAGAAATAAAGAAATTGTATTCCGGTAATTTTGGGCGTACTTCGCTTCGCATCGCAAACGGAACTTACTTTGCTTACTTTGTTTGTTTTATCATTAAAAAAAAGTTCTGTCATTCTATGCCACAGAATAGACAAACAAGCTGTTCGTTGGGAATTTTGGCGGTCAAACGTTTTTGAACTACATATAATATTTAAAATCCACAATGAACACGAAAAAAAAATGTTTGAATTATGTGAAATTACTCTTTTTTTCTTAAATTTTTGACCTTGATTCGCAGTAGTTACTTCTGTGTGTTAATTTTGGGAAAATGCGATAGATTGTGAAAATGTCTTACTTAACTCAAAAGATTCCGTAAAATGAAACTCAAAAACACCGCGCGCGATTGTCTTTTGTCAAAACAAATTCAAATTGCCAAAAATGGCATTTATTGTTTGCTGATAAAATATTTCGCATAAAAAATGGAGGAGCACGACTTTGTAGGTTGCATCAGTTGCATGAACACTAACGATTTGTACAACCTATTTGCTACTTATACCGACAATGTGGAAACTTACGCGAAAATGTTTGAAACCTGTTTCGAGTTGAAGGTAACAATTTCTTTTTAAATGAATTTTATTATAAGTTCTTCATGTCATAGTCCAGTCATCACTCATATTTTGCAACCTCTGCAACTAGAATAAATATTTGCTATGGCGGTAATAATAAAAAGCCTCAAGTGTAAAGTGTTTTACTTATGATTATTTTGTAGGTTTTGGACGTGTCTAAATATATTTGTGCCTCATGTGCCCAAAAATTAGAAGAGGCTTACGTTCTCAAAGAACAGACCTTGAAGAACATTGCTATGCTGCAGAGCATAAAAGGTAAGCACCATTTTATAGCGCTGAAAACTTGAAGAAATATATTTACAATTTGTAACTAAGTTTCTAATGTAATTAAACTTAAATGAACGTGACGCTTTTGCGTAGACGGTGGCGCCTTTGTCACATGGTCTGCTTCTTACGCACTGCATTACAAAAATTTGGTGCAGTAGTTCTCGAGTTTTGCGCTTAGTAATTTATTTGGTGATTCATTTTTATTTAAGTATATAGATAGACTAGTTGATGCCCAAAGCTTCGCCCCCTTTTTTAGGGTTCCGTAGTCAACTAGTTTTTTATAATAGCCTGATCCTGACTCCTGACAATTACGAACTCAACAAAAAAATATTATCCAATTCGGTGGAGAGGTTCTCAAATTTTTCGCGTAGTTAGCAACACATTTTCTGATTTAGGTATTATTATATAGAAAACTAGCTGTTGCCCGCGACTCCGTCCGCGAAGAATAGGGGTAGGTATAAAAAATAGCCTACAAACTATTCTCAGACTTACCGAATATGGAGAAAAAAGTTTCATAAAAATCGATAAGCCGTTTCAGAGTACTATTATTATTTTAGAGCAATTTCTGTTTAATAATACATTACAATAAGTACATCAGTTAATACGCACTGTTACACTTTTTGTTAGTAGTATATTACCTATATTAGTGTCATAAATTCTCAACAGAGTAGAAGCATTCCTTCAGTAAAAAACTGTCTCAATCGGGGTAACCTAATGAAATAGATCACCCCACGCCTCTGGAGGTTGGCAATATTTTATAGTAGGATTCTGTATCTTTTTTTCCAGACGAGGAGTACCTAGATGAATCCATTTTGGAGGAAGCGGAGTCGATATCCGAAGACGTGAAGCCTCAGGATATGATCATCGTCAGGAACCCTGGCTCTGAAGCCGGCGACGACAATGAACTTGACGGTAGGTAAACAATCAGTTTATTAAAATAATTTAGGTAAACGTAGGAGACATTCAAACAGTACTACCTACCTAAGTATCTGTTCGAAAACAAAACTACGACAGAAAACGGTACCACATTGAGCTTTCGGGCTTTCGCTGCTATCAGTAGTACCGGTATAAAGTACCTAACCTATGCGTTTTTCCAGAAATCCAGCCACCAAATTTACCAAACCAAAAACTACCAATTATTGTTCAGTCAAGCCGTTTTACTGAGAAAGAGTACTTAATAAAAACACAACTATGCTCGCGTTCACACACACACGCACAGACGTGCACGCACTTATAACATTAGTAGGACGTCAAGGTCATAAATATGTATAATTATGTACGTTACCAAGACCTCAAAAATATCTATACACCTCAATGTCACTAATCGTAAGGCGGGTGTTCATTTTTACCTACATACAGGGAGCCCCGTAAGTAGTACGATAAACTTTAAGGGGAGATCACAGAACATAAACAAGGTAGGGTTCCCTAGCCATTACGAAAAAATCAAGTAATATTTTTCTAAGGATTTCGTATGTGTACGGAATCATCCAAGTTTAGGTATGTATTATACCTTAGGCTACTATTTACTCTTAAACTACAAATAATTTCCAAGCAATCTTAGCCGCTATAATTTTCCTAGTAAATTTGATATATTTACTACTATTCTGAATTTTTTCAAATTTTTCCACAAAACAGTTTAGATTTTAGAAGGGGGGGGGGACGGTCGATTTAATGAATATTTTCACTTTAAAGTTGAATATTTCGCAAACAGATCACTGAATAGAAAAATCATGTTAGCAACCCCACAATGGTTTTAAAAGACCTATCCAACGATACCCCACACTATAGGGTTAGTCGTGAAAAAAAAATCACCCCCTTTTACGTCTATGGGAGGTACCCTAAACAAAAATTATTTTTTATTTTTTATTTTACCACTTTGTTGGCGTGACTGATATGCATATTCATGCCAAATTACAGCTTTCTAGTACTAACGACCTCTGAGCTTAGCCGCGGACGGACAGACAGACAGACAGACATGTCGAAACTATAAGGGTTCCTAGTTGACTACGGAACCCTAAAAACTATAGAAGTTTTTTCTATTCCGTGGGGGAGATAGGTGGGTAGCTCATCTACCAAATATAGCGAGGAGTTGTTAAGTTTGTACTACTTACGAGACACCTGTATATTTAACACGATAGCTGTACAGATATTTACGCCCTCGACTTTACCAGGTACCTACATTATCTCTCGCAGCAGCCTCCATCCGTATTATTCCCACTAACCTGGTTTCCCTTCGCCCCCTCCTTCCTAACCCCTTTTCCTCTGACAGGAGACCTGGAGGAAGAGTATGCCATCCAAGCTCTGGATGAGACGACCTGTATCTACTGCGACCTTCAGCTCTCGAATGCTTCTGAGGTAACTCTACAAAATCATTGTAATGGGTCAATTGTCTCTCCTGTGGACATAAAATTAGCGTCTCCGAGTCAGCAAACTTACGATTTATTTAAATGGGCCGAAAGTTGGCCAGGCGTCCCACACGCCGATGTAGACTTAGCTAAAAATATTAGTCTTAGACCCTTAACTTCTGCCATGTCCACAGATGAGACTTAAACAAAAAAATGTCTATGACCCACCCACCTTTTGTTAAGGTGTGGAAAATGTACCTTATGCGTGTCCCCTGCTCAGGACAGCAAAGACCACCTGGTCTTTGGGGCTCTCCCGCAGATAGGCATACTTACCCAATATAAAAACCACACGGGGTGCCCTCTTCGCCATTAATGCTGAGACCCAACTGCCATCGTATTCGTATTCTATTAAGTATTCTGTTAAGTACCTAAAAACAGTTTACAAATTTCGAGTCTAACTCTTTTCATTTTAACTATGCCATGGTCCTTCGAAGGTGGAGGAGCATGTGCGGGGAGTACACGGCTTGGAGCCCCGGACGGGCCAGAGGCTGCGGGAATGCGACCTCTGTGGGGCCACTCTCACCAATAACGTGGAGGACCACATTAACAGGTGTGTACTAGTCCAGGACTATCCCACTCTTAAGGATCCTTAGCCCATAGGCGCAGAATTTCAGGATACATAGTTACCCCAAAAAGGGTAAAACTGTGTTAGGTGAGGTAGCTACCTGCAGGGCCGGATCAACAATGTTGGGTCACTAGGAAACCAGGAATTGCAATTTTCGGGGTCCCCTTCCAGCCAAATATCAACCGCACTTTTCAAGAAGTCAAATCAAGTCAACTGGTAGCATGCATCGAAATATTTCAATACTTATTGTTATCGAGGATACAAATTTTTCAATTAAATTTTCACTCTGAAACCTTTTTGATTTCTTTAATTTTTACGCGCACGGGGCCCTTTTGGTGACGCGGGGCCCTAGGCAGTTGCACTATGCCTAATGGTTAATCCGGCCCTGGCTACCGGCTGCCTAGTACCACCTAGTAGTAGCACCTAGTAGACCTACCAATGTGTTTTCCGGTTCGTACTTGCCACTCGACCTTCTGCTTCCTTGCCAAAATCTTCCCAAGTTTCTTGCGGCGCATTTTTCTTGGCAATTATGATCTCAAAAATAATGTAAGGCTGTCTGTACATTGATGCGGTAACTAGATAAAAAATCAACAATATAATTGCATCTTCAGTGATTACGGAGTTGCAAAAGTAGTTTGAAAATTCATACAAAACATGGAAGCGGAGCGAGGAAGAGGATCGGGGAAGTGGGGCAGAAAAACCAGCGCGGAGAGGTATTCAAGACTGAGGTATTGAAGATGACTGTGGGGCGATCAAGAGATAAAGTTCTCGCTTCGCTCCACTATCTAGCTCCACGTCTATGGACACAGAGACCTCAACTCCGTTCCGCATAACCCCATGCTCCGCTCCGCTGGCTCACTCCGCCCCAATAGACAGGTTGCGGCCTACTTGCAGAATCAACGTTTTGATTTGGCTTAGTCTGGCTACGTAGGAGCCAGGATAGCTATTAACTCCCCGGACTCTGTACTTACAATAAAATTATCGTTGGTCCAGGTGCCACGGCGGCAGCGCGGATGCCGACAACCGTCCTTTCCCGTGCCACTTCTGCGACAGCGTCTACTCCAGCCGTAAGGCTTGCTACACGCATCTAAGGATGAAGCATGGACGTGAGTGTCGGCTTTATACATTTATCATCACTAATCAGACTAGACGTCTACTGTTGAACAAAGGCCATCCCCTCCAAATGCCAAAAAGTTTGCTATAGGTACGCATCTAAGGATGAAGCATGGACGTGACTTCCATTATTGAACAAAGGTCCCTTACAGCTTCTCTACACGATGTGCCATTAAATGGTCTGTGCGATGGCCCAGCGATCGTTGCAACGCATCTACACGATGGTGACGTTCAGGTGTATTCTTTTGATGTGCGGTCAGAAACCAACACCGACGCCATCCCACGACCATCGCACGCGCCATGAGCCACCTGACACCACTACGCCCTCCACCCACACGCTGGCCCATCATAGTGGACCATCGCGATGGCCCATCGTATAGTGCCGGCATTAGAAAGTCACAAAGAATGACAACTTTCCATCTGCGACAACCGGTTGCTACCTCAATCCCCATACTCCGCGGTTATTTGGCCCAGAGGTGGATTTAGGTACCAGCAGGCTGATTAGGCTGGAGCCTAGGGCAGATCACATCGATCGAAGGCTGCATAAATACAATTTCCAGCTCTCTTCCTTCAGCCTTCGGTCCTCAGTTATAACATCTACCTGGAGAGAGATCTCACTACTGTGGCCTATAATACCCACACTAATACTTAGTATATTTTCTTTCTTTCTTTTCTTTCTTATATTGCGATCCATTCCTTCTGCTCATGATTTGGATATTTTAGAACATTGTAGAAGTAGGTACAGTACAAAATAGGGTGCCATTTAGCCACAATTTTATTTTTACCTTTATGGGCATATCTGAATGACTACGCACGTTTTAACTCCCTCGATCCCCCTTCCTCGTTCTGCACCTCAACTTTACGTTACGCGCGTCCACCGCCATCTAATCTAGTAAATAATACTTAGGTAAACTACGATGTACATTTAATACCTACTTACCTACTCGATTTTATAGATCGACTGAGTAATTTTTTACATGTTGCAGTAAAACTGAGCAACGACCAAACTCCAAAGTACACTCCACGCGAACGTAAGAAGTGCCACATTTGCGAAAGGGACTTCAGCCAGAAGCAAATTCTGAACAAACACCTGTGGAAGGCGCATGGCTATGAGGTAAGAATATTGAATTTAGGGTGTTTTTTCCAGTAGAGATGTGCTATTTGGCTACACTGCGAGGATAGGGGGTTAATCAACTTTTTCTTGCCAGCCGTTGCTACGGTATACAAATTAAATCTCATGGACAACTCATTTTTCTATGAAACAGTAAGAACTTACGAAGGGGGACTGAGTAAACGACACAAAAAAGTTAATTCACCCAGGAACTCTAGTCAAAATCGGAAGTGTAAAATTTCCGGAAATTCTGACTTTTCGGAATCAGAACCGACCCTGCAGTACGTCCACAAGAAAGAGCTACAACTTAATTAATTTCTCAGGTTCAAAAGCGCAAAGCGTTCATATGCCCCCTGTGCCCAAATCGAGTGAGTTACGGAGCGCAGTTCAGCCGCCATTTGCTTCGAGAGCACCGAGTGAGGGAACACGTGGAGAGACTGCATCTGCACTCTATGGATGGTACACCACTTACAATTTCTGGTAGCCTCATAGCCTGGTACCTAGAACAGAGGCCATATTGTTTAACGCTCAAGCACTTGCCTTCGCTTTCACCATCTCTTTCTGTCACCATCTTCTAACGTTTGACAGAAAGAAATAGTGAATGAGAAAGCAAGCGTCAGCGCGTTAGACAATAAGCCTACAATCTCCCTTCGATGATTGACAGTTTATTTTCTTATTGTTATGTACGAGTTTTGATGTCCTAGTAGCAGTTTTAGTTTGTCCTACGAGCGTCAAGTGGAGGCGTCCCTCGATTACTTAGCATGAGGAATTTCTAGTAAATTCTCTACCTCTCCTGGAGAAATGTACGAGATTTGGAGCGACGACAATAGAATCTTACTTGGAATTTTCCAAAATGCTGACCATTACAAATATTAATTATTTTTGTGAGCTGAGGTTCGAACTTTCTTCTAAAGCCCGGCGCAGACTAGATGCGTCTGCGTGTCACGCATCA
Source organism: Archips crataeganus (assembly GCA_947859365.1). Classification (NCBI taxonomy): domain Eukaryota; kingdom Metazoa; phylum Arthropoda; class Insecta; order Lepidoptera; family Tortricidae; genus Archips; species Archips crataeganus. The sequence goes on along the minus strand of OX402073.1, from coordinate 7,023,868 downwards.
GTTGGATGTAATGAATGAAACTGTAAGAAAGATAGCACACCATGTGCACGCATCTAGTGCATCATCTTTCTTATTACAGAATTTAATGATTTTAGAATAACAACATTTACAGAGTTTATGCTCTTCAAGAGCGCCATCCAAGAAGAGACAAAGTACCGCTTCCGCAAAACGACGGCCAGCAAGCAGACCATAGAAGGCATCCGGTCCCACTACATGTGCAGTCAATCCGGTGTCTACGTCTGTCAGGTAAACATTCTAGTAGGCGAAGGAAGCACAGTACATCCAAGGGGTTCCAGATTGTTATTAACCTTTTCCACGCCTCGACAAAACGTAAACCTACTTTGAATCTTATGTCATTGTGGCAAGATCACTTTGACACTGTACTTGGTGACACCTATATGTGTCGTTGGCGTTGAAAAGGTTAATATACTGTTAGCTTTTAAGACTGTTATTAATTTAAGACACAACTAAAATCAACGAACTTAATTTTATTGCAATCAATTTTTAACAATATTCAAGTATTTTAATAATTTAAACACAATAACGGTTATAGAGCAGAAATAATGAAAAAGTAATCGTCCGTCCGATCCGAGAGTCGCAGGCCAAATGTGTCGGTAGCAAGCGCGCGCACCGCTTTATAACTTTTACTGACGTCATCCATCAGCCGAGTAACGATGCGGTCTTATTCTTCAGCTAATACGGCCGTTCCTGAAGGCGATGCGTCCTCGCTCGCTACGTCTTCAGAGCGTGATGCAGCATGAACCTCAACTTCTACCACCTGCGGTTGGGTGGCTATCATGCTGTCTTCAGAGCTTGAGTTATAGCTCTCCAGGGAATTGCCCTGTAATTCATCATCGTCACCTAAAATAAATTGTTTGCATTAGTTACACATACAGAATTTAGCAAGCAACTCTATGTAAAGCGTTACTCGCAAGGAAACGTCACCACAAAGCAAAAATACATAAATATAGACAGAGCCACTAAAATGTGTTTATCTACCAAACAGAGCCCTCAGGATATTTGGGTAACTAACAGAGCCCTCAGGATGTTCACTAACATGTATTTATCTACCAAACAGAGCCCTCAGGATATTTGGGTAACTTACAGAGCCCTCGGGATGTGCATTCCAAAACGAAAAACGATAGAGCAGATCAACATGTGCAGAGCCCGCAGGTTGCTAAGAGCTAGAATCTTATGCGTGAAAAAAAAAACTCATCTAGTGAAATAAAGAAACAGAGCCCTCAGGATGTTTACCAGACAAGCGCAGAGCCCTCAGGATGCACCAACATCCACCACTCGTATACTCACCGTCAAAAAACGCCATACACACATCAGGGGTCCATTCACCGTGCCAAAGCACCATGTACTCAGCCGCAGCCTGAGTGGTCGTTCCATATGAGCCAGTAACAAGCTTTAAATTGTAACGACCGTGTGGTAACACTTTTATTACGGTATAGGGACCCCTCATGCCAGAGTCCAACTTGCCAGTAGATTGACTGGCCTTACGCACAAAAACTAAATCATTCTCTTTAAATGATTTTGGCGTTTTGCGACGCTTGTTCACGCGCGCATCCTGCTGTAGACGATTTTTATCCAACCGCGCGCTTGCGCGCTGTCGGGACAATTCCCGTAGCGACTCTCGATTGGTGCTAGTTGCCTCCGTAGCAAGGTCACGCACCAGGGATCGTATGACGGGTGTTGCATTATCACTGCCAACCAATAAAGTTAATGGGGAACATTGTGTTGATTTTTGTCTCGTAATGTTCAGGGTGAGCTGTGTTTTCCATAAAATACTAGACCAACTTTCCTGTCGAAAATTCGCTTCAACACGAACCATGTTTAAAACAGAACGGCAATATCGCTCAACCTGGCCATTACTCGAATGCATTTCAGGAGTGGTATGATAAAAATCAGTCCCTAGATCTCTAAGCCAATTCGTAAATAAAGAACTTACGTACATTCGTCCACGATCTGCTACAACCAATCTAGGGGTACCAAACAATGATATCGCGTTCTCAAACACTCGTTTTAACTCGTTGGCGTCTTGTCTATATATCGGGTACAGTAGGCAATATTTTGTAAACGCGTCAATTATTAAAACGACAAATTTGTAACCATCTGAACCAGGAAGTGGCCCCAAAACATCACTATGCACCGTGTCAAATGGAATATCGGGCTTTCTCCATGATTCAATTGGCTGCAATGGTTGCCGCGGTACCTTTTTATGCGTCAAACAAACAATACAATGCTGAATGTATTTTTGCACAAACTGTTTAAGACCAGGAAACCAAAAATGTTTAAGAATCAGATCTGTAGTTTTTTCCGCGCCTATGTGTTGATGCTCATCATGAAAAACTCTCATCAAGCTCAGTCGGTGACCCTTAGGGACATAACATAGTAAACGTGGCTGGTCACCAGCGACATCGAGCTTGTAGTACAAAACATCATTATATTTGACGTAACGAGTCGAATCAAGTTCGCCGTCGTTTAGTTTCTGCAACATAGACTGAGTTTCCTCGTCAGCGGCCTGCGCTATCTGAGCCCAATTACGTGGCCTCTGTATCTCGCACATGTTAACAGCATTACGACTGAGATAATCAGCATGAGATAGCGCAGTCCCCTTACGGTACTCAAGTTCGAAATCATAATCCTGCAGATGCATCCACCACCGAGCAACCCTTGGTAACAGATCTCTTTTTCGCTGGGTGAGCTTCAAGGCGTTGCAATCCGTAACAACTTTAAAATGCATACCGATCAAATAATGTCGGAAATGTTGCAGCGCCTTGAGAACAGCCAGCGTCTCCAACTCGTAGGAGTGGTAACGCGGCTCTGCACCTTGTGTAACTTTACTGAAATAAGCAACAGGCCGCTTTCGTCCTTCCGCATCGGTCTGAAGTAAGACAGCACCATAACCTCGAGCGGAAGCATCGGTGTGCACTTCCGTAGAAAGGAGGGGATCAAATAATGCTAGCACTGGCTCGGTAGTTAGGCGATTAATAATGTCGTTACGAACCTGTTCGTGCTCCTCAGTCCACTGGAAATGCACACCTTTGCGAGTCAGATTTGCTATGCAAGCAGTCTTGAGTGAGTATCGGCCTCACCTGGCCATGACTTATTGTGCGCCCCAAGTATTCAACTTCATGAGATAGGAATGTACATTTCTTCAGATTGATAGAAAATCCGGCAGTAGTCAGAGTCCGTAACACCTCACGCAGCGTCTTTTCTTGGTAAGACATTTTGTACGGTCTATATACGACGGGCGTCTCATTGTGTAGTCGAATGTGCATAGAACCGGTAGTCACAGCAGTTGTGGCTGTGCCTGTGATCAAATAATCCGAGAATTCATCTATAATCGTCAACAACCGCTCTTTATCGGTACCACTTAATGGAGTATTGACTGGTACTTGCACACTCGACTCGACATTAAGAACCGTTGCCGATCTCGTAAGACGTTGCGCACCACGTGTACGGATGTAGACAACACTCTCCCTATTAAGTACATCAGTACCCAATATGACTGGCGTAGCCATGTAGCGGTCCGGAACTACATGGAAATCTACCTCTAGCGTAATTTCGGGAAATTCTACGGTCAATGTAGTGAAAAAACTTGACTCTACCTCTTGACTACCGATACCACGCAAGGTACAAAATGAGGGTAACTGAGTGCATTGAAAATGCTTCACCACCGATTCCGAAACTAGGGAAACCTGAGAGCCACTATCGATCAATATATCTACAGGCACGCCCTGGATTACAGCAGCAGCAATATCATTTTGTTTGTATTCTTCTACGGTTTCACGACAAAAGTTGACAGTTTTACCTCGAGACTCAGCGCGCTGTTTAGCAAAACAGTCTTGTACTTTGTGCCCTGTCTTTCTACAAAAAGTGCACGGTTCAGAATGAGAGGACGAAGCGTTTGTATTTGGCGTCCCTGAGGTAGATGGTTGGTGCTTATCGGTTGTGCCTAACTTCATACGTTTAGGACACGTGTACTGCTTATGGCCAAAACTTCCGCAAGAAAAACATTTAGATTTACTATCACCGTGTTCCCTTTTTCGCAAAGAATCATTACGGCCTACCATAGTTCGCGGCTTGGTGCGACCTGATATAGCCGGAACGGGTTTGACATAAATCGACAAAAACCCTACTAAATCGCTAGGCATTAGCTTCGCGTTTGTAGCCGCAGCTCGAATTTGAGGATCGGTTATACCGCGGATTATAATTGCTGAAATTAATTCGTCACTCAAGCCGTTAATAATACGTAAGCGTAACAGGGAGCGTCTAGCATATTCGGCGTAGGTAGGATAACTGTTAGAATCAGTTTTCATCACATCAAACAAAATAGACGCGGTATCAATCCTACGCGGACACAACGATTGGAATTCGCGTTTGAAGTTAGACCACGTGCGGTCATTAGTCGTCCACTCACTGAGCCACACACCTGCGTCTCCCTTCAAACAGTTCCCTATACGCGCCAAGCACTCGCGATCGTCCCACCGATTTATATTACGTACGAGATCAACCTCACTACACCAAATATTGAAATCATTAAAAGATGGGTCAAAGCCAGATATATAAATATGGTTCGATCTTACCGGGTTCATAGCGTTGATAGCAGTCACCAGCTTGTCTGCTACCTCGCTCATGACTGCCTCGGCACTAGAGAGCGTCACACTCACTGTAGGAGGTGTATTGTCACCCCCATTATATGATACACCACCAAGCGGCACCGACCGAGCCGCGCGTTCCTCACGTGGCACCACATGCGTCGGCGGCGTGAACGAAGGCTCCGGCCGCGGAGGCGGCGACAAGTTGCGGCCAGGAATCGAGGACCGAGTGTCGCTGTCACCACGTGGCCCAGGCCCGCCAGTATTTCGAAACCTAGAATCCTCCAACGACTCCAAACGAGAAAGTATCGCTTAAAGTTGTTGTTCGACTCCTGGAACGGGGGTTCGATCACGTTTTCGACGCTTATTATTTTCTGCCATGTTAAACTACCCTTTAAAAAGCAAACAGGTAATTAACAATTCACACAAAACTAAATTCCCTTTTATCTTTTTTTTTTTTCTAATAAGAAAGCCAGACACAGTGGGGTATGGTTATCCCGCTTCTGATGTTAGTTTTAAGACTGTTATTAATTTAAGACACAACTAAAATCAACGAACTTAATTTTATTGCAATCAATTTTTAACAATATTCAAGTATTTTAATAATTTAAACACAATAACGGTTATAGAGCAGAAATAATGAAAAAGTAATCGTCCGTCCGATCCGAGAGTCGCAGGCCAAATGTGTCGGTAGCAAGCGCGCGCACCGCTTTATAACTTTTACTTACGTCATCCATCAGCCGAGTAACGATGCGGTCTTATTCTTCAGCTAATAATACGATAACACATACCGGCAGCGCGGCAGAGCGTATATGATTCAGTGTTATGCAACGCGCTGGGCACGCTCCGTCGGCGCCCTGCGCACCCGGTTTGTGGTCGGCTTTAATCACTTACGTCAATTTCCGGACAGGGTGGACCCTGTGGGTTTCCTATTATAAAATAAAACCCCCTATTGTCACGCCATCTATATTTTGTGTCCAGGGCAAAGGCAAGCGTCCGGCGCCGGAGCGGCAGATCTACAAGACCGGCAAGGCGTGCCCGGCGCACATGATCGTAACAGAGACCACGGAGGGCGTGCTCGTCACGTTCCACAAGACGCACGTCGGCCACGGCCGTGAGTCATCAATAGGGATGTTGACACCATTAAAAAATAATTCGAAGACACGACTCCAGTAAAAAAACGCTTTATTTTAGCCCTGAAAACTAGATTAATTTTCGATTAACTGCAAAATTAGATTTTTTGTTGCTTTAAAACAAATAAATAGTTAGTTAATTGAGTATGCGAACAAGTGACGTCATATGTTGCTATTGCCATTCAAACTCTATGGGAGAAATGTGTCATAAAAAGTACGTCAGTTGATTGGTGGTGTCAACATCCCTATTCATCACCATTATCCCAGCCAATATACGTCCCACTGCAGCAGGCCTCTCAGAGTGGGAGGACTTGGGCCGCATCCCACGCGTACCCAATGTGACTTGGGAACTTCACACACACCATTGAATTTTTTTGTAGGTGTATGCAGGTCACGTTTTCCTTCACTGGAAATATGGTAAATTTCAAATGTGATTTCGCACATAAATTCAGAAAAACTCAGAAGCGCGAGCCTGGGCGCGAACCCACGACCCTCTGCTTCTGCTTTGTGGCCGTGAGTCACGCTTAGCTAATACTTTTACCAAGAGCTATATTATCTAAGGGTACTTTTCCACCAGATAATGTGTTATGCAGCTATACTTACTGCGAGAATGTGAAAGCTACGCTACGAAACTACGTGACCGATTCCACTAATGCTAAGTTGGTGGACGTCCCACGCTGCACTTGCCAGTCTGTGGTCTCCATTCGAGAACTTTTCCCAACAGCCATCTGTTCAGCGTGCTATATCTACATATGTATTGCGTGCCCATTCAGTCCATTGCCATTTCAACGAGCTATCCGTTTGGCTATGTCGGTGACCCTTGTTCTTCTACGAATCACTTCATTCTATTTCGACACGCCTAATAGCTCCTCTATACGATGTGCCATTAAACGGTCGGTGCGATGGCTGGAACGCATCTACACGATGACGTCGTTCAGTTGTGATCTTAACGTTACTTTTGATGTGCGGCGAAAAACCGACCATCGCACGGGCCATGAGCCTTCCGACAATCCACAAGCTGGCCCATCATAGTGGACCATCGCGATGGCCCATCGTGTAGTGCCAACATTCACTAACTAAATAAAAAATGGGTAATGGGTTTTCCCATAAATTTGCAGCCTGCCCTTATTACGAGCCGCGGGAGCCAAAGAAACCCAAAACTGAGACCGTATCCTCCCTGATGCTGCCAGACCAAGACCTGGAGATTCTGGAGAAGCAGGAGGAAGACACCGCATGGATCTGTGACTCGTGCGGCATGGGGTTCATGGACTCCGCCAAGTTTAGGGACCACGTGGCCACGCATGGCCTGGCGTTGTATCCGTGCCAGTACTGTTCTAATGTGAGTGCTCTTTGGTTGTTCTGGTAGCCTGGTAGTTTTTAGAATGCTAAATGGCTTCAATTGATGTTTTGGTAACTTTTGTTTCACAGAATAAGTAATTAGTTTGTCGGCTTATGCATCTGCAGTACTCGGTCGCACCATCGCACGCACGCTCATGTCATGTACTTGAATAAAGAACAAGATTTTGGAAAGTTCCATTCAATTCAACTGGCCCATCTAAGGACCATTACAAGCGCAGATCGACTGTTGTTGGCACGATGGGCATGCCCACAACCCTAAAGCTCCAAACGCACAGACAGCAGAGGCGTGGCGACGCGGTGGCGGTGACGGTTGTAATATTTTAACTTGTATGAACGGTTGTGCGGTCCCGTACCGCGAACTCGTTCATACAAGTTAGAATATTACAACCGTCACCGCCACTGCACCGCCACGCCTCCACTGTCTTTGCGTTTGGAGCTTTATAGACGTGTGACGACACACTTTCATGGTCTATTAAGATCGATAGGCTGATTGGTGATAACTCCGACTCACACTTTTCGGGTGGCTGGGACCACAACCTTTTTTGAGGGCTGGACCATTACAAACGAACTGCATTCCAACTGCAACGTAACTGCCAACTGGGGACTGCTCATACATTTCGATCCCAGTTAGCGTGCAGTTTTGCTGTCTGCAACGGAAATGTCTGGGCAGTCGGCAGGAACGTAGCGTTGGTGTAGTGGCCCTAATGGTTCCCTTGAGCGAAATCATAATTATTTTTTAATTTTCAGGTATTCCAAAACTTGGAGGCATGGTCGCGTCACCTTAGCATTGAACACAACGTTGGCTTATTTTAAGAGTAGGTATACAGGGCGAATTCAAAATGGTGATACAAAATTAGTATTCCGCGATTTCACGAACTCAATGTATGGACGCCCCAAATTTTATAAGACTAATTAAAACAAATGAGTTAGCGCATTATACTGTCCACCATTAACTGAGTACGAAACACTAATTTTGTATCACCATTTTGAATTCATTCTGTATAGGATTATGTTTAGATGAAATATTGATATTATTCTGTTGCCTAAGAGTTGTTTTGTTTGTTTTTGTTGTTTGTCAATAAAGTTTACTTATTTTGTTACAACGTTTGTTTTGTTTCCTTATAGAGTTTTCCTTTTAGGCCTACTAATGTAATGAGGCAACAGAAAGAATTAGATTGGATGCAATTTTATGGTGCACGGACATATTTTCACGGTAATTTTTTGTTTGTGATGGGCTGATGGGCTTCATCGTCAAAACCCACCAAAAAAATTAAAAGTATGACGGCGACACACAACGGCAGCGCGGCACACCGTATTTGATTCAGTGTTATTGACCGCGCTGGGTGCGCTCCGTCGGCACCCCGCGCTCCCGGTTTGTTGTGACCTTAATTCTACTTGGCAAAAGCACACACAAGGCCTCTTACATCTTGACAGATGATTTAAGCAGCGTCTATTTGAGAGAGGCAACGCTGTTCGTGACTGTAAAGTCCGATCCGAGAGCGGCACGTTCGCCCGCATTTTTGGCACACGAACTGAGGGCCCGGCGACAAAGCAGAAGCTGCATCGTAGCCGTGCCGTCTCGCCCGTTTCTGTGCTAGACTCTGAAACCAGGCGCTGTCGTGGGTTTCACAACCCTCCGCGAGAGTCTTTCTCCACTCATTGCGGTCGGAAGCAAGATCCTCCCACACGCCGTGATCGATGTTGAAGGCGACCATGTCGCGCTTTGCGCAATCCTTGAAGCGGAGACTGGGACGTCCTACCTTACGCTTCGCAAATGCCACTTCGCTCAACAAAACTTGCCTGGGCAAACGAGTGCCGCTCATGCGATGCACATGCCCCAGCCACCTCAGTCGTCTCTGTTTGAGGAGGGTGGTGATGCTGGGCAGCTGTGCAATCTCCAGTACTCTCTCGTTTGTAACCCTGTCCTTCCAAGTTATGTTAAGGATGCTCCGAAGACAGCGCATGTGGAAAGTTTTTAGCCGACGTTCCTGTTTGGCATACGACGTCCAGGTCTCAGCCCCATACAAGAGCGTGCTTAGGACGCAAGTTTGGTAGACTATCATCTTGGTCCTAACGGTAAGGTGTTTATTAGCCCATACTCTTGTGCGTAGCCTACCGAATGTCGTCGCAGACTTGCCGATGCGGATGTCCATCTCTCCATCAAGCGATAGATTGCTCGACACAGTCGAGCCCAAGTAGCAAAACTTGTTTACTACTTCCAAGGGTGCACCCTCCAGCAAGATGGTCGGCTGGTAGGTGCACCCCTGCGCTAGGATTACGGTCTTCTTTGCATTGATAGACATGGAGAACAGAGAACAAGCGTAAGCAAATTTGTCCATTAATACTTGGAGCTCATCTGAAGTTTTCGCCACAAAAGCTGCGTCGTCGGCAAAGAGCAGATTGTCCACAAACAAGTCCTCGCGGTAACGACGAGACTTTAGGAGGGCGATATTAAATAATTTCCCGTCTGCTCTTGTGTGTAGATGAACTCCCTGCTGCGTATCGCCAAAAGCCGCTTTTAGCAACAGGGAGAAGAAAATGCCGAAAAGGGTTGGGGCGAGGACGCAGCCCTGACGTACTCCTTTTCGCATTTCGAAGGCATCAGACGTTTCACCATCAAAGACCACCGAAGCTCTCATTCCTTCGTGGAAGGATTTGACCAGCTTCAGCAACTTGGGCGGACATCCTATTCGCTCAAGTGCAGTATAGAGTCCTTCTCTGCTGACCGCGTCGAAGGCCTTATTTAGGTCCACAAACGCAATCAACAGTGGAGTGTTCTGCTCACGACACTTCTCTTGAAGTTGCCGAAGGGTGAAAATCATATCCGTTGTGGAACGCTGGGAGCGGAAGCCACACTGAGCCTCAGGATATACGCGTTCAGCAAGACTTTGAAGTTTAGTCAACATGACCCTTGCAAAGAGCTTGCCTACGATGCTTAGAAGGGAAATACCACGATAGCAGTTACAATCGCCGCGGTCACCTTTCCCTTTGTACAGAGTAACAATATTAGCATCACGCATATCCTGCGGGAACTGCTCCCTCTCCCAGCATTTCCCAAGGAAATTGTGCAGAAGTGGTAATACGCACAGAATAAGTAATAGTACTAACGTACAGAAGGATCACTCTCGAACAAAGGTCAACTTTAGGTATAAAAACTTTCCTACTCCTGCTGCGTGCACGCGAAATTAAAACTTATCGTGTGATACGAGCGTTCATATTCCGTTGGGCACCGCTGATCCGAAACCAAGTGCACAGGGTTCCCACTCGCCCATATTTGGTAGGTATATAAATCAAGAAAGATAACAGTGTGTATTAATTCAGTAAACTACCTTTAGTATGTAAGTAAGTTATTTATAATATCGTTTAGAAGTCATTGTTTGTTGCAAAAATCACAGAAAAAAAAGATGCTTAATTACGCGCGACGCGGCTAGCGTGCGAACTGAAGGCCGCGCGACAACCTACTGCCATACTCCTCCCGGGAAGAGCGCCGGCCGAACATACCTAAACTGCGGAGTGAAACCCCCCTGAGGCGCTACCACGAAATCCGAAAATCGAAGTTCGCATCGCATTATCCCTCTCACTCTCGTGTCAAATCATATTAGCGTGAGCGGGACGGCACGAAACGAAGTTCGAATTATGCACTTCGTGGTAGGGCCTCTGGCCCTATACTACGAAGCGCGAAATTCGAACTTCGTTTCATGCCGTTCCGCTCACGCTAATGGTATTTATTACGGGAGTGAGAGGGACCGCACGATCCGAACTTCGAACTTCGAATTTCGTAGTAACCCCCCTGGCAAAAGATGGCGCTAATAACTTTTTTTGTGGGTTTTGACGATGAAGCCCTTGTCACACATAATGCCTACTCTAATGCACAACTTTTTAACGCTTTTTTGAATGATATTTTTAAGAAATGCAATTTCCAAAATCTGTCCCCTCATCGCATTTAGGAACTTAGAATCATTAGAAATATATTTTTAAATGAGTATCACACTGTTCGATTTGATCGGACCGCAGGATGCAGAATAAATTCAATCAATAATTTTTTTGAAATATAGTTCTATCGATTCTAGCGATGATTTTGCCAATGTCGAGGTTTAGAGAGACACTATCGGTTGGTCGCACCTGTGGGTCGCACAGACGTTGCTTTTGGGTTTACGTCAGCGAAAATACGCCCACTCTAGCTGTCAATCGAAATGACAGCTAAATAAAAATTGACAGGTTTGGTCGATTCGAACTCGAAGTATTTTCACTTACGTTGTGTATTGTGTATAATATTACACTCTGCAAAGTTTTTGTTACAATAAAAGACGTTAATTATTAAGATAAACGAGTGTTACAGAGTCTTTCTTTTAAATACCAGTGCAACCATTGTATTGCGTAGCAAAGGATCTTATTACTATAGCAAGTATAGCACTCAGAGTTTGTGTATGTTACACTAATATTTATAAATCTCATCGGCTTGTGACGTTGCGTGCTAAGTTTTTCCGCATTTAAGATTATATAGTAGAACGCGGGAGACAGAAAAGATCACAACTTTAAGGAAAAATTATTTTAAAGTACAAATTAACTCAAGTTTTGGTTAAATAATGTTGGTAGTGCTATAATTTATAACTTCCTGAGTCAGCTAGTAGGTAAGTTGTGGTTTTGATTCTTAATCTTTCTACAAGTAAGAAACATAGAAATAGGTAAGGAGCTGTTTGTAAGTAAAATTTTGGAGATGGATGAGATGGTGAAATATTTGGCCTTCCACATGATAATTTAATACTATGTATTGTTATTTTGGGTGTGGTAAAATTACAACCTGTGATTGTTGATATGAATGACAATAATGTACACTCTTAATATACAATTGACATACTATACAAATACTGACATATGACAAATGATGCATGAATGATAACTTAAATCCTCATGTTATAACATATACATACATTTGTATTTGTGTTTGTTTTATTTTAATTTCTATTATTAGTGGTTTTTATTTGGCTTATTGTTCGAACTGAAAATGTAAAATGTAAATGTATTTTTAGCATAAAATGTTGCTTAGACAATTTCTCCTTTCAAGCATATTTTTGAGTCAGTGGCGAACTTCACTAACAACCCGATTCCTCCAGGGTTGACTAAATTTTCGAAAAAGCTTTTCTTCCTTTACCTACTGCACTTACACAAAGAGGATAAATGGGTTTTTGATTATAGATTTGCTCCGCCTTTACTTGCAAAAATTTTCACGCCCCGCCGCTGGAGTCTACCTGTGGTTAACCAAACCAAAACAGATTACAATTTCATTACAAAAAACATTAAATGCATTATACAAAGAAAACTCACTAAACGGCTTTCTCACTTACTAAATGCTATTTCTGGGTTGCGCTGCGATCTGACCTGCATTGTCTTGTACAGATGTAAGGCATGGAGAACCGCCACGGTCCGCCTGGTGTCAATTCGCGCTCGCTGGGTGCTGCTCACTCTGCTGCCGACTTAGAGGTAACTTTCAACAATTTTTACATACATGTATGACGAAGAGGTTAGTTGTTTGTTTTTAAGTAGTGAGTAAATACGATTTTTCTAGTTCTAGTTACAGTACTATTAAAACTTTATAACAAGCGTAACCAATTGACTGACGGACAACACAGAGCCTAACTGGAACTAAAAACTTCCTCCTCCTCAAAGTTCATTGAGGATTTAGAAGGGATTCTTCGAATTTCCAACATCGCACCTCCTGCCGAATGTCTTAAGTTCCATCATCAATCACCATGTCAATGAATGGCGCTCTACCATGCACTATACATTTTCTTCGGCACTTCCTGTCACATACAGTGAAATTGTGGAATTAACTTCTGGCAGCGTATCTCTAGACTGTTATGGCTATGAAATTGGGGCTTTCAAGAACAGGATTTATACGTTCATTAACCTTTTGAATGCCACGCATCGTTTTTGTTAGGAACAAAATTGATTCTTGTGCGGATGCTGGTAGGTTACATTTTATATTACCGTACTGTCGTCTATAGCCGACGCTGGCGTTCAAAAGGTGGCCGGCAACAGATCAGTGACTCTTCTTGAGTTGTTGATGTTGATATCATTTCCTATCAGATACCTGCTTGTTTGTATGCCTCCCTCTTCTTCTTGCCCCCTCCCATTCCAAATGGGGTCGGGCCTCCTTGTACGCCGGCGCCAGGACGCTCTGTCCTGGGTTGTCGTTGGTGAGATATTCAGGGCTTTCAGGTCCCTCTCAACATTGGCCCACCATGTGGACGGCGGTCTTCCTCTACCACCGGGTTTTGTAGGGGTGTGCAGCACTATCTTTATGGAGTAGCTCTCATGTAACGTAGACGCGTTACGCAACCTCGGTTTACAGAAAACTTATCTAATAAAATAGTATTAATAACAATTAAAAATACTTCTAATAAATACTTTCCTAAAGACTAACTATTTATAATTAAAAAGTAATCGAAAATAAAATAAATTATCAATTAAATTAATATATAGTTAGTGATGATGATGATGACAGTTATTGTACAGCTCGTCGCTTCCTTATTTCCCTGGCGCACTGTACTAGACTCGCATCTCTTTGTTTTAATAAAACTTACCGACCGCGCAGTGCCTCTCACCGCCGGCCGCGGCCGCCGTACGTGAGACAGTACGTTGCGCCGGCGCAGATAATTATTTTATAAATATTTTATATTGGGCATTAAGTAGCCTCAATTTGTGTTGCTCGAATTAGTAACGATATTAAAATCAGTGTGAAACCCCTATATTGGGGTCCTACCACTACCTTACGGCTCGCGCGCGAACCTCCCCGTTACCAGCCAAGCTGACGGCTCCTCGGCTCTTCATCTCCACGGCGTCTCCGAGATCCAGGGGAGTACTAGCGTGGTGGAAGCACAACCCCTTTTATCCGGAGAGTAAAGTCAGACCGGCGTTTCGAACCTACCCCCTACGACTTTTCGTGTGCTTGCGGCGTTCGGGAGCAATAAATGATTATTAGCACATCTAATTGTTTAATTTATCTTCTCCCGACCCTAAACGTAGCACTGGCGCCCTTCCGCGGTTGATTTAAGGTCTGATTTTGCTCCCTGGTGGGTAGTTGTGCTTGATGATTTTTTTTCAGTTTTTATTTTTGGTTGCAAGCAGCTAAGGTGTACGGATTACTTCTAAATTTTTTTACACTCATTTCTTCTTTTTTTGTGCCCATACCAGCGAAGTCTACTTTTTAAGCTTCTCTATGACCTACTACTTTAAATGATCCTCTGACATACTCGTTGTGGACTTTATCTAAACGCGTCATCCCTCCCTTTCATAAAAAAAACTGGTTGTCTGTAAAGTCGGTTTACGGACGATAGTTTACCGTGACAACGTCATAACAAAACATTGATGAAATGATTGCATACTTTTGCCGATTGTGCCTTTCGCTCGCTCGTGCCGCGCTCTCGCTCCGATCGTTCATCGGCTCGAGCGTAACGGGACAATGCGTTATGTACGTTACACTGAGTCATCCATTTTCGTGCGTGCAGCCGGCGTTCAACGATTTATTAGACGTTGTCACGTCAAAAAAAAATTATATAAAAATAATAAAAATTTTAGGGGACAATCTTACACAAATCGACCTAGTCCCAAACTAAGCAAAGCTTGTACTATGGGTACTAGACGACGATAAACATACTTATATAGATAAATAAATACTTAAATACATAGAAAACATCCATAACTCAGGAACAAATATTCGTGCTCATCACACAAATAAATGCCCTTACCGGGATTCGAACCCAGGACCTCTTGCTTCGTAGGCAGGGTCACTACCAACTACGCTAAAGCGGTCGTTAAACGCAGAACTGATCGGATTTGTATAATCTTTTTGAAGTCACTTACTGTATAAACCTGGTTCCAGGTGCTTCGCGAGATCGAGAATGTGTACTTCTCCCCGCCCAGCGAGTTCGACGCGGCGCGGCATGCGCTGGAAAACGCACCCGACCCGCCCACCTGCGACGCCATTGAAGCCATGTTCACCAAGCTGAAGAGGCAGCAACAGGTATGCTCGTTGGTTATAGTTGCCTGGTACCAAGTCTGACCAAGCTGCAGCTTTATACCGAAGGCCGCACCGAGCTTCTTGCGCTAATTGATTTTAGGTATTCTATGCACTCGTGTATGGTGCGTGAGGGCGGCTAGAATCAAAGTCGTGCGTAAGCGCAAGCGACACAAGCTCCCCGTCCGATGGCCCAAGGAGAACTAAAGCAAAAAACTATACGGACAAGGGGGAAGCACGACGGCTCAAGATAGGTTGGTCAGACCGCGCGTGTATTTAGGTTTTTCATCGTATTACTAAAACAAATACATATTTCAAAAATGTAGCATCACTAGGCTTTAGCAAACATCTTGTTTTATTAACATTCAAAAAGTCATGACCTGCCGTGCAGTATTTACGCCGTGCTAAGGATTTATTTTATTTTTTAGAGACGTCTTTGGATTTTTTTTCCATCAAGCCAACCACAAATAATCGTGTTTCGAAAATCACTGGTCACTAGAGTGAATCCTCAAATATCTTACACATTAATTTCAGAACTAAAGCTTTTCTAGTAATAATACAGCAAAGGATTAAATAGTTAAATGCAATAAATGCGCCAAAAGTTCGGTGCGGCCTTAACTAAGCTGTGCCTACGGATCCAGTTCCCAGCTGCCGTCTACCCGCTGCCTACCCTGAAGTTGACACACTACACGCCACTGATTATCTGTGCTGTAACGTAGTCAATTTCTTTAATTCCAGGTAGTTTCAGGCAAAGCTCTGCATCTCATATCCCAGCAGCGCGACAACTGCGACCGCGAATTCGCAGAGATCCAGAACATTCGAGAACAACTCGCAAAAACTCTGGAAACGTGCCGCCAGGCCCGTCAACACTTACAGACAGCTTCTAACCACCTCACCATATCAACCTTCGTCATATTAGCCAACTTTAGAAAACGCCAGATCATCAGGTCAGTACTCAAATCATTAGAATTATTGATGAGCTTGCGTAGCGTCGAGAAAGACGTAGCTGAACTCTTAAATAAAAAAGAGTATTGTGAAGCTATAGAACTTATATTAAAAAGTAGGAAAGCAGCGGCAAATCATAAAGAATATACGTGTATTGCTGATTTAGCAACGAGATTGCAGGACACTTTAGATATGACTGAAGAGAAATTAGATTCTGTGCTATCTAGCATATGTTACAACTTTGATGAAGAGGTTTTTAGTAAATTAAGGAAAGCGCATGCGTTACTTGGTAAAAGTCAAGCAGCTATGGAGCAACTGCATATGCATTATTCCTCAGCGGTGAATGAAACTTCTCTGAAATCAGTGAAAGAGTGTATTGGTGAAGTATCAATTGAAGTGAAGTTTCAAGAGATGTGCCAGTTGGTACCGAAGGACAAAGCGGCCGTGTGTTTTCTGAATCTGTGCGAGAATCTGTTTTTAATAATGCGTAGTTATTATTTGTTAGTCAAATGGCATTCGAAGCATGAAGAAGACGTTCCTAGTTCGAGTAACGTTTTTGAAATAGAACGGAACGTGAGCAGAGAGTATATTAGGCAGAAGTTAAAAGGCGGTCTTGTTAGAATCTGGCACGATGTTCAAGCGAGAGTATCAACGTTTTTAAAGTCTTCTTGCATAGAAGACTTCGCTTTCGAGAAATTCATTCAAATCCTAGGAATATTGAGGAAGTTAATGCAAGTAGCTGAAGTCTTCTGCGGTGACAAGTCTGATATTTTGCAAGATTTTATCAAAAGTCATAGCATGTCGTACATAAAGAATTATCACAGAGGACGTATGGAAGAGTTAAAATTGTTCCTAGAGAACGAGGGCTGGGAACAGTGCCCTGTCAAATCATCCTTCAACGTACTAAATCTGCAAGAGTTTAAACAATTTAAGAAATACTTGAACCCTAATTTTGATACGTCCCTGTCAAAACACGGCACCCTTTCTGACGGAACTTCGTCAGTCCATTCTCAAGACGATAGCGTGTATATAGCTAAATATTTCAATCAGAAAACTAATCATACACCCTTCGAGATGTTTCGCAGTGAAAACGTCACCAACGATGATATATTTGGTCTGGAACCTGAGATAGACCCAAGCGATACATCTGATGATGAACCAGAGGAACTAAGAAGAGATTTCGTAGAAGATAACGATGTTAAAGATAGCCCATCTAAAGTTAGGGACTCCGTGATAGTAACAAACACGACACTATCAGTACTAAGGAACTGCGGCCAGTATCTTCAGATATGCAGATACCTCCCACAGATATCTTTAGAAGTGGTCATGTTGATGAACCAGCTATTCGACTTCTACTTTTACACCGTACATCTGTTCTTCACCGCCGATCTGGACGTGGCATCAACGACTCTATACACCCCAAAGTTGAACGCTTCATTGAAAAGAATTTCTAATTCTATTGACGCTGCGAACACGGCAGATTCTAGAAACTTCCTATGCCCCGAATTGCCTCAGCATTTGGAGTTGTCGTCTGAAGAGAGTTTGCACGGTTTAAGCGAGCGGATAGTAGCGGTCGAAAGCGTCATTTTTCTATCGAAGCAATTTGAAATTTTGCAACCGTATTTGGAATCAATAGTTGCGTCACATCAAAGGTTAGTTCTAGAGCATTTTAGAGACAATACTTTAGCTAGTGCTGTGGATTTACGAATGCCTGTCTACATGTGTTCCGCCTCAAAGGCTGTTGATGCTAGGTTGACTTTGCTGGCCATGTCCCAGGTCCGATGGGATGTCAAAAACGTGGCTGTTGAGAATAGTCCTTACGTCGACATGATCACACGTAAAATACAGGTGTTCGCATTGCGTTTGGAAAATATATCTAAAAAAGTCACTTTGAACATGGAGGTTTTGAATTCTATTTGGGCTATGGTCTCAAAATTTGTCGTTCATCTTTTGGTTGAGGGGTTTTCTAATGCTACAAAATGCTCGAACGGGGGTAGAGGTCTTATGCAGTTGGATTATAGACAGTTATTTGTGAAGATAGAGAAGAATTCTGGTTTGAAACCTGTGCCCTTCCAAGATTATGTTGATAGGTATGTGAAGGCTTATTATTTGCCAAGGAACGAACTGGAGCAATTTGTGAGAGAGCGGATGGAGTATTCGAACAAGCATTTGCTGGCTTTGGTCTGTTGTGCATGTGAGAACAAGAGGGATAGACAGGAGCTGACAGCTGTCGTAGAAGGAAGAGATAATTGAGTTGATAAGTATCAAACTCCCATATGTCCGCAATAAATTACATGGAGACATGATCCTTATAATGATGAAACTAAGGATCATATCGCCATATCGTTTATTGTGAACATATTGGAGTTTGATATTTATCAACACAATTAGAGCGTTGTATAAATTCCTATAGCATGCTTCAATTAATAAATAGGATCATGGAAAGTTAAAATGAGAAATTGTCGATGGTCGAGAGACACTAAATATACGTCAGTGGTCGGAAAAAGAACAGGTCGTGCTTGGTGCTATACTATGTATCTAGGGCAGGCGTGAAAATAGACAATGACCTTTGTACTCACCACAGTGAATATGATTACAATTGTGAGGTTAATTCATTATCAACGTATGAAATAAAAGAAAATTATCGTTATTCTATACATGTTGAAACAAGTTTGTTATTTGTAACTGACTGCGTTGATCACCCGTCCCCGTACCACGAAACGCAATACTACGTCGAAACGGTATAGAAGTGTATGGAGAGCGATACGTACCTATAGTATAATAGTCATTGTCCGTTCTTTCGCCTAGTTACTCTGGAAACATATTTTAAGCTTTGAAAATGTATATAAAATGAAATGCGGTGTTAGTGATAGAGATGGTTAGGTACTATCATGAAAACATGTGTCGCAAACTTACTGTCTTGCACGTGTGGTACATTAATTAGTACTTTCACAATGACGATATCACCGGGCCGATCCCTAAAATCACAATTCTCAACGTTACCTTTCGAAAATGGCGAAGAATTAATCTTAATTTGAACACAAGTGAAGTAGTAGAAAATCACAACTGTACTTAATTTATCATGTTATTTGTTTTAATTTGCAGTCCTTTGCTTTTTTTTAACCGGAAACTCGAAAAAAATTTTGCATTTAAAAAATCTAAATAATCTTGTGAAGTACCCGTATATGTAATTTGTGCTGCAGTTTTGTATACACATTTATACCAATTTCGCCTGGTTTTTGTGTGATGTTATTTTAGAAATCGGTCTCTTAGTTTTCATAAAAATGCTGAGTAATGGCCGGCGCCCACTGACGGCATGGCACGGCGTGGCATTTTATTACTATCAAGTTATTTTGAATCTTATTTCAATGAGTTTGAATTCATGTTACTTTATTTCGATACCACGATGCCGCGACGTCCTGAGGGCCGATGCCACGCATAACCAATAAAGTAACATGAATTCTAAACTCATTGAAATAAGATTCAAAATAACTTGATAGTAATAAAATGCCACGCCGTGCCATGCCTTCAGTGGACGCCGGCCCTTATTGTTAGAAATACCATGACAGGCAGAACACGACAATTACCAACAACTATTGATTATAGCTAAACCGTTTAAATGAGTCCTCGCCCGCGCGGTACAGGGAGGACTCATTTAAACGGTTTACCTATACTAAATAAAGTAATTTAATGTACAAAAAAATTCACATAGCTTAATTTTTTCATAAACAAAAACTTTTTTATCCAAACATATAGTTCATACTAGGTTAAGCGGTTGATTAATTTATGAAATTATTGAAATTGTTTAGCGAAAATAACTTAAGGCCAACATAAACCGGGAGCGCGAGGCGCCGACGGAGCATGCCCAGAGCACTATATAACACTGAATCAAATATACGGTGACATACCGGCCGCGCGGTACACCTTATTTGATTTAGTGTTATTGACCGCGCTGGGCACGCTCCGTTGACGCCCCGCGCTCCCGGTTTGTTGTGGCCTTTAATGAGGATTTCTGAGACAAACTAGGTGGCGCTAGCGTCGTGAGGTCCGTTTGACAACTCTGGTTTTATACCACGAAATTCAATTTTCGAACTTCACATCGTGCCGTCCCATTCACGCTAATAGTACAAACATAAGAGTGAAAGGAATGGCATGATACGAAGTTCAAAAATCTAATTTCGTAGTAGCCCCTCAGATCTTAGTGTCACGTTCAGGATTTATTTATAACTAAACTGTCTTTTACTCGCGATTTCGTCACGCATAAATAAAATGTATAGTCAACTCACGATCTCTATCCTGCGGGAAATACCAAAAATACCTTTTTACTGCACCTCTGTGATCCTAAAGGAATTTTTACAGAGGGTCCCATTGAATTTAACATATAAATCCGGTTTTTTCCTTGGGTGAATCAACTTTTTGTATTGTTTGCTCTGTCCCCTCGGTCTGTTTCAAGTCTTTAGCTGCAGCGGTTTGGGCTGTGCGTTGATATATCAGTCAGCCAGAACTTTGAATTTTATATATGTATCTAATGTAATGTAATGTATGTATAGTATAATCAGGATCTCGGAAACGGCTCCAACGATTTCGATAAAATTTGGTATGTGGGGGTTTTCGGGGATGAAAAATTGATCTAGCTTGGTCTTATCTCTGGGAAAATGCTTTGTACCGAGTTTCAGCCCATTGCAAGCAAAACGTAACTCACGATGCTAACTCTACCTAGTCATCCACCTGTCAAAAACCCACATTGTACAGCGTTAACATTATGGCTCAAACAAAACGCAAACTGGCTAATTACTTAAATAGGAAAATTTAATATGAATTATTCAAAACTACTATTGTATGTTAGTTTAAGTTCAAATTATTTTATTTAAGAATAAATGTTCACTGCTTTAAATAAAATATTAACCACTTGAGATGCAATAGAGATGCGCATGCATGCACGGTTGACCAAGAAAGTGGTCTAACTGGTCTACCAGTTTTGACAAAAGTTTCTGTGAGATCTAAATATCGCTAAGGTTGACTTTTCTGAGTGAAGTCATCATATTATTGCAAGGGAAAATCGGCCTCCTTGTATCATGATATTCATGATGTGTAAATGAATTGCAATCGTAGGGTGGTGACCATATTTTTGGCCGACTGTACAGTCGAACCATTTGATTTCTTTTATTATCCATCGTGGAACGTTTTCACAGTAGGTGCCGTAATGATTTTCCTTGGAAAGTAATGCGATGGCAATGTGACATTTTCTGTGAAAAGTGCATGTCACGGTTGATTCGAGTGTACAAGGTATTATAAAATGCATCCTGAATATTTCAGCAGATTTGATTCAATATGTAGTCACTTTATCGCCGTACACATTGTCATCGTCCAATGTATAGAAACATTATGTCAACGGCATCAAATCCTGAAAAAGGTTGATAGTAGAGATGTTGACGCCATTAAAAAATAATTCGAAAACGATTCCAGTAATAAAACGCTTTATTTTCTCCCTAAAAACCAGATTAATTTTCGATGAACTGCAAAATTAGATTTTTTGTTGCTTTAAAACAAATAAATAGTTAGTTGATTAAGTTGGCGAACAAGTAACGTCATAAGTTTCAATTGCCATTCAAGCTATGGGAGAATTGCGTTTTGACAGCTCACAAAAAGTACGTCAGTTGATTGGTGGTGTCAACATCCCTATTCATACGCCGTAAATGAAGCGTAAAAAGGCGACAACTGTAGTTTCTGGCCTCGCGTGATGCCGAAGAAAAGGGGCATGTTTTTCGCTTGTTTTGTGAAGATATGACGGGTATGTATTACAATACCGAAGTACGAAAGACCGAATGTATTAAAACTTCGAATGGGTCAAAAGACCGACACCATTTTTTTCTGAAACCGTTAACTTTTTAAGATTGTTATAAAACAAACCCAACCTAACCTAATGGGTTCTGTATGATGCCGTTTTAATAAATTCTGAAATGTTTACGGTTTCAGAAAAAAATCGTGTCGGTCTTTTGATCCATTCGATGTTTTAATACATTCGGTCTTTCGTACTTCGGTATTGTAATACATACCCGATATGACGTATCTTTACATAAAATTACTAGCTAATGCCCGCGGCTTCGCCCCTGCTGAAGCTTTCTTTTTATAAAAACCTGACAATTACGAACGCAACAAAAAAGGATATATGTATAGGTGCAGTGATTCTCGAGTTGGGTAGGTCACATTATTTTGTTCTATAGAACTGATATAATCGGTACGATTTTGAACTCTGTTACTTCACGATTTCACAGTTCTATATGACGAATGGGAACCTACCCTAGCAATAAATTTGGCGATTCATTTTTGTTTATATAAATTACCTGAAAAGGATTACAGAGCATTTAATAAAATTTTCTTAACTATCTGCTGAAATACTTAATCATGATTAATTTTATGACAGTGTATATGATGATTTAAATGTAAGTTATAATAATAAATGGGCATAACAGAGACATATAATCGTATAATCTCAAACAAAAGACATTAATTATAGTAGGAATATAATTTATAATATAACCAGTATTTTTGAAAGCTTGTTAGTAAATAAATATTTATGTTGGTCACAGTTTTTTAGTTTTATTTAACTAAATTATCTATTTGACGTATCGCCAATGAGGCCAAAGATTACCTATACTAGTGGCCATAATTCGAGAGACAAGCTTGACAATTAAAGGGTTACCAGGGTTAGACGCAATTAAATAGTGATGTGGCCGATATCGATAATCAGTGTCGACTGGGCTATCACCGTTAGTAATCAATAAATACCACAGGTAGCCAAAGCCTTATTGTAATGTTTTTTTTTTTAATATCGACTCGTACAGCACTACCCTGTCTGTGGCAGCATTTGAGCAAAATGAATTGTCAAAGTTGTCTCTCGAAGTATGGCCACTAGTATATTGTATTTATGGCCAAAAAATTACATGCCATTACACTATGAGCACATAAACGAAATTTCTAATTAACCCTTAAAAATGCCCCATTTACTGGAGCATACTACCACAGATTAAAAAGCAGTCATCAAAGGATATTTTTAAAGCTAGTAGTATTTTCAATAATTACAATGAACATTGTAACTAGTTACTAAAACAATAAGGTTGAATTTCCAAGTCAATGCATGTGGTCGCTAAATCACCTCTACCTTTTTAAGGGTTAAGTAAAATGAAATACTAAACTGCACACTCGAATCGGGACAGTCGAGGTACTTCTATGCTTCATAAAATCACCCTCAATTCGAAGCCAGCAACATATTTAGCCGCGCGACTAGGGCGGGGTAGCACGCAGTGCGCGTTTGGCAGCCGCCGTGACATGTGACTCCAAGAAGAAGGGCTACGGATTAGCCCAAAACATGTCGAGTTAAACTCGTTTTAAAACGCGAGTGATCCGTTTATTTTCACAACAAGCTTATAACCTCAAAATGCCTTTTTTTCGTTAAAATAGCTATTTTATCATAAATAAAAAAGTAATTCCAGACAAAAATTTAAACATGGTATCCAAAGTGTTGATTCTGGTAGATATATATATTTACGAGACAGTAGCTGTTGTAGCTAAAAATGATGCCTTTTGAGGTTAGAAAGTTGCTTACTATATAAGAAAAGTATGGATGAATGCAATACACACACAAATCTACCTAGGTACGATTTAGACTATTTATACAATCCTTGTACATCTAAGCTAACAACATGATTGATAGTTTCAACAAAATCTTCGTAACTACAGCAGAAGCTGTGTGTCCCGTCATTCCGCAGTTTCAGCCAAGAGATGGCGCCACAGACGTCGTCACAAAACGTCAGGCGCCCCGTAGTAGTTTGGTTGTAGAATGACGAGTTGATGGACACGAAAGCTGTGGCTGTTTTGTGCCGCGGGTCATAGACCAGCTGTAATTAAAAAAAACTTTAGCGCCTTTCCATAAAGTCATCGACATAGCTCGAAGATTCGCCACACTCAAGAGGCAGTGGGCAGGGCACATCGCTCGTAGAACTGATGGTCGATGGACTTTTAACTGGACATGCTTTCCTCATCAAAAATTTAGATTTTTAGATAATCTTGGTGTTACGAACATCCTGTGCAGAGAATGCATGGAGGCAGAAGACCAACATTCTACTGGAATGCACTAGTGTGGCGAGCTACAGGGCACTATACTTGGGGACACCTGGGTCGCTCAAGGAAGTCGTCGGTAACGTGAATGTTGGGCTTCCTTCAGGAGCTAGGATGGAACGAATAGTGCCCACAGCCAATTAATCAAAATAGCACATGTTTAGATTATTATTTAGCCTATTCTGTCCCACTGCTGAGCAAAGGCCTCCCCCCAACACTTCCACTGCTCCCTGTCCGCTGCATACGAGGGCCAGTCCTCCAAGAAGAAATCCAGTTCATCCCGCCATGTTTAGATACTTAACTAAATGTAAACAACCATGAACAACCAGCAGTTGTGGCGTCGGGTTAACCAGCCAAATGTAATACTTATTTGTAATTGAGTTTCACGCGTCGCATTATCGACGTACTCTTTAGTTTGTTCGCATAATAAGTAATTTCAAAATTCAAATTTTAATGCTTTATTGCAGACCGGGGTCCATAGGTTGTTAGTAATACATGCGTCTTACTTTCGAAGGATTAGTATTAAGTACATTATATTTTATCATTTCAAATCAAACATAGTCAAATAATTCCAATAAATTAATCATACTTAAATGTCAATGGTATACTACTCATAAAATAACCGTAATAAAACAAAATAACCAAACATTTAACTATTATACTTATACTACTTTAATTATTTATACTTTATTTTTTTAACGACCGCTTTAGCCTAGTTGGTAGTGACCCTGCCTACGAAGCAAGAGGTCCTGGGTTCAAATCCCGGTAAGGGCATTTATTTGTGTGATGAGCGCGAATATTGGTTCCTGAGTTATGGATGTTTTCTATGTATTTAAGTAGTTTATTTATCTATATAAGTATGTTTATCGTCGTCTAGTACCCATAGTACAAGCTTTGCTTAGTTCGGGACTAGGTCGATTTGTGTAAGATTGTCCCCTAATATATATATTTTTTTAAATAATTAAATAATAATAAAATAAAACTTAATTTATTATGCGACTAAACTAAAGAGTGCGTCGATAATGCGACGCGTGAAAGTCAATTACAAATATTGCATTTGGCTGGTTAACCCGACGCCATAACTGCTGGTTGTCCATGTTTGTTTACATTTTGGTTAATTACCTAAATATTTCTAAGTACCTATTAGAAGTCGAGTTGCGGGAAACAGCCCCATACCTCTACCATGAGTTTACACTAGTTCGCAGTGACCGCACTCGCTAGCGACGGCGTAAATGATTTGTATGGAGAATGGTACTTCCGTAAGTGACCGCTGTAGGCGCTGTACAATTCTCCATACAAATAATTTACGCCGTCGCTAGCGAGTACGGTCACGTAAACTAATTACCTTATACAAACTGAAATATAGATGCACAGAAAAAACCCCAGAAAAAAGACCAATGCTGGGAATCGAACCCAGGTCCTCAGCGTTCCGTGCTGCGTGCTTACTCCTACACCATCACTGGTCTAGAAGTTAGCGACGAATCTTTCCCATACATCGTACACTTCAGTCTGTTATAATCACATTAGGCAGTGATAAAGCGCATCTATGTTAATGCCCTCTACCGAGAGACTTCAACACTCCTTCGGAGCTACCCGCTCACCTGGACCAAGAGATGGCGCTACTAGGCCAACTTTTACAAGTTAAGTATGAAGTATCTTTTTCTATTTATTTTTTTATTTTCTTCAACTTCATTTTTTATTACTTTTACGGTCATCCCGTGAAACCATATATTTCAAACTAAATACAAACTGAAATATAGATGCACAGAAAAAACCCCAGAAAAAAGACCAATGCTGGGAATCGAACCCAGGTCCTCAGCGTTCCGTGCTGCGTGCTTACTCCTACACCATCACTGGTCTAGAAGTTAGCGACGAATCTTTCCCATACATCGTACACTTCAGTCTGTTATAATCATATTAGGCAGTGATAAACGGGGTTTTTTCTGTGCATCTATATTTCAGTTTGTATTTAGTTTGAAATATATGGTTTCACGGGATGACCGTAAAAGTAATAAAAAATGAAGTTGAAGAAAATAAAAAAATAAATAGAAAAAGATACTTCATACTTAACTTCTAATTACCTTGTAGAAGTAGAGCGGCACTGGAGCAAGTTGGTTGTTGTTCTCGTCGGTGTGGAGATAGAGCTCCTTCTCCCCCTGCGGGCCTGGTAGCCGCAGCACCCCGTGCGTGCCCGTGTACACCGCCACTGATGAGTTCGTGCTGTGTACGCGACGACGGAGGCCCTAGAAAAACGGCTTTCATGTTCGATGTTACAGAAGTACTTTATATGGCGCGTCGTGCATTTTCGGTCGCGCAGACACGAACGAACTAGCCCAGAGGTTCCCGAACTTTTTTCTCTGATAGACCACTTTCAAAATTTAGCTGGTTCCGGTGGACCCCTTGCAGCTACGTTTCTACCATATATTCCCAAAACTCGACAAAAATGTGAAGATTGGATCTAACTATGGACCCCCGTCGAGTGTCCCGTGGACCCCTGGGGGTCCACCTGGACCACTTTGGGAATCAATGAACTAGCCGATGATAGCCGAAGATACGGTTCAAACTTTAAATCTATCTTATGTCATATAGTTGCAAGATGAAAATTACAGTGCATCTGTTATTCGTCTCACTTACTCGGAAGTATGGCGGCTGGCTAACATCGTCGCTCCATCTTGTTGGAGGCCTACCTACACTGCGTCTTCTGCGTCTGCGACATAGCTCGAAGAATCGCCAAACTCAAGTGCTTATAGAACTGATGGCCGATGGGGCCAAAAGGTTCTCGAGTGGCGTCCACGGACCGGAAGACGCAGACGTGATTGTTTGATATATTTCACGTGTTATACGAGAAAGTATCTTGACAGACAGACGGTCAACAAAGTGATCCTATGAGTGTTCCGTTTTTTCTTTAGAGGTAGGTGAGGTACGGAACCCTAGGAAAGGAATTGGCGTATTATACGTACGTCCTCTATAGCAGCCCAGTCCCCGGAGTTGCCGCGCTTCCATTGCGGCGCGACGTTGACGTAGTGGAACGAAGCTCGCTTCAGAGCGCGCAATGGAAAGTCTGCATTTGCGGCGAGGTGGCCGCGAGTGAGGAACTGGCGACAGAAAATCAGCTTATAGAAAAGTCAGGATTTATTTGCGACTTGTTTATTTTAGTTATTTTGTTTTATTTTCTATTTAGTCCGCACAGGGGCACCTATACTTGGCAAATGAGTTATAAGTAGGTACTCTATAATAATTATGTTAAGTAATATTTTTACCCGACTGCGAAGAATAATAAATAAATAAATAAATATCACGGGACAATTCACACCAATTGACCCAGTCCCAAAGTAAGCTAAGCAAAGCTTGTGTTATGGGTACAAGACAACGGATAAACATACTTATATAGATAGATACATACTTAAATACATATTAAAAACCCAAGACCCGAGAACAAACATTTGTATTTTTCATACAAATATCTGCCCCGACACGGAAGGGTTATGTGTTTGGCTCGTATGTATGTATTTCTATTCCTATGTCCTCACGTAACTACTCAACGGTTGAACCGATTTTGATAAATGATAAGTCATTGGATTTGTCTTGATGACGCGAGTAACACTGTTCAATAACAATAAAAAGCTAACCGAACTCAACGAAAGAAATCGAAAATAAAAACTAAACATT
The DNA here is from genome assembly GCA_947859365.1 of Archips crataeganus. NCBI lineage: Eukaryota > Metazoa > Arthropoda > Insecta > Lepidoptera > Tortricidae > Archips > Archips crataeganus. The sequence goes on along the minus strand of OX402073.1, from coordinate 6,996,020 downwards.
TGAAACGAATTTAAAACACGTCGATGGCTGGTAAGTATTTCAACGATAAAATGCAGTCGGAGGCATGGGAGTCAGTGGCTGAGGGAGTGGCCAAATATAGCGCTGGATAGGGAGGTGTGGGAGTCAAGAAGAGACGCCTTTACCTAACAGTGGGACACAATTATAGGCTAATTAATAATTTAAGCCTCACCTCTTTCTTGGTCAAGTACGTCTGCTCCATGTTCGGTCCTAAGACAGCGTTGATGCGGTTCTTTTGATGCGTCAACTTATACAGGTCGGCAATGGGAAACTTGCCGAACAAATCACCGCCTGTCCAGTAAAAACAATTATTCTAACTCCATACTATTTAACGCAAAATTCTTTAAAATATATATTTATTTCGTGCCGTTGATTGAGCCCATATACTACAACCTGTCTCTACTCTCTGGAGAAAGACAGAAATCCCGAGTAGAGTTCCTTCTCAGGAATGTTCTACTTTTGTAAAATTATTTGATCAGATAAATAAAAAAAACCGGCCAAGTGCGAGTCGGACTCGCGCACGAAGGGTTCCGTACCATTATCTATAAAAATGGCAAAAAAACACGTTTGTTGTATGCGAGCCCCCCTTAAATGTTTGTTTTAATTTAATTTAATAATTTATTTTTAAAGTTAATATACACCGTGAAATTTTAGTGGTTGTTTTCCCGAAACGAGGTGATTTAGTTTCGATTGTACAATCGATTTATAATAACTATTTTGACTAGAGTCAAAAATCCAATTGTGAAAAACGAAAGTTGAAAATTACCGCAAACCAATAGTAACGCTTCGTTGGTACAAGTAGAGTACGATCGTGCTATAGGTTAGGTACCAACGAAGCGTTACTATTGGTTTGCGGTCATTTTCGACTTTCGTTTTTCACAATTGGATTTTTGATTCTAGTCAAAATAAGTAATTATAAATCGATTGTACAATCGAAACTAAATCACCTCGTTTCCGGAAAACAACCACTAAAATTTCACGGTGTATAACAAGTGTATAACTAAATATTCTGGGAATATTTCAAGCGTCTACCTGTCGCCGTTATCAACATCGAGTAAAAAAGAGCAAAAAAAATCACGTTTGTTGTATGGGAGCGGGAACCCCCTTAAATATTTATTTTATTCTATTTTTTAGTATTTGTTGTTATAGCGGCTACTGAAATAATACATCATCTGTGAAAATTTAAAAACTGTCTAGCTATTATCACAGCTCATGAGACACAGCCTGGTGACAGACGGACAGACGGTCAGACGGACCGGCGGACAGACGGACAGACGGACGGACAGCGGAGCCTCAGTAATAGGGTCCCGTTTTTACCCTTTGGGTACGGAACCCTAAAAAAAGCAACTA